>JAVKLA010000084.1:3537596-3702034 GCA_034782735.1 Sagittarius serpentarius | reverse complement strand
TTGTATGGTTTTGGTGTTTTGGTGGCCCGGGCCCCCCCCCCCCCCCCCGTAAATAGGAACTAATATAACCAATTGTAGTGGGTGGCAAACCAGAACTTGGGCCTGACAAGTTCGCTTAAAAAACAAAACACACACACAAAAAAAAAAACCAACAGGAAAAAAACACCACATACCCAAAACAAATAAAAAACCCACCACCACCTAAAATACAAAAACCCACTTGGAAAATCATAAGTGATAAGCTTATCATAGCTTACAAAATGAAACTCACTGCACAAGTTTCACAGGTACTGCTGTTTAACGTTAGTCTGGGTACAGGATTTTATAATGCCAGACCACTGTTCTTTTATTTTTTCATGGAAATACTATTTTAGCTACCTGATGTAAATAATAAGTATATGACTTAATGGGAAATGACTGCTGAAAAATATTCTAGATATAAATTAGATTTTGTTTTAAGCCTTTGTACATGTAGTTATCTTGATTTGAAGGTGGGCTTATCATAGTTCTGAATATATGTATTTTCTTTCCTCTCTGCCTCATCTTGCTGGGAGGAAGAGGTAAAACTAGCCACAATGGAGTGGTTCCTGAGTTTGGTGCAAGTGTGTTGACAGATGTGCGGTATTGAATGGCCCTGGCTGCAGCAGGGGGTGGTGGTTTTTATTTTTGTTTGTTTGTTTTTTTGTTTTTTTTGTTTTTTTTCAGTTGGGCCATGGGAATGGTCTTGCTACCTACTTCAGAAATGTTTGTATTGATAATGTAACAGCATGAATGAGATTAGCTGTTTGGTCTTCACTGCCCTTAAGACAAAAGCAATGCGGTGCTTATCACCCTGTTTGGCTACCTGTTTCCCATGGGTCCTCTTTCCATAGGAATGGAGTAGTTTGCTTCTTGATCCCTCTGCAATGATGCTGTGAATTATTACCAAGGAACAGAATGAGGAGATTTCTGGGTGCTAAATCTCAAAAACCTCTTCATACTTGAGAGAGTTAACTATATAAGAACAACATGTAGCCACAGGTTTTGTGTTTATTTCTATATATTTAATTTGAAACCTGAATAGCTGAAACTATAGGGCTCTTCCTTGATACTGTTGGAGAATTTTTTAAGTCTGCTCAACTCTTTTTTTTCAGTGTAAATTTCCTCCCTATGTTAATCTTTAAATCAAACAATGTCAACATTTTTTTACAACAGCTCTAATGAGGCTGTTCTGGCATCATGTACCGGCAGGAGAGCAGGTGATGTTTTTTCCTTTTACTGTAGACAGCTGGAATTGAGAGCTGCTGTAAGTAGGACAGTGCAGGATAAACAGCAGGAGCTGAGAGCGCTGATCACATGATTGTCTCTTTGGAATATTGGGTTGCTACAGAGACTACAAGCAGACAAATTTAGCACTTTACATCACAAAGCAGTTTTTTCTTATTTAGCTTAAGTTACAGTGGTGGTTCATCAGGAAAAACAAAAAAATGATACAACTTGGTTTTTAGCTTTCAACAATAAATCTATGCTTTTTTTTGTTCACTGAACAATAAGATAGTACAAAAACCATACAGATACTTGAGATTTTGTTAAATGAGCATTTTATAATGCATTTCAATTTTGAACTTTGAAAAAATCTGGCTTAACAAGATGTTTGTAAATGTTTCAGAATGGGAAAGAGCAATACATCGAAAGCTGTTACGCTGTCTTTGAAATAGAGTAATGTCTAGCTGTTATCCATTTTCCAAATATGTTGTGGATTCTTATTCTTTATAGCACATGTATATTTCATTGTGAAAGCTCAAGTTCAGGTAATTGAGATTTGCATCCTCAATAATTAAAGGATGCTAAAATACAAGACGACAGGTTTATTAGTCTCATTTAAGTTCTGAAATACGGGAATATGAGCAAAGTCTAGTATTGCTTATAGTTGTTGTATCTGGAGAAGTACATACTTTTTTATGTATGTGTGTATATGTAAACTTCTAGTTGCATTCTGAAAAAATCAGTTTTGCTTCTTTGTAAGATGTCATGCTATAGTTTTAGTAGTGTACAAAAACAAAATTGTTTTTTGTTTCAACCTTGTTTTTATTGGGATGAAGCTAAGCTCATTATTAATGAAGTTAATTTAAAAATGTGGAAGTCTTTAAGGTGAATATGACTTACTCTAGAATACAGGTCACTTGCTACGTTTGTATTTGTTTTAGTGCACATGATTATGAAATAAACAAATATTTTTAACTCGCAGGTCTAACTAAAATCAAAACGTCCTCAGCTATTTGAAAAATATTTTGGAGAGCCTTTTGACATTAGTCATTAATGATGTGCTTTGAACTGGAAGTTTTTTTTCTGCTTTGCTATTAGCTATGTGTTTTGCTTTGTGTTATCATCAAAATCAGCTTTCTGCTATATTTACCTTCATGACCATAGGGAGTTACTCAGAGATGCTTAGAAGAACGTCTGCTGTTCCATGTTTTTGTCAGTAGTTAAAGAAGCATCTGTATTTTGCGATCTTATTACTTCATGTTAAGATGCAGAATGTGTAACTTGCTAGAAAATGTAGATGTGCATTTGCTTAGATTTCTTAGCGCTTTCACATTAAGGATATTAATGCCACTATGTCTGCTTGAAGTGCAGATCTTGTGATGGGGCTGATATAAACTCTGATGTTATAGGGGAACTTGTAGCCAAGGGCAAGAAAGGCATGTTTGTGAATTGATTAATGATGATTCAAACTCTTATCATAAAAAGTAGTACTGCAATGTAATAAGTTATGTATGATAGCATGCTCTTCCTAGAGAACTAGGAACTAATTTCTCTTGTTCTCTCTTGCCCTCAGTCCCCAGCGCTTAAAAAGCAAAACAACCTTCCCCCCCCCAATAACTAAAAATCAAAGAAAGCTTCAATTTAGTAATTGAAACAATTTGTGTACTTGCCTTGTGTTTTGTTTTGGTTTTTTTAAATGTTTTTCCTGGCAATTATTTTTGGTTCTGCATTAATATAACAGTCTGATTTTAGTATTTTACTTATTTCATATTTTGCTTATTACAGCAAATGTATACTTAATTTCCTGCTCCTTTATAGTCTGAATTAAGATTGTGGAGTTTCGTAATTCAGGATTATGGATGGTGAGCGGAAATTAAAGGTGACATGTTTAAAATAAGATTGGTTGTTGAAGCAGCATAGGTGTGAAGGTGGCTGCGTAGAAATCTTCTCTTCATTAGCGCATTGCAGTGTTGTGGCTATACCTGGAAGGTGTATATAGTCACAAAGAACTGTTCTGAACAAGCACTTACAAAGAAAAAGTGGTAGATGGGTTTCTTGAGGGACTTGCTTCTGCTTTTCTTCTGTTGGCTCAGAAAGCCTCAAGTGGCTTGGCAGCTTCACTCTTTCTTCTCCATGATGAAAAACCCTAGAGGGTTGCCTGACAAAGAACAAAGCGAATAGTGTAATCTATCATAGAACAGAGGACAATGTAGTGCATGTTGAGCATGTGGTCAGGTATGTAATTCCTCGAGACTTACTCTTTGGCGGTTATGTTTTGTTTTCTATCCTATGCTGGTTGCTATAGTATTGTCTCTCAATCTGGTAAGAAAAAGCAAGAAACAAATAACTGAATATGAAGGGTTGTAGGGCTTCATGGTAGGTGTGGGTTTATGTCACCTTAAAACTTTATTTAAGTTTTTATTTCCAAAAGAATCTATTTAATTGTAAGACTCTGTTCTCCAGCCTGAGAATTTACTATAGAAGGCAACTGTCACCTTTTAAAAAGCAACTTCTTTGATACTTTAAATTTATTTAAGTGGCATACTGAAGTAGTCTGTAATGAAGAATAACTATGTGGAGATGCTTCTATTTGGGTAGCTATGATGCATCAACTGGGAACTCTCAGCTCTGCTGCTGCTAATTGTTGTCAGCCAGTCATGATATATTGTTTCTTGGTCAAAATGCCCTGGAGGATTCTGGGTGCTGGCCAGCATGTACCAATTTTTGGCAAATATTTTGCAACAGTCTGAAATACTGATGCATGTTAATTAGAGACACAAAACTGTAGCTGATGTGTTTCTGCCCCTAAACAAGCTGTGTTCTACCCCATTGAAAGGCAAATGGCAGAATCGTAATTGTGGCAGCCATTAGTTGTGGGACAGTAATTTTACTTTGCAATGTCCATTTTCCTCATCTAGGAAATGGCAGTAGAAAGTATATAGTTTATAAGGATATGGTAAATATTTTGGTAGGGTTGGCAGTGCTTTGACTTGGTTTCAACTCAGAAATAATTTACAAAGACAATCTAGGAAAATACAAGATGGTAATTATGAAACAAACAAAAAAACACCCTCCTCTCTTTCAGTTGAAACATTTGGATGCTTTTTTGAATTTACTATTGAATGTACTATAGGGTTTTTTAGTTGGGAGATTTCCTTGTTGCTTCTGATGTTGCAGTCTCGTTGCCTTTCAGCCTAGTGTGGTGCTGATTGGAAGTATGTAATCTAGTGAAGTGTGGATTAGTGAGGTTCTAATGCAGCTAATGTTTGTGAAGCACTTTGTATCTTCAAAGCTCTACGTAAGTACTAATGTGGAGGAAAAACCAGACCTAATTACCTTTTTATCAAGAAGGTATTTTCAGATTTGCTAATGGAGATGTAGAAACCTCATGTATATGTAAATTTTAGTGTGCTTTCCCCTCCTACCCTTCAGTTTCTCTCACAAAGGTAGAAGTAGAAATTATATTGTAATTGTCCACATCAGTTTCTGCTTTTCACGTAGAATCACATTCCTTTGTCTCTAAAACTAGAACATCTTTGTTTTGTATGACTACAGTGAAGAGGGAGCATGGGGGAATCAAAAATGTTTTTTATACAAATGTATTTTAATGGAGCATAGGTGAGGACTGGAGGTTGCTTAAGATAGCATTACTTCCAAAGGGAGTGTCTCTTATTTATTTATTTATTTATTTATTATTTTTTAAAGTTGCTTTCAATATTGGAACTCATTCTGACTGAATTCTGGTGTGTTCAGATCAAAGTTCATAAAGAGTGCTTGTTCTGATGACAATTCATAACATCTGTATTCAGAGATCAGTTGGAAACTGGATTATTGATATTTAAGGTCTGTGACTAGGTCTTTAATGAAATTAAGTTAATTAGAAGTATTAATGCAGTTACTTCAGTGTCAGGCAAGAAAATGAGGGGTTTGGGAGAACTAGGATTTGGTTTTCAAAATCTTCTGATAAAATTCTGTTCTCTGCTCTTATGTATGCACATGCAATAATACCTGATCATAATAGTAAAAATAAAAAAAAAGGGGGGGGGAGGGGTCTAGAATATCGATACCGGTTTTAAAACAAGCTATTATTTTTTTGCTGTATCTGCATCTTAAGGACTTCACTGATTCTCTCTACGTGCAAGAAAAATCTTCTGAGCATTTAGGTATTGTTTTTTTTTTTTTTTTTTTTTTTTTTAATATTTCAGTCATGAGATGCTCTGCACAAATTATCTAGTGATCATCTGAGCTACTTAAAAAAAGTCTGCAAATAAAAGCATAGGATGAACTCTGAGTTAGCAGGCAGGAAACCACCAGCTTGCTTTCTGTTATTGTGTCCTTGACTGAATTGTAAAGGTAATTTGCCTGTTTACCCTGAAGTGATAAGTAGGTAAATTTTTTGCTTGATTAGGATTTTTGGCTGTGAGGTGAGTTATTAAGAATAGGAGAGAAAAACTTAGAGAAATGATGGGGGGGAGAGAGAGATAGAGATATTTTTAGTAGATAATGGTAAGGTTTGAGAAGATTCCTCCTAAGCTGAGGTTGAGGTGGCATTGTGTACTAGCAGTCAGTCTCTGGAAACTTAAGGGATTGCAGAATGTACAAATGTGTTAATTAAAAAAAAATACAACAAAAAGCATGCATATTTATAGAATTTCTTGCTAAGTCCATAAAACAGTGTATGTAGCGGCATCCAGTAACTTAGAGCTCTGGTTCTTTGTTTTCCTTCCTCCTTGTCTCCACTCCCCTGCAAAGAGCTTCAGTATGGTTTTGTTTGGGTTTTTTTTTTTTTTTTTTTAATTAGGATTCTTCATTGTATTTCTTGTGATTATTTCCCATACATTGGTATTTCCTAGAGTTTTGTAACCTAACAACAGAAATGGTGAAGTTAAATGTGAAGAGACAGCATCTGAGCCTGACTAGCTAGGAAGAAATTTAATGCTGTGTTTGAGTACATAAAGTGTTAGTTTTGCCTTTCATGTTAACCTTTAGTTTAAAGAAAACTGGTGTTTTCAGGAGATACTGTGTGCACCATGTGGAAATCTTGTTTCCCTTAGCTTGAGTTTAAGGACAGCACTGTTTTTTACGATGTATTTCTACTATGAAACAATATTACTCTATTGCGCATAAAATGACTTCGCTGCACCTCTGAAAGTACTGAAACAAAAACCTGAGGTGTTGTGCATCATTTTGCTGTTTAACACTTAAATTTATAGGCAGAACTAGTGAAAATTTTACAGTGTTTCAGTATTCTAGAATGAATTGTACCATAGCAGATCTGTTCTCCCTGCCGAACAAGTAGTGCGCTGGCAGCTTGCATGCCAAAGCTGGTTGAATGATGTCAGTGACAACAATGGCTACTCTCTTACTTTATTATTTTGTTGGAAACTTCTCCCCTGCTGAGTGGGGGGGACAAAAGACTTCGAATTTGGGGGTGGGGGTGGGGTGTTGTTTGTGTTTTTTGGATTTGGCTTTTGCATGATGACCTTGAATTTTCCCTCGTACTTCTTAGGACTAGTTTTGCAGTGTGATGAATTGAAATGCTTCTGTTATCATGTTGATGCTTCTCTTTGTCTTGGTTTATTTGAATTCCATCAGATTATGCTACATTTGTCTGCCCTTTATCTGTGTAATAATGTGTTTACAGGAGTTGTAGCTTAATTGCATTTAAAGTGCATTTAAAGAGTATTTAAAGAGTATGTGCTTTTATTTTTAAACTTACAGTAAGCTTCTAAATTGTTATCTGCCACTCAGAATGAAGAACGCTATCCACTCTTTCACCTTAAACCATCCAATATGATTTTAAAATAAAATTCAATTTGAAAATCAGTCTGCAACTATTTGCTTAAGGATTATAGTTTAATCAGATTTCTATATAGGATTTTAGTGGTGTTTGCTAACCATGTGACTTCACTTGAACTTGAAATCATCAACAAGATACTTAGCTCCATCATCACTGCATTTTAGAAACTAACTTACTGGGATTCCTGAGCAGTATGTTACCTATCTGCAGGGATTATTCTGTCCAGAGTTGGATCACTGAAGTAGTTGTGTTACATAGTTGTCAATGAATAGTGGTAATTCACTCGTATGTCTGGATCCTGGGTTTTTTTGTTCCTAAAACACAATTAAAGTGGAACAGCAGATCAACATACCACTGTAGACTTGATGCACCTTGAAAACTGTTATGCTTCAGTGAGGATAGTTCCTCATTGAGTTCACTTCATGGCCTGCTCTAAGTTACAGTAATAAAAAATGTGCTGTGTTTCCTGTTCCTCCTTGAACGGTTTGTGGGTTCTCTCATCCTTGAAGTGTTTTAGGTCCCTAATTTTAAATATGCTGTTAGGCAAAGCCATGTATTTAACACTGTAGCCTTCTTTCTTCTCATTGTAGTGACTACACTGGTGGCTGCTGTTTGAGTTTTTGGGATGAGATTCAGTGAACTGATTTATCTCTTTTTTCATAGATTGAACAGACTGTGCCAATTCCAGAAACTTTTTTTTTTTTTTTCTTTTTTACCCCTTACTGTTTACTCTCCCACCATCTACCAGCTGGTGGAGGAGAGAAACATCTTGGAAATGACACTAAAGTTGTCTCTAGTAACTGCTCCTGTGGAGGTTACATTTTAATAGGTTGCTCAGATGGTTGGAGTTTGTCAGTTCTTCATGCCCTGGAGCTCTGCTTGTATATTTTCAGGAACACAAAATTTGCTTTGCGTTCTCATGCTGTATACTAAGAAATGCAAACATTTCGTGAGGTCAGAGAGCATGCACGCGATCCTGGGCATTAGTTGATTGGGTCCCATTTTATTTTTTTGGGGAAATAAAGTGGTGTTGCATTCATACAGTCTTTTTGGTCTACAGTAGTTCATGGAGTGTCTTTTCCATTTGACCTTCCAAAAAAATGCCCTAGTATCTACTATTTTTGACTGACTTAATTTAGTCTGTTTCCCTTGTTTGTTTTTTTTTCCCTGAGACTGAGCAGGTGCTTGATGCTGTTCTCCTTACAGAGAAGGATTTATTTTCTGTTCAGTAGTTTATGAAGTACTTTTAAGGTTCTCTCTTGACTTTTGTTCTTCTGTTACTGAGATGGTGGACCTAATTTAACGTCCAACGTGAATAGCATCTTCTTGCTTTTAAACATCTCTTCTTTTCCTATGGGAGTGTATTAGTCTGGCAGACACTTAAGATAACTTGTAGCTAATATAACTGCAAGTTGCTGTGCCTGTACATCTTCTTTTAAAAAGAAAAAAAAATATTTCTTCTTCACGTGGAACTGGGTATGAAGATGTACCGCTTCTGCAGCATCCTGGCAGAGATGCTTTTCTTGCCTTCCTGCTCTACTCCTGCCCTTAAATTAAAATTGGTAAAATATATTTCACATAAACCACTGAATTGATTTGGATGCAACATAAAATATTTTGTTAGTTGTACTTGCAGAGGTTTATCTATATTTTTGTAACAAACCAAGAAAGTAAAGCTGCAAAAATTGGTAAGTCTCTGAAGCATGATCTTGAGAGGTAGATGATTTCATGGAGTTGCTACCTGTAACTGTGTACAACTCTGTGAAAACAGCATTTAATTCAGAGTTATATGAAGGAGATATATTTATTGTTGGGGCGTTTTCTGCTGTACAGGACTGTTTATTTTTTTTCTAACCCCCTCTGGACTAAGAGAAGCTATCAGTGAAGCATCTGATATTAAACCTTAGTACTTGCTTTAATGACTTTAACTAACAATGACTTAAGCTTTGGGGGTTTTTTTAATTGTCTATCTTCCCTTTTGTGTGTAGGTATGGGATTTCATTTTTAGTTACTGGATTGGCTTCAGGAGCATGAAGATAAGATTCAGTTTTAAAAAACAAACAAAACACTTCTCAAAGCTGCTGGCATTCTTCCTGCTTTTAAATAAGTGACTTGTTGGCTAATATTAAATATCAGTCTTAAAAAACAAATTCTGCTTAGTGGATCTGTGACAGGAGAACCTAGATATAACCTCACTAAAATTAATATATGTTCAGAAGTATTTTTATAGATTTTAAATAAATATATGATATAAAAGTATTAAGTTATAGTTTTCTTTGTTTTGCAGAAAAGTTGTGTTTTTACATTTCCTCCAGACCTCAAAATACAGAGTGTCAGTTTAAAGAGATTGAAAACTTAGTGTCTGTTGTTTTCTAACTGATTGATCTTTGGTTTTGTCCCTAATGTTGGAAAATTTTGTAAATGCTCCAAGGGAACATGTATTTAGCGTTTTCTTGCTATTTAGGTGGAAGGGATTTTTTTATTATTTCATTAATGAATATTTTGTTAGGAAATGGCTTCAAACTAGTGAGAAGGCCATCAACTTATTTTAAGCTCTATACTTAGGAATTTTTTTTTTTTCTCTCCGTTCCACCCCCTGCACCTTCCCCACTTCTCTTTCCCCAGCGAGCACTTGTCCTGCTCATTCACCTTCTTCTTACATGGAGACAGCAATGTTTGCACCAGTGTGGAAATCAGTCAGCATCAACCTGTGTACCTGCTTAGTGAAGAACACCTCACTCTCGCCCAGCAGTCTAACAGCCCTTTTCAAGGTAGGTTTTGCCAGTCAGTAGTGAATATTAAAATGAATCAATCCTTTGGGTTGCACAGGATGAGGACTTCTGGCAAAGAATGGAAGTGGGAGCAGAGGCATTATCTGTTTTGTATTGATTACGCCTTCTCCCCAGATGTCGCCTGTCTCGACATAGTCAGAAGCCAGTTGGTGTGTCTCAGCTCTTCTGCAGGTGGATGATTTCCATATTCATCTCTTGGCATCTAGCCAAATGATTTGTCTTCACAACACAATAAACTTGATTTCCAAGTATTGTCCTAGTGGTGACTTAAATATTTTGCCTTTTCAACAAGCTTTATAACCCTCATGTACCTTCATCGACCCCTCTTTTAGAAATCCATTTCTGACTCAAGGTACTTACCTATTCACTCCCCCTACCCCTTTTTATTTGGCTCTTCATTGCCTGTAAATTCCTTTGGTTCCATCAGGAGATGCAGGCTATGCTCTTGAAGACAAAGGAGTGATGGGGCCTGAGTCTGGTTAGTGGGCTGTTTGATCATTCCCTGTCTTAGACACACTTGTGTTGGCTATAGAAATCAGTTCTCCTGCATGACCACACACTGCCCTTGTTTATTAATGCTCAGTGTCCAAACTTGCTTTTTTTTGAATGCAATTTAACAGCAGCTGTGCTTTCCTAATATGGACAAGACTAAACATGAAACAGATTGCTTCCCTGAATATATATTGCTGTTGTAACTGTACCAAGCAGAATGAAAGGATGAGGAAACACCTTAACTCTGTCAGAATTTGAAAGTGTTTCTTTATCCTACCTGTATGTTAGAGAGTCCTTACTAGTCGAGATGAAACTTGCTTGTTGCTTGTTTAAATAGATTAGTTTGTAACTGTTGTTGTAGTACCTTGATTCTTACAGTACACATACATTTAACAATGTGTACCTATTACCAACAACTTGTGCAGTGTAGGAAAATGTAATTAGGGTGCATTCTGACTTACCATCAGTAAGTTGTTTGTTTGGTGTGGCTGAAGTAACAGTAATGCTGTTTCATTGGCAAGAGTGAATTTTGGTTAGATATAATCTCCGATGTGTTTTTACTTATCTTTTTAGTTATTCTAAGTCCCTTTGGGTTAAATGGCACGCTCACAGGGCAGTCATTTAAGCTTTCTGATTCATCGACAAAGAAGCTTATTGGTGAATGGAAACAATTCTATCCCGTCACATCTAACTTGAAGGAGGGATCTGAGGAAAAACAAGAAGAAATGGATTGGGAGGATGATTCTTTAGCTGCTGTTGAAGTCCTTGTTGGTGAGTGCTCTGATTACCTTTTAATTACCAAAATAAACTGGCTGGTTAGATCTGCAAAATTCTGAATGCGAAAGTGACCCCATTTTATTCTTTTTGCAACTATTTACAACTGCTATTGGTCTTTTGTTTTTTTTCGTTTAACGCTCAGGAGTATCTAAAATGGGTTGCCGCTTAAAGTGCCTTTTGCAGACCTGTTAGTAGGAGGTGTTTTTCTTCATGTGCCCTGAGAAGCAAGATTGTTTTAAAAATAAATAATTTAAAAAAAATAAAATCAAACCCCCCTATACTTATCACTGTTGACATCTGAGATGCATCAAAAACATGTTGTACTGTTTCAGATTCTGTGCAAATTCAAATGGAACAGACGTGCCTTTCAGGGATGTCTTCAAAACCACAATCCTGCAGAACTTAATGTACTTGGGCACTGCATTTATCTGCTGCTATTCCTAAAAATCTAAGCCCCTCTGGGATGCAGTAGTTTGTTCCTCTGCTGTGAGCTACTGACCTTTGATTTGCCAACTAATGTAATGATTTCTCTGTAATGACTGTTACAAGCTTGTGCTGCAGTGATGGCTGGAGACTCTGATGATGATGGGGAGGGGAATATTGTCAGTTTTATGTGATACTAAAAAGTATGTTTTCAGTCTTCTTTATAAAACAAAATGATAGAAGCAAGTAGTAGCATGTAGATGCTCGGGCTGTCTCTGCCTGTATACACAAAGCCCTTTTTATTCATTCACCCAAATTTTCTATATAAAGCAAATCATAAAGTAATGATAAGGGTGACAACAGAGACTTTTTGACCAAGTATAATGCTTTAGTAGGTACAAAGGGTAGGTAAACTTATGAGTGACTGGTGAAATGATCCATTTGTTGATGATTTTAAACATAAGTTTTTGGTAAACAACTGTAAAATCAACTTGCTCTTTTTTTTCAGCTGGTGTGCGAATGGTATACCCAGCATGCTTCGTTCTAGTTCCTCAAACAGACATCCCTGCTCCTAGTACTGTAGGGGCATCTCACTGTTCGACTGCTTGCTTGGGTGTCCACCAAGTGCCTCCTTCCACAAGAGATCCTGCCATGTCTTCGGTAACTCTGACTCCACCGACATCCCCAGAGGAAGTTCAAACAGGTATAATAACATTAGCTTCTGCATGTGGGAAGTCATTTTGATGGCTTTTCTTTTAAATCTAGCAGTGTTTGGAAAGGATTCGTATGTTCTCTGTACAACTGACTTGTTACCAAAAATCACATTGCTTTAGTTAGAAGTCTGTTGTAGTAAACCCAGTTTTTATTGTTCAGTTGCGGGCAAAATCAACTTTCGTAACACTTTTAAGTTGCTGAAATGAGGACTGCTTTTGTACCTGATAGTTTTATCCAGTACTTCAAATTTCTGTGGTCAAGTTTTTGGTTTTGTTTGGTTTTTTTCCTCTGTGTGTGTGTTTGTGTGCATGTATGTATTCTGGCATAGCTTTATAAACCTCATTGTGTATCTCAGTCATTAGTGAGCAAGGTGATGTTTTCAGCCTTTTTCACAGTGTAGCTAAATCCCCAGTAAGGCTGTATACCCTCTGAACTGTGTGTGAGTAGTGGTTATGGTAAACTGCTTTGAGTCAAAGTAGGTAAGCCTCACTGATAGTTTCAGGTGGCTTTACATACATTTGTTCTTGTGCAGAAGAGGTTTTGTTTGTTTCCCCCTTCCCCCCCATCCCCGCCCCGAGGTCTTCTGTTACCTTAGTTTGACCCTTTTTTTAATAATACTGTTAAATTTGCTAGCAGGTAGCTTTGCTCAAGTTACTTTCTTTTTCAGTTCTACAGTTTCTTGGAAGATAAAGAATAGCCAGCCCAGTTATACATATATGGTGCCTTTTTTTTTTTTTTCCCTTCTTCCTCTCATGAGAGGGAACCATATTGTAACGATCTGCTGCTATACCTAGATTTTCTATTTGGTTTTGTCTTCCTAACTCAATGTTAGGAAATACTTTTCATCCTAAGGTGTTCCTGTGGTGGTTGAATTGGAGTAATAGTGGTTGTGGATGTATTGACTCATTGCCTAAAACTGTTTCCTCTGGTGCTGCTTTTCAGTTGATGCTCAGTCTGCCCAGAAATGGGTGAAGTTTTCTTCAGTTTCTGATGGATTTATCTCTGACAGTACTAGCCATCATGGTGGCAAAATACCTAGAAAGCTAGCCAATCAAGTGGTGGACAGAGTTTGGCAAGAATGCAATATGAACAGAGCGCAGAACAAGTATGTACTCATTTTGTGAAGCTAAAAATACCCATGGTATCTTGTGTGTTCATTGCAGAAAGTAGTTTGGTTAAAGATGCTGTGACTGCTAGTAGAAGGTGCTTTACTCTTAGTAATAAAACATTTTAAAGAAGCTAATTTGTTCCTAACTAGTAGTTTGTTTAGTTCTCAGTTTAATATGTTATTAAAAGGCTCTTTATAATTTCTTTGAATCTTGCGTCACAAAACTGCTCTGGAGGTTTGACAGAAGATAAGGAAAGAACATATGCTGGTCCCAAATAACTCTCCCAATATTGAATCATAGGAGGAAGTATTCTGCTACATCAAATGGCTTGTGTGATGAAGAGACAGCTGACAAGGTAGCATCCTGGGATTTTGTTGAAGCCACGCAAAGGACAAATTGCAATTGTTCAAGGTACAGTACTTGGCAAACCCACAGTCCAGCAGTGTACATTGAGATTGAAGTGCTCAGGAGAGGGCTGGTGATGACTCCTTTAGGAGTAATTAAGCAATAGCTGGTTGTAGGAAAGCTGTAACAAAATTTTGCATCTCATATCCTAAATGTCATTGTAGGTCTTGAAACTCTGCCCAAGAAGATAATGCAGAGGTTTTATTCAAGTGAATCATCTGAGTTGGACCTACTGGCAGTTCAGTGGCAATTCCTGAGTCTTGGGCTGGAATTCCTTAGGCCTATTCCTATTCCTAGGGTAGAAACTATCTCATGGGCAACTTTTTTGGGCTGCAATGGAAAGGGAATGCCTATTTATTTAGGAATTAAGAACCCTTTCTAGAGGGCTGTGGCATTAGTCTTGAAGGAAGAAAGCTATTAATCAACAGCAAGACAATTGTAGCATTGTATCTTGATCAATGTGAAAAAGAAACCCAAACCTGCTTTACTTTTGGGGAAATACGGCATTCCATGGGTGGTTGTGTACACAACTGCTTTTCTGTGAGTTGATTGTCAGAATATGTTTTTTTTATATTGGCTGGGGAAAAAAAACGATCAAAACACAGGGGGAAAGTCTGAATTTAACTTCCAGTTTTCATTATGACTTTTGTTTTGAAACTGTGCAATGACACACACTGTTAATACAGGTGTTTAAAATAAATGGAAACATTAATTTCAGTGAATTCTCAATTTCTGTACTTATGGCAGAATACTAATCTTTAGGTGACTGAAGTGTTACAAAGGTTTAAACCCTTTCTCTGATTTAAATGTTAAAACTGATTACCTTGCAATGAATATTGGAATCTTAAAAAAAATTAACATGTGGAGGATGTAGCATTTTGAAAGAAATGCTTTTTTTTTTTTTTTTCCTTTATTGAAATGGTTGGGTTAAGTTCTGTGGAAGTACTTGTGTCCTGAGAAGAGCTGGGAGATGGAGGAGGGTTAAATATTCTGTTAAAGGAGAATTTCGATATGGTAGCACTAGTTAAGAGAAAACCATCAATGAACTGCATGAGGTGTGTATTAGAAATATGCAGTTGCCTAAAGAGAAATTGCAAAGTCTTAAAACCCTTTATTGTTTTCTGTATTTTGAATTCTAGGCGGTGAAGAACGTGTGTGTGTGTGTATGAGAGTTTAAAGCAAAAATAGATTTTGATACCTCTTACCTTTTATTCCTGCCTAATCCTGGTTTTTAATACAAATTGCATGCTTCTTAACTTTCCTAATGGAAGAGTGGCAAAGAATATCCAGGCACTAAGGATGTACATGTAGTTCCATAGCTTAATCATAAACATTCCATTCCAGAATTCGGTATTTCATGTGTCTCATTCTGTCAAATGATCTAGAAAGAACTTCAAGATAAAATGTTTAAGTTCAAGTGCATTTATACAGGCTAAAAACTAACTATATGAATGCATTCGAGACATTGAGTTTTTCTTTTTTCCCTGCTTGCTAAATTTCTATGTAAATAGCTACAAAAGCTTCAAAATAGCTTTTGTTAGGACTGAGCTTGGCTTCTAGATTCTTGATGTTAATTTTCCACTCAACCCATAGAGACATGGACAGCACTATTGGTTAGTACTGATGCTTGAATTCAAGAAGTCATTCACGATTTCGTATGTTGTTCTACTGATTCATCAGTGTTGGCAGAAGTTAAAAGTGAGAATGTGTTCATGTGACTATTTCTGTTAAAAGCAGTTATAAAATACTGTCTTCAGTTATGAGGATTCTGTGCATGTTTGGCTAATAGGACAGCTTTTCCAGTTTTGTAAAATGGTATTCTAAAATCTTGCAATGCTACTCAGGTCATTCAAATTAAGTCATGGTTAGAAAGAGGCAGCTTCACTTGAGAATGGTATCAGTTTCAGACTTCTATAATCGGCTATTTAATGGCTTAGAAGCGGGTTCTTATCTAGTGAAAAAGAACATGATAGACATACTTGAAAGATTAATGTGAAGTATTTTCCCCTATATTAATTCTGCAGGCACAAGAATCTCAAACCAAGAAAT
Source organism: Sagittarius serpentarius (assembly GCA_034782735.1). Lineage (NCBI taxonomy): Eukaryota > Metazoa > Chordata > Aves > Accipitriformes > Sagittariidae > Sagittarius > Sagittarius serpentarius. The sequence continues at coordinate 3,686,228 of JAVKLA010000084.1, read as the reverse complement.
TCAGGTCAACAGGGGCAGGCACCACCTGTGGGCCAACAACAGCAAGCAGCTCCAAAGCACAAGACAAATGAGAAGCAAGACAAAGGGGATAAGCCACAGAAACGCCCTTTGACTCCTTTTCATCATCGTGTATCTATCAGTGATGATGTTGCCATGGAGGCAGATTCAGCGAGTCAGAGGCTTGTGATGACTGCACCAGACAGTCAAGTGAGATTTTCAAATATCCGAACTAATGATGTAGCAAAGACTCCTCAGATGCATAATGCTGAAATAGCAAATTCACCTCAGCCACCACCACTTAGTCCTCACCCGTGTGACGTAGTTGATGAAGGGGTAGCTAAAGCTCCTTCTACTCCTCAGAGTCAACATTTCTACCAGATGCCAACACCAGACCCCTTGGTTCCCACAAAAACAATGGAAGACAGACTCGATGGCTTGTCTCAGCCTTTTCCAGCTCAATTTCCTGAAGTTATAGAGCCTACAATGTATGTTGGTACTGCAGTGAATTTGGAAGAAGATGAAGCTGATACTACTTGGAAGTATTATAAAGTTCCAAAGAAAAAGGATGTGGAATTCTTACCACCTCAGCTTCCAAATGATAAGTTGAGAGATGATCCAGTAATACCTGCTGGACAGGAAAACGTAACATCAGTTACAGAGTGAGTAGTGCTTAATACTATAGTAATAACATGAGAAAGTGAGGAAACTGAAAGGCCGAAGGCAGTAGTTTCTCGTTATAAGCAAGCTTGTCACTGAAGCGTAATGTTGTTCTTGTCAGCTCAAGCAGTAATGCTAAGTGTGTGAGCATGACTATCTGTGCTGTCTGTATACAAGAAGATAATACTTGTGAAATGTGAGCATGAAGCGCAGTCAAATATGTAGTAAGACTTTCCAGCTTTTTCTCGTTAGAACTCTGATTTAGCAGATGGCAATGAAGTTTATTTTTCTACCGTAAAATTAATCTGCAGCCAAATTATGCCTATTTGGGACTTAGTGTCCTGTCCCGTTCCCCATCCCCCCCCAACTCCTAACTTTCTTATTTTAATACTTGCTTTCTTCATTATTTGAAGAAAGCATGGATGGTCTTGGCTGCAGGCTTACCTTGTTAAAAGTTTCTTCTACCTCAGTTCTGCATGTCTTTATTCAGAAGACCTCTTAGATTTTGAAAGCTGATATTTAAATGGGTGATGGGAACAATGAGGAAGCTAATCTGGTTTTCTGGAAGATGTTAACTTTAATGTAGGCTGCAAGTACTTTCCAGTATCAGAAGTTTCTCTTTGGAATCAGTAATATAAACTGGCATTCTTGCACGTGGTGCATTCTCTCTGTGTTGTCGTTCAAAAGGCTTAAGGATTTGAGGTTATCATTCAAAGAAAACAAGTGACTGGTGTGCCTACTGTTACTCTTGGACCTCAGATCATATGGGAAATCCTCATTCATTAAGCAAAGCTTGTCTAACTTGAAGAAATATTGGGACAGTCAGACTAGATCCTTGTTAGAACCTCAGCCTTTGAGCTACAGGAAATGTATTTGAGAACATTTATTAATTTTATTTTATTTTGACATGAGCTAATATTGTTTTGAAATAAAGTAGGTGTTGTCTATAGTTATTTTAAAAAAGGTTTTTGTTGAATAAATAGAAAAAAACTAAAACCACCACCAAACCCCCCAAAAACCCCATAAGAACAAAAAATGTGAAACAAAACCACTTGGCCTTCTGGGTTGTGTCTCCCTTGCTGTTGTACTGCATAAGAAATTCTTCCTGTCATCCATTTTTTACAACACTTCCTTGTGAGGACATGTGGCAGGGAAAGGATGGTAATGGGAAGCAACAGGTGCTGACAGGACTGTTAATAGCAGCATAAACTTAACATGATTGAGACCTGGATGCAGAGGTGACAAACTTTGGCTTAGGGTTGTGATCAAGGGATTAAAAAATACATCTCGAGTGCACCCAGAGTTGCCTCTGTCAACTCACTTGCTGCTGATTATTTTTGGTCCAAAATTTTTTTTTTCCTGTTCAGGTGAAAGGAGGCTCTTAATGTGACTGGTATCAAATTATTGAGGGTTGTTTTTTTTAAAGAGATAGTGTGCTTCATTTGTAGTAGAAGAGTTAAAGCAGCTACTAACAAGACTGAAATTTTATATTGATTTTCTGTTTCGTTGCTGGCAGTGGAAAGCCACTGATGGCAGTCGCATTGACTTTGCTGTGTAGGAAAGCTGTGAGAAGTAGTAAATATACTGTAGCTGTTGGTCTGTTCTTGTACATGTTTTCTTAGCCGTATCTTTTGTCTTCGCTGTTTAAGAGTTTACATTAGCTCGTGCGTGTCTTGACTCTTTCAAGATGTGCATTTATAGTATTTTTAGCACTTTTTTACTTGAATTCATTTCAGCCAAAAAGATAGAGGAAGATATGCTCTACTTCAAAATTTTCTGTTTTCTGTTCAAGACATGGTCTTCCCTTGCATGGCTTCTAGTTTGATTTAACAACTTACTGAACATATCCCCATCCCCCCCCCCCCCAAGTATCTATCTGGCTATTAACTTCTCTTCCTCTTTAGTGGTCAAAAATACTGGAAACTGCTACTTGCTTTCACTATGTATTTTTCCTGGTGTTTAATTCCTTGTTCCTAGAAAGTAATTCCCATCTTTTTTTTTTTTCTCTTTTTTTCCTTTTTTTTTTCTTGATGGTAATTTTTGCAGGATTTAGAAAAGAGGAAATCCTCAACTCCATAGAGTGCTACTCCAGACATAAATGCTGATGGTGCTTGACCCAAAGCCCCACCCATTGCACTGCTGTCTGGGGCAGTCGTGCTGTGGTGGTTATGCCTCAAACAAGATTTTATTGAGCATGGATGACCAGCATGCATGGATTTGACCATGTTGTTGGCTGTGAGGTGTTTCTTTGGAAAGCTTATTTCTAGGAATTCTTTTGACAAAGTAGAACTGTTTCTGTGTCATTTCTCATACCATATAGTTGACAGGGATGTACAAGGCAGCGAGGAGGACTGAGGAATCACCACACCTTTTTGTGTGCAGAATTTTGAGGCTGAACTCTTTGAATTGTTCTGTATCACGCTTTTCTTTCTTTCTGGTCTCTCAGAGGAGAAATGTAAGCCTGTCATACTCTAAACTCCAGATTATTGTCTGCATCTAGGCTGTCAAAAACAAGCCCTACTAATTGTGAGACACGTTAATTTCTTACGGGATAGCGTTTCCTTTTGGATAGAGGCTCGAGAAGGGAAAGAATAGATACTTCAAGTGCAAATGGTTCCGACGTACCCCTCTAGTCTTCATCCTTGCAATGTCCCTTTTTCATTTCATGTGTGAGACTTCTGTAAATGCTTCTCACTGGTCACCCTGTTGCTGTGTGGGAGGAAGGGGGTCTTGGAGCAAGAAGAAATTGTGTACCTACATTAGTCTGACACTCCTGAAATACTTGTCTTGTTTGAAGGAATACCTTCCTCACGTGGTGCCTTTTGTATACTCGGATACATAAAACAAAGTTTGTTGAGGACCATATGTATAGCTAATAATCATAACATAGTTTTCTACTTGTCAAGATCTCTTTTTGCTGAGGCAATGTTGTATCTGTGAAACTAATAATCCTGATACAAAACCTGAATTTCTGTGTACTTCCCAACTACCTTTTCGGTTCCTAAACGTTAAGAAAAGAAAAACGCTGACAAATATGTTTTTATTATTCTCATTGGTAAATTAGATACTGGTGTGTTGCAAGCTTCATTTGTATTGATATGAGTGATACAAATGTCTACTAAACATAGTGGCATTTGTGTGCTTTAGTAGGGGTTGTTGCTTGGGCTTTTTGGATAGCCAGGCTTTGTGTACAACAGTGTTGGTCTGTTCGTTGTGTTAGACACAGCTGGGTGTTGGGAGGATTGGCATACTTTCTACATTTAAATGAATTAAATGTTCAGGAACTAGATTCTTAAAATGTGGACAATTCAAGTTTAATCACGTCTTTCTGATCATTTGTTTGGACATAGATTGGGAATGGCAATGAGTAATTTTTTAACCTGGCGAGTATCTTTTAGTGGATATAGATCGTTTAATACATTTGTACTTTATAATAAATGACAGCTACGACCTGGGATAAATTACTAATCTTTATCTGAATTGACAGTGCTTGAGGAGAGACGGGCAGAATGAATCACACTGCTGTATCTGATGTGCGTAAGGAGGTTATATTAAATGACTAATGATTGAATCTTTTTCCAAAAAAAGTTTTCTGAAGCTGGGGTGGAAAGGAAGAAAGTAGGAAGGGAATATGAAGTAGTTCTTGTAAAGGCCGTGTGATAGCAAAAATGTTTCCACATAATAAATGATAAATAATGTTTTATGATTTTTATTTTTCTTCTGTTCAGATTAATGGTGCAATGTAGGAAACCTTTGAAGGTTTCAGATGAATTGGTGCAACAGTATCAGAGTAAAAACCAATACCTAGCAGCAGTAGTGACAGAAGCTGACCAGGAACCTGAAATCGATCCTTACGCCTTTGTTGATGGTGATGTGGAATTCTTATTTCCTGATAGTAAAAAAGATAGGCAGAACATTGAGAGGGAAGCTGGAAAGAAACACAAGGTGAGTAAAGGAGTGATGAGATTAAAACAAATTGCTTTAGTCACCAAATATAATTTAAATCCTTCTCTGTGTATTTAGAAGTACATGAAAAAAAAGAAGTATTCTAGCAGAAATGCTCAGTGACATTATGCAGCATGCCTCTAACTATGCTTAAGTTTTTTTTGGCACACTGGTGGTGCTATTGCATTAGGGTTTATGGATTATACTGGGAGAACGCTACTGGATCAGAACAAAAATCAATTCTGTCGAAATGGGTGATAGCAGGTGCTTGGGGAACAAGGCAAGTGCTTTGTTCATGTGTGGAAAGGTTTGGGGATAGGTGAGGTAAACTCTGACTGGTTGCCTGGACAGTGAATTGAATTTATTTTTTCTTGCGCTTTAGCCAGTACCAAGTATATGAGGCTGCTACTTAAAACAAAAGTACACCCTCCGAAAAAGGAGAAAATATAACTGTATTAGGAACTTGTATATGAAATAAATTTGCTTATTAGGACTAGCTGTGTCTGTATGCACTCCTGGTATTGAGAGTTTCATTAAATAACTAGTATAGCATTTGATATCAACTGTTTTTCAAGAAGGTGTTGTAGCAGGAATCCACAGCTTGCTTTTTTAAATTTATCCCCAACACAAAAGCTAAGATTTACATTCTTATCTGTGCTCATCATCTGTGTGTTGCTAGCATGTTGTCTCTATTCTAAGCTTCCTTCTCCCTGAGCAAGTACCACTAACCAGACCCCCAGACTACACCTTGCTGAGCTAGAAGGCTAATGAGAACCTGGTACTTCTGATATGTACAAGAATTCCCATAGGGAGATAAAATGCCCCCACCACCCCAGTTAATTTATAAGCAAACTTTTCTACCTTTTTTCTTTTTTTTAATAGGCTGAGGATGGGACATCTAGTGTTACAGTTTTATCCCATGAAGGGGAGGATGCTATGTCTCTATTTAGTCCTTCTGTCAAGCAAGGTAAAGTGGCTTTTTTTTTTCTCTTTCAATTGTGCTGTGTTAATGATCTCTTGAATAAGTCAGTCTGTTCTAATGAGCTACTAAGTTTTTACTTTATGGTTTGCATTTCCCTGTCCCTTGAGAATTAGGAAACTGCTTGGAACGCATTTTCTTTGCACCTTACAAAAAAATGTTGGCTATAAAATCCAAATGTTATGAAATTGAAGGGACCTCAGTTATGTGTAAGATAGTTGAGTGGAACTGAGAACATACTTCCCCGCTCCCCCCAGCTGTGGAAATAGTTCTTAAGATGTCTGTGGTTTTTAATGAATATATATCATCAGTGTTTTTGTAATGTTTGCTTTTCTTTGTAGAAGCCCAGCGTATTGCTGCTCATGCTCGCACTGCATCAACTAGCCTGTTCCATGAAACAGACTTAGTGGTCTCTTATACTGACCTTGACAATCTCTTCAATTCTGATGAAGATGAACTAACAGTAAGTGATGTGCAAAAGTAATGACAGCTGCTAGGCAAAAACCTGCAAGGAACAAGTATGTCTTTTTGTGGTTTTGGGTTGGGGATTTTTTCTGGCATTTATAGGAGAGCTGCAAAACATGCATGTGAGCAAGTGCCATGGCTCCTCTATGGCAGACGTACTGGTCTGGTTGACTTGCATGATCATATTTTTGTTACAAGCAAGCTTTTGATCTTATATCATTACTATCCAGATTGTATATGCTTCTTGAATATACCTTTAGTTATAATTTTACGGATTTGACAGGGGTACTAGTGCTCTTTTCCTATGATCTAGGTTCTGTTTAACTAGTCAATAAAGGTAATACTGAAACAAAACAAACTTCTGAAAGAGAAGAGGCATTTAAACACGTGGACATTCTGCCAAATAAGCTGCTTCATTGCAGCAGCTGTTATCTTGGAACAGTTTCTCTTGCAGTCTCTGATAGCTCTGAATCCATTATCTTTCTAGTTTCTATTTCAATACTGTTTGTAATCAGTTGTCTTTTTTGAACTGTACTTTGCTCCGTGCTTAATCCTAAATCCCCTTACCCAGACAAAATGCCCATCAACTTTAATGGGAGCTGTAGCTGAGTAAGGGCTGAAGGATCTTAATAGCCATTAAAGGTCATCATTATATAAAGCAAGTGTATTTGCTCTTAACATGAAGACTTATTTTCTATAGACTTTAGGACTGTCTGCACATTGTAAAATATCTCTTGCTCTTTTAATTTCAACAGCTTTTCTTCCCTGTACCTCTTGTTCCAGGATTTGTATTTCTCTGTCTTTTCTATTCCTGTTCATGTGGTAACATAAGTAAAGTTAGTATGGCTTTGGGAGCGTGTTGTGTTTTTTCTGATAGATTGTGGGCAGCCCTCTTTAGGTTTTTTTTATTTTAATATGTCTGCTAACAGGCTGAGAGCTATTTTATAACTGGTCTTTCATTTTAATAGCATCATGACTTGATGGGAGAGCATTCTCTGAGTTACAAGTATTAATGCAGGACAAGTGTAACCCCATCTACTAGCATTGGGCTTCTGATTTATTTTAATTTTTCTAAATACTATACAAAGTCTCAGCTTTGTATGTCCACTGCACATGAAATTTCCTGTTAGCGGGAAATATGAACATGTGTTTATGTCTAAAGTGATTTTATTACAATACTTCTTTCTTAGCCTGGATCTAAAAGAACAGTGAATGGCGCTGATGACAAATCCAACTGCAAAGAGGCAAAAGCAGGAAATCTAGACCCACTGTCATGCATAAGTAAGCTTTATTTGTTTTTTCTAAATAGAATGCTAGCTCTAAACATTTGATTGCTAATATGTTGTGGGAATTTGGAAACATACGCTTCATTTGCCCTACTGAAATTTTAAAACAAAGGAAATGCTTCAAAATGTTTTCATGCTCTAAAGCCTACTTCTAATCTGAAAATAGGCACTGCAGATCTCCATAAAATGTATCCAACTCCACCTTCACTGGAACAACATATTATGGGATTTTCTCCAATGAACATGAATAATAAGGAATATGGCAGTATGGACACTACACTTGGAGGAACAGTACTTGAAGGGAATAGCTCTAGTGTGGGAGCTCAGTTCAGAATTGAAGTAGATGAGGGTTTCTGCAGCCCCAAACCTGCTGAAATAAAGGTAGGTAGTGCTGATAGTCCTGATAAATGTTTCTAATTATTATTGTTCAGTTTATTACTTAATCCTGAGCAGGAACTGTGGGAAATTAAGTACAGTTTGTAACTTGTGTCCTGCATTATACTGGAGTAGGTAATGCACATTCTAGTAAGTAGTATATAGTATTTTACCACTTAAACTTCAAGAAAGAGTAATACGTAATAAGCCATTAGTAAGTTGAAGGAATGCATTTCAGTAATTGCAGTTCACTGTTTTGTGTTGGCATATTGCTTTTTGGAAAACCATGGGTGCAAATGACGTTTGTATAAATCTAACTTTCTCACAGCTATGTTAGGATTTTAATATTAAAGAACTACTGCTTGAACTTAAGCATTTTAATTGCTGAAGTGATCTAATTTACATGCTGATGCTTTACCATGTTTAATTTCTAGGATTATTCTTACGTTTATAAACCTGAGAATTGTCAAGCTTTAGTGGGATGTTCCATGTTTGCACCGCTGAAGACGCTTCCCAGCCAGTGTCTTCCTCCTATCAAACTGCCAGAAGAATGCATTTATCGCCAGAGCTGGACTGTGGGAAAGTTGGATTTACTTCCTCCAGGACCTGCCATGCCGTTCATCAAAGATGGGTATGACCTGTACCGCAAATGTTTAAGCTTTGTAAGGTGGTCAGTTATCCACACTATAGGAAGTACCCCTAAATCTTTTTGTAAATCTGTAATGAGAAATATTTGTAAAGACACACTGTGCTTATACGACAGATAAGAGCCTTTAAAAAACAATCCTTATGATTAAACCTTCCTGTAAGAGACTGTCTTCTCAAATAGCTTCTTAACTGTGCATACATTTTATTCATTGTCTCATTTAAAGGTTTCTTGGGGAAGCTTAATGGTGCAAGTCCAGTTTTAATAAGTAATGAAGATGGTAACAATCAAGATAAATGTAAACTTGGGACTTTATTTTTGCGGTGGTGTCATAGGTACTGTAAGGGCTTAGTAGGTGGTGCTTCTGTTTCTGAAATTATTTTCTTAAATAGCAGTAATCTCAGCTGTACTGGGACTAGGAAAACATTTCCTTTGATTGGAAGGTATGCCCAGTGTGACATTGCCTGGTAATAGTACATTGCAGTAGGCATTTCTGTAATCTGCATTTGGTAGTGATGGTCTTGCTGGCAGTTCTTCTTGAAGAAGGTATTTATTCCTTGTCCTCTTCTGCATTAGTAGCCGCTATAAATGGATTAGGCAACAAGGAGGCTATGTATTTATTGATAAAATTACATGAATATTAGATCTTGGAGTAAATACTGACCTTACTTCTTTTAGGGTCATTCATAAGGAGTATGTTTCCAGGTCACATTAGCCTTACAGGTCTTTGGAGACACTCAGCTGCTTAGGAAGGAAAATGTTAAATGTTTCCAGGTGATGCTTTCCTTGTGGATCCAGCTGAATCTGCTGTTGATAAACCCGGTATATTTTCTTAGTGTGTGTCAACACAATGTGCAAATAAAACATGAACAAAAAAGGTGTCCTTTAGACTCTGTACAACTACAGAATTTATAATGTATTCTGACCACACTTGTTTCCTGGAAGCTTTGTGCAAAGGAAGAGATGAAAGGAGGCAGGGATAGATTCTTTAACAGTGCTGTCAGTGGGAGTCCTGCAAAGTCATTTAGAACAAATGCTCTTAAAGTTCCTTAGGGAATGAAAATCTTGCTGTGGATTATGAAAGACTAGTTTGAAAAAGCAAGTATTAATTAGGAAGGTCCTTCTTTAGAAATTTGAGACTTAAACTTCAAAACCAGTATGTTGTGCACTTAAAGTATTTCTTTCTTCTTGTGGCTGCTGTTAGTGACGGAAGCACTATGGATCAAGAGTATGGCCCTGCATACACGCCACAAACTCATACTCCATTTGGGATGCCACCAAGTAGCGCACCTCCCAGTAACAGTGGAGCTGGAATTCTTCCTTCTCCTTCTACCCCTCGTTTCCCAACTCCTAGAACACCAAGGACTCCTCGAACACCTCGTGGAGCTGGTGGACCTGCAAGTGCACAGGGTTCAGTCAAATATGAGAACTCTGATTTATACTCACCAGCTTCCACACCATCGACGTGTAGACCGCTTAATTCTGTTGAACCTGCAACTGTGCCTTCCATTCCAGAGGCACACAGTCTTTATGTGAATCTCATCCTCTCAGAGTCTGTAATGAATCTCTTCAAAGACTGTAACTTTGACAGCTGCTGCATATGTGTTTGCAATATGAACATCAAAGGTGCTGATGTTGGAGTTTACATTCCTGATCCAACACAAGAGGCCCAGTATAGGTGTACCTGTGGTTTCAGTGCTGTTATGAATAGGAAATTTGGCAACAGTTCTGGACTGTTTCTTGAAGATGAATTGGATATTCTAGGGCGTAATACGGAGTGTGGCAAAGAAGCAGAAAAACGCTTTGAAGCTCTCAGAGCTACTTCTATTGAACATGGTAGTGGAGGACTGAAAGAACCTGAGAAACTGCCCGATGAGTTAATACTGTTGCTGCAGGATCAGTGCACCAACTTGTTCTCACCATTTGGAGCAGCAGATCAAGATTCCATTCCCAAAGTTGGTGCAGTTAGCAACCTGGTACGTGTAGAAGAAAGGGATTGTTGCAATGACTGCTACTTAGCCTTGGAACATGGACGGCAGTTCATGGACAATATGTCAGGAGGGAAAGTTGATGAAGCACTTGTGAAAACTACTTGCTTGCACCACTGGTCAAAAAGAAATGGTAAATATTGAAACCAGCTTATTTTCTACTTTGTCCACCGATGAATTTTTTTTTAAGGGTTCATTTTTGGTGTTTCTCCTTTGTGAATATTGGATGCTTAAGACTGTTTTTCCACCCGCGTGTTTGCATAAACTTCTATTTTAACAGTGTTCAGAATAACCATTCCTTTTACATTCTGTGCTGGTACCATACACCAAGTGGAGCGTAGGCCTTGGCTACCATTAATTGTAAGTTCCTAACATAAATTTGAAGTGTAATGTAAGACCAGAGTAACTGTCCACAACATTTCACTAGGCTGCTTCTTTTAAAGCAGCTTTTGGTGACTGCATCTACAGAGGCTCTGTGGAATGCGCTTACATAGGAAGTGTAGGTGGTTCAAATGGTGACCGTATTATCAAGGCTACTGTGGTAGAATTAAACGATTTATGATTCAGTTGGCTTCCCCCCACTTCTTTAAGCAGGGGGCGGTAGTTTAGTGGCACGTGTGGCAAATAAAGCATTATTGTAGCCTTCACTGTATGTTGGATCTGCCAGAGATTCTTGGATTTTTCCTTCTAGAGCCTGACTAATGATATACTGTCTCATGGTATACTCTGTGTGTGTATTTGCATACTTCTCCATAATAGTCTTTTGAAGTAGCAACTCCAGCAGGGTGAACAGTGAAATACGAAACTCTGATAGCAGTTAGCTGCGATTCATAGTTGTTAATGAGAATGAGGAGGACTAACAGTAAAATGCAGCTAGATTTGTGTGTCGGTGGGGCATTAGACTATAGATAAATCAAATATTTCAGGCACCCAGGAGAAGACTTGGTGTTACTGTGACCTTGGTATTTAGGATAAAAAGATGTAGATACTTTTATACGGAAGGCTATAAAAATATCTCCATACCAAATTTTGTGTCAGCTTTTTATTTTAAACACTGTGCATTAAATGGCATAGTGGTTGCAAGCTGATGAAATGGGCTGTGACTGAGGCTTCCCTCAACTTCTATGAAGTGAGCACTGGGTGGCAGTCTGTCTAACCTTCCTTTACTTGGAGGGAACATCCTGTAGTTTAAGGGTTGTACAATTTGTTTGTATTTTTCTTCTAATTCTAGTTTTTTTTCCCCTTAGTTTAAATCATAAGATGGTAAGGCTTTCAAGGGAAAAAACTCTACAGAAAAAAAAAGTCCATCTGTGTGTTTTGTAAGCGGCTGTGGGGAGTGGCGGGGGGGAAGACGGAGAGCTCCAAATCGGTGTGCTTGACTTTTTATATCATGGCCTTTGGGTGGCCTGCATTTACGCTTCAGAAGAGAGTGACTTTATTTAAAGTCAGGGTGGTTTAGGGTTTTGGGTGGTTTGTGGAGGGGCTTGATTGTGTCCTCTTGTTGCAGTAGGCCTTGACAATATTTTTGTCCTTTCAGTTGTGGATGTGAGCATGCAGTGTTCCCAGGACATCCTTCGTATGCTCCTCTCGCTGCAGCCAGTTCTTCAGGATGCAATTCAGAAAAAGCGAACAGTCCGGTCTTGGGGTGTGCAAGGCCCCCTCACGTGGCAACAGTTTCACAAAATGGCTGGCAGAGGCTCTTACGGTAAACTGTTGTGTAGACTCCTGTCTGTTAATCTCTGCTTGATCCATCCACCAAACCTCAGTGTCTGGATGCTGTTCAGCCTATGGGAATTCTAAACAGCATTTGACCTTTCTTTAAACTAACATGAGCTATTAGACAGGCGAGAATTCTACTGTTTTAAGGAATATAAATATTTTTTGTTTTTCTAAAACAGTAAATGAATTAAAGATATGTGTATTTAAAATTAACAGCTTCAATTGCACTGTTTATGTACACCTGACACTTCGCCACCTGAGGGACTGAAATTGCAAAGATGGATTTAATGTTAAAAACAGAGTAATTGCTCTGTTTTGTTTTACTCAAAAGAATTGCTCCATTTTAATTGCAGTAAAAATAGCGTAGTTAAAAATACTAGCTTTGAAATGCTTGAAAAAGTGTGCTTTATTGCTCAGTAGTTTCAGAACTATGTTGAAGATCTGAGGTTATCCAGTGTGTTGTCTCTGATAAATATTTGGAGTGGCCAACACGTGATGCACATTTACAGATACAAGGTAAATTTTGTGCACTCAAGCTTTAAACTGACTTCATTAGCATATGAGATTGATTTACCACTATGTAGAAGAGTGAACTTTCACCAGCAGATCTTTTGTAGCTATATTTAGAACATGGTAATTATACATTTAGAGTACACTTAAATGCATGTCTTAAGTTTGGGGGTCTTTTTTTTAATTGTGTGTGTTTTTTTTTTTCCTTCTGTGATCCTTTACGTATCTGCTTAGACTATTTACACTTCTTCCCCCCGCCCCTTTTTTTTTTTTTTTTTTTTGTTTGTTTGTTTGTTTTTTTTTTAATCACCAATTGCTTAAACTCTGTGGGGAAGGCTTCCTGGACAGTAAAGATCTGTTCCTGGTTGTCTGTGTCCTGATAGAAACATTAAACAACTGTGGAACTTCTTGAGGCCCTGAGAGATTTCAAATAAAAATAATTAACTGATGCTTTTTGCAGAGGGTTGGATCATACATGCACGTTTTTCAGTTGTATCTGTTAAAATGAGAGCTACTCCATTTATAATTTGTGCTACTTCATGTTAGATGGTTCCTAGAAGCAGGGTATTAATTTTAAGCTTTCTGCTTAATATATTGGAAAATGTGTCTTGCTTTTCCAGGAACTGATGAGTCCCCAGAACCACTGCCAATCCCAACATTTTTGTTGGGATATGATTACGATTTTCTGGTGCTGTCTCCATTTGCATTACCATACTGGGAGAGGCTGATGTTAGAACCTTACGGATCTCAAAGAGATGTTGCTTATGTTGTGGTGTGCCCTGAGAATGAGGCTCTGCTGAATGGAGCAAAAAGCTTCTTTAGGGATCTGACTGCAATATATGAGGTACATTATTTATGGCAGTTAGCAGTGAAATGGATTTTTGAAAGACTGTTTCTAATACATACTCATAACTACTGATCAAGCTTGTCTCAGATGATATAAACACTTGCACAGAATGCTATCTCAGAAAGCTGCTAGAAAGGATTTTAGGAATGGGCACTTCGAAGATAAGGGTTGTTCATGCTGCTCACCATTCCTTTTAGCAATAGCTGTTTTGAGAGTCTTTATCTGATAAACGCCACTCAGTGGTAAAACTCTGTATTACTACTTTAATTGTTTTAGCTAGATTTAATTAATTAAATGCATGTATTACTTAGATTGTGATTAAGATTAGAGTAGATGATGTATCAACCTGTTTTTCTTGCATTTAGGAAAACGTAGAACTAAACCATACATATGGTTTATACCATATATATACACAATATTTCATACTGGTGTAGTGTTCTAGAATTAAAACGTTACTTTGGAATATCGTAACTAAACTATGAGTTATGTGTCTTTATCTGTGTAGATCTCTCTCTCTATATATGATCCTTTGCGTGATATTTAACGGTTTTTAAGGCTTACAAATTCCTTATCTTGCATCTTCTATTCTACCTTCTATGCAGTCATGCAGGCTTGGTCAGCACAGACCTATCTGTAAGTTACTGCCTGATGGGATCATGAGAGTTGGACCTACTGCTTCAAAGAAACTTTCTGAGAAGTTGGTCACAGAATGGTTCTCACAGACAGCTAATGCCAACAATGAAGCATTTTCCAAACTCAAACTATATGCCCAAGTTTGCAGATATGAGCTGGGTATGAAATTTTCTTTAGTGTTCCTTATTTCATATAATTACCACTTACTCCATTTCAGTAGAGGAGAAGAAATAATTGCATTTATTCATTGAGTCTTACTGTTTTCTGCTTTTAAGCTTGGAGGGGGGGAGGGAATCCAACCCCTCCATATATTTAGATACGTGCTAAAATGGCTTCTTATCATCTTAGTAGTATCTTTAGGGAATGGCAATGGTGCTGCCTGGCAGGGACTTCGTTTGTCTTTTTGTATTGGTGACTTAGATTCTGGAAGCAGTGATTTCTAGCAATTCATAGAATCATAGAAGTGCCTAGATTGGAAAAGACCTATAACAACACAGCTGAAAAAAAATTGTTTTTAAAATAGATTTCTGGATATTTCTGAAAGAGTCTTATGAGAATACTAGAGTTTGAAAATTTAATACAGGTATTTTTATTTGAGAGGTAAAATGTATGCTAAAGGTTTGCTCTCTGTTTTGTTAAAACTATAGACTTACATAGATGAAGAATGCTTAAAAACAACTGCAATATAAAATCTTTGTTTTTTTTTTCTGGTTTTAGGTCCTTATCTTGCTTCTCAGCCTTTGGACAATTCTTTACTTTCCCAAATAAATCTGGTCCCTCCCTCTAGCCAGCCGGCCTCTGCTCTGCCCCCAGTGACAGCTAACGCTGGAAATCCTAACACTCCATCATCTGCTCCTGCAGCTCCCACCAGTAGTACTATGACAGCAACATCAAACAGTGCCATATCTTCTGCAGCTACTACAGCTAATTCAACATTGACTACCACTGCCCCATCATCCTCTTCTGCCAATATAGGCAGTGGGATACCAACAAGCAAGCCTTCTTCATTTCCACCTTTTAGCAGTATGAACAATACCACTTCTGCCTCTCTGCCCACTCAGGCTGCAACAGTCCAAAACGGGCAAACAGGAGGACAGCAGCAACAGCCAGCACTGCAAACAGCAGGGATCTCTGGAGATACTACTTCAGCGCCTGCACAGCCCCATCCGGAGGTTTCTGAAAGGTAACAAACTGCAGAGTCAAACCTTCTTCAGCTAAAAAAAACAACCCTCAGCTCAACTAGTGTGAAGTTACCGTCCCCTCAGTAAAAATCCTGTATTTTTTTTCTAGTCACCAGCCTGTGTTTTAGGGAGAATGAGAGCTCGTTCATGGTGGAGCTGAACTTTTTGGTTCCAATCTTAGCTGCAGTTCTGATTTGCATCTCAGTGTCTGCTGTGGTACAAAAATATACTTAGTTGTTTTTCTTCGCTCTCTAAAGAGAGAAAATTCACCAAACTGCTCACTTTATTTTAAGGGGAGGCGGGGAATGGATAACTGGCACCACCTTAAAGTTCTATTTTCTGTTACCAAAGTTATAGCAGTAAAGACAGCTCGAGACTGACCTTGTAGATATTCTTGTTACCCCAGTTGAAGCAATAGAACCATGTGCTTGCTGTTGAGCTTCTGTAATAAAGAAGGCTAAAGAAGAGGCAAGTGATACTGAGTTGCTGATAAGCTCACATACAAAAATGAAATAAAAAGGCTGTTTCTTACACCACAGTTGACTCAGTCTTTCAGATTAATATTTCACAATTTGATCTTAGTTTTACAGTAAAAATAAATCATTATAAAACTCAGCTTTTTGTAACTGCTTTCAAAATTTCATTTCCAGCACTATGGATCGTGATAAAGTTGGAGTCCCTACAGATGGAGATTCACATGCAGTCACCTATCCACCTGCAATTGTAGTTTACATAATTGATCCTTTTACATATGAAAAAAAGGATGAGAATAGTAGCTCGTCTAGTTTGTGGACACTTGGACTTCTGCGCTGCTTTTTAGAGATGGTTCAGGTTCTTCCTCCTAACATCAAGAATATAATTTCTGTGCAGGTGAGCCAGCATTTATAGAAATGTACTGAACAAAGTATCTTTGCCTTTGGCTGTGTTTTGGAGGCAATAACGCCCTCAAGGTGAAAGCTTCATTTGCTTTGTAAACATTACTTACAGTTTTACAGCTGTTAAATCATTTAGATTATAGTTTTTAGAGCAGTTTGGGTGTTATTAACCAAAGCCAAATCCTGTAGTAGATTCCAAACTCATCAGTCTTTTCTCAGAGGAAATGTAGCAGCCCACTCCAATAATGAGTGAAGTACAGGAAACACGCTTGTCCCATCACCGGAATTGTGCTGCCAGCCTGACCCTGCTGGGCTTTAGACAGTGCTTCTTCCTGATAGATGTCCAACTGTAATGTTGTCATCAGCTGCAGAACTGGTTAACAGAGGACATCTTTTTGGAGGAAACATTAAGATTCTCTTCGAAAAAAATCGTTTTGTTCCCCTGAAGAAAATGTCAATAAGAATAATTGCTTGAAGTCCCACATAGCTTTGGAAGAAGTGGCAGAACATATCCAAGAACCAGAGAAACTTGATTGCAAAGTAAAATTCTAAAAGTAGCATACCCAAATACTCTCTTAAAAGCCATTTAATCTAATGATGAAAGAGTAATTATTTCTTTTTCCCCGCTCTGTAATCTGTTCTAGATTGTCCCATGTCAGTACCTTCTACAACCTGTGAAACACGAAGACCGGCAGATTTATACTCAGCATTTAAAATCTTTGGCATTTTCAGCTTTTACTCAGTGTCGGAGACCTCTTCCAACTTCCACCAATGTGAAAACGTTAACTGGCTTTGGCCCAGGTTTAGCCATGGAAACTGCTCTTAAGAGCCCTGATGTGAGTATTGTTAATGGGATTGTGTAAGTTCAGAGAAGTGTCCCCGTTTATTTTATCAGTGGTGTCTTTCATGTTAACTAACTAGAGTTCTTAGGAATAATTGCTTCCCAAAACTTCATTGTCTGCTCTGTCATCTTTACAGAGACCTGAGTGTATTCGACTGTACACCCCTCCTTTTATACTGGCTCCTGTAAAGGACAAGCAAACAGAACTAGGAGAAACTTTTGGAGAAGCTGGCCAGAAGTATAATGTACTTTTTGTAGGCTACTGTTTGTCTCATGATCAAAGATGGCTTCTTGCATCCTGTACAGATCTCTATGGAGAACAGTTAGAAACTTGCATAATTAATATTGATGTACCAAACAGGTAAGAATGAAACTGTTAAATTACTTTTTAGCATGTATCTCTTCTTTCATTCCCCTGAAGAATTAGTTTCTTTATGATGCTGTAAAAATAACTCTGACTTTTGTAGACTCACTATATTGCAAAACTAGCTAAAGCAAAAGCATGTTTTCTGTATTGTGTGCATATTGTTTTGAGTTAAATTTCTAGAAGGACATTTGTTTGGTTTGATGTGATTCTTGAGTGGTTTTGTATGTGTGTTCATACTCCCCACGCACACTTGCTGGCTTTTGATATCAGTGTTAGAATGTGATTTAATTTAAAAAAAGAAAAAAAACACCACACAAAACGAAGTTGCAGTTGATGTACTACAATACTGATATTCTTGGTTCCTGTGAATGTTCAGGTTAATGCAAGTAAGTTCCAAACGTGGCAAAAAAACCTTGTTGCAGATTAATTCTAGTTTTGTTTTCCCTTGTTAATTCTAGAGCTCGCAGGAAAAAGGGCTCTGCCCGCAGACTTGGTCTTCAGAAACTCTGGGAATGGTGCTTGGGACTTGTGCAGATGAGCTCGTTGCCATGGAGAGTTGTAATAGGCCGTTTAGGAAGAATAGGACATGGGGAATTAAAAGGTAACGTTAGCATTTTTACAGTCTAAAACTCGATTTGAAGTTCTTGTTTTTCAGTAACCTAAAGTGTCCGTCCCTGTTTCTGGAAGGAAACCTAATTTGAGTTCCTTTGTGTATTCAAAACTTAACGCATGTGAAGTTTGCACCACACGCTTACATGTGAAATATGTATTCTGCAGCAAGCACTGTTCTTCTAGACAAACTTATGTCCTTTATATCCTCAGACTGGAGTTGTTTGCTGAGTCGCCGAAACCTTCAGTCCCTCAGTAAGAGACTAAAAGACATGTGCAGAATGTGTGGTATCTCTGCTGCAGACTCTCCCAGCATTCTCAGTGCTTGTTTGGTGGCAATGGAACCACAGGGGTCCTTCATTATTATGCCAGGTATTTGAGAAATTCTCTTTTTTGGCAAGGGGAACTCATAGCTCAGGTTTGGCAAAACTAAGGAAATACTTGATTTCTCTTCCAAAGATTCTGTATCGACCGGCTCTGTATTTGGACGCAGCACCACTTTAAATATGCAGACGTCTCAGCTGAATACCCCACAGGACACATCATGTACTCATATACTTGTGTTTCCCACATCTGCATCTGTGCAAGTAGCATCGTCAACTTACACCACTGAAAACTTGGATCTGGCCTTTAACACAAACAATGGTTAGTGGATTGGATTTATTCTTGTTTTAAAAACAAACCAACCAAAAAACGCCTCGTCAGTCTCCTTGTAAGACTGTTTATGCTAATGTACCACAAGATTCATATGGAAAAATCACTTGATTTCAGAATGCATTGTCATATCCTGTACATAGGGAAACTAGAAATTCACTGGTCTTGTTCTTTTTCAAGATGGAGCAGATGGAATGGGAATCTTTGACTTGTTAGACACTGGAGATGATCTTGATCCTGATATTATAAATATTCTTCCTGCATCCCCTACTGGATCCCCTGTGCATTCTCCAGGGTCCCACTACCCCCACGGAGGTGATATGGGCAAGGTAACTGTTAGAGTAAATAGAGTTGTGTGTGTGTGTTTTGTTTTGGTTTTTCTCCGTCTGCTAGTTTCCTTTTGTGGAATGAAAGGTTCCTGTGAAATGTTTTGAATCAATTGGATATTGGATTGTCTTTGCAAGATTCATGTAATGCTTGGATATTTCAAAATGCTTTGTGTTTTGAAAGCTACAGATAATTTCTATTAAGTATGTGCTCTCCTAATATGAAACTGTTGCCTGTTGTTTTACAGGGTCAGGGCACAGATAGACTGCTTTCGACAGAATCTCATGATGAAGTAACAAATATACTGCAGCAGCCATTGGCCCTTGGTTATTTTGTGTCAACTGCCAAAGCAGGTCCATTGCCTGACTGGTTTTGGTCAGCGTGTCCTCAAGCACAAAATCAGTGTCCCTTGTTTCTTAAGGTACTGTCACTTCAGCGGGCTGTACAGCCGTCTTCCTGGACGGTCTGTCACAGAAAATTGTGCAGTGTGCAGGGATCTGAATTATGAGAACTAATATGTTTAAAACAAAGTTGGTGCATGTCTTTTGGAATATGTCTGCTTTTGCTTGAAGAGAGGTCGGGTTTTAAATTTTTGAGCTGTGGCTTTTTCTGTTCACTTTTTTTTAAGGGAAGAAAAATGATTAAAGGAATTAGCAAATGTTCTGAAGGGTTCTATCCTCTGATGATTTCTTTGCAGTAGTCTGGACTCCTTTCTTTTCCTGGCTTTGTGCTATGGTATTTTGTAAGAATAGGTTGAGTTTCTAGACAGATCTCTGGTTAATGCTTGACTCCCATGGGGACTGTTGGTAGAGAGGGAAGTACACAAGTGTAATGTAATACCTCATTTACACTGGGGTGGGGGTGTGGAAATCTCTGTATGTATTGGACAGGGCATAAAAGCTGGGTTTTCCATGTTGGCTGTT
Source organism: Sagittarius serpentarius (assembly GCA_034782735.1). Classification (NCBI taxonomy): domain Eukaryota; kingdom Metazoa; phylum Chordata; class Aves; order Accipitriformes; family Sagittariidae; genus Sagittarius; species Sagittarius serpentarius. The sequence goes on along the minus strand of JAVKLA010000084.1, from coordinate 3,666,401 downwards.
GCCAAGTGATAGCCATTGTATCATCTGTCTGGATGTTGTCTGATCCCCTTATCTTTTTATGACACAATCAAGACATACTTGGCACATTTAAGGCTATACATTAGTATACAGAGAAACTTTCTGTATTAACATTATTCACTTTTAACTTAAATTAGCATCTCTAATATTATGCTTTATTTTCTAATGATACAGATGTATCTTTTGCAGCCTTATTTGTGTCTGGATTAGCGGTTCCTCTTGGCCTAAGCTCAGCTGTGGCGTTGGTATAAGACATTTTTTTGAATAGAGGAATTATGATTTACCCTAGGCAGCTCTATATATGGAAAATAAATAGACCAGTCTTACGGAAAGCAACTGAACTTCCAAGTCTGTATATTACTAGACATCTTGGGCCACTTGAGTTGCTTTTTTTAATAATCACGTAATGTAGCAAAGGTACTAAAAAAAAAAAAAATTCCTAAAATATATTACGCTACTGTCACTGTGCTTTTAGGAGAGATCTGCTTGCATTTCCTTTATATTCTGATAATTCCTGAACTTGTTGTTGGCCTAAGGATAAGATTTGTTTTGGCTTGTGTGTCAGAGAATAGAAGGCGACTGTAAGGTACGGGTCAACAGCACAGAGGGAAGAAAATAGGCTGTAGTCGAATCAGGCAGTAACTGCTGGCATCTCTCTTCCTTTCTTAGGCCTCTTTGCACCTCCACGTGCCTTCAGTGCAATCAGACGAGCTACTCCACAGTAAACACTCCCATCCACTTGATTCTAATCAAACTTCTGATGTGCTCAGGTATTTATGATTGATCACTTGCAAAAATATTGTGCATTTCATTTTTAATACTGCTGCTGTGAAGTTACCTATTTGTTTGTTTTTCTTGCTGTTAGTTTTTTCTTCGCACTGCTGATATCCTTAGTACATCACAGAGACAATATAAATTGCTGTGCTTTGAGTGATTAAAAGATGGCTTTATCACAGAACGGTGCAATTAAAAACAAATATCTCTAAGCCCTTCTTTAACTAATCAGTGTTGATTACAGCTGAAAATGTTTGAAAGCCAATGAATTCCTCAAGCTAAAAGGGAGTTTGAGGTGTAACACAGAAGATGGTGCATAAAGGAGTGGAAGATAGTTATAGTTAAGCCAGAATCTTGCATGCAATCTTGTGGAAATACTGAAATGCTGAAGTATGAGTGTAGACTCATGTAAACATAGGACGCTTGTTGACAAAACGTTAGATTTTTTCCTTTGTGGTTTTCTTAAATATGTAAACCTCTTGACATTAATTAAGCATAGACAATTAAAATGACTGTTTTCCACTGAAAGAAAGTTTAGCTTTGAACTTCTTGTAATAATTCTGAATGCATGTTATTTCAGAATGTAGGCAAGCCTGTTCTATGTTTTTAATGCCAAAGAAACTGGATTATAGTAACTTAGGACTGTAAAATACTGGTGAGAAAAACTGTTGGCTTGATGGAAGCTTGTTTGCTTTTCAGGTTTGTTCTGGAACAGTACAATGCACTCTCCTGGCTAACCTGTGATCCTGCAACCCAGGACAGACGGTCATGTCTCCCAATTCATTTTGTGGTGCTGAATCAGTTGTATAACTTTATCATGAATATGCTGTGATCTTCATCTGAATTTTGCAAGACAAAAATGAGGAAAAGGGATATTTCACTGCAGGACTAAGTTATAATTCTTCTCAGTGCAAGTTGTTTGTGATGGGGTATGAATCTTGTTACTTCCAGCAAATATTGTTTTGACTTGTGAGAGGGGCACCTGTCGCCCCACTGTCTTTGAGTCATTGACTATGGGGGACGCTTTAGAATGATGATCAGAAAGTGTATTATAACATTTTTAGTAGCAAAATTAACCATTTTTCCCCAGCCGCAGTATTTGTGAAGAGTAATGAGCCATAGTACCTGGTCATGGTTAACGAATATTAAAAGCATGGAGATGAGAAGAAACATGAGGAACAATAAGTTTCAACCTATGGCTTCAGAACATCAAGATGTTCTTGTATTGGATTATAGTATCTAGTATTCAAAAATGCCTGCATCTCTTATTTATTGTAAGTTTTTAAATGTATAAATTGTCTTATATTTCTTAACCTCTTTTATAAAAATTTTCCTAGAAGGTTTATACTGCCTTCTTGCTTTAAAGCAATTGGTCTAAAATATATGTAATCGTCTTAATTAAAAGTTGCAGTAGGTTGCTTTTAGAGTATTATTTTTTTGTAAGGGGTGGGTGGGGACAGTAAATTTGTATTGTCTTGATGTACAGTTTAATGGGGATAGAGGGGTTAATGTCCATACCATTGTGTGTGGGGGATTTACAGCTAAGCTGTAGTTGCAGAGTACATGTACAGTAATGAAGTTCACTGTGTTTATATAAATTGAAAAGGTACCGGGTCTTACAGCATTTTATATCACACCTTTACAGAGTAACAATGGCAATATATAAGTGATATTGTAGGTGGTTTAACTTGTAGTGAGAATAAAATGAATAAACTCTTCAGTTGAAGTTTGTGTTATGGTTCAGGGCTGTGGCTAGATTCTCAGATCTATTTCCAGTATACAAGTTTTAATATTACAAGAATATCTGTTGTGCATTGTTGTTACCTAGATATTCTTGGCACTGTGGTGACCGCGTTATTTTCTTCCACATTTGCGATAAAACATGAATCTGAGGCGGAACACACAGAAAACTCTGATCTCATCCAAAGTCTCCTCCTGTAAGGCTGAAATTTAGCCCAGCTCTAGCCATTTTACAAATGCAAAAATAGTCAATCTTGACTTTAAGATTGGTGTGTGTTTAACTAAAATGTGGTGTATATAGATTCTCAGTGAATTCTGGTATTCAGATTTTATTCCACTAGTAAAAAAAACAGCACGAAACTGAACATTTTCCTTTTTCATGTATTTTTGGCACTGTGGTGAAGGTCCTGAGTATCAGTGTATGGCCTTCCCCATATCCCCTTTTCAGGCTCTGGCTTGGGCATGTGCCAAGGAGGCTTAGCCCTCCCTAAGGAAGGGACTGACAAATCACAAGGCTTTCGTAATCGTCTCCCTCTGTCTACAGTCACCATTTTTTTCTCAGTCGTTTCCTTCCTTTCTCCTAGCACATGCCAAATGTCTGATGCTCTAAAATAGCCCCTACGGGTGCTGAAGAGCAACTGCATATGCTTTTTTTTTTCTTTTTTTTTTTTTTCTTTTCTGGGTTCCTCATCTGACTGCCGGATTAAAAACTTAATTCCTGCAGCACTCACGTGAGCCTGTTGTGATAACCCATGTCCTGGGTCTTAATACTGTCTGTCTCACTGGTTTAAACCTTTAAAGGAGCAAGTTTTAAGATCCATTTGTGCACCCACTGTTAATCCTCTACAAGGAAGAATTTGCTTGCATTTACAAAACGTACTGTGTTAATGAAAATCATGTTTTGTAAATGCAAAATACCTGAGATAATTTTTCATATAAATGGTCTCCTTGAATCATGTATATACAATATTAGCAACTTTTTTGGTTTTGTATAAAGAAGCTGTACAATTGGTGATGAAAATTTTCAGTCATTTCTTCAAAATAACATAAGTGCAATCAGAAGTTAGCATATTTTGATAAATAGAGTTAAAAACTGGGTCTGTCCATTACTTTGTCTTGATAACAGTAATGCACCACAGATTAAACAGCACATTATTGTCTTAGAGAAGTTTTTTTTTCTCATTTGGCTGAGATTTTTTGAAGTGCTCCTAAAACTGGAATTTTCAAAGCATATGTCCTATCTTTTTTTTTTTTTTTTTTTTTTTAAAGCTCTGTTGCTAAGTGGTCATTTTTAACCCTGGCTCAGTTAGCCAAGTTCCAGGGGCTGGGTTTTGGTGTGGCTTGCTTTGTGTTAAATCTGACTTGTATTCATAAAGGTAAGTGAATCAGCTGCCGGAACATTGGTGTAACTGTGTTCTGTTACCTGGACCACAGCCTTCCCTGTGAAACTCTCTAACTGTGAAAGCTGCCAGTTTCCTGTTCCCTTCCCAAATGCAGTTGAAGTAAATTAGAACATTGTAACCACTAGAAAAGATACGGAGGGCCATTTGTGGAGTGATAGTCACAGCCGGCAACAACGTACATATCAAACTTGTCAGCACCATGGAGCCAACTACCACATTGGGCATACTTTTTTGTTAGCTACTTTCATTTAACTATTTTAAGTGCACATAGTAGCTGATTTATAAATAAAACTGTCACAATCCAGTAACTTGGGTTCTTTAGCAAGTACAAGCTTAAATATTTGGAAATTTCAGCTATAGCTTTTTCAAAATGGTCTTGCAAGAAAATACTGTTCCTGGCAGTGCTCGCTTAAGTGGCTGTGGAGGTTTACCTCTCCTTGAGTATCCAATGAAAGAAGAATTGGAGATCCTTCCATTCTGATTAAAAAATACGTATTTTAGCCTAGCTATTAGTGTATTTAAGCCATTTAGTTACCTTTGACTCACTACCATGAGAATTAGATTTCTGAAAACCCTGTTGCCAGACCAGCAGGCCACCAATTGTACTTGCAAACAGCCCTTACATTTTAAAGTAGCTGTAACATTTAGATCTCTCTAATGTTTCCTGAAATAATTAAAGAGAAATGAATTTATATTTAAATCCTCAGCTATGTTCTTACTTAGCTGTCAGTTATGGCGCAGATTATTGTATTTCTATATTTACCTCTGATGGTAATTTTAACTTCATGTGTTGCTATGAAGACTTGCAGATGTCTTTAATCAAGCACTATTTGTTAATACTGTAATATCAAAATATTATGTTGCATTATTTTAAAGCTTTCAAAAATAAGAGTAAAATGTTTTTAAAAATGCTATTGCACCATATAACTTGCTGCACAACAGTATGGCACAGCATATCAGTCTGTTTTGATAGTAATGCTGCATAAACAATGTTTTGATCTGGGTTTCTTTTGAGAATTCGTTAATTAGGTGACATTGTATGACATTACTATCTCGACAACCTCCAGCTGGAAAGGTTTCAGTTTTGGTTTTTTTTCTTTTTTTTTTTGTAAAGGACCCAGGACTATGCTTCAAACTTAAATTTGGTTTGGTGGTGGTTTTTTTGTTGTGGTTTTTTTTTTTTTTTTTTTTTTTTTAATTACTGTTTAAGGGTGTACTTCTTATTTTCAGTGGAGTAAAGCTTAATTTACAGTAAAACTGGATTTGGGACCTGCCACAATCCTCAGGGTCACTTTTTCAGGACGTTACTAATCTAGCTTTAGGTTTTTCCGAGTAAACTGGATGGGAGGACCTTGCCGAGTGCTTGGGTCGGGATGACATAGCCTCTGGCCTCGTTGCTGGACATGTCACCTTCCCTGCCCTTCCCGGCACGGCTGGGTCACTCCGAGGGAGCTGTTCGACCGTCTCACACAGCCGCCACATGCCATGGGCCAAGTCGTCGTATTTATCGTGACAAAAAAAAAAAAAAAAAGGAAAAAAAAAAAGGAAAAAAAAAAAGCGATTAAGGAACAAACACTATTGCTGCCGAATGCCATAAACACTGAGTTGTACAAATTGTGATTGAGGAAATGAAAAAGGTTTATACTTTTTAAAAAAATTTCAAATGGAATAAATTATTCATGAAGCCTTGATTGTGGTGTCTCCTTATTTACAGCGGGGGAGGGGCGGGGCTGCAGCCTGCCGGCGCCCCTCAGCCTTCCTGCCGGCCGCGCCGCGCGGCCATGACCTCACTTCCTGCGCCCTTCCCGCCCTGACGCGCTGGGCGTGCGCCGGAAGACGGCTTGGGCGCGGGCAGCCGGGGCCGTCATGGCGGAGTGCTCCGGCCTCCAGTTCGTCAGCCCCTACGCCTTCGAGGCGATGCAGAAGGTGGACGTGGTGCGCCTGGCCGCGCTGAGCGACCCCGAGCTGCGGCTGCTGCTGCCCTGCCTGGTGCGCATGGCCCTCTGCGCCCCCGCCGACCAGAGCCAGAGCTGGGCGCAGGACAAGAAGCTCATCTTGCGGCTCCTCTCCGGCGTGGAGGCGGTCAACTCCATCGTGGCCTTGCTGTCCGTGGACTTCCACGCCCTGGAGCAGGACGCCAGCAAAGAGCAGCAGCTCCGGTAACGCGGAGACGGGCGTCTTCTGCGGCGAAAGCCGCTGCGTGGCTTTCCCGGTAGTTTTACTTGCTGCTGCTGAAGTGCCGGAGTGACCCGGCCGTTCCTCTTCGTGTCCCTCTCAGGAAAACCCCGATTTCTGGCAGAGCAACACCCAGGGAGCGGGGTCTCGCTGTCCCTCTCGGGGATCTTTTCCTCCCTGTGCCGCAGGGTGGCTGGGGGTGCGTGATGCGCTTGTGGGGAGCGGGCAGGGGACGCCGTTGTGCGGTGCAGAGGCAGCTGCGGGGGGTGCACTGTCGCGCCTGTTGCCTGTGCTACAGGGGAAGAGCAGGCCCTTGAAATGGTGATAATCTGCCGAATTAGATTTCCTGAGGTACCACAGTTACGACAGTCTTTTCTGATCATTGGCGTGATGGAAGGAATCCCTACAGAACTGCTGTCTTCCGCTGACTGATAAAATTTCTGCACTTGCAGAAACATTTCATAGTTGTTGGTTTTAATTGTTTGTTAGGCACAAGCTAGGAGGAGGCAGTGGAGAAAGCATCTTGGTGTCACAGCTTCAGCATGGGCTGACACTGGAATTTGAACACAGCGATTCACCTCGTCGGCTTCGTCTCGTACTTAGTGAATTACTGGCAATTATGAATAAGGTAAATTTCTCCATGTCTGGACGCTTGCTAATTTTCTGTCAGTGAAAAGGCGCTCTGGACAGGTTGATATGCTCGCTGGTTCTGTTTCTGGTGCTGCTTCGGTGTGTGAGTACTCTACTCCAGTTCTTATGTGCTTCACCAGGGCTTAAAGTCTCAGTCTGATAGAACGGTGGCTTGTGATTAAATTCCTTATAAACCCAGCTCCCTCGAGGAAGGCTTTCTTCTTCAGAACACGCGAGGGTGATCTTTTCTAACGTGATGTAAATTCACTATATTCTGTAACATGCTGTACTCAAATAATGTGATTTTATGATGCATCAGTGCAGAAATCATATTTGAAAAAGAAATTATGACTTTTCTCCTTCCAGTTCCTTACTCCTATTGCAGCATGATTTTAGCCACTATATTTCTTTTATCCCCCACCCCTGCCCCCCCAGCATTTTATTTTCCTTGTGTAAACTTACCATGTTTTTAGAATTGTCAGTGAGCTATTTCTCTTTCTTCTGGAAAGAAGCATTGATACCAGCCATATTGAAGTATTTTCACTAGCAAATATTTCTTACTCTAAACACTTTCCTTGCCTGTTCTGTGTTTGTGCCTGTACATTTTTGACAGTTTTAATGTATTAAATCTGCTGAATTTAAAGCCATAAAAGACTGATTAGACAAATGGCTTCATAAAACCTGTTCAGTGATGATGAATAATGTCTTGTAGGTATCAGAATCAAATGGTGAGTTTTTTCTCAAATCTTCTGAGCTCTTTGAGAGTCCTGTTTACCTGGAAGAGGCAGCAGATGTTCTCTGCATTTTGCAAGCAGGTGTAGTATTCTGTATTTATAGTGTTTTCTAACCTCTTACAAATGTAACAAAATAACTTTTGGAGCCCTTGTGACTGATTTAAGGTTAAGCAAGGCTGTCTAGCTCTTTGAAAAAGGAATAGATCATAGATTGATTTTCCATTCATTGATTTGAGCGTGTTATTTAAATGCATATTAAAAGCAATGTTCTACTTGTTTCACAGTGAAACACTGTGACTTTTAAAACCCTCTTTTTGTCCAGAGCTGCCATCGCTGTTGCCCATAGTTGATGTGGCTGAAGCTCTGTTGCATGTTAAAAACGGAGCCTGGTTCCTCTGCCTTCTGGTGGCCAACGTTCCTGATAGCTTTAATGAGGGTGAGTTACAGTTCCTTCTTGTCCAACTTACTTTTTTCTAAAGGTTTGAAATGATTTCTAGAAATATAGTTAATTCTGGGCTAAACCACGTGTCATAAATATTGGAACAGGAGAGCGTTTGGCTTATGAAATAAAATTTGAATGCACTTATACCTAGAGATGCTGATGGGCTGCTCCTGTTCTCATCGTGTCGATTCCCCCTTTTTGCAGCCTACTTGTAGGCTCATTGTGTGTGCATTGCAGCTTTTCGTCTGTAGGTCACCATTACAAAGGCTGACTCGGGCAGTGAATGACTGGGACTGCAAACTTGGTCTGGCCTTGCTAATAGTTCGCATCCCTTTGAGCCATATTACGAGGTGAAAAACTTGTATTGCCGGTGCCTGGTTAGCATCCCTTACCTCGCAATAAGATTTCTGTTTCCAGGGCTGCTAGATGCACAGGTTACATTAGATAGAGTATGAGTAGTAATTGGATGACGCATGAATCTGTAATGACCCTGTAATTTCTCTGAGGAGAAAGACCGTTTTCTTGTTCTGCTTGCATAGTGTAGATCATGAGTTCTTGCCTGGACAAGGTTTGTGTGGCCCGGCTAATAAATCCTAGTGAGCTGAACAAGGTGTCTTGGCTTTGTGTGTTTATGTTTATGGAGCTTTCTGTTGGAAAGGCCAGATTTACTTACACCTCCTGTTGGATATTTAGTCTGTAGAGGTTTGATTAAGAATGGTGAACGGCAGGATGAGGAAAGTGCTGGAGGCCGTCGGAGAACAGAAGCACTTCGCCATCTGTGCAAAATGAACCCTTCCCAAGCTCTAAGGGTCCGAGGCATGGTGGTAAGTCTGTCATTAGCCTGTCACGAGAATCATAATTACGATCCTTATTGGAGCTTTAAAAACAGTGAAGAAGATTGAGCCTGAGCATTTTATCTAGGTGGAAGAGTGTCATCTACCAGGTCTTGGCGTGGCTTTGACCTTGGATCACACCAAAAATGAATCTTCAGATGATGGAGTGAGTGACCTGGTGTGTTTTGTGAGTGGTTTGCTACTTGGAACAAATGCAAAGGTTCGAACTTGGTTTGGAACTTTTATCCGAAATGGCCAACAGGTATGAAAATTTTGAATATCCTGCTTTTTAGAAAATATTCTTAGAGCTTGCTGTAACTCTTCCGGATGGGGGCATCTGTATTTGTCTGAACGCATGTCTTGGAGCAACCTTTACAAGGCAACCTCTTCTTATGGGACCATCACGTCTATAAATAGTGTCCCTGAAGGCAGCTCTTTGGTTGTTCTTCTGAGAGATTCTTAGGCATGGAAACCAGGGAACTGTGAGCGTGTAATTTTTACCTGATAGTTATATTCATCCTCAGTGTTCGCAATAGGAAGTTGCATCTCGACTTGCTTAGTTAAAGCTTGTGTTTTGACGTAATGAGCTGTTGTAATATGATCATGTGTTGCCCTGGTACCGAAAATTGTATTTTAAAAAAAAATTCCTCTCCCCGCCACCCTTCTTTTTTTTCCTTGACTTCATTATGGAAGCTCTTAGGTAATACATTGTTTGATGGGATGAATTTTACATTGTTGTTCTCGACTTTTGACCTCTTACACAGAGAAAAAGAGATAATATCAGTTCTGTGCTTTGGCAAATGAGGAGGCAGCTGCTCCTGGAACTCATGGGAATCCTTCCCACGGTTCGCAGCACACACATTGTTGAAGAAGCAGACGTTGATATGGAGCCAAATGTGTCTGTGTATTCAGGACTCAAGGAAGAGCACGTCGTGAAAGCCAGCGCGTTGTTACGTCTCTATTGCGCTTTGATGGGAATTGCTGGGCTGAAGTAATGAATGCTTTAATACTCTGTGTTTTTTATTCATTGTCTGTCCATTTAAACAGAGGTTGAGAGCTTTGGGCACTTATAACATGAGCTGTCCCTTAATGCCAGCGTGTCCTTGAAACAGTCTTGGCAGGACTCACCAGTTTTAGTACTAGGGGAGGCCCTTCTCACGTGCTGAGGGCTGGAGTTGCCAGTTGATGGAAGTTTCTTTGTAGTGCAGAGAGCAAATACTACGTAATGGTAAGGTCTGTGGAGACACGTATGTGTTTTACTTTTTTTCATTCTAATGGTAAAGATCCATTTATCAACTTTGCTGATTTTTCTAATGTAAAATAATGCAAGAAATGTGCTGTTCACTTTAGTGCTGCTAAATCAGTTCTACTGGCTTGTTAAAAGAAGTCTAGGCCTAAGTGGTTGGAGCAGTGTGTAGAAGAGAAAGCAGCTGAAAACTCTAGCAACATACGCTACATGAATTTAGAATTTCTGTTCCTCTGCTTTTACCTTTTAGAGAGTGCTAAAGTAGCATCTTCGTGCATTGTTAGTTTTAATTTAGGTATTTTGTACTAATAGGCAAGGTTATATCCTGGGGAAGTTTTCTCACTGTTGTTATCTCTTAACAGAGATTTTTATATCTTCAAAGAGAATTGCCAGTTAATCTCGATACTCATTTATTGATGGCAACTTGATAAACAGATTAAGTAAGAGAGAAAATGTTATCTTTAACCATTGTGATGAGATTGGAAATCTCTTCCCTTTTAATTTAGCAGCATGGGTTTTGTTCTTTTTCTGTCCTATTCAGGCCAACCGATGAAGAAGCTGAGCAGCTCCTGCAGCTGATGACCAGCCGGCCTCCTGCAACTCCAGCTGGTGTTCGCTTTGTATCTCTTTCCTTTTGTATGCTTCTGGCCTTCTCCACTCTTGTCAGGTACCTCTCAATAAAGGAGGAGCTTTGCGAATGTGTTACCGTTTTAGCACTGTTAAGGCAATGACCTCCTCAGAGCTGCACCTTTTTTTCTCCTAATTCTTTATACAAATCTCTGTACATTGGTTGAAGGGATTTGTCTCACGCTATGGAGGGTAAATTGATATTCCACTCTGCTCTTCCTCTTGTTTATAGCAAATCTTTTGAGAGGGGAGCATCGGCATTAGCTTAGTTTGGAATGGTTTTTGAAGGCTAAAGTAGGTCTTATTAGTTCACTTTTCCATTGAACAAGTTTATGGTGAAATTCTTCATAGACCCTATTCAAAAGAGTAGCGATATAGGTATTTAATGGATGTAGCTTTCTGCTGTGTGCACTCCAGACAGGAAATTGCCTGGCAACTGGACTGAAATTTGTGCTAAATATCAGTGTTTATCAGCTGCTTGATGCTAAAGTGAAAGTGACAAAAAGTCTTCTGGGGTAAGATTCCTCAGACAGTGGCTTTTCTGCTAGTAACTGTGAGTACAACTAGCAGTAGTTCCTGGGAAAAGGATCTTTTATGCATTTTCTTTGTGCAGCACCCCAGAACAGGAGCAGCTTATGGTAATGTGGCTTAGTTGGATGATAAAGGAAGAAGCTTACTTTGAAAGGTGAGAGCAGGCTTCTTTTGTTTTTCATGATTCCAGTAATCTCACATTTACTTATGTCCTGTTGGAACTTAACTCTTCCTCTTTGTTATCTTTAGTATTTCTGGTGTGTCTGCTTCTTTTGGAGAGATGCTTCTCTTGGTAGCCATGTATTTCCATAGTAATCAGCTCAGTGCTATCATTGATTTGGTCTGCTCCACCTTGGGAATGAAGGTAGGTCCTAAACTGTTTCTAGCACATACATTTCTCTGTTAAAAGTAACTTTTTACTATGTATTTATACTCTTGTATTTACTTTAGTTTTGATAAAAAAAAGAACTTTGGTTTTGCTAATGTAAGCAAATGTAAAGTAAAAAAATAACGTGTAACTAACTAAATTAGTTCCTCCAGAAAAACATTAAACTATGCATACCTCTTGATACAGAGGAATGTTATGACAAAAGTATCTTCAGAAAGTGCTGACTTGTTGAAATCATTATTTGCAAGAAATGAACTTTTTTAGAAGACTAACTGAAGTAGTTTCCAAACTGAGCTGCAAACTTTTTATTTTAAATAGTTTCAAGAAATATCTATATATGTAATAATTAATTGGTGAAAATTACCGAGGGAGACTTGCCTTCAATTTACTATTGTGAAACAGTGTCTTATCAAATGTAAAAGCTTGGTAGGTAGTTTTTAGGGTAAGGAGGACACGGAGTGATGAACTTCTAAACTAAAATTATTTTCAAATGTCACATTTGAAGTATAGACGTGAATGTTTTCCTGGTATCCCAGTGAAGACAAGTTTAAAAAGGTTAAAAGTTAACAGTTTATAAGATAAATTTGCAGTACTTAAGAAAGCTAGAACTTAAAATTACAAGTACTTTGTTCTTTGTTTCAGATTGTTATTAAACCCAGCTCACTCAGCAGAATGAAGACAATCTTCACACAGGAGATTTTCACTGAACAGGTGTTTTAAGCCTACGTAGTTTTTTTTTTTTCCCTTTTTTTTCCCACTTTCTTTCTTTTTTTCCTTTCTTCTGTAATTGCTTCAGTTTGACCTACAAGAAGAATCCAAGCCCTGCTGGTACTGAAGAGCCTTGGCTCTTTCTACCTGATTATGCTTTTTGAACACTTGGCTTTTTTAAATAATGGGGAGGCAAAGGAGAAAAATTGTCCACGATGACATTTTTTGCAGTAGCAGGAAATCATTCACAAATGTAGTACATGTGCTACAGTTTTACACATACTGTATTAAACTACATAAAAATGTTCTTCAGCTTTCAAACAACCAAAAATAAGTAAATGTCAGAAAGAATGTAGCTGTGCGACTTTGACACCTTGTGCTTATGCATTGTGATAAGCTGAATATTTGCAGTATTTTTCTTGTTAATTGTAACTTTCCTTTAGGTTGTTACTGCCCACGCAGTTCGCGTGCCTGTCACAGGCAATCTCAGTGCCAACATTACTGGGTTTTTACCTATTCACTGCATTTATCAGCTTTTAAAAAGTCGATCGTTCACCAAGCACAAAGTATCCATTAAGGTATGACCTTCATTTTATTTCTGTTTGTAATTTTGAATGTTGACTAGGTTTTGCAGGCTGGTTTTCTGGTTGAATTATAGGAACAGAATTCTTGATGAATCTTATAGCCTATTGCCATGTAATTTAAGAAGGAACTGTGTATTAAATTAGGGTACCCAGTTTTTAGCTCTGTAATCCAGAGACGACCACAACTTAGTGAAGTTAAAAATAATAAAGTTATCTCTCTCCCCCCACATCTGCGCTTAATAAATCATAGTCAGAATGATATTTCCAGCCAGGAGAAGTTTTATTGATGGGTCTGTACAGAGCAGGGTCCAGGATACACAGTTTATGACCAGGCCCAACTCAGAATGGATATTACACTTTCCAAAGTCAAAGCCTCATTCAGTTACATCTTTTTGTAACTAGTTAAAAGGGGATTTACTTGCGGACAAAAAAAATTGCCCTCCAGCTTTGACACTGAACATATAATGGCATGGTTTTTTTCTAGGACTGGATCTATCGGCAGCTCTGTGAAACCACCACTCCACTCCATCCTCAGCTGCTTCCTCTTATTGATGTCTACATTAACTCTATTCTTACTCCTGCATCTAAATCCAACCCAGAGGCCACAAATCAGCCTGTCACGGAACAGGAGATACTGAATGTTTTTCAAGGACTCTCTGGGGTAAATGTTTTTTTGCTTCTTTCATGTACTTGAATGTGAACATATCATTCAGTATTTTGTATATATGCTTGATGCAGATTCTGTAAGTTGCCTTACTTTTTGTCTTTAATGCCTGTATATTAAACTGCCTCCTGCTACAGCGATGGTCATGTGTTTTGAAGTGAATCTTCTTAGTGCTACTCAGATTTTTAGGAGGATTGCTATTTGTCCCTGTTTTGCCCTTTTCCTGGGGAACTCACGAACTCATGCTGTTAAAAACGCAAAGAAAAGCACTTCATGGATTGCAAAGTGGAGGTGTTTATGTAGGATTTGTATCATTTTTGTACCAACTTGATCTTGTTAGCTAAAAATACTATTTAACTGAAGCACTCTAGCTGTTTTTGAAAGAAGCATTTTCATTTTGATAGAAGTATGAGAACGGTCACTTGGACACGTAGAATGAGTGGCAAGCGTTGACTTGCATTGGAATCCTGGGATTACTCCTTATTAGTGTCCCAAGATATCAAAAATACATTTTATGTTTGAAGCTCATTTAAAAAAAAAAAAAAAAAAAAAAGAAAGAAAAAAAAAAAGAGAAGTTCCTTGCAGCTTTCAGCTTGGACCTCATAGGGCTGATATTTTTATACAAGGCTTACTGCCTTATCTTTCTTCATACTTGCAGGTAAATCCGAATTTTTGTTCTCAAGAATCAGCAATGAAACATGACCTTTGTATGTGGTTTTATGTACAGGGAGAAAATACTCGTCTTACTCAACGATACAGCATCACAACACAACTGCTTGTCCTCTACTATGTCCTGTCGTACGAAGAAGCACTTCTGGCAAACACGAAAATACTAGGTATATGTGAGTGCATCAGTGGAAAACAGATTAACTGAAAATTAGATGCAAAGAGAGGAATTCTTACAGTAACCAAAAGTCATGTTGCTGTCAGATTCAAGCACAGCATAAAAAGTTTAGATTCTTGTAATAAATACAGTATTGCTGTAGAAATTCAGGAGATAAAGTTTCTGCTAAAGCTCTGTAGTTAAGTAACTTGTTTTCCAGATTAAAAAAGGTCCAAGCTGCCCAAAAAGTTACCAGAAATGTTTATGACCATCTAATAAATACAGCAACAATTAACAAAGACTTCTTAATTACTTCAGATCTTCATTTATTCATGTGTTATCAAACTTGCACACACATTTCTTTGGGTTGGCAATACTGAATGAGCCCTTTTTACCTTTGAAATTGAGACTTTAAATCAGTTCTAGAAGAATGTTGTGTAGTTTATTGACAGTTTAATTTCAGTGAAAACATAGTATTTATATGTGGCAGGTGTTTTTACCTGCCCTTTTTAGGGTGCAAAACTTCCAGCATTCATCGCTGCTATTTTCTTCATGCTTTTCAAGAAAGACTGAAATACTATAAACTCAATTGTAACTCAGTTCTTCCTCCATTTGTAACTTCCACCTCACTACAGGGTGTTGTGTGTGCTAACAGTTTGAATTCCATGTACCAGCTGATAACCGTGTTTTTTAAGAATAAAAAACCTTGAATAAAGAAGGTGCAGATTTGAGCTATGATCTCAAAATCAGTTGGACTTGGTCAAAGATAGTATGGGGATCTTGCAAACAAATCTAAGCGCCAGGAAAATCTTTAAAAGTAAATGTTCACAGAAATGGTTTCCTGAAGAGCTTAATTCAATACTTTAACAGGCATGAGGTGTGTTATTTGGGATTTTCTCTACAGTGCCTGGATAACATAGAGACAAGTGCTTTACATTTTCTTTATTGATTTAGTTGGGGAAATAATTTTTTCCAACTCTTAACTGTTGTGCGTCATTTCTTGTTCTGTTCTCTTATAGCTGCCATGCAGAAAAAACCCAAGTCTTACTCTTCAGCATTAATGGATCAGATTCCAATCAAGTACCTCATCCGGCAGGCGCAAGGACTGCAGCAGGAACTGGGAGGTATATCTGTGTGTGGATGTCTAATGTGCAGGAAGAAGGAAGGCTAAGCCTGTTTCCAGCTCTGTGGCTATCGTCCGTTTCAGAGTGTGCCTTCCTTTCTCTTTTAAAATCTGTCCGTAGTAACTCGTGAGATTACAGATATGTTTGAAGAGTCATAGCGAAAGTTTGAGGAAGGCAGTTCTTTTTAGAGTAGGTCTTACCTACCTAGGGTAGGTTTTAGAGTAGGAATTGCCTGAGAATTTTTAATTACTCTAGACTGAGTTTAAGAGTTGCTATAGGGTCCTCCCACCTTTCCAAAAGGTAACTTTTCCTTTCTGTTGGAGTTAGACTGTCAGGCTATAAACATGCAAGCTCACTGAACTTCTTGGCAGTGATTCGGTTAAGGTCTGTTGTTGAAATGATAGGCGCAAGTATGTTCAGGTGAAAGATGGAGCTACTCAAATCTAAGATCTGTACTTTCTTAATACCTGTAAAGGCTTGCATTCTGCCCTGTTACGCCTTCTGGCAACTAACTATCCACACCTCTGCATTGTGGAAGACTGGATCTGTGAGGAACAGATTACCGGCACTGATGCCTTACTGAGGAGGATGCTTCTTACAAACATTGCGAAGAATCACTCTCCCAAACAGCTCCAGGAAGGTAAATAACTTCATTTGAAGTAAGCAGTGTTTCTTCCAGATTGGTTGGAATATAGTGGCTTTGGAAGTGTGTAGCCATTTAGTTCATTTGATCATACTGCATTTGTATAATGAAAATGTTGTGCTGCCAAGTCAGAAAAAACGTCGGAAGTCCAGTTTTCCCAAGATCCCATTGTCTTTGTTTTATAGCGTTTTCCATGCTGCCTGGAAATCATACCCAGCTGATGCAGATCTTAGAACATTTAACACTTCTCTCAGCTGGTGAATTGATCCCATATGCAGAAGTATTGACATCAAATATGAATCGCTTGCTGAATGCTGGAGTCCCTCGGAGGATTCTTCAGACTGTCAATAAACTTTGGATGGTTCTTAACACCGTGATGCCAAGAAGGTAGGCTGAAAATACTGCTTAGTTTGTTGTTGCAGATAGATGGAATGCTACTTTCTGTTTCAAAAATAATGGCACAATGCCTTTGTCTGGGAAATTGGAGGTTATGACTGAATAGAATGTGTTGGAGTTGCGTTCCTTTTTGCTTCGTTGAAATTTTTAACCTTTGCATTTAAAAGGACGCTACTTCTTGTCCTCAAGGGAAAGGAAGTCACCAGTTTGCTTAAAATATAGAAGTGTGGTTTTACAGTATACATTGTTTATGACGAATTGCTGATGAAACATGAACGCACTCTGGTAAGAATGTGCCTTTTCGGAGGAAGTGGGTGCTCTGTTGCAGTGAAAACAGTTTGGTTGCTGTAATTCCACTGATTGTAAGTTAACGATATCTTGGTTAACTTCAGGGGCTGCAAATGAAGTGTGGGGTTTTTGCTCCTTGATAGGCATAGAAAAATACAGCTAGCTGAGATAAGTGAGTGTCCAGGTGCTTACATGATCCCTTTTCTCATACGGATTATCTATTAAAAAATCGTAAAAATAATCTCATTTTAGGTTGTGGGTGATGACTGTTAATGCTCTGCAGCCTTCAGTAAAAACAGTCCGACAGCAGAAATACACTCAGAATGACCTGATGATTGATCCTTTGATTGTACTAAGATGTGATCAGAGAGTTCATAGGTAAGCACCTCCCTCCTATAGCTGTTTATGTTCTGTGGTGCTTACATTGATACATAGTGAATACTAAACATAAAGGCATCTCATAGAAAACTTCTAACAGCTTTCAGTACTTCAAAACATATTTTCAAACTAATCATATGAGCTTGTAAGTTCCATCTTTTTTGTATTAAGCTCGTTGGCCTGTGGAATGAGCAAGCTGTGCATGCTGATTCAGCATGCCATCCTGTCCAGCTGAGTGTCGTCTTGGGCAACCTTATACCCAGTTCTGTTTTGGGCACTTTGGGATTTGTACATAGGTCATCCATTTTAGATTTGTGTGTGTGAATTTGTTCTAAATAGACATTGCAGCGTGCTTAAAATGGCTGCTGCCACATGGTGGTGGTGGTGGTGGCTGGGGTTGTAGCTGTAACATCCTTCTACTGCACGCTGTCTTTAGCCATCCCTCATGGGCCTGTAGGTATTCCATCTTTGTGGGTAGCGGTTTCTGCCGGTGGGTGCTTAATGGATATCACAAAGGTAGATTTGCTTAATTTCCCAAGAAAGTCTTTTAGTAGTACTTAGAAATCAGTTCCTCTAGATGTCAGTGATGACAGAGGAGGATGTGTAATGCTGCTTTATGGCTCTGATGCAGAAGAATAAGCTGAGAATTTAAGTAGTTAAAATTATCATAATCGATAACAATGGACCAGCTTTTAAGGAGAATATAAAATGATGCAAACAATAAGAATTTGTAAATTATAACTTTGCATTTTCATAGTAACGAAGAAAATTGCATCTGTTATTCTAAAATGATACAGTTAATCATTTTAAATGTACTTTAGCCCCTAGCTTTATTCCTTGTGCATTCTTTGTCATGTTTTCTGTCAGTTGTGGTTTATTTTTCCCCTTTTTTATTATCCTTTTGTTTGTAATAAATGGCTAATAGTCAACTTGATTTGTTCTTCATGTTCTTGTTTGTATGCATCTGTGCCCATTGCCTTTTAGCAAGTGAGCCATGAATCCAATTTTCATTTGAGTTGCTACAACTCTGCTAGACTTCAAGTTTCTGTTGATGACATCTTTAATCCCCACCCCATAGGTGAAATATTTAAATGTATGTCCCTTCAGCCCTGGATGCAAATTGAAAATCCTACATTTCTAAAACTGTTAGGGAGATTTATAATGCAATGTGATTTGAAAACTACCATCTTAGTGTCGTGGAAGTAGCTCAGAGCTTGTCTGCCTTATTTTTCCCCATCACTCAGATAATTGTTTTTCCTTACTTCACCCACAGCCAACACTTTTTGGGTTTCCTTTGTTCATCAGAAATTAATCTCTTCAGCAGTTCCTTGTTTTTGTAGTGTGTATGCATACATGTGTGTGCATGAGAGAAGCAGGACTGAATGGCGGGGCAGCAGAAGGGATTGTGACCTTTAGTATTTTGCTGTGTTAGGGAGAACAGCTTTAGTATGAACCGGACTGCAACCCAATGAGCCTTTGAGGAGTGCTTTTAGTTTGTTCATATTATTACTGTCTCATTGTTCTGCCTACTGAAATGCCTTTATTTTACCATGTGTTCCCATATCAGGAGTCCTCCTCTGATGGATATAACTTTGCACATGTTGAACGGGTATCTTCTTGCTTCAAAAGCTTACCTCAATTCTCACCTAAAAGAAACAGCAGAACAGGACATTAGGCCATCCCAAAACAATGCAATGGGTCCAGAGGCCCCAGAAGTTACAAGGGAAGAATTAAAAAATGCATTGCTTGCTGCTCAGGTAAGGGGAAGAAATGGATATTAAATGATGTGAGGAAAGGCAATGATAAAATAGAAATACAGAAACAGGAAATTAAAAAAGGAGACCTTTTAAATTATTTTTTACTGACTTCTGTTACCATGAAAAAGAAAACTGCCTCTGTAATCAGGTTGTTAAATATTTTTGGCCTTCTCCTTTCTAGTCTGAAGCATTGTGTTGATTAACTGCTTTGATGGTGTTCTTTTCTGTTAGAACAGTAGAGTTCTGCTTACTAGCCCTTTTGCCTTGTTGCTTGTGTTATCCAGAGGCTTCTTCTGTACTTAGATTTGGAGCAGTAAAACATGAGTAAATGTGACAGACCTATGCATGATCATTTGAACTATGTTATTTAAGAGAAGCAGCCAGCATTGTAAAGTGCGAAGAATGGTTGACTTACTTAGCTTGACATTATGGGAATTCTTGAGTAATCCTGTTTCACAGACAGTTTCTTCTTCCCTCTCTCTGGAAGAATGTCACATATGTGGTCCCTGTTAGAAGATGATTTTTGAGTTAATAGGAAGTTTTATAATTAAATGAGTAGTGTAGTCTCCCCTGAATACGGTGAATTACATGGCCATTTACATATTTTGTCTGATCTGGATGCTTTAAGGGACCATTGGATATTCATTTTGAAACAATACTAGATTCCGTTGAATTTACTCTTTTGATCTGTGATTATGCTTATCTGTTGGACTTAAGCTTTTTTTCTTTGAGTCTTGATTCCGATAAAGTGTTAAGGTTTTTTTAATGCTCTACAGGATTTGTGATTCTTGAACTGAGTTGTTTTTATTCTATATGAAAAAAAAAATCTATAGCTAGAAATTCTAGCCACCTGACAGTCTTCCATTTTGTAAATTGTCATTACTTTGTATTTGATTTCATTAGGGTTTTTTATGCGTGTTCTGTTGCTTATTTTCTTCGCAGGACAGTGCTGCTGTGCAGATTCTTCTAGAGATCTGCTTACCTACAGAAGAAGAGAAAGCCCAGAGCAGTAATATCCACAGTTTGCTAAAGAGAGTTCATAGTACCACAGGCCCTAAGAGTACTGAACTAGAAGAAGAAAATAGCTTGCTGTGTAATCTTCGAGAGGTCCAGTGTCTGATCTGCTGTCTACTGCATCAGATGTATATAGCTGATCCCAACATTGTCAAACTAGTTCATTTCCAGGTCTGCTTTGCATTATTATAGTTGTTCCATGGTTTCTCTGGTTAAGAAAGAGCCAAATGGAAGTGCTCAAAGGATGTTGAATGCTGTTGTTGTGTTCATCAGAAATTATAATGGCCCACTTTTCTGCTTCCGGTCTCACCAAATTTGAAGTACCCGCATTTCCTCCATATTTCAGTGCTTGGACTCTGGGTTGTAGCTGAGAAGGGAGTGTCTAAACTGTGCCTGTTCCTCATCACTAAACACGTGCTTTGTTTGTGCCTCTGCCCTTTTTTGTACCAAAATAGTTTGTCCATTCTAGGCCAAGGAAAACTGGCCTAATCATCCTATAATTACTTGTTCCACATCTTTTGTGGGTTACTTTTTATCTCGCCATGTTTTTGAATTAGTATACCCATTATTCAAAACCGTAATTTGGCTTCAAATGTAAACATCTTCTTATCTTTCTTTTTTGTTAGGGCGCAGTTTATCTCTTCCGAGTGGAAGGAGAAGGGTTGCCCCTGACAAAGCAGCTGTACGCCTTCAAGAAAAGAAGGGGGGAAAGATTAGCAAATTCTTTAATCTACATGTGTTTTTAGTGTGTGTTAAATTGCTCATTGCCAGATGGCAGTCTCTTTAAAAAGAGTTAATTTGCCTTGACCTGGAACTGATTAAGTGACTAAAAAAATCATAATGGTGCAGTTGTGAAATAAAGCCAGTTGGGGCCTACGGTGAAGTTTGCAACACAGGGGAAAGACACAGAAGGAAAGGGTCACTGCAGCTTGGTTTAGTTTGGGGAGTGGAGGGAGAGTTTCTATGCAAATAATACATTGAGTATTGAGGATAAAGAACTGATTCAGACCCTGGGTTTGTCGCCCAGCCTGCCTCTTGTTGCCTTGGGATGGATACAGGCCTGTTGCTTATAATTCTGAACAAAAGAGATTTACAAGTGCGTTAGTTTTGAAAAAAGCATTAACACAGATCTAGTTTAAAATCTTAATTGAAGCAGAATTTTTAAAACACCATTGACACATCTGTTTTCTTAATCACACAGGGTTATCCATGTGAACTTCTGGCACTGACAGTGGCGGGGATTCCGTCGATGCACATCTGTCTGGATTTCATACCGGAGCTCATTGCCCAGCCTGAACTTGAAAAACAGGTACGGTACAGTCATCTGGTTTGGGAATCACTGTAAGTAGTTAACCCTGATGAAGTATTTGTTAAGGGGAGAAAATAAAAGGATCACTAAAAAAAGTCCTGTTCTAACTTGCCTGAGATATGAAGGTAATATCTGTAGATATCAAATCAGGGATTGTGACAACTCCTTTAACAAACCTCTGTACACTTGTTCAGGAAGTACTCGTGAATTTCAATATTACCTTCAAGAACATGCATAAAAGCACTTTTCAATAACGACTTTCATTCATTCGTTCTTTTTATTGAGTATAAATAAGTTAGCAAAAGTTTTGCCTACTTAGTTTTTATCTGACACTTTATAGCTACAGGAATTTCCATGAAGATTTAAATTCTGAAAACCTGTTTTGCAAAGATATTCTGCAGAACAGATGAAGCAGCTTTAAGATCAGAATTGTATTCATTGAATGAAACATTCATTCAGATTTGACTACTGAGTCTTTTTCCAGGGTATATTACTACTGTTTCTTGGAGCAAGCTTGGGACAAGACGATAAGGCGTAAATTTCTAAATCAATTTAAATTTCTCCTTTGCCAGTTGTCTTACCAGTTCGTTCCCTGGTCTAACTGCAGGAACAAAGCCTGCTAGAACACCATGTGCGGCTCTGGAGAAGAGAAGGCTCCGGGGAGACCTTACTGCGGCCTTCCAATACTTAGAGGGGGCCTATAAGAAAGATGGGGAAAAGCTTTTTAGCACGGCCTGTAGCAATAGGACTAGGGGAAATGGCATTAAACTAAAAGAGGGCAGATTTAGACGAGATACAAGGAAGAAATTTTTTACAATGACGCTGGTGAAACACTGGCACAGGTTGCCCAGAGAGGTGGTAGAAGCCCCATCCCTGGGAACATTCAAGGCCAGGCCGGACGGGGCTCTGAGCAACCTGATCGAGTTGAAGGTGTCCCTGCTCAGCGCAGGGGCGTTGGACTAGATGGCCTTTGATGGTCCCTTCCAACCCAAGCCTTTCTATGTTTCTATGATTTCCTCAAAGTTATGCTATTTGAATCTGAAGAGTGGTAGTTTCTTCTCACTAGAAGTTCAGCAGAGGAGGAGTTAAGAGTTTGCTTTTGAAATGTTTCACCAATATTTTTAAAGGTCTTCTCATGATGACTGTGAAAAACAATAGCAAATAATGGTTTATTATTACTTTCTAAAGCGATATGTAGACTCTGATTTAGTATATTGTGACAAGGGGAGATTACGTTTTTGGCTAGCTGTAGGTAACTGGAATTTGTTGGGCTAAAGATTCCTCTGTTTTCTGTCCAGCTAACTTCATAGTTGCTCTTACTTAATCCCTTCTCAAATATTAAGTTGCTGCTGATGAGAGGACACTCAACTAAAGTTAAAACGAGAACACATCGGACCTTAAACAGCTTTTACAAGGGTTATGTTGTGAATTGTGTCTTGCTTTGTTGCTCATTGTTAATGTCGAACAAATTGTATCTGTGGGGGAGATTCTGAAACATGCTGGTAATGTGATTAATGTTAAATATGTGTGGGTTTTTTTCTCAGTGTCAGCAGAAAAAATTCAGAATAACTATTACTAAGGCTTCTCTAGCTTTAATTTCCTCATTGGTAAAATACAGAGTATTTGCTAACTCGTAAGTTACGTAAAGAGCTTTGGATAGAAAGTGCAAAGCAATCTGTAACTTTATTGCTTATTCTCTTTTGCCTCTCACCTACTTAACAGATATTTGCCATCCAGTTACTTTCATTTTTGTGTATCCAGTACGCACTACCTAAATCTCTCAGTGTGGCTCGTTTAGCTATCAATGTGATGGGAACCCTACTCACAGGTAAGCGCTCCAGCAACCCCTAGATACGTTGTTGTGTAAATTAGAATTATTTCTCTAGGTTGAATGCAGTTTTGTCTAAATGCCGCTCTGTTAATTATGGTTGTAAAAGTAACAACAATTCTTGACTGGATTTTTATAATAATTCCTTTTTACTTAACCATTTCCTTTTCCTTGATAGTTTTAACCCAGTCAAAGCGCTATGCTTTTTTTATGCCGACCCTGCCTTGTTTGGTGTCATTCTGTCAAGCCTTTCCTCCTTTGTATGAGGATATCATGTCTCTGCTGATACAAATAGGACAAGTTTGTGCCTCTGATGTTGCTACGCAGACAAGAGACTTTGACCCAATTATTACACGTAAGTAAATTGTATTTCAAAAATAACATCGTGGTCCCAGGAGAGAAAATTACATTAATGTTTCAAAAGTTTGAGTGTGGTTGGAATGCAGTGTGAAATTTGTTGCTGTTGTCCTGTAAATATAGAAGGAATAGGGATAGGTGGATTTACTGGGTTGGAGGAGAGAGTTCAGAGGCTAAAGGGGCTGAAAGTACCCCTTGTATTAAACTTTGTACTGCCTTCCATTTTATTTCCCTGCTTGTGTCATTTCAAGATGTATCCCTGCATGCACGTGTTGTGCATAGAATTTACCACTGTAGTCGAAGGATGAAAGACATGAGCAGAGGCCATTGGCTTTTGAGAACACAAGGACGTTTCAGCCCCTCAGCTGAGGCATAATGGCCGTATAAATCTTCCTAATCTGTTGGAAATGGCAAGGTCAAGTGAGCTACCTGAAGCCTTACACATGACATAGCATGGCTGGATAAATACGTAGTGATGGTGTGCACATGGATTAACTGTTTATCAGTTGATCTTGAGCATGTTTTTGTCTCTTTTTTTGTCTAAAGACAAATGCTATGTTCACGTGATACAAGGTTCCCTGATGCTGTCTATGCTAAAATATTTATGTTAAAAGAAGTGAGAGGGAATATAAAAAAGCCTAAACAAGTCAGACATAGGTAAATGAAAAAGAAGTGTGGTAGTGTCTCTAGGGCGTTAAGCCTGGTGCATGAAATAGTGATGGCTCAAATTTGCAATTTCATAGCATACATGTTTGTGTTATGGGTGTAATATAACAATTTTAAAAATTTATTTATTTATTTAGATGTACTTTGCTGCTTTTGCTTAATTTTCTAGGTCTCCAGCAACTACAGGAGAAACCACATGAAGTGTCAGCACTTTGTAAAGACTCATCTAACAAAAGCTTTTCAAGGGACATTGCAAGCATGGACCCTGACGTCCGGTTATGCCAGTGTGTTGAAAATACTATCATTGAAATAATTAACATGAGCGTAAGCGGAGTTTAGAAAGAACGCGAATGAAATTGTACTGTAGCTAGTGGCACGGTCTATGGTGCCTAAATTTGGAGAAGGCTGCAAAAGTGGATTGAGGAGCTGGAGCACAAGAAGTCCATGTTTTCCATTCATTCGATTCAGTTATGGCTGAAAAGAATTCTTTGAAGAGACTTACGTTGCTTCCAGTGAAAACTTTTGAGGCTAATGGAGTCAGTAAATAATTGCCAGTGAAACCAAGCGTGATTTTTCAGGCTTGCTCGGTTTCTGAAGTGATACAGGAACACACCCGAAAGGGTTTTATAACACTCTGAAAAGCGAGTACTTAATTTGTTGTGCAAACAGCAAAATGGTGGGTAAGAAAAATTTGAGATTGAAGTGCTTTGCTTAAGTTAAATGAACTACTGTCCAGAGCTTTGCAGAGCAAGATGAAATAAAATGCTCCAAGGAAGACTTGAAAAAGTGGCGTAACTAACTTGCATCATCACATTAAGCGCGAAGAAAGTGCTTTAAGTTTTTTTTTTTGTTTGTGTTTCAAACCACTGGTCAAAGTTTCAGTTCATGAGATCAGGAACTTCATTTAAAGATCAGCCAGCCTTCATTAGAAGTTTGAAACTGGTCTAAAAGTTTCTTTTTAAAAAAAGTACTGCTACAAAATGAGCTGTATAAATGTGATTTTTAAAGAATATGTATTTTTAATGCAGCTCAGATGGTTTACTATTTTTTAACATCACTTAGTTTAAAAGAGAAAGGTTTCAAGAAATAAGTGCAAGGGTATCTTAAGTTCTCATCAGGATAAGATTAAAAAAATAGTGTTGAGGGTGACTGTGACAGAAGCTAAATTTCCCTGTAATGAAAGGAATGACAGATTTCAGCCATACCAAAGGGATTACATGCAGCTCCATGGACAAGAAGGCTGAATCCTTTGTGCTTCATGCGTGAAGTTGGTTGTTCTTTCATATACAAAAGCTGCAGGATTTATCCTCGACAGATGTCTTCTGTGGCATTGCAGAAGGGGCTGTGTGGTGCAATATTTGGGAGTTTCTTGAAGGTTGCACAAGCTCTCATGTGAGGCAGGGCATGCTTTTGTGGCAGAGAAAGAAAATTAAGGTTTGGCTGTTGTGCCAGAAGTGAATGTAGTACTTCAGCACACTTGAATTGGTAAACTTGTCAATCCAGCACTTACTCTTTTCTTACATGAGAGCATCCAGGGTCCTTAAATAAGTTAAAAAATTTTTCAGTCAAAACCAGTTTATACTCCAGAAATTAATGGGCTGATTTTTTAGTGTGGCCTTGGGAAAATCTTGCATAGCTTGTCTTCCACCCGTGTTGGACAGCGATTTTGGAAGGCTAATACTGAATTGCTGAACACACTTGGGTTTGCGTTCCAGGATTACCAGCCTGCTCTAACCCTCCAACACCGTCTGCCTACCAAGTATATTTTTGTCATCTTAATGTAAAGTATGTAAATAATCTAAATGTGTGGGTTTTTTTTTTTTTTTCCCCTCTGTTCCGAGTGTAATTTTATATGCTGTAGTGGTATTTAAATAAAAAACCAAACAACCCGTAGTGTATGATTTGGATCAAATCATGGGTATCCATACTTGTAAATTCAAAGGGAGTTGCCTGTATTGATTTTACGTTTGGGGCACAGAGCCCCCGCACGGGGACAGAAGGAGGCGGGGCCGAGGCCTTCTCTGCGGGCTTCCCTGCGTGGCAATATTTAAAAGCCACTGACTTTCCTAAAAGCAATTACTCCTTTTTTTATTCCCAATCCAGTGTTTTCAGTGTACTACGCTTTAAAAAAGGTAAATAATACAAAGTATTGAAAGTATTTTGCAATACAGTTCCCCCACGTTAAAGGCGTGGTTGCTCAGCAACGAGTACAACCCGGAAGCCAGCAAGGCCCTCCGTGATTGGCTCTAATAGCGCAGAGGTGGAAGGCGGGAGCGGCTCAGTTTGCCATTGGGGGATTGGCGGCTCAGGTTCTTTCCTGTCAGCTGATTGGCGCTGGGGCGGAGGCGGGAAGGACGGACGCCGGACGGGGCCGCCGTCGCCTGAGGTGAGCGGCCGCGCGGCGTAGCTCGCTGCCTTCCGTGGAGCGCGGTTGTGAGGGGACCAGGCTCGCGAGGGGGGAAGGGAAGTGGCTTTTTGGGGGCCCCTACCTATTAAAGAAGATAAAGGAGACGCCCAGGTGCTTCTGTGTAGGCTGGGGCGGGGCGACACGCACAGGAGGATGACAGCAGCTTTCTCAGCGCTCCCTGCCCTCGGCCGCAGAGAGGCAGAAATATTTTCCCCAGGGCTGGAGCTAGAATGGGACCAAGGTGGCATCAGGGTGTCCCATAGGCTCTCCCGGGTGGAGCGGAGCGGAGCGGAGTGGAGTGGAGCAGACCGGGGCGAAGGGTCCTTCCGCGTTCCCGGTGTCCTGGGCCGTTGCCGCCTCCTGTCCGCTTTGATGTTGAATCCTTCCCAGTGACCCGACGGCGACTTGCTTTTTTTCTTGGGCAACGAGCAATTCGAAGTTGTGCTCGTTTAAGCAACCCCCCTCCGGCATGTGTTAGGGAAAAGCCTTTAAGGGGTGCGGTTACATTTTTGGAGGAGGGGTGGGATGTAAACTCATGTTAGCATTCTCTTTTTGCTAGGATTTCTTTTTCCTCTTGAGAAAGCTGCTGATGAAGCTGAGTTATGCCATACATTGGTGGTTTTTTGATGTATATGTTTACTCTTTAAAAGGCAGATGGGGACATAGATTAGTGAGTTAATTTATCACAGGAAATCTGCCAGTTTAAGTTGCTTTTTTATTTTATAGATGCTGAAAACCTGTAAGAAAAAAATTCTGTCATTCAAAAAATGGCCTTTTTTTAAGCCATCTGTGCTTCTTCAATAGTTTTAATTCAGTAACTTCAAGATTTTAGCATGATAGGGAAAATTAGTTTCTTTTACTATGCAGCATGAGAGAAATGCAAGATAGTGCTCACAGAATAGTAAAGTGAATGAGACCTCATTTTCCCCTGACTAATTACTGTATTACTAGTGGAGGAATAATATTGGTTTAAAACACCTCCTTTCTAAAGTCAGTGTCCGGTTTTATTTTCTCACTGTTATAGAATGAACAGTATAAGCTACTGTTGTCTGCTGTATCTTTGTAGTTTGAAGTGTCTTGAAGTTCAAGCTAATGGACGTGCAGAATTGAAAAACTGCTTTTAGTTATTAATTATCCTAAAATACTTTAACCCAAGGATTCGGGTTCTTATCCCAGCAATATTCGTTCTGAGAAACAGAATCTGAAATGATGTGCGAAATTCATTCATACTTTTAGTTAAATTGCTTAAATTGCTGATGTTACTCATCAGGTGGTGGCAGCTTGCTCTAATTTGTAATAAGGACCGAGTATGAACTGATGGTGTGTAGTATAAATTCCTATATGCCAGTTCTGGTAATATCCTGAACCACTTAGCCCCCTTACCAGTTTAGCAGTTTCTGCTTGTTTTTCTTTGGTGCCATATGTTGTTTCAGGCTTTGCCTGGCTGTTAGTGTTGACTTGTTAATACTGTTTTTTATTGCAGTTATAAACCTGAACTAAACAGGAGGAAAAGGTGGCAATGTCTTCTGATGTGTCAGAATATACTATTGGGGGAGTGAAGATTATATTCCCTTGCAAGGCTTACCCTTCACAACTTGCTATGATGAATGCTGTAAGTAGAATTCATATTGTTTGCTAGACTAATAGCTTATGTTTTCAGAGCCTCCAATATCTCGAGAGTTTCAGTTGTAATGTAACTATACTGTTCTCTGTGCTCTACAAGGATACCTGGCGCATGACTAGGGAGTGCTGAAGTACATTTGGGTTTGTGAACATTTATGCTAAGAAACAAGTTATGTATTATGTAATATATATATGATTATTTAACTAGGTATACTGTAATAGAAATTTTACATAATTTTGCAAGTATATAAGGAGGGAATGATTTAGTAAAACATCTGTATTTTAAACAGAATGTAATATTTCAGTGAGTTTTCACTTTTTGGACGGTTTTTAAAAATGAAGTATTACACTTTACAGTTAAACATTTTTAAACAGTTTTAACCATTTTTAAACACCTTTTCTCTGTGGGACAAATGGTTTTGTTGTCTGACAGATGTTTTCAATGTTTTGTAAGACTAAAGAAAGCAAGCCAGTCCCATCATGTGTTGTTGTTAGCAGGGAAGTATTTCACAGCCCTCTGTAAGTGAACCTCTGAGCATTGCTAATGAGGCATGTTCCTCTTGAGGGAAATATAGCTAAGGCTTGTTGACCTGTTATTATTAAAGGGGGGGGGCATTGTTTGTTTGTTTGGGTTTATTGTTTGTTTGGTTTTTTACAAGACAACGTGTGTCCCGATCTATTTTTGAAAGTTATTTCTAGCTTAGCTAGACATCCTCTTTGTGTTTTTTTTTTTTCCTATTAATTCTGGGTTTGTTCTTGTTATTCCCCTAAAAGATTGTTAAGGGTTTAAATAACAGGCAACACTGTTTGTTGGAGAGCCCTACAGGAAGTGGCAAAAGCTTGGCATTACTTTGTTCTGCATTATCTTGGCAGCGGTCTCTGTATGGTAAGTTGTCTTAGTGTCTGTTTGCCCAGTTTTTATTACCAAAATATATTATAATGAATTGTTGTTGTTGTTTTTGTTTATCAGCCTTTAAACATTTGGTTTCAGGAATCTAACCGGGTTTTTGTCCACCATTATACATATTGCCTTATAGGCAACATAGAACAGTAATGGCCAGTAATACTAAGCTGGATTTAGATATGTGTTACCATAAGGGAATTATATGGCTGTTGGAACTTCGAAAGAAAATACTTGTGGATCATAGTTATGCAGATTGAATTGAAAAAGAGGGGTATTTTTCATTTCTGCAAGTTGTTATAGTTCTTTGCACTGCAGTTTTTCAAAGGGTGATGGTAGCTTGTTCAGACTTCGTAGAGGCGCAAGGTTTATAACTGGTACCTAAACAAAAGCTTTAATCTTAACTGTTTTGAAAGTCTAGTTCTTATGTAGAGTCTTGAGTAGTTTTTAATGGAAGACAAATGACTGTGTCCTTTAGAGAAATCACTGCTTACGTCGTCATGTGAAAAGGAAGACAGAAAGCCAGAGACCTTGCCACCATGTCGCTGCATGTGTCATTCCCAATCTAAGAGCAATGAGGCTGCAACAAGTGTGAATCATGGTGCTTCTAGTTCTTTTAATAATTATGAAACAGGAAGTTCCATAAAACCTGGAAGCCCGCTGACAAACACAGGTAACTTCATACATAGGCAGCTAAGAATCTGTTCTGGAAGTAAAATACGTAGCCAGTGATGTCAATATTTTTGCTTTGAAGTCAGGGACTTTTTTACCATCATAATAGCAGAGTGCTACTTGATTCTGCCCTGCATGGAAATGTGTATGGAAATGGTGGTTAATGGGTCTAGTAACGTCTAATAATATTTTCTACATCATGTGTGTTTATAGTAAATTCTGTTTATAAATGTTGCCCTTATTTATTGCATTCCTAGTAGTGGACATACCTTTTATTTTATTTTTAATTACAGAACATCAGGAAAATGAAACACTAGCTTCGAAATTGTCTGCCAAAAAAAGGTTATCTTTGTGTGCCAATGAGAAGGATGATTTTCAAGTAGACAGGAAAAGGATTCGTCCTTTAGAAACTGAGCAGCAGGTGAGCAGATTATCGGCTGTTAAATAATCCGGGCGTAGCTCAACAAAGCTGTCAAATACCAATCAACATTTCAGAGAAGGGCGTAGAGAATAGTTGAGTCATGTCAGAGTCATAGTTAAGATTGACAGGTTTTTCTTCATTTTTATTGTTGCTTGTTACAAAGGAGTCCGTTGTTGCACTAAATTGTTCATGATACCATGTCCTAAATTATATCTTGCATATTTAAATACCTAATATCCCCAAAATATATTTATCCTCAGTTGATCTGTAATATTAAGTCAAGGTACGAGATTCTAGAGTTGAAAGTGCTCTTCCAAATATGTATTAGAAATACAAATAACACTGTGAATGTGTGAGAGTTCTGTTTTATATCCTGTCAAGTGTAGTTACCTCTGGCCTAATATGTGGAGTGCAGTATTTCTGTAAGGTTTTCATCTGTGTCAGTATTGGTATCACATAACTTAGTACTTGTATTCAGATGTGCACTGTAAATGCTCAGATGGTTAATTTTGTTTAAGTTTTTAGATCAACATGGCTTGAAATTATTTCTTGTTTTAGTTATGGCAGTTTTCTGCTTGTATCTATATAGTATTATAATGGCTATCAGTTTTGTAACAGTGGGAAGTTAAAGACAAAGAGCTCAGCAGTAATTACAGATTATTTTTTTTGTTGTTGTTGTTACTGAATTTTGTAATTAAAGCTTTATAGGTTTTCCCAAATGACTTTTGTGTGGCTTAGATTTGGTTATCTTGTTAACGAATATTAGTGATGCACTGTGTTACCAGAACAGACTCACTGAAAAAAGTTGAAACAAAATCACTGACTGTATGTGTAAGCACATACTTCTCTCCAGTGTATTTGAACACAGTACTTTTTTTTTTTTCCCCAGCAGGTTAGAAAACGTCATTGTTTTGCAAAAGGAGTGCGGCTAGTTGATGCTTTGGAAGTTTATCATCAGAGAAAAAATGGAGAGCTGATTGTTCACTCTGAAAAAAATGTGAAAACCACTACTACTTCTCCCAAAACAGTAAGTAATACAGTAATATCTTTTACATCAGGACAGTTAGTTCAAGAGTAATTTAGAAAAAATATTTTACTGAAAGACATTATGCATGAAATGCAGCTTGTTAACATAGTTTCAGAAAACACTGTACATCTGGCTGCATTACAGTCTAATCTAAAGGTTCCCAATTACGTAAGTTGCTTTAAAGTAATACATTGTCACTATCAGTAGTGAGAGCTGCAGTGGCTTTTACTCCTAATGGTGCTGCGGTTTGCAAAGTGTAAATTATTCCTGTGGAAGTTGTTCTTCTAAACAATGGGTTAAACTCTTTCACCGTGGCTCTTCCACAGCACAGAATCTTGCCCAGCAATTCAGCCTGTACACTTTAATATGTGACAGCAATTGTATAGCAGATATAAATCTGTGTACTGTATTCCAGTTTATAGTAGATTTATGACATTATGGAAGAACTTGAAACTAGGACCATGGAAATGAAGTGACATCACAGTTTGTAGATTTTATTCAACTTGCCATTCATTGTTTTGTGGCATATGTAATAAATGAAAGACAGAAAGTTGGAGCTGATCATTACTCATTTTTTGTTATAATATATTGTAATAAATATTGCACATGATTAAGAAGAAAAATTCTGTGTGTTACCGTGATAGATTTACATTTTGGGGTTGTGGGTTTTTGTTGGTTTGGGGGTTCTTTTTAATTACCACTTTCCATAGAAGTATCACATAAGAAGTTGAGATAAAAATATGCAGCTGTTTCTGCAGCTCTCTGCTAGGCATTTTCTGCATTTCTTGGTGTTTGACTCTTACTGATTTTGTGTAAAAGTTTGTTGAAGCAAAACCAGTAGAAGAAGAAATCTGAGGCAGTGTAGATGAATGTCAGATGCCAAATGACATTAGTGATGTAGTTCCCATGAACGCTTATCAAAGGCTGTGACAGAATAGTTCTTGTCAACATCAAAATATAGGAGTACCCCGTGAAATCATAAAATTGTATATTTGAGACAAATGTAAGAAAGGAATGAGGTCTGACCTTTCTTTCTTCAGAACAGATACTTACTTTCTTCTTTCCAAAGGCAAAGAACATTCTCCCATTCCAGTGTATTTTTTTAATATTGTTTTATGGTAATACCCATCTGTAGGTAACTTGGCTTCCAAGTACAGGGTTTTTATGCATGTTTGGAAATATGCTTGGTTTCAACAAACGTTTCAATTATCTTTCCACCTCTTCCAACAGCTCTTGGCTCTTTATATGTCCTAAATTAGCGTCTATTTTAATGAGTGTATGTTTTAACTTCAAGAGCTGTTTTCTAGTATACTATGCCTTTGTAAACACAAAAGAAGCCAAAAGTTTGGTATTGCTTTAAGACACTGGGAGCTAAATGTTTTCTTCACAAAAGTGAATCTGTGTTCTACATCATTTTATGGGAAGTAAATTTTATTAGTTTTTGAAGGCTCCATAGATTTTTGAGTAGGATTTGAAATGCTTTGTGCTACTGAACTGCAATTGGTAGTTTGAAATACGCAGGCCAGCAGAGTGTGCTGTTGTTTTTCAAATAAAAAGACCTTTCTTCCTTGATTGTAAAATTTGCTTTGGTACTTTGGTGTGGATATCTGAAAAACTTGACTTTCAACTTCTGGAAATTTTATGTAGTGAACAAAACTGAAAACTTTTGGTATAGATCAGTTAACTGTTAAATAATAAAATACTGAATCATAGTCTGATTTTCTAAGAGAACTCTTCATTTTTGTAACTAGTTGAGCTGTACATGTGTGTGTTATGATGTGCTATCCATGGGTCTGATTTTGCAGACAGGCAGTACAGTACACTATTCAAAGTTTAAACACTCTACTGTTTACTGCTTCTTTAGAAAGAAGCAACCTATGAAGAAATAGAAGTGTTTATTTCTGTTAAAGTTTCTTTTTAAGAATGAAAGGAGTGTTTATTTCTTTGTAAAAAAGTTACTTTTTAAGAGTGAAAGAATAAGGTATTATTTTCCTGCAATGAACTTTTACTTCAGCTGACTGAGAACTTGTCTAATATCAAGAAACAATTGCAGAAAGTAAGGCCTTATTTATCATTAGTAGTTCTGTGGCTTAACTACATTAAGTTTAAGATGTGAAGAACATCACAGCATAGGCTGTTAGATATAAAAATGCTTTTCTAGTGTAGCTCATGAAATAAAGTCAGCTGAGGTTATGTTCAAAACTTACCATAATGGACTAGGTATTTAGGATGATACAATAATGCAATAAAAGTATCTTCTTAATCAGTGAGATAACCATGCCTTTGTATAACTTGTGTTTTACTGTACTCAATCCTGTGCTTAAAGCAAATTTAGTTTCTTGTCAAGTCCTTTTTTATAGCCCAAGAGAGAGTATGGGTTGGTTGTTGTAAGAGCATGAGAGGTGCTGCCCAGCGTTGCTGCATGAGAAGAACACAGGTAGATCTGGTGGGCGAGGAACTTCTGGCCAAGGCGACTGCCTGTTCTTAGTTGCTTTCAGTCCAGAGCCTGGGAATCCATTTCTGTCCTTCTGCTGTTAATTTTTGCAAGAGAGGGCAGCCTTAGTGTGAGTTTAGATGAGAAATTATACCCTTATGGTACTCTATTGATTACTTCTGTCAAAGCATACGGTTTGAGAAACTGGGGCAGCTGGGTTAAGGAATCCCCATTTATACTAGGTAAAAAAAGTAAACAGTAAATGGAGAGTAGTGTAACAAACACTTGGGGTATCAAAAAACAACTGTGAAAAGAATCTGTCTTAATGTGCTAGCCCATTGCAGTTTAACATATTGCTTACAACCTTCACAATGGAGTTTGAGTGACTTCTGTTACACATTCCAGGAGACTGGCAGCCTGTTACAATCAGGGTCTGGACTCCAGAATAGGCTAATTTACCGTGATGGGATGAAGAAAGTTGTGGATTTGTATTACATGCTCTCACCTGACACTGTATCTGATCCTTTTCCTGCTGATTGACATTTTGAATGAGCTCTTTGAAGCAAGTTCCAGCTTAATTAAAACGTTTGCTTGGTTAGCAGTGATCTGTGAAAGCCTGTGATAAATATTGAACCGGGTTCACCTGCTGGTTACTGTGAGAGGATAAACAGCTGCTTTGTGTACTTTAATCAAGAGGCTGCAGCAGCAGCAGAATACTGTGCTTTTTGAGAGCTTATAAAGGAATAGTTGAAAAGCTCTGGTAATGTCACTGCTGATATCTTACTAGATTGTGCTTGTGTGATATTTCACACAAGAGGTATTCACTGCTGTATCGTTTAGATGGCTTTGTAACTGGGAAATGTAGATGAAGATATGAAGAACTCCTCTTACCTCTTTGTGTTTCAAAGATCATAGCCTCAGTGTTTGTTTAGCTCTATTTTACACGGAGGACAGGTTGGTGGACTTGATTATTCCTTTTTTAATCAGACTTCCACTTTTTGCCATATAAATATTGATGTGATAGGCTGTTTTATCTACCCCTTGACAGAAGTGAAAACAAGCTGGATTAGCCTAAGGTCCATATAGTCTGGTATCTGATCTCTAACAGCATCTGTTACTGGATTTTTCTAAATACTGCAGAAAGTAGAGTGTGGGGTTTTTTTTGGTTTTTTTTTGTCCCCTCTCCCAAATGAAAATCTCTATCCCAGATTCAAACAGCTGAAAACAGGTTTAGTTCTGAAGCCAAAAGGTATGATGAAGTGGTTTTCTGTTGCCTTAATACTAATTACTTCTACTCACCCCCCCAGTTTTTTCGTAAATAAATTGAAACATTTCCTAATTTTATTATAGTTTAACCAGTATCTCTGTGCTATGAGTCTAAAAATTTGTACTTTGAGGCAACACTGCTATGGAAACTGCCATACTGGAGTTATCACTTTGTTCAGCTGGAAAGTATTCCCTTTCCTTTTGCTGTAGTAATGGGAGATTAGCACCATGTTAGATTTTGCTATGTGATATCAACAGTAAATTCCTTCTATAGAAATATAGAATTAAAATAGTTTGGTTTTAATAAAATTTAAAGATGGCCAAACTGTTTTCTAAAGGATAACAAAGAATTCAAGTGCAAATTGACACACTTGAATAATGTGCAAAGAACGTGAAGAACTCGACTTTTAAACTGTTTTAACCGTTTTCTTAAAGTTTCTCTTTGTTATAAAGGACCCTCTAAAAAGGTTTTATTTATTTATGTATTTGGGGCTAATGATGTCTGTGGCTTTCAGAAATGTTATAACTACTGCAGGCAGTTTTATACCCTTCCTAGTTACTATAAAATCAGTCTGAGTTTACAACTTTCTCAATATTGATTTTTTTTTTTTAAACTGTTTTCAAAGTTAAAGGTAGTATTTTAAAACTGCAGTACTGACTAAAGTGCTTCTTAAAGCCAGTATTATACCCATTTGAAATCTTTTAAGAAAAACTTTTAAGGCCACCTGTAACAGACTGTAATTTGTAAGCCTTGCACCTAAGAACACTTAATTCTTTTCATAAAAAAGAAATATATATGGGTTTTTAAAAACCCATCATAGAAGGGCCTTCTGTTCATGTTTATGTATGTATTTTTTTAACTGCATTTTCCTGTTAGCTATTTTGCAAAAGTTCTTTTACCTGATTGGTCCTAATATTTTTCTATTATTTTTATTTGGCAAATTAAATGTGAGGCTTAGCATTAGCAGCGGTATGTTATCATCTTTGGATTCTGTGTGTTCTTTTTGCATCTCAAAACACAAGCTGACTTGAATTAAAAGATAAACCTGTTCTTAAAGGCCCTACACGGTAACTGTTTCAGTTACATTAATTGTTAGCATGATAATGTGGTTTTCATTATTTCAAAGAGCAAAATAGAATATAGATGATAGAAATATCAAGGTACAATTTGCATTGCAGTTTTCTGTGTGGGTACAAACTGAGTTGAGTATTGCCACATATGTAACGTATACCATATGTCAGCTGTTTCCTGCTTTGCGGTTGACAAGAGCCCCATTCATAACTCTTCTTTTTATCCTTTCAGTGAATAAGTAATTATTCAATATAGAAGGCAGGATATTTGGAACTGGCTATTTAATGTGGCAGCACACCGTAATGAAATCTGCTGTTACTGGCAACCTGAGAGGGGAATGTAACAATTCCAGCATGGGTGTAACTTTATCTGCTTTGAGGGCCTGTTTATTTGGCACATCAGTGAACCTTTTATCCCAGTGAGTGACAGCTCCAGAAGGGTTACGTTTACATGCATTCTATCATGTATTGTAATATTTAATGGTGGACAAGGCTGAGTGGGACTAAGGGTAATATGAACTTGCTTTTCCTCAGAGTGGAGGCTAAAAGACAGCTTGATCCCCAGAATTGTGGTGTAACACACAGCATGACTTAGCATTTGTTTATAATGGATAATCTTACTGATTACAATTAAAAGGGGAGGGAGGAGTATTTGAGCAGCCAGCTACTTGTTGTTACTTTCAGTATCGCCTGAAAACCAAATACAAACTCTTTTACACGAGAAGAACCCATTTTTTCTAATGGGAGGCGTGTGTGTACGTGGTTACTCATGAGTTATTTGTTTTATATGTCTTTTTACACTAATTATTACAATTTCATGACAGTTGTTCCAGTATTTTATATTATGAAAGATGGTGCTTCTCGGGAGGAAAAAAAATTGGCTTTTATCAAATATTTTACAGGATTAGGTTCTGTTTAGAATTATTTACTATGTGTCTTTTATTCTCATAGTTACTAGGTGGCCTTTGACTTAATGGCATGGAAAACATGTTTCTAATGGAGAGTATATGACGTCTGTTTTATCTGCAAACAGATTTCATTGAACCGTCTAGATTTCTTCTGCTTGCTTTAAGGAAAAATATTCTCAGTCTTTTAATTTGATGTCTGGTCCCAAGGTTTTCTTCATTGAAGGTGCTGGACACTTCTTGTTCTGTAACAGGAGTGTCCTTATGCTGAAGCTTGAATGTGAGAAGTTTATTTGCATTATTCACATGTGTAAATAATCCACTGGAATACTAATTCTTTTTACGGTTGGGTTGTGATAAAGTTGTATCTAGTGATTGCTAGGAATTTTTCAAGATTTTCGGGCATGAGGACATGGAGTGTATGCTTTAACGTTTCTAAACTTTCTGCAGTTTGATAGGCCAACCTGGTGATTTAACAGGCTGTCTTGAACTATCCTAGAGGGCGTTTTCTAAATAGACCATAAGCAGATTTAACATGTTCATCTTACAGTGGGATTTTGTTAATCTTTTTTTGTCTTGGGTTGCAGTCTTCTGGCCCTTGCACTGAGTGTTCCTGTTCTTCTGGAAAAGAAACTGTTAAAGATACTAGTAACACAAAGAAGAAAGAAAATGGAGACCAGTCATTCGTTCCCAAAATATTTTTTGGAACGCGAACACACAAGCAAATATCCCAGATTACCAGAGAGTTGAAGAGAACAGCATATTCCAGTGTCCCTATGACAATTCTTTCTAGCCGGGATTATACCTGTATTCATCCAGTGGTATCTAGTAGTGGTAGTAACAGGAATGAAATGTGTGTGGAATTGCTGGAAGGAAAACATGTGAGTAATTTTGTTTCAGAAAATGAGCATTCATTTAAACATATTAAAATGAAAAGTAGTTGAACAGTTGGAATGAGTAACTTTTTTTACTCCTGTATACTGTGTTGTTTAAATGCCTCCTGGTAATTTGGTTTAAATTAAATATTGTTAGAAAATGTTGATACATGGTATCAATACTGAAAAAATGTGATGATAGGAATAACATTCATGACTGCTAGGTTAATGTTCATAGTAAGACTTAAATTGTCTCTGGTTTTATAGAAGAAGAAGAAAGAAGTGTTCTTTGTTGATCTACATTTTAGGAACATGGATTTGCCTGTTTTTTTTCCTGACATGATGTGTTTTCATTATTGTCTGACATAAAAAGTAGCTGTTAGAAATGTTTCCAGGAAATAATGCACGTAACAACGTGGAGGATTTAAGCTCACTTGTTTTTCGTTATTTTTTGTAACGACTAACTAGCTGCACTTACTTGCTTTTAGGGCAAGTCCTGTCTTTACTATCACGGTGTTCATAAACTCAGTGAACACCATGCCCTACAGTCTGCACATAGGATGTATCAGGCTTGGGACATTGAAGATCTAGTGAGCCTGGGAAAGAAGCTTCGTGCCTGTGCGTATTTTGCAGCCAGAGAACTCATGGTGGGCGCAGATATTGTATTTTGTCCTTACAATTATCTCCTTGACCCACAGATACGGGAGAGCGTAAGTATATTTGTAAGAAAGAGATAGCAATAACTGAAGTTAAAGGGAATTTAAGAGAGAACGTAATGTTCAGTGGCCATGGTCAACTGAAAAGCTATTTATATTGAAAATATTATCTACAAAATAACTCCTAGCTTAAAGAAATTTTTTTTCCCCTCCTTTTTCTCCTCCCACGCTCAAGTATTTCTGTATTCCAACTAATGCTTCCACTGGTCTCATACTCTAGCTGATCAGTCACTTTTTTTTTTTTTTTCCAATCATTGGAAAAGAAAACCTTGCAAACTTCACAAGTGTTTCGTTTATGGAGAGTGTAGTAGGTTCAGATTATATTCATCCAGGCTGAGATAAGGCTTCCCCCCCGGCCCCTGTTATTTTCTGGGTTACAGAAATTGGACCAAAAAGCTGAAAACTTTCTGTTGCTTGCACCATGATGCAGAATATGCACTTTTTAAACAGGATGCTGTTAGTTGCTGTTTCTTGTTAAGGTCTTTCACTCTGTTTTACTAGATAATAATTTTCTTTTTTAGATGGAAATTAACCTAAAAGGCCAAGTAGTCATTTTAGATGAAGCCCATAATATTGAGGACTGTGCTCGGGAGTCGGTGAGCTACAGTGTTACAGAAAGTCAACTAAGAGCTGCTCGAGAAGAGCTAGATTCCATGGTCAATAACAACATCAGACAGAAGGATCATGAGCCCCTGCGGGCTGTGTGCTGCTCTTTGACAAAGTAAGGCAACTCTTTTTAGTTCCATGGTATCAATTAGTATCTTTAAAAATTACATTTAGATTCCTTTTGCTGATGCAATTTACTGGTTACTATATTGCATGAGATAAAATACAACAGAGGTATGCTTCAAACTGTGTAGTCACCTGA
Organism: Sagittarius serpentarius; assembly: GCA_034782735.1. Classification (NCBI taxonomy): domain Eukaryota; kingdom Metazoa; phylum Chordata; class Aves; order Accipitriformes; family Sagittariidae; genus Sagittarius; species Sagittarius serpentarius. The sequence continues at coordinate 3,627,135 of JAVKLA010000084.1, read as the reverse complement.
TTTTTGTTCATTTGAGGAATCCAGAGGGGTTTGATCTATTTTTTAAAAATACTTGTCTTACTCAAAGGGAAGCATTGAAATTCTGTTTTGAAAAGTATATTATGCTCTTGAATGATGTGCTGATCTTTATGGGTTTACTGTCCTGATTTATGAAGTTCTGTATGAAAATTTTACCTAAGATAAATAATTTTTCTTTTTCACATGCTTCTGTTTGCTTATTTGACAAATAGTAATAGCGTTATTTTGTCAAAGCATTAATTAGTTCACATTTATGAAATGCTTTCAGAGCCTTGGACAGGAAGTGTTCAGAACAGGTTGGAATCAGATTGGAACCAATTTGGAACAGATTCTTTGTAGTTGGAAGCAAATTTATCAGTCATGCCCTTTGTTTTCCTTGTGAAACAACTCAAACTCGAGCAGAGAGATAAGGGTCTGAAAAATTGGGGTACATGTAAATTCTCAGAAGAGACTGGTTGAAGTCTTTAGAGAATTCAGGTAGCAAACTCTTTGCACAGAGCATGCGCTCTCCTCTTCGAATTTCTGATTATTCTCAGGCAAAACTCGTCCACACAGAATTATTGATCATTCTTTCTCCCTGAACTACATCAGCAGAATGTGGTTTGGATGTTTTGCTTTTGTAATGAAACTGAAATCAAGAATGTGCCGAATCTCTTAGTACCTGTCTTGCTGGAACACAAGCATTGTGGAGTTCAGTGGATAGAGAAATATGGATGATTGAGGAAGTGGTTTTGAAAGCAAGAGTTGTTCAGTAAGGCAGAAAGAAGCTGAAAAAATGCAAAATGTTCTGCTCTTCTCTGCTTCTTTCTGCCTTTGTAGCCATAGAGGAAAAGGTAGTAAGAGCTAAAAAGAAGTTATAACCCAGAAACTATGGAGGCAGGATTGGAAGGGAAGTACCTGAGCAGAAGTTGAAATTCATGAGAGGGGATGGAACAGAAGCAAATGGACTGGGGGCAGAAGCTCAGGGAGGAGGGAAAGAAACAAAAGATCAAGGACAAAAGTCTTTTGGGTGAAGTGGGAACATGAGAAAGTTGAAACAATGTCAGACGTCTGTCACTTCTAGAGAATTTGGAATTCAGCTCTGGAGCCCTTAATTTTTGAACCTTTCTTTTGAGGGATCCAGGGACTGAAAATGTTCAGAAACGCACTGCTAATGAAACCTTGAACAACTAAGTCAGCAGAATAAAAGTGAATAATGATACAAGTGGCTTTGAAGTTAACTGAACTCTGATTGTCATTTTGTTGCATTAGTGGTTGGTGAAATAGACTTTGGAGTAGCAAGTAGTTCACCATTTTTCCTATCTTTTTTCTTTATTCTGAGAGTTAATGTTTATGTGTCGCAGAGACAAGTGACTTCTGTTTTTCTTTTTTGCAGAAGCTAATTCTCCTACCTTGGATATTTCAAATGTTAAATTTTAGTAAAAGATGAGAACAGCATGGCTGGAGATGTGATTGCCTCGAGCTTTTTAACCTTATCAGAAAAACTAAGGTCGATTGTCTTGGCAAATCTGCCAACAGCATGAAAAGCAGTTGTTGGAAAACAGAAGGCTGGGTGTAAATGGCCAGTAATTGGTAAAACGCTGTTGCGTAGTGACATGGCTTTGCCAAATGCATGGGTAATTAGAAAAATCTTATTTCAGTTATAGAGAGCCTGGGCCCTCATTCCAGAAAGCACTTAAGCATGGGCTTAGTGCCACAGAGGTGCTAAAATGACCTTTCTGAGGAATTTGAAGATATACTGATAGAGATATACTGGCAAGCTTTTCTGATGAGATGCAGATTACCAGGACAAATTACTTTGTTCAATGGAGTAAGCTGTATCAACAATAGGGTTTTCTGGTAGGGAGAGAAAGAGCAAATATATTTTCTTGAATTGAAGGTGTGTTTGTAACATTTGTTAAATCTTTTCCTGAAAATATTACATACACCAATTTTCACTTCAAAACCATAGATACCTTTCTGGGAATCAAGCTAATTTTATTTATGCTTACTGCTTTACTCTAAAAATAAATTAACAGGTATTTCAAGTAAATGCTTTAACGTTAGATTTAATTGGATGGCATTTATTCTAGAATTTGCTTTTTTTGGGATATTTTTGTATTAGGAAGGTGGTTGTGTTAAGTTTGTATTTACATTTATAGCATGACCTTTTCAAAAGTGTGTGACAATGTTTGAAGTTCATAACAGGGAAAAAGAAGTTGTACATTTCCTGAAATGTTTTATCTGTTGTAATTCTTTTTTCATTTCTGTCATAGTGGCCTTCTCCTGATTTTAATTCCAGGTCTTTTTGATGTTACATTAGAGGAAATGGGGCAGACTACTACACTGGTGAAGTTCTGCCTGCGTTAGTGATCATCATTCCTTAATAGAATCAAGCAAATTATAGCCAAAGAAGTGATTGTCGTGGTAGTGTTTATGTGGTTTTGTTTCCCTTTAACCTGGCGAGAGGAAAGGATTTTTTAATTGTTCCATTGATCAGATTATTCGCAGTGATAGGGCAGGAAATCTGGAACTGAAACAGTCACTAAGCCTTGTTGCTTTAGTTGATAATGATTAACTGATTTTACAGATAAATAGTTTGAACTGTTGTAGAAATGACAGCTGTCTTTCCGATGCCTCCTGCTGGTTGATGAAACAGACAGCTTCGGCATTTCCTGAGAGGGAGGAAGCCTGACTACTTTTCTAGATGGAGGGGAAGGTCTTGTAATATTGCAGGGATGATGGAGGACACATTCAGTTAGAGAAAATTTTAGCTGTGCCACAAATGGGATGATCTACATGTTTAGATCATGGTTTTAGGAAGTCCTATCACATTTCACATTGTCAGTACAATTATAATTCTGCTTAATTTTCAAGTTGTAGCAGAGTTACAAATAACTGTATGTAGGTAGAAATATATGCGCTGTTTATTGCCCTACCTTTCCTCACTGTGTATAAATACTGTAAGTACTCATTTCATGCCTTGAGATTTGTTCTCAACAGGAAAGCCTACAATTGACAGGGATGATAAACCAACTTGGATCAGCTAGAGTAATAATGAGTGGCTTTAAAAGTACAGCAGAAATCTTTCTTAAATGGGCCTGACATGTTATATCATAAGAACACTTATATTTTCATCCTTTTTCTTTATTGTAAAGATATTATATAATGATAAAATAGAAACATATAGGGACAAATTTTTCTCTCACTTCAATGAGCTGCATCAAGAGCAGCCGTAGAAGTTGGTTCAACAGTGAAAAACTGGCATAAGGCAAAGCAGAATCTTTCCACTTAGATATAGTAAAATATTTATCATCATCACAGAAGTCTGGTACAATTTTTGAGATTTGGTTTGGTTTGTACCTGCGAAGTATCTCCTAAATCTCTAAAATTAATGCTGAAATTATTTCTCATTTCTCTCTTTTTATAGCTGGTTACAGGAGAGCTCTAGTCAACTAGTAGAAAGAGGGTATGAAACTTCCTGTAAGGTTTGGAGTGGAAAACAAATGCTCACCATTTTGCACGAAATGGGAATAACTGCTATTACTTTTCCCATTTTACAGGTAATGTTGTATGCTATATAAATGAGTACCAGAGTGTGTAATATTGATGATGTTAAACATCTTAAAATGTACCTAAGTTAAATGCTAACAGATCTTTTTTGATTTACTGCAATACTGAAAAGCTGTCTGAAAATGATACCTGATGAAAACCAGGAGTAATCCACTTGAGCTACTGGAATTTGTGGAGAATCAACATTTTAAAGGATATAACTGATCATGTACAATTATTTAAATTGAACCACTGAGTCAGTGATAGTTTTGTCTGTTCTGTCCATCTGCATTTTTATTGACTGTTGAAATGTATTTTCCCTATTTGCAAGTTTATCCCTCCTTTCTGTGTAAGCCGTGAGTTAGAAGCGTTGTTACTTTTCCTTTCCAATTCTGTCTTCAGTCTGACTTTATAGGTATCTTAGGTGAACTTTTAAAACAGTGTGCTGATAGCCTTGTGTCTGTATTAGCTTTGTTTTTGAGAAGATACTTAGAATGCTGTTAATGTGGTATTTGTTTGTTTCTTACAGAAGCATCTTGCTGCTGTCCTGGAAAAAGAAGAAAAAATATCAGTGCTCGGTAGAGAGGAACTTATTGAGATACCAGTTGTGAGCCCTGCCACTCAGATTGTGCTGAAAGGGTTATTCATGGTTCTTTTATGTCTTTTTAAAGATAATGGCAGGTCAGTGCAAATACACAGCCTGAGCTGTGTGGCGGTATATAATTCAGCTGCTTTGCCAAACTGCCTCTTTCATTTGTGAACACCACAGTTATGGTGTCTGGCTTCTGAGCAAAACTAACATTTCAGAAACCTTTGGAAAATGTATTTATGTGGAAAGAATTTAAATACTACCAAATTATCTTTTTCATTCATAAATTAATTCAAATATTGAAGAAACTTATTTGAAGGTTAGGTGTAAATTTTCTTGATGTGCTGCCAAGTTAAATATGCGTTTTATTTTTCTACATAGCACTTATTGTTTGACTGTCTTTATCTTGACTACTAATGTGAGCAGTTACTAAAAATTTCTGATTTAAACCTTATTTTTAAATATTAATTATTGTAAAGTTTCACTGGGTTTTTTTTGGAAAGTATAAAGTTATTTTTTTAAACTTAAATTGTAAATGCATTGTAGCGACACTGTCTTTGCTTTGTATGAGCTTAAGGCTTACAGTTTGATTACTTAAATGTAGTTTTTATTGATATTTCTGTATCTCTATATAGGTATGCAGATGACTATAGAGTTGCTCTACAACAAACTTACGCTTGGATGAATGAAAACCAACTTGATGTTTCAGATACAAGTGCCTGCTTTACACGGCCCAAGCATAAAAGGAGTTTACGGCAGAAAACTGTAGTCCACATGCTTAATTTTTGGTGCTTGAATCCTGCCGTGGTAAGCTGAGTGTGAAGTGGAAGGCCTTAAGTAATTTGAGTGATAACAAATATGTATAAGACCTTAAAGTGATTGTATTCATTTTCTAAATTCCCTCTTTTCTTTCTCCAACATAGGCTTTTTCAGACTTAAGTGATGTTAGAACAATTGTTCTGACATCCGGGACACTCTCTCCAATGGATTCGTTTTCTTCAGAGCTTGGTGTGAAGTTTTCTATTCAGTTGGAGGCAAATCACGTTATTCGGAACTCACAGGTAAACTTTTGCATCGTTATTCCCTCTCCTGAGGTGTAATTCTGGCCATTGTAAAAGAAGCAATAACTTGCAAATAAAAAGCATGGCAAACCCATTCTGTAAGTAAAAAGAAATGTACAGAACAGACTATTGCTTGGATTAATGCAATTATAAAATACATTTTCAAATGAAAAAAGGGGCAATTTTTAGACACATACTCCCCTGGAAAAGTTGAAGTCATGCTATTTTGGCAATAGCCATCTTGTCAGTTATTGCACTTTCTCTTCTGTTTTTAAGTACTGGAATTAATTTGTTTAGAAATATTTCAGTATTTTCCTTCACGCTTAAAATTTCAGTATTTAACCTAATGTAATTTAATAGAGTTTGTCACATGTTTTAGAATTAACTTTTTTAATATGAAATACACCAGGTTTGGGTTGGCACCATTGGAACAGGCCCTAACGGCCGGAAGTTGTGTGCCACGTTCCAGCATACAGAGACCTTTGAGTTCCAAGATGAAGTGGGAGCACTTCTGCTTTCAGTGTGTCAAAGAGTTGGCCAAGGAATTTTGTGCTTTTTGCCATCCTATAAGGTAAGGAAATCTTCATATTCTTCCTCTGAAACAACACACACTCTGCTTGAAAATGTCCTGTCTAATCTCTTGCTTTATGCATCAACATGTATAAATGTTTATGAAATAAATGTATTGTAATAACATGTTGTGATTATATGATATGGTAATTTCTTGGATCTCATATTGGCTGGCATACAAGTTTGGTTTCATGAAAAAACATGTTCATATTTGTTTTCAACAGATGTCTGTGTCTTAGTTAATGAGTGCAATTGTTTTGATTAGTTTAAAAAAAAAAAAAAAGCCAGACTGATCTGCAGTTTTTTCTTAAATTGTATCCTTGAATGTTTTGAAATTATTTTAAAAAATTCTACCCATGTAAGCACACATCATGAAATGAAACTTTGTGTATAACTCAGCAGCAAGAATGCCTTTGGATGTTCTTTGTATGCGATTTGAATGCAGTATTCATCCAGTAAATGTCATCTTTCCTTGTTTCATGTTCCATTTCACTGCATTGGGGCTTCTAGTATATTTTTCTTGAGCTGGGGAAATTGCTCACTGGCATTGTCTGAAAGGAATCAAATTTCTCAATTTCAGACAATGTAATATCTAATTTCATTGACAACAGATATCTAATGATGGTTAATCTGTAACTCACAGTAGTTCTGCTTTCTTCTCTATTAGTTCTTACTCTTATTTATGGTCAGCTCTGAGGAAGAGGAATATAAACCTGCAATATAATTCTATAATTCATGCCCATTTTTCTTGTAATGCTTGTAAGAGTGTGGTTTTTTTATTATTTTAAATCATCATTTAGGATTTTAAAAAATCCTCTCTACAAACAAAACAAAAACCTCTCAAAAAACGAAATCCCAAAAAATCCTACCAAATGAACAAAACCTCCAGCATAATGGAAGTAAAGGTTTCAGACCATTTCCCTTATCTCTAGGTTCCTTAACACAGAGTATTTTAAAAAATGAAATAAACCCGATTTCTTCTTTTTTACAAAACCTTCATCTTAGTTTCATTGTTGAACTGAAGAGGCTGCAAAGCAAGGGATTTTTCTTCCCTGGGTGTCTATACAGAATTGCAGTGATTAGTGCAATTACTGACAGTAACCACTAGGTGGCCACATTAGACCAGGTAATGTACAGTCACTGAAAAAAAGCAGATTACTGGGTATAAATTCATTTAACCTAGCTTATATGCAAAGTTAATGATCTGAATAGAAATTTTGCATTCAATTTATTTAAGAATTTAAATGGGAGCATATTTTAGTTTTCAGTATCATCATTTTTCTTTTACTAAAGTGTATAATGTTGAACAGTGTGTGATAGTTGGTCTTATGTATACAGACCTGACAAATATTTATGGAAGTTTTTATAAGAATAGTAATCTGAATTGAAAGTATAGAGAGACGTTGTAATGACATTTAATAAAGAAGGAAAGAGATTGCTGGACAGCTCTGGTACCCTTCCCCCTCTCACTGCCCTTATGTTTTACTGAAAGGTCATCTAGCTAAACATTTTGAGGTTTTTTTTTGTTTGTTTTTTTTTTTTTTTTTTTCCTTTGTGGGAACACTTCCATGATCCTAGCGAAAATATTGATAAATATAAATTGCAGACAATTGAAGGATGATATTTTAAAATGACATTGCCAATATTTTTCTACGGGTGCCCTTTTTCATTCTACTTCTTTTATTCTGGATTGAGTTGCCTTTAATTCTGAGATTAATATGTTGAAAACCCAGAATAATGTAAGCATAAGTGTATTAGTACAGGGAAAACAAGGTATTTTTCTTTCATCATCATACAGAATATTGCTTACCTGCACATTTGCATTTCAAAACTGGTTTTTAGAGATTTTCATGACGAAGTTGCTATGTGTCTTTAAAAAAAAGGAAGCTTTTAAAGAAATTGTTCAAGGCTATCAAGCCCTGATTAATATACACGGTCATGTAACTCACTAAATTAACTATTTATGAGTTAAGCAGATCTTTTGAGGACTCAACCTGTTTTATGAATTGGAGTGTCAACTTTGGAAGAAGTGAAAATAAAGTGGTTTTAAATGTGTGGAAGGCTGAGGGCGATGCTCTGAATTTTGAGTACCATCTAGCCAGGTAATTTGAGGGAGCTTGAATTTAGGCATTTACATTGGATTTCAGTTTGGTTGCACTTACAGATGCATTTTTCAGTGCAACACTCTCTTTCAGTTTTAAGAATTTGTGGCTCATCAATGATGTCCTTTGCTTTGCACCTCTGACAGAAGCCCTGCCTCTTGGATGGCTCTGTTTCAGTACCTCACTTGTAGCACTCATGCTGCACATTTTTACCTGTTTGCCTGAAAACCTCTTTGACAATTATACCTAATTATTTTGCTTTGTAAATAAAGTTAATTTTATTCTTCTGCGAAGACCAGAATTTAATTCAGGTAATAAATTGTACGTTACTTTCCTTGTTTATATAGGAGAGTGCTAGAGAGAGAGAGAATATCTTACTGTACTTCCATTCATGTCTGTTTACTTTGAATTTCATAGACTTTTGTTCACTTTAATAAAATATAGGTATATGTTCTTTTTTGTTGTAAGAATGGTAAATCCACACTTTTTGGCCTCAGTTTATGGGAACAGAAAGAATGGAAGCTCTAACACCTGCCACAGGTAGCAGCAGTTGAGAACCCTGCCTGACACAGTTTGTGATGAACGGTGTTGGGACCCTAGAGCTGGCACCCAAGCAGTGTTCTCTTACTGCTTGTCCCGGTATTCAGAACTTCATTACACGATGTCGGAAATAAAATAAATTTATGGCAAAAATAGAACAAATAATACCATTTGAAATTCCCATTCTGGAATTTAAGGGGTCTTTATGAGTAATATTTATTTCTCTATATTTTGCCTGGAATTTCAGGTTGCTTTGTATACATTAAAGAAGTAATCTACCAATACTTGGTGAAAGTGATGACCCCTGTATTCATGTGAGAGCTGGAGAAACAAACTCTGGCAGAAATTTAGTGATTTGTTTCAGACTTCTGAAGTGTATAATAGAAAAAATATTTCGTACTTACCTAGAAGATATCAACCTACTAGAAAGTTTCCATGTGCAAATTAATAGAGGGCAAGTAAAATTTCTAAGTGTCACCACATTAACCTAATCATAAAATCAGAAAACTGGATGCTGCTTATGGAACACCTGAGATGAATGTTACGTCAGCAGAATACGTTGCTGTAGGAGCTAGCGTTTTAGTCACATACTCCTTCCAGTGCTAATGTGTGCAAAAAGCATCCATTAATGGCTTGCATTTTTCTCTATTAGCTTTTCTTCAGGTAGATTATTTCCTGGGAGATTCTAGATTTCTTTGAAGAAGCTGGCTACTGCCAGGAAGAGGTAGTAGTCACTTGTCTATATTTTGCTCTGGAGAGCCCCTTACAAAGAGATATTTATAATCTGTAGAATGTTATTCAGCTGTTTTGTAAAGAATTTAAAGTCCACAACATTTTAAGCCTGCATCCTTTCCTAATGATCAGTTTAAGAAAATACTTTGTCAGGCTGAGAAGGTACTTTCCAAAGACCTTTTGACCTAGCGTATGAACTGCTGTTACTGCAAAAAAATATGAATTAAAAATAATTCACCTGTTATTTTCCTCTGTGCCCCTCCATCCCCTGTTTAGTTTTTTGGGTTTTTTTTTTTCCAATCAAACCAGCTGTAGCAGAAAGAGCTTTGTGCAGTTTTGTGGGAAAAGACTGCCACCTCGTTGTCTCTGTGTAATTTGGAATTACTAGATCCAATGTGAATATGAAATAAAGGAATAGTAGAGAAACTTCCCTTTATCTTAATCAGGTGTTTGAATAAACATTTTTCATTGAAGAGTGACTGTTTAAAATATACGCGTGGCAAATATCTAAGGTTAATCATGCAATGGAGGAAAATATATGGATGAGAAGAAAACAATGCATCAGATATACATCTCCACATTTGATAGGTGTCTGTTTATGTTATGAATGGCTGTGATGCCATGTTTCATGAATGGGATAACCTACAATAACACACAAATTTTTATTGTCATTATCGGAGTTCTAGCACATTGACTTTTTTTGAAATAAGCTTAATGTTAACAATTACTAAATTGCAAACCTAGATCATTTTTAGGGCTACTAAAACTGGTGATGCTATGCAACAAAAATGCGTTTATGTGAAAATCAGTAGCAACTCCAGGAAAAACACTCTATAAAAGAGAATATCAGAAGGTGAAAAGATTACTTAGAAATCTAAGATGCTTTTAAACAAGATTAAGATAAGGACCATTAGGGTTCATGTTGCCGACCTGTCTGCATTAAGATATATCTTGCCTGGTGCCTGCACCTTAGATGATTCATTCAATATGTGTCATATCAAAGTCAAAGTATCCAGCAAGGAGAAAAATGCTAATGCATATAAATTTTAGTGATAATCCATCATGATGAATTAACTGACCTTTCTCTAGTAGTTTTTTTACAAAATAAGCTTTGGACAATAATGTTAATGTTGGTGTATTGGTTGGGGGGGGGAGGTGATCTATTTTTTTTTTTTTTTCCCCTGTGGGGCATTGTTGGTTAATTTGTATCTGCTAATTGTTAAGCCATAACTTGGAAGTAAAATTTTTCAAATAACAGTTGCTCAAAAGGGTTTGAATGACTGTTTTCAACAGTAAAATTTATGAACTGGTAAGTATTCTCAAGCAAAGAATACAAGTTTGTTTACTACTTTTTCCTTTCTTCTATGCCTTTAAGGTGTAGTGTTCTCCATTGATTCAGATTAATCATATTTCTTTTGTATCTGCTTCCCTTTACAAAGCTTTAACTTTTGAGGTCAAATATCAGTAGTAGTAGTTGCACAGTGTTGCTGTGTATTTTGCATTATACTATATCAAATAGTTTTGTAGAGGGAAATGTCTTGGAGAAATGAAGAGAATTTCAAGAAATACTAGCCTTAAGATAGAAAAAATAACTGCTTTGTTGTCTGTCTCATGAACCTCTTAAAAGTGGCTGAACGATTTAAATCTACGTTTAAAAAATTATTTGCTGTACTCTCTATGAAGTATTTGTATCCAAATGTTTGTGAAATAGACACTTTTTTTTTCCATACTGGTGGTGTTACTGTTTTAAAACGCAGGTGACAGTTGTTTGAGGTTTACAGCTATGGTGCTGTATGAATTTTATCTCTAATGAATAGTTAATTATGAAAGTAGTGAAGATAATAGAAAAGGAAAAGAAAATGAATGCAGAATTTTTAAGTGTTTCTTACATTGCATTAACTTTTATTCTTTTTGTATGTATTACTTCCAACAAATTAATGTTTTTAGGAGAATTTGGTGGCAAATAATGAAAAAGTAGCAAGACTGTCTTACAACTAAACAATATCTGCTGGAGAATTGTTGAACTGTCTAGAGCTTTGTCTAGAATCTACTGCAATGATTCCAAGGGCTGTTGAAGAAAAACTAATACTGCATTGGAACAAAGTAGTCTAAGGTGCTTGTTTCCTAGAGCACTTTTCTTGTGGATGACCTTTTTTCAGACTGACTTTTTTCTAGTAAGGTCAGTTAGTATATCCTAAAGAAGGTTCTCATACATCCTATATTAAGGGGTTTTGAGTTTTGTTCCTGTTCACTAGCTCTTTCTTGGGCAGCTGGAATTGAGGAAGAGAACAACAGAACAGACAAAGTAAAAGAAGAAACAGGAATTACAAGGCTAATTGAAAGCACTGCTCCATTATTGAAGCAGCACTTTTGTAACTAAGGGTATAACTTAAAAGCAGCGAAAACCACGAGAAAATCTTTTTTAGGCCACTTTATCACAGATGCTATTGAACTTGAGGTTTAAATATAAGGGTAAGTATTTGCAATACAGTCGGCTCTAACAACAGTTGTTACTTTTCCATGCAAGTATGTCGTGAGTTTTATGTACAGTAAATCTGAGACCCAACTATATCCAATCTTGAATACATCTGGCAGTCTCAATCCTACTCCTAACGAACGCATACCCTTCATCATAAATTGGCATTGCCATGTACTGTGTTAGGAAGGCAGAACTATTAATGTGTAGGTACAGACCAATTAATGCTGCATTGCGTTTGCTGTTTCCCTTGAGAATTTTGGGGTAAGATTAATGATACGTATATAGTAACTATTGTCACTTGCAAAAAAAAAACCCCAAAAGCTGAATTTCACATTTGAGTTTCTATGTATCTCATAATTTTAAGAGCTGCTAGTTCAGAGTTTAATTTCTGTCAATCTCATCCCGTTTTCCTGTTCTCTTGGCTAATCATGTTTTCTACAGTGAGAACAGACAGGATTGGGTAACAGCAAATCCATTTGGACTGGAACACCTCTGTTTATTGTCTTGGCTCCCTTTCCGTGTTTAAGGTATCAACCAAAGCTGTAGTGAAGCTGTAGACAAGTGCTGTTTACCATTCTGTTGACAAACCGTTCTTGGCAGTATTACGCAACTTTAGGCAAGCAGGCCTTAACAATGCTAATTAACTCTCTGAGCAGTGTAGAGCATGGCAATAGGTTTGACTTGTGCTGTTTTCAAACAGACTGAGAATCTTCAGGTTCAGTCTAGGTAGTTATTTGGAATAAACAGGAGGGACCCCAGTTTAACCTCTGACTATGGCACTCTTCTGCCATTGCACAGCAGGGTGTCTGCACTGGATGTGAGCCTGAGTCCTTGAATATACTGTCTCCTGGCCTGGACATAAATGTGCCACCCGTGTATATGACAGGCTGAGGGAGGGATACAGTTTCAGTATTCTGAATGTCTGGCTGTTCTTAGTTTAAGACAGATGCCTTTTCTTATTGACATTTGTGTAAGGTTGGTAGAAATTTTTTTTTAAGAAATGTGTGTCAGAGTGGCAGAAAATTAATTGGTCATAACGCTGAAAAAAGAACATAATATTTTCATTTCTAAAACTTTCCTGAAACAGTTTTGTAAATAAATTAGAAGAAACCCATTTTTTTCTACCGTCAATAAAAAAACCAACACTGCCTTCAGACAACTTTTACTTATTTAATAAATTACTTCAATAAATTTACAAAAGATGGTAGTCTGTTTAGCCAGGGCTATTAAAAGCATTAAGATTCAGGCACTGGCTGTTAAAATGAGTAAATGGCAATATCACAAAGTTAAACAAATGCCAAAAAACATTTTCCAGAGTACTGGGATTGTAACAATACCATTAATGAGGGCAAAGAGGTTTTAATGCAATTTGCACATTCTAAAGTTTCAAAAAGAGGTTTTGAGTTAGTGCATTATTAATGTTCTGAACATCTGGAACTATGTAAGAGCCATAGACATTGAGCAAGTGCAGGGTTTCCCCACTAGGTCTGATGCTGACTGATTTCCTCCCTAGCGAAAAGCTTGTTTTAAGAAGTTTGAGACAGTAAAATGACAATGTCCAGATAAGAGATAAACATTCCACAGTGTCTTTTTGCTTGTAATGTATATGGAGGAAAAATTGGAAACCATTAGGTTTATGCAGTTAAAAGGTGAATTTGAAATTAAATAGGAGAATAGTTATTTGTACCACACATGGTTGCTCTGCGGTGCAGTTGCACTGATGCAGAGTGCTTATGTGGGGAATTACCTACTAAAGTTGGGTGGGTTCCATAAGATTGCTTATATTTTTTCTTTTAGGCATATTTAGGTACAATATGCAGGGGTAAATGCTTTATCAAGAGTAATATTCTCCTTGGTACTCCTTTTGACAGCTGTAAGAGTACTTTGAGGAAGAGATTTACTCCTGTGTGTAAATATTTGGAGGATGTAGGGGTCTGTTCACACCAAGTATGTTTTATGACAGAAATCTGTTCTTTGAAGCTACATACACATTAACTTTCTGTATAATTTTAACGTTAGAGAATGTAATTTACACTGTTACAGCTTTAAAATGATACAGGGAACAGAAGGTTTCAATGTGTCATCTAGTTTTAGATGTTTTAGCTATAGCTAATATCCAACATCACATTCATTGGGATGAAAAGAAAGGAGGAGGCCTTTAAACAGGCTGGCATATCAGGGGTAAGTTATGAAATAATTGTAAATTAATAATGATACTCACTTTCTGCACAGCACTTGCTTTCTGCTCTCAAGGGAAAGGCATTCTCTTACTCCAGAAGCCTTATTTGTTTGAGCCAAACAGCTGCAACAGTGCTGTTACAGTATGTAAGAAACCCTAAAAACAAGAAAAGACTTTAGGGAATGGAATTCTGTCATCCTTACTTTCTCAAATTATGTCCAAGTACCTAACAATAAAAGTAGAGCAAAATGATGGAAGAGTAATTAAACAACATGTGAGAAGCACTCTGTGTCTCTTTCCTGGCACTAATGACTCTGTGCAACGCCCCCTGGAAGTCACTGGAGTTTTTTCAGTGGCTGCAGAGGGCTAAGGTAGGGCTCATGACACTGAAGTGACCCTTTGGGTTTTGGGATTTTTTCTTTTTCTTTGAAAAGAAAGGCTTGTTGCCAGATTCTAAAGCTGTGTCTTTTGCCTTACTCTGATGAAAATCTTAGTAAAGTGATTTCTGTCTGTTGGGGTGTAATTTTGGGGGAAACGTGATCTAAAAAAGCCGAATGCTAATGACTCAAAAACTGTACATTTCAACATTTCTGCTTGATAAATGTAGATGGAATTTTGTTTTACTTGTTGTCCACTATTGTTTCTTCATTGTTTGTTTTTCACGCTTACTCTGCAATGGTAGTTTTCTTTCTGTTCTTTATCTCAGCTTCTTCATGTTTTATGGGTTTTTTTTGCTCCCACTAATCATATACAATATCTGCCTTCTATTTTTCCATCATTTAAACATTCAAATGTCTGTAATGTAAATTGTCTAGCTATTGGGGCCCTCACATTCATCCAAAAGAATTTTCAGGCTTGATGTGTACATTATCTGAGGTGTCTTCTGAGAGCTCCAATGGCTCCTGTAAATCTTAATGTTATTTCTGAAGTCTACAGTTTCAGTTTTTCCCCATTGACTTGGGCATAGCAAAGACATGTATGTAAAAATGACTGTGTGTGATGGAAGATTTCAAGCATTCCATCAGGATGCTCTCTTCTCTGCCTTAGGCAGTGAAGATTATTGTGGTGATACCGGTTCAAATAGAGAACAGTAGCAGAAGGAATAGTGAAGTTCGTACAAAAAGAAATAGAATAGGAGTTTTTCTATAACCATAATCTTTATCCTCAAATTATGCTAGCAAGCCTCCTTCTTTCATGTCATCAGTTCAATCAAGTTCCTCTGCCAAACTGAATTTGAAGATGGAGCTGGCAGTTCACACCCTGGCAAGATCATTTCTTGTGTAATTACAGAGGCTACAGCAAACGTATCTCCTGGAAATAAGAAAGCCAGAATAGTGCTGAATTATGCTCCAAAGGAATAATTGAAGTGCTGTATAGTTGAAGTTCTCCTAAACTTTTAAAGCTAATGCTTGTTTTATTACAACAATTTATTAGAATGTTTTCACTTAAATTTTTTTTAATCTGTTGAGTTGTTTGGGTTTTCATTTTTCTGGTGGTTGTTCTTTTTCACACTGCTTGGGTACCGATGGCTAATTTCAGTTTTGACCATCCACACGTGTTACTCACAAAGCAGGCCAAGAAAAATATTGGGCTACATAAAAGATAAAATTTTATCTTTGGGAGGTGATAACTGACGATCTGAATAGTTGCACAACATATGTTTTCTTTCTTAAATAGTGTGACAGGATCCTGGATATATGCACTGATTATAGAGTACTTTTCCTGGTTTCTGGGAAATAAGAGACAATCCAATGTCAACTGATTCAGATCAGAACAAAGGAAAAGTTTTTAATCTTCCCTTCTGCAGTTACTTTTCTACTGGCCTTGTGAACTGAGTTGGCTCATAAGGAGGTCAGAGAACCATCACAGAGAGTTTGAGGGAAGAGATGGTGTTGCAGACTCGAGGAAGGGAGCATGATCGTCCCTTTTACTGCTAGAGCTCAGTCTCAGGGATGTGACATTACTGTGCTTTTTTAAAACATATTTTTCAGTGGTTGACCTTAATATGAGCATCTGTAAAGATACTCATTTAGAAATTCTGATGTTTTTATGAAATATGATTTATGATATAAAGTTGTTAGTATGAAATTGCACCGTTGTTAACTGAGTCTCTCTTTACCGCATATTAACCAAATAAACCTGAGAGTTACTCGGGTGAATATTCTGGGTGAATGGAAATTTGGGTGAGGTGATACGAAAGGAATGAACTGTTCTGACTTCTTGTTCTGTGGAAACCCGCAAAAACTGTGGGAATGGAGGAGCTCTTTGCTGTTCGTATGCACTGCTTACTGCAATCAGACATTTTACACATGGCCACTCCTCCAGTACACAGTGGCCGCTGTGGTTGAGTGTTCTAGCAGTTCAGTGCTGTTGGCTGAGGGAAAATTTCTAAGTGTGATTTGGGTCCTGCCTTATCTTTTTGAATTACTGGCTGCAAAGAATGAACAAATACACTTTCCATGGCTTACTGAACTGCTACAGTGACCAGCAAGGGACTTGCAATTATTCAAGTGCCCTGTGGCACTTGCCTTTTACATAGACCAGATATACTTTCTGATAGCATCTGCACATCATATAAAGTAGAATTCGTAGCGACAATCTGTGGCAGATTATTGGATATTATGTCTAAAAAAATTATATGCCATACTGGTAGATGAGTGTTTTGCTTGTGAATTTCACACCCTGAGAGCTGTGCAGTTTAATATTTTATCACGCTGTTAGTTTAAATACCCTGAGCATACAGCATCAGGAAAATAAACGAAAAATCTATTGTTGTTTCTCACTTCTGAGCTCTGACTTGTAAAAGTGCTGCAAGCTGAATTGTTTTATCTAGTTAACACATGCTCCAGTTTCTGTTGTAATTAACACTTTCTGCTGGCATATTTTTCCTACTATTTAAGTAGTAACTGCATTGAAAATGAGTCTTCACAGTCAAGAAGTTTGCACTCTGTGAATGCCAGAGTCCAAATAGTAAATAACAATTACAGTCAACATGTCTTTTTCCTCAGAGCTTTTAAAGAAGGGGAGAGAAAGTGGGATGGAAAACAGTAGTTATTAATAGGGAACAATATACATAAGCAACATTATTTTTAAGAAGGTGGTATATCTTGCGCAGGTTATTTTGACATTCCTGTTGTTCTGAACCTGCAGATTTCCTGGTCCCTTTGGCAATTCTGAGAGGTTCACCGCCTGATGCGGTAGAGATGCGACTTCTTCATGTGTGAAGAAACTATATAAGAGATAAAATATACTTGAAAACTTGTATTTAGGTAGCATGTTCTGTATCAGCAATGTAACAGCATATACAAGAATCTGAATATTAAATGTCTTGAAAGGGATACTTGGGCTATTTTAAATTCAGAAAAATTCTACTTCATTGGAAAGTCAGGAAGCCTATCAAATCATGTCTTAGAAAATCATGCCTTAGACTTAGTTGCTAATTGGGTAAGCAAGCTTCTTGGTGATAACATTTAATTGGTGAGATGGTATATTCTAAAGAGTATTCATAGCATTTTGATTCAGTTCACAGCTCATTAATGGGTCATTTTTAACAAAAATATTTTTAAACAAGTAGCTTGCACAAAACATAAAGCTTCTGGTTTTGGCTTACAAATGAGCCACTTGGCTTGTTGGTAGCCATATTGCAGTGTGTTACATTTAAAACTTTCTTTTCAGCTTTTTCTTCCTATTTTTGATCATGAGGTGAGAAATTATTTTCCTAAGAATCAGATATTCTGAAAAGTCAGTTGTTGTTCTCTCTTCCCACGTTTTTTTGTGGGGGACAATGGAAGGAGCGAGAGGGGATAGAATTGTCTACTTTAAAGAAACACTTACAGTAGCTCTTTTTTTGTTTCTTTTTTTTTTTAATTGTGTGATATATATATATATATATATATAGTGAAGGTATATCAGGCATTTACTGTTGGGGGAAAAAAGACAGTCCAAGTTACATAAGGTCAGATAATTTTTTTCACATGGAAAGGAAGGACACTTAATTAAAAAAAAAAAAAGCCAAACACCACCCCAAAACAGGAAACCATCTCCTTACTTAGCGTAACTTTGCACAGTTCCAATGAGGTCAGTGGATTTATGGTAAAGTTTGTGTTTAGGGATCCTACTTTCAGGTTTTCCTCCCCAGCATCAGGTTCTTTTGGTGGGATAGATAACAGGTTATGATTCATTCTTATTATTCAAGCTCTTTTATCTACAGAATGCTACCTTATCTCTTGTTTGTTATAGAAATGTTATATGCTTAGTTAACTTTGGCAGATTGCTGTAAAATTTTCATTCAGTAAAGTCATTGAATAGCTTCTTGCTGTGTGAGATTAATTGCTTATTGTTGCCTCCTTAATTGCTGCTGACTGAAGTACGTTTCTAATGATGGTGACATTGGTGAGGGTCATCATTTGCATTATCATAATTGTGGAAAGTTTAATCACTTTGCATTTCTCTATTTTGGCGTTTACTTCATTCTTTGACTTAGGTCTGGAATTGTACTGATTTTTCTGTTTAGTGGTCCTACTTCCCAAATGAGAGGTTTTAGATCTTTCCAAGAATCAGAGCTGATATCGTTCCCTGTTATGATAACTTATCATTATGTAATTACCTATTCAGTGCTAAACATCATGCATAACATACATGGTTGTTGCAGAGAAATTGTCTTCATTCTTTTATGTGCACTGATTTGCTGTATAACAAGGGAAAAATGACTAACCTTTCTGAGAAAGTAAAGAGAATATTAATCTTTCTTAAAATTATATAATAACTACAGGTGTAAAATGCCTTCTACAAATTTAAAAATATTTTCTTTGTTAGTGTTAATAGAAGACTAAAACCTGTTACTCTGCCACTCTTGGAGTCAGTTCCCCGTGACAGGCATCTGCCTGTCCCCATTTACTGTGTGAGCATTCATGGACTTGGTTGGCCTCGTTCCTAGGACTACACCGTGTGTCTGTTTGAATCAGTTTTCCCAGATGGTACTGTGCTTCACTGCTGATGTGCCACTAAGACAACCTTGTCTTTTTTTTCTCTTTATTCTGGAAAAAAAAAGAGGTCAAAGATGACTGAGCTTGGTTTTTGACTGGTGAAGAAGAGGACAGCAGTGTAGGATGCTGACTTCATTCATGAACAGTTAATAATTTTGTTTTTGATTCCAGACCAGGATCTAAACAATCCTTTTAAAAGTAAGTTTTTCTGGAGAGCTTTCTTTGCGTGAAGGCTTACTCTCTCACTGGAACGTGAAAGTGTAATGATAGCCTAGGGTGAATGTACAAGCAGTTCTTGTAACACAGAAAGCTGTTGTCTTGGTTAATTTTAAAACCACAAAAGAAACCCTGTTTTGAACCAGGTTGTTTAGAAACAGCTGTGACGGAGCTCAAAGACTGAATACTTCAAAGGCTATCCAGATTGTTTTGTGGTAAAACATGTTGGTTTTTTGGGGAAAAGATTTTATATAAAGAAAGCTTCTTTAACTGTAGAAGCAACATATTAACCGTGTTATTCTAGAGTCTTTGGTGTGCAAAACATTTCATTTTTCATTACTGTTGTCGCCATTCACATATTCCATTATTTAAGGAGGTTATTGAAAAATTGATGGTATGTTGGTACCAGAGAGACATCCTGTAGGCTGCAGTGTTGATTTATGGCACATGGAACACAGTTCAGTGCTTCAGTTTCCTGCTGGTGAGCGGCACTTTGTCATTGTCCCTAAAGAAAAATCATACCAGTGAAATCCCCTGTGTTTCCCCCAAGTTGAGTGATGCATACTTTTTCTTTGAAAATGATTATGAATTATTCACCTTTTATTGTGCTGGAGTGTGCACATGGTGATCAGAATCTTGTTCATAATACAGAGTTTTTCACCATGTTCAGGGTTTAGTTTAATTATGTAGTTGAGTTACACAGTAGCTTTATCTATTTTTTTCCCTCCCCGCCCCCAGTGTGTCTGCCAAGCCTGTGTGGGCTAGCACAGATTTCACCCTGTGTTTCCTCATATATGTAGGTATCTCAACACAAGTCTTGGTCTTACATCTTTGTTTTTCTTTCATGTTCATTTGAAGTCTTCTTTGAGAAAATAAGTACAGTACTTCTGAACTTAAAAAGACACTTTTCCCACACAAGTTCTTGAAAATCACTTACATGATTTTAAAGTTCTATTCTTCAAGCTCATTTTCTATTGCGAAGAAATGGTAAAAGAGATCTTAAGTGAAAAATCTTTTGAAATATCGCACATAGTAGTGATGTAGATTTCCAATTGAGGGCAGCTTTCTTCCAGGAAATGGGCTGAGGAGAGACTCCATGATATAGACGAGCTGTTAGGAAAATTAAAAGGCTGTATGATCTTTCTTCATAACTCTGGAAGAAATGTAAAATATCAGAATAAATGTGTGACTTGGGTTGAGGTCCCTTTGCAGCTTCCTGGGTTCCACCTCTGGACTATTGAAGTCTTTCCAATAAAATGTAACTCTTCTTATAGAAGAGAATAACCTGCTGAGCATTCATCAACTTCAGCAATTTTGTTTTCGTTTTGGAATCATGACTATCTGTGCAAGCTTTAAGTTTTTAAAATCGCTTTTCTTTTAACTACTTTTGCTTTAAATGTATGCACTCTTATTTTATGCACTTGATTTGATTTTTGCTGTAACAGATGGTAAGGGTTAGCAGTTAAATACACATCAGAAAATCTTCCTCATCAGCTGAAAAAGAGAGGTTCTGAAAAAAGTGAGGAATGTGTGTTTTCCTCTGGAAGTTGTACTTAAATGAGCATACGTTCTGGTCTCATTCCTTCACAATGTCTACTTTTATTTCATGACTTTTCTAAGGTCTTTCCACATTAAAATTCATCTCTGTGATACCTAGTCTTCATATTCCTTAAAACAAAGAAATCAAAGTCTCTGAACATATTATGTTCCCTGTATTCTTTAATTATTGGTTTTACAATAGAATGCTTTCTTTTTCCTGATGGCAGAAAACAATGTTTAATAGTTTATTTTTTTTTATATATTTTCTGTTTTGCAGTTACGGAGCATTTCATTACAGAGGCTCTGTGACACTTCAGGAAAGGAAATCAGACAGAAATTGTTCTGGAGTTAGTACTCTGCAAACCAAGTCTGATTCAAAAGAACACTTTGCCTTGCTGGTTGTAGCCCCATGATGATGATAAATAGTTGGGGAAATGTGCAGTAGAAAGGATGTGTAGACTCTCCTCGATAAGAATAGCATCTTTGTGTGGCCTGTTTCCATTAAAATGCTGCATTAAATCAGTTTATTTTTGGCACATAAAGAAAAGATTACCTGGGCATATGTATTTATATGGGCATTTGGTATTTTTCTCCAGTTTCCCATTAACAGTGGGAAATTAACATTCTATTTTGAAAGTAGATTTTACTTCACAAGTGAAAAATTTTGGGCACAGATATTTTCATGTTCTCTTTAAATGAAATCTGTTAGAATTAGAAATGGAGAAAATGGAATGTGAAGTTTAAAATACTTTTTTGTGAATAGATACATTAATATTTTGTATCAGCTTAGTCATTCAAAAGAATGAATTTTAAATACCTCTTTGTATTATGTTAGATACGTCCCATAAACATGAAGAGGTTTCTGTGCATCAGTATTGCTTAACCTTTCATGAAAATCTAATTGAGTGCGAACAACTGCTTAAATAATTCAATGGACTAAGTTATTCTTGGCGGGTATAGTCCCAGCGTAGTGCAGTGCAAATGTCTGGGTGTCAAGCAAAATCGATGTTTTTTCTTTTTTTTGTTGAGGAATGTGTTTAAGAATAAAACCACCGTTGAAAAAGTGTACAGGTTGATTAAGAAGGAAAAAAGATGAAATGTAAATTAGCTCTGCCAATTTCGTAAATGACTTGTGGATAAAAAGTGCATAGTCTGAGTCCTTTTGAAAGCACGTAATATTTTTGGTGATGTTGATAAATGTTACTGGGTTTCATTGCTTTTTTTCATACATGTGACCTTTTATTCTTGTTAAGGGACATTGTGCTTATTATAGTACTATTTTAAATATCTGTAGAGTGCTATTCCAAACTTAATTTAAAGATTTGGATAATGGACATGAGATTTTATTGGTTAGTTGGCCCAAATATTTTCCCTCCTGTTTTTGGAAGGGAATAACCTTTTGCTTTCACACGAATCCTTCCAGGCAGTTATCTCTTGTCCCTTCAATCTTTTATTCCCATTTCATGACTCGGTTTACTTTCTTCCTTCTACTGTTGCCTTTGTGTTCGCTTTTAACCTCAAAGGACTTTGTGGTAGTGGTGGAGGGTTTTGTTTTTAACTAAAGGTGGAAATGGAAGTAATTACTGATCCCATGCCACCACATTGGTTTTGTAAACTGTTCTTTTGCCCAAACTGAAGGGTTCCAATAGTCGTGGAGGTCAGTTACCTATAGGATTCTGCGTCATTTAGTACAGAGGCTTGGCAACCCTGTTAGTTCAGAGAACTGTCAAATAACTTTTGCTAATTCTGTACTTTTCCAAAACATATTGGTTCTTGAAGAAGTTAGTTTAATATGAGCCTGTACTACCAGTATGTAAGTGATGTGAAAAAAGTGGGTGGAGTCTGGCCAGATACATTCTCCAGGGTTACTTTGAAATAACATGAATTTAAGGCCACTAGTGTTTAAGCGACGTACTAAATGCATGTATTTAATGACTGAATATATTGTGGGATTATCACTACTATAGAGACAGTTTCATTCTTTCATAATAGAAGTAGAACATTCAACCAGGTAATTAACCATCATGCTGAACATACTAGAGCTTTGAGACCAGTGGGAGAGTGATTGGAACAAAAAGTTACAGCTGTAGCTAACCAGCTGACTCAGCAAACTGCATCATCCTGGAAGCTTATTAAAGGTAATGCAATACCTATGGAATTAGATACATTATAAAAACATCTGTGCCTTGAGATCATCAGAGGATTACTTTAGTGGAAAATATGATGTCCTCCATCCTAATAGCTTAAATTTGCAGAAGGATCTGTCAGAGTGTATAGGTTTTTTGGGGGGTTGTTTTTTTGTTTTTTTTTTTTCTGAATGGAAGAGAGGAGGCAGCTGATGCGGAGGCAGGTTAAGTTGTCCTGTGGTATGTAAAACAACCTGTACCTTTTTTTTTTTTTTTTTTTTTTTGCAGACAGTCCAAATGGTGGGAAACATTTTGTAGAAAGACAAGAAAACTGCATTTCTTCTTGACATTCTCTCTGAATGTAAGGGTTTTCAGTAGACGCGGGGGTGGGGGAGGAATCTCTTATTTGTTTGGTTTTGACACCTGTTATTTTTCTGTCAAGGTACAAGCACTGCATTGAAGCAAAAACATTTGATAAAACTCAATATATAAATTTTATATCTGCCTCCTCTACTCCACTGCCTCCTCCTGTTTAGATAAGATAAAAGCACTCACTGAAGGACTGAGTTACTCAATGTCCTGAAGCAAAACAGTTTATGAGATCAGTGGAAGAAGAGGAGAGGAAAGATACAGAAATTAATGTCTTCTTTTACTGAAGAAGGTATAAATTATATTTACGTCTAGTATAAAATTTAAAGAAAAGCTATTTAAAATGTTAGGCACACTGCTGGTGAAGTCTGTCTTGAATAGTATGTTTTTAAAAAACTGGTTCATGCACATTCTTAATGGTAGACCAAAAACTTTAAAAGATTTTACAAAGAGCAAAAATTATTTAATACTATTAAGTTTTATTGTTAGATGTTTGGAGTACTGTCTCTAGGTTATTTAGCTTTTTTTTTTTGGTTGCTGAATCACTCACAATATCTGTCAGTTGCAGATTTGCATCTCCCATGGTCTATTTTATGATGTATTTTTTCTCTTTTATAATGGGTTATTGAAATTGAAATGCTGGTAAGGCATCACGTGTTGCATACTTTGGAAAAGTTTAAGACCTTAATAATGTATGTTTAAAATATGCAGGGATACCTGTTACATTTTCAGACGTTTAAGTATGACTCAGATGAGAGTGAAAGAAGCACTGGTATTGAAATCAGAGCACCATGTGTTAGAAAAATTTTATCATTTTTTTTTTTAAATGAGCAGGTTTTAGTTTTGTTCCCTCATCCTAGCTAGACTTCTAGGCAGTTGGAATTGCCTTTGGATACATTTTCCTTACTTTGTGGTTGATTTTGTGTACATGGGGAATTTATGGCCTTTCTCACAATGTAAGATTGTGAAAGGACTAGAAGAGCACAATTCAATTCGACAGGTTCTCTTGTCTCTCTGAATCTAATTATGGTTGCTGAAACAGTGGTCCATCCTGTATATGGCGAGAGGCGCAGCTGGATGCAGGTACATACATCTGCAGCTTCTTAAAATGTTTTTGGTATTGCAAAGTTAAAAAAAAGAATAAATCTGTAAGACAGTTCCAAAGTTAAGTAGAAAAAGAAACTGTTTAATGAGATAATCTGTAATTTCCCTGGTCTGTGTACTAGGAAAATAAAATGATGTGTTTCTGTTTTGTAGATGTAAAAGTATATTCTTCTCCATCCGCTAGAGCTTCGGGAGATCTCTTTATCCCATGTTTGAAGTCCCTAATCTGCATGTCTGTAGTGTTGTAGTTTAGGCTAGATTCTCTTTGGAAATAACTTTCTGTAATCTGTTGTAGGTATTCGGCAGGGAATGGCCCAGGCCAGTTTTTTCCCTTTGGTGTTTCTCAAGAAACTTCAGGTTTTACAAACCATAGCTGGAAATGATCTTAAGATACATATGTCTATATTACATTTATTTAAAAAAAACATAGTACCATGTAAGTCAGCCTTGAAATTAAAGGGAAAATATTTGTATTATGAGATCTTTAGCTGCTTCTAAAACTGACACCACCTCTTCCTCACTCCATTTCATGTAAATGTAGAATTCTGGTGTCTGTGTGTAGAAGGTGTATTAATGGATTGATACTTAAAAGATGATGTATGAGTACATCATTATAGTCTTTGTGTGTCACTTTTACATGTTGATGGATTGGATGATAACTGTTTTCTGCAAATGACTGCCCTCTTAGTCCAAAGTGTAGCATAGCCCTCTTAGTTCTACCAAAACAAAGTCTCAGTGAAGTAAGTCCTGTTGCTCAGCCCCTGGGTTGGCTGGCCGTAGATGTCTGTTTCCCGTTTCTGAAGTTGTGTGCTGACTGCGTGTAGAACTTCTATTTGACCCTTCAAACACGTTTCCAGCCCACTGGAGACACGCTTTGATTTGAAGCAGTGCTTATTCAAAAAGAAAATTCTGGTAGCAAACACATGAAGAACTCTGCTTGGGAAAAGGCTTTTAGATCAATGTTAGTCCCCTGGGAATCTCTGACTTTTTGCACTAACAGTGGTGCCAATACTGTGATTTTTATTAAGAAAAGCCTAATGGCTGTTTCCTTTCTCCCCCCAGCTACCCTTCATATCTGAATAACAATGAAAAGTGGAACTTCATATCATTAAAAAAAAATTACATAGAAACTAGATGAAAAAACACCAAAGCTTGGAGAAGCAGTTTTTTTAGCATATAATGGCAGACTTTTAAGAGGGTTACAAGGTATTTGTGTAAATTTTGTGAACCTTGAAATACCTTTTTTTCAGTTATCATATAAATGTATGGGCAAGAAGACAGCATATAGCTTTAAAGGTGCACAAGAATATACAATACAATTGTAACCGGTAGTTATTAAATAGTTACAAGTTAACTCTGACTTTATTGGCTAGTTCATTTTACTCTGCTGTCAGTACTGCTTGGGTCCTTATCCCTTTTGTCCTGTACTGCTCTTGAACATCCTTTCAAATTTTTAAGTGTTCCATTGCTTCCCCAAGCAGTTTTTGATGGAGTAATTATTTCTGTGATGCCTTTTTAGTCTGCTGGCAAGGTGCGATCAATTCATTGTGTGAATCAGTGCTAAAATATTTAAAGAATATTCTATGTAAAGAAAGTCAGTAGCAGGTGCTTGTGGAAGGACAATAACTAGGGAACTGGAAACCAGAATAAGTAACTCATCATGCTACAGTGTTTTCTGTTAGACCCTCTCTCATCTCAGGTATTTGCTACGTCAAAAATCACTGTCAGGAGGTAATGAGTACTGTGGAAAAAGTGCATCCCCAGCAACTTGATTGCTGCAAGTTAACTTCTCAACTTCGTTAAGATGCTGGAAATTACAATGAACTTGCCTTAGGGTAAAATACACTAAACAAATCTTTGGTCTTGCTTCATGACATGGGATACCCCTAATGCAATTTTTGGCACTGTATAAAACAAAATGGCAAATGGGAAGGGGGAAAGCTTTTCCTTCGTGAACACACGATGAGGTGATTTTGCCTAGGAGTGCAACATAATGGCAAGAGATGTTGAGAAAACAGTTTCCCCCATTCCCAAACTTCAAGAGTGCTTCAAAAACTGCCTAAAAAAGGGGATACTGACAAAGACAAATGGTGAATCTAAATATATGGAGCTCGTAGTTTCTATGGATCATAGCTTACAGGTATCTTTAAATTGCAGAAAGGAAAAAAAAGGAAAAAGCTATCAAAGTAAACATCCTTCAGTGCATGGAAAGATGACAGATTCTTTCTAACAAGATTTTCTGCTCTCCCTGAGGAAGACCATTTTTTAATAAACCATTTGAGAATCCATTTTTAAGGGATTTAATAAAATATACACAGACTGCCTTCCACTGCAGAAACTATTATTCCCTTGGGTAGAAAAAGCAACTGACTGTGGGCATTAATGGTTGCTTCCTGTGATTCCTGGCATTATATCTTGCTCCCATTTGCACTTTTTCAACCCGAAGTGAAACAATTTTTTGAGAAACCTGCACTTGATTCCTAGCTCTAGTATGTGTTCTATATTTTATTTATTTGTATTCAGTCATGTTCACAATTCTCATCATCTTAGTGTCTGTGTCTGTAGCATGGGTATTGTGTGTGTTTGTGCATACTTTCCTGTGTACAAGGAAGTTTCCATATCTAGCAAACTCCATTAAATGGAAGAGGTAATAGCTTTTGTGAAAGTTAAATGAATTGTTCCATTCTTGCCAAAGATTTTCATGAATAATTCACCCATTTCCATGAAAAATTGTAGATTTTCTATTGGGATGGTTGCTGTCAATTAAACGAGAAACTTGAACCTATTATGGTCTAATGGATACTCACCTGGAGGGGCTGGGTAACCCACAAAAGAGAAAATATATTTTCTTAAGAATTTGGAGGAAGGTTTTTTACTGCCATCTTTCCAACTATGAATAGAAGTTATACTTTTTTCAAATGTGAGAGAAATACAGTGGAATTGAGGGATTAAGTAATTTTTGTAAGGAATCTTGCCCTTTCTGAGACTATTAACAGACCTTGATTCTCTTAAATTAAGAAACAATTTTTCTGCTAAGTACGCTTCATAAGGGTGTGTTTGTGAAAAATGCCGGTTGATTTCAGGAGCTGAGACTGTAGGAGGAGGAGAAGTCAGGGGCAAGTGACTCTTAGAAGTCAAAGCATGGATAGTTTTATGTATGTAAATGTCAAATTCAGTTATACCCGAATATATCCTATCTGTATTATCTTACTGGCCTCTTTTTGTCATGCATGGTAAACAGCAAGCAGTTCTAGAAGTGAGTTTAGCATAGATTGCTAAGTGAATGCTCAGGCAGACATTATTTTTGCAGAAGGAAGAATGAAATCTGGAAAGCTAATAATATTACAGTCACTGGCAGCTTTAACGGATGGCAAATGGAGGTACTTAGAGGCATAATTTGTTTGATTCTTTTCTTTACCAGAATTATCTCCATATCATATCCAAGAACTGAAGGCGTAGTGGCAGGCTGTGGATGGCAAGATGGACAGTCATTGCTTGGTCATAGTATTACGACCTTTTGTATAAAAAGAGATTACAGACAGGATGCTGCCGGGAAAAGACAGAGCTGGTAGAGAAGGGGACAAACAGTAGGACAGACACGTTTAGAAGAGAGGATTTATTCTACAGTAACATCTGTGTGTGTAGGAAACTGTTTCTACTATTCATCACTTAGTCTCTCTCTGCTTGCTTGAGAACGGTGTCACGTCAGTAGTAAGCAAGTGTAATTCCCTGAATAGAGGCTTAGACAAAGCTAGTGAAAATTCAAGAATAACATAGTATTTGTCCCCTCTGACAAATACTTAATGTCAGAGAGTAAGATCTTTAATGCTGAGAACATGAAATATGCAAGGGTTCTTGTAAACAGTCTCCTATAAATTTGCAAGTGTTCTCTCTGTAAACTTCAATGCGACAACAGTTAGTTACCATTAGTTCTGTTTCACAGTAACACTTAAACTGTATGCTTGGACATGGAACAGATTAATTTGGTAACAATCTAACTATTCAAGATCCTCACATCTTGGCTGGTGTGCATCAGAAAGGCAAGTGGGTTGGAGTTACGGGATGCTGTGGCTTTTTGAGCAATGAACTGGGGCGAGTGCTGGTTCCAGATGGAGCAGTTTATATAGCCTGAAGCAAAATGCTGAGAAAGTCTTCAGTGAGTGGAGTGGAGTGAAGTACAGACAAATTAAGAGCATAACCATTACTACAGAATCTGTGAGTTTAAAATCTGTATATATGAAGCTTAGTAAGTATACTGCACAATAGCTAGTGACACACTAATGATCACTGAACAGTAAAGGGAGTGAAATAAAGTATTCATTTCTGTCCGCTGAATCAGATCTACGGAGTTCATTCTAAATTGTGTTGGTTGCCTTGCTTTTGTCTTGAGGGCAGTGCTGTGCACCATCAGACAAACATGTCAGGTGGAGTGACTTTGTTGTTCCCTGTCTTGATAAAATTCAGTCTAGAAATTGATGAGAAAAGGCCATGCAGTGACTGCAAACTGCAAAATTACCCCCACCCATCTGACTTCAGTTTCTGTGGTAATTTTAGACTTTGCTTTTTGTAATGCAATACATATTTTCATTATGTTCACACTAAATGTGGAACAAGCTTATTTCCTTGCAAGATTTGAGCATGTACTGATTTGGAGTAAAATGTGTACAGTTTGGAATCTGGTAGATATAACAAAGCTGACAGACCCTTGAAGAAGCAGAGGAAGCTGTTGATAAATCCTACGTCAATACTTCCTCCCCCAACCTATCTACGTAGATTTTAAAATACTGACATATTGTAGAAATTTAAGATATAAAGGCTTGTTTCACATTCATTTAAAATTTGCTTCCAGTCTTACTTATGGATCTCTTACTTGATAAGCAGAGGAACGGGTCATTTCCAGTTTTCTTTGAATATGACGTTCCTCTTGCTTTGAGGAATACCAGAAGATACTTTTTAGTGACCACTCTCATAGGTTTAGAGAGTTTTGCTTTGATAACTCAAAAATCTGCACTATTTCTCATTAGCAAAGTTAGTGGGCATCGTGTTTAGAAAGTGTTGCATAGCTGTGGAATGGTGTACGGTAGGGACACTTTTATTCATAAATACAAAAACTGAATAATATAATTTCACCAAAAAAGTGTCTTCGTGTGCTTTATTTGAACAGTTCAAGTAATTGACCTTTCATTACAGTTCTTCTAGATTTTTCTGTTTGTTTTCAGCTGCTGGACAAATTAAAAGATCGCTGGATGCACACTGGCTTATGGAGAAACCTGGAGCTGGTTAAAACAGTCATTGCAGAGCCTCAAGGAGGGGCAAAGAGTGACTTTGATGAACTGTTGAAAATATACTACGATGCAATAAAATGTAAAGGAGAAAAAGGTACGTTCTTCAAACATATGAAATAGTCGACACAGACTCTTCAAGTTTAAAAAAAAAAAGGATTCTTAAAGTGCTTAACAATTAGAATAAAGTATGGATAAATAGTTAAATTAACCTTGGCTTAATAAGTTATTATGATAAATGAGGAAGATTAACTGCGATTTATATTGTTGTATGAGGATATAGGGAAGTACAGGATGATGCCTAATCCTAATAGTGATGTTCAAAAGGCTGTGTAAGTGTGTGCAATTGTGTCCAGCAGGGTGCAGAGTGGCTTCTCAAAGAATCAGACTTACAGTACATTGCATAACCGTGATTTACCATCTTATATTACAGCCACTATAGGATTTCTGCTCAAAATACTCTAAATATTAGTATAAAGAATGATAATATGTCAAAAAAATAAATAGCTTGATTTTTAGAGTGGAAAATTCAAGGTATAAGTTTGAAATTTTATTGTAGATAGATATGGTTATTGCATAATTAAGTACCACTATATTATATAGTGCAAAATTATTTTCCCAGTTGATATTCAAAAATCACAATATTATTGATCAAAGTGGAGTTAATTTCAAAGAAGTCTGTGTTTTTATATCCACTCACCTTTTCCAGACTGATACACAGTGTATTATGCTATATTATGTTTAGCTCTTTAAAAGATGTTGGTGAAACTTTCTTCTGACACTCAGTTTATCACTGGGAATGATTTGTGTATTCCTCTCTGGCTTGTTCAAGATGGAGCACTCCTTATAGCTGTATGCAGAGGAAAAGTTAGTGAAGGCTTGGATTTCTGTGATGAGAATGCCCGTGCAGTTATAACCATAGGTATTCCGTTTGCAAATGTGAAAGACCTTCAGGTAGGATATCAATTGAAAGAGTTGTACTTTATTTTTATGTCATGTTTAAAACACCAAATGTGCACAAAATATTTTTTCCAAATGTTTACCCTCGGACTGCTCTCAATCCCATTGAGAATTCTTTGAGTTACCTTCTACACAGGTAAGAGGAGGAACAGCATAGCACGTCTTGTGGACTAATGTATGTCATTCTAAATAAATGCATATGGTGCTAGATGTATTACAAATTTTTTTTCTGACATTGCTAGTGAAGGCTATTGCATTGTTAAAATGCTCATTAACTTAATACTCTGCCACGCAACAGTACGTGTTTCCATCTTCACTTGCCTGTTTTCAGACACTGAAACTTATGTCATTTGTACAGAAATGAAATTCCTTCCTGACTTACTGTTGCGGGGCATTTGATTGTGAAGGTCTAGGATAAATGCTAGGAAAATACTGCTTTAAATAAGGCATTGAGATTGATCAGAAGATTATTTCAGAAAATAGGTGGAAGGATAAAGATTGTTATAATGTAAAATAACAACAAAATCAATCAACGTTATTTCACACACTAGATCATTACTGATTGCAGGATAATCACCTTTCTAATCCCTATTGCCTGCTTTAGTGTAACTATGTGTATGACACTTACAATTCCACTCTGTTTAAATGGTAAACCTTTTCCAAGCTAATGCTGCTTTATTAGCTTGCAATTTTGAGGTATGAAATTATGACATAACATAACTTCTTCCTGGATACTGAGGACATTACTATTTTGATAAATTAAGCTTCATCTAACTTTTAGGCAAAAACTTTTAAGTGCCTTCTAAAAATAGTATTTGAAGTGCCTCCAATTAAAGAAATTTGATACTATTTGTATTTTTCAGCAGGTGGCCAAAGTAGCATCCTGTTGCTTGCACTGCTGTGTAATTACCCACATCAACACTTCCTTCCTTTTGACTTCAACAGGTCTTGTCTTATGGATAGATGATGTTGATTCAGAATAGGGACTTCATAGTTGAAGCCAGGCATTCATAAAGGAAAAGAAAGCCAGTGAATATGGAAAAGTGTGTTCCAGACTTTCTTTCTGCTTACAGAAAAAGAACATTTATTATTGACTAGTTTGTAAGACCGCTTATTTTTTTAGCGGTCTGTGGCATGCCAATTAGGTAGTCACCCACTTGCTGGCACACTTCTTCCAGTGATAATAGCCATTGTCACTGCTTTACCTTATGTGTACCTTTTAGAGCTTTTGGGGACTACTTTGTGAAGCTAAGAAACAAAGTGAAGTATCACAGAATAAATACCAGGAATAGCTGGCTTCTGGTTATTAGCAATGCCAAATCAAACAAGAAAATCATAGGTTTACACTTGAAAGCCCAAACAGACTCAGCTTTGGTGTTAGAGATGCATTCTGAGCTTAAGTGAACAACCAAAGACTTCTTTATTGTCTACAGTGTGTGCTTAACTACAGCCTTGCTGGAAAAAAACCACATCCTATAATAACTAGTAAGGTTATATTAGTGGTGGCTGTCTAGTGCAATGTTCTTTCGATGTTTGCATAACTTTCTTGAAGCACTTAATTCAGCCACAACATTTTTTGTCATACTAAAATATAATACACTGTACTTTAGTATAAAAACATTTACATTCAAAGAATACTTAGCACTTTTTCTAGAGTTAGAAATGCTTTGTTTTAGAAGCATATGCTGAAATGATATTTTGGAAATACTTGGTCTGAAGCATGGCTGGAACTCTTACAATTGCTCCAAATGATTTCCAGAAAGTCAGTATTTTTGTTCTAAATGATACAAAATTAAATTGAAAAGAATGTGTCAAGGGTGAATTATGTTCACAGTGGATTATGTTCCTTAATCTTAAAATAGTGTATTTGATTTACCTTTAGTTCAACCAAATATGTACTATAATAGAATCACAGGCAGTACATCCCATTACTGATAACTAAATTCTAAAAAATCAGTGTCATGTTGAACAATTTTTTTTTTTTTTAATTAGACTGAAGAAAACCTCTAAATTTTTAAGTAGGGATAGAAACTTTAGCTGCCAAATTGCAAGCAGCTTAAGGTTTGTGTGTATATATTTAGATATGGTAATGCACAAAGCACTGCAGTGATCAATTCTAGATGAGAGAAGGGCATGCACTAGTCTCTTAGCATCAGATTTGAGGAGCTGTCTGGTGCATGGCAGTGGTCCTAGAATAATCCTAGAGGAAACTGGTTTTATTGTAACTATGTCTTTTGCTCAAGAACTTGGATCCACAGTGATACCCAGCTAGCAGTACTTCCCTTTAAATTGAATGATGTTTTGTTTTGTCCAAGGCTTTAGGTTTATCAGATACCCCAAAAAGTTCTGTATTAATGCACGTTTCTCATACCCGTTGAGCTCAATTGTGTGAAGAAGGATAGAGTGAAGGATAGTCACTCTGTTCACTGAAGAGGATTAATTAGTAGCTTTGTAGAAACATAAGCATAGATACAAAAGAAATTTGGAAGATTAAGCATCTCTTTCAGCTGTGTGTCAGCTCAGGAAAGGAATTGAAATTATATTTTTAAGGAAAACTGGCTGTTGATAGTGAAGATTGGCATGTAAAATTAAAAAGAGGGGAGGGGAGGGAGAATGGGACATGACACCAGTTTTCACCTAACACTATTCTTTTTGTATATTTCCGGGAGAGCTGATCCAATAGTATTGCTTCCTAGAATGGCATGAAACTAATGTATTACAAAAGGGTACAGAAAAGTAAGCACTACATTTAAAAAAATCTGATACCTTGATATAAAACCAATGTGATATCCTATTTTTAATAGTCTGTGTGTATTAACAAATGCAAATTGTTGTTTGTTACTTCAGTCCCCCTAGACCAACAGACCTTACCTGAATATTAGAAAGGAAAACAAGGTTTTATTCCTGTACACTTTATTATAATTCTTATAAATGCTTTGGAGTTATCTTCAGTGTGTAAAACTTCATAGAACTGAAGGAGTATTAATTTGTCAACAAGGGAAAAAAAAGGTACACAAAACTTGTAGGGATTGGAAGAGATACTATAAACCATGCTCTCATGTAGTAGATAGTTACTAGTATGACTTGAAATGAAGAGATTCTTTATTAATTATAGATGATTGCCTATAGTTAAGGCTTAACCTGTTGTCCTAACCAGCTGGAGTTTGGCTGGCTGTATTACTGCTTCATTAACAGTTAGAATCCAAAAGTCACAAGCCCAGTTGCCAGGGGTTTAAATCATCTTTGTGCCACCCTGCTTATGATGCAACTTCATCTTATAACCATACTTTTATGATCAGATCTAAATTCTTTGGAACTGAGGTGGGAATAGAGTTGGGTTTTAAAGTAAAAGCTGGTGTTCAAGTACTCCTTGCATTAAACAGTAGAAATAATTTATGATACAACTATCAGGAAGGATATGATTACAGTATTTTATTCAAATGCTTTTTCCTATTCAAGATTGTATTCAAAGCATATCAGTGTTGCTCATCATACTACGAAGATGTGAATTCTCCCTTCCAAGTACAGCTGGGTGACTTTCTTTTAGGGTGGCTGATTTCACTTTAAATGTTTCTCCTTATTAACAGTTTTTTCTATTGGAATTCTTTTTTTCTTCTGGGTTTAGAAGAATCC
This sequence comes from Sagittarius serpentarius, assembly GCA_034782735.1. Lineage (NCBI taxonomy): Eukaryota > Metazoa > Chordata > Aves > Accipitriformes > Sagittariidae > Sagittarius > Sagittarius serpentarius. Next base: position 3,593,120 of record JAVKLA010000084.1, on the reverse strand, counting down.
AGATTTTTAAACGTTAGAGGACACAGTACAGTTTGGGTTTTTTGTAGGCTTTTAGGATACCTTAAGTTTGCAAGCAAAACAGTTAAAATTTGTAGGATAGTTACGACACATGCTTTTATGATATGGTTGTTTAGTGTTTCTTTAGATTTTGTAGGCTAACCAGAAAACTGATTAAAACCTGGAAATTTTAAAACTTCCAGCCTTGAAGTTTTGGGAGGAGCCTGAGTTTCGAGCAGACAGAAGAAAATTCAAAACAAAGTGACACAACTCAAGTTAGACCTATATAGACATAAAATTGTGAACACAGGTACATTTGTTGCTTTTATGTAGCTAGGTGCTTAGTAGATATACCGAACAAAGAAACTGATAAGATGATTAATAATGACATCCCTTTAAAAATAGGAAATGCAAGTGATTAACAATTCCCTTGGAATATCCATGAATGATAGACTTCTGGGATTGGTTTAAATCCCTAAAAAGTGCTCCACTTCTACATGAAAATGCACTTGCATGTCTGCTTTTTGGGTTAATAAAAGTCCTCTTAAGACTCAATTCCATAACCCCTTACTCCTGCACATAGCTTTTACTTGTGTGAGTAATCCCTTTAATACTTCTAGGACTGTGCACAATCATAAGGGTTTGTAGAATTGTACCTTTAGAGACCAATATTTTATGTTGGCAGTTTGATGTTGGCTCATCTCCACTAATATTACTTGTCTGTGATCAACTTGCTTTCTAAATGTATTTTATGATTTGTAACTTGATGCTAATACCAGTGAACTGTAATATTAGGGAACATAAATAATGTGACAGAAAAAGATGTGTAATCCCATATATGTGTTATCTGATGCTAACATACTGTTCGTTAACTTCTGTTATATATTTTGAATTGTAGCATTTTGGATCCAGACATCAGTCTTTACTTGGGCAAGACACTTATTGTCAAGTGTGATGTATAATATCCAATTTTATTTTCTCCATATGTTTGTGCTAAATATATGCCACAACTTCTGGTATTAAATGGCAAGCATTTGGTCTTCTTAAGTAACTGTATGCTTTTGTAAGTTACATTATTTTCTGTAGAACCTTTAAAGAGTTATCATTTAGTTTCACTTAAAACTTTCAGGCACGTAGTATCTTTTGTTCATTCATTTTCACAAAGAGAAGAGTCTAAAACACTTTGTCAGTGTTAGGGAGAAAGAAATGATTAAGGCTCAGAAGTGTACTTGATAATAAACAATACTGATTTAAGAAAGAGACCAAAACCCTAATTCTGTGTTATTGAAAATGGTTTCATATTGCTGAAGAATCAGGTTGCTAAAGCAAAATATATAAAAGAAATGTTAAAGTATTGCTTAAAGCTATGGTACTCTCAATGGTAGGGTTTGGCTCTAGTAAAGCAGGAAAATTTATTTCAGAGCCAAAAATGACTTCTTTGGCTGTGACCAGGATTTCCTTTGCCCACCTCTGGGACCTGAAACTAGAGGTAGGAAAATCTGATTTTGGAGCCAAGTGTGACTTGTTTAGTTCAAGTCATAATTTACTGTTCTTACCTTGGGGACCTGAAAATAAAGAAACTCGCTATGAAATGTTGATAATGGGCGACTCTGAAGTGCAAGCATTAAGCTAACTTTCCCAGAGAGCATTTCTTCACTTCCACCTTTCCAGATGCTTTTGATCGTAGTACAGTAGAGTGTACTTAATCATGTAACAGCTAAGAGAACTTTACCAAAATATAGAGGAAAATGCAGTCAAACTTTCACATCAGTAGATGTGCAAGGAAAATAAACTTGATAAGGCTAGGGTTTCTGTGCAGTGACATTACTCGAGAACTGTAGCTGAGTTTGCCATTAATGAGAGGTATTTCCCATAGCTGCTATAGGGTCAATATGAACTATGATGGCAAATACCTTCTTTATTGTTTCCAGTAACATAATTTGTGAAACATGATGGAACACATCATTTCAATTACAACTTTCTGGGTTATATGTAACTTAATGATACAAAGAATTTGCAGCTATCTGGCTGTATTTTCTTTCTCCTTTCTTGAGGGCTCAGCAAATGGAGATATTTGTATCATTTCAGAATAATGGCATTTTTCCAAATATTTAAGTTAATTTCTAGTCCTTGTGGCAATTTTTAAGCCTATATGCTTTTTCTCCATTGAAAGGAGAAAGAATCTTGTGCTAGATAAGTGGTTGCTGAAATAATTAATTTCTTGCATACTGTATTCTAGGAAAAGAAGAATTTCTAAGAAAATGGTTGTTGTTTTAGATGCTTAACCTGAGTTGAGAAACATACCATGCACTGTATGAATTTCATCATAGCTTTGCATCACTTAAAATATATTTTCACTTCTTATTTGAAATAAAGTATTGTTTTAAAATATGGGCAAACTGGTACAGAAAATTACATTTTATGGGAAGGTCATTGTTGTGTTTAGTAGAATATGAAAATTCCCTGTGAAGTTAAGAATTTTTTTAGAGATACAAGACTGACTGCTGTGTTATTGATGTGATTGTTTCAAGCAGGCTGAATGTTTCTGAGCAACTTTGCCACAACTTGCCAGTTAAGGCTTTTACAGTGAATGTCAGATTTTGAGACACAGTGTTTGCTATCCTTTTCGGTATGATTTAAATGTTTGTAAAAAGCGATCGACTTTTTTTTTTTTTTTTTTTTTTGTATGATTGTCTACATTAATGGCTGTCTAAACCTGAGCCACTTTTACTTTCTTGTTCATTCCATTACTGTGAAGAAAATTACAATATAAAGTGGGGATCAGAAAAACATTTATGGAACTTCCACAGGAAAGCCAAACGTCATGGTATATTATTTATTGAGTGTTCTCTGAGAAGGTAAAAGCGCAATGTTGTGTATGTTTGTATATATACATACACACACACGCACACTTGTCTGTCTTCCATGCCCCACTTTATATTCAATTTTATTTTGTATTTTAATTGCAAAATAGCTTTTTGAAACCATCAAGTTAAGGATGTAAATAAGAAATATACTTACATCATTGAAATGTATAATGTTACGCAGCAAGCCTGTAGATGTTAAATAACAATTATTGAGACAATATACTTCTAAATTTTGTAAAAGAGCATGCTTTCAGGTTATTCAGCCAGCATTGTTCTTGTCTTGCAGCAGTACACCGTAAATTACTGCAATCTGCTGTGATACTGCTTATTAAGGGGTAATGCAGTGTGCAGAATCACGTCATAACAAGGTGACTGGCTGGATATTGCAGATCATCACTTTTTTTTTTTCTTCTCCCCAAAGGAAAATGTCAGAAGGTATACCTACCTGTGTTACAAAAAAACCCAAGCAGTGCAGTAAATATATGGTGGTGTGGCCATTTCTTACATCAGTTTGAAGCAGTAAGGTATCTCAAAAGCCTTTTACTTCCCACTTTTCCAGAAATAAGAATGGTTGTAAAAAGTTAAAGCCATCCACGCTGCTCTTACCTCCAACAGAAACTGTGTTAATTAAGAAAAAAATATTGACGGCAGTGGCTTAATTTGTGGGAGTAGCTGTAAAATCCTATGGAATACAGCATTCCTGTAGCTAGGAAAGGTAACATTTAAGTTCAGCTGAACATGTAAGTCTAGCGGATGGCATTTCTCTTCTACTGGTGCAAGGCTAATGTCAATATGTTGGCACACATCACAAAATCATCCCTGAATATATCCGGAAGTTAAGCCCTTGGATAAATAATACAGCAAATCAAAACTTTTCCGTTACAGTTAATAGTTTACTTTTCTGATCCATGAAAAAATTCCAAAGTGATTTTCTTGTGTTTATCTTGTCCTTAGCAAGTAGTGTTGACCTTTAAGTTTTTACTTTACTGTCAAAGTATGTTGAAAGCTTTAAAAGTGAAGCTATCACCTTGGGGATATGTAAGGATGACTGACACTTACCACTTCACCTTAGACGCAGTAGCACTGAGCGTATGCAGCAGTGTTGTACCTCAAGGGAAGCTGTTTGATTTTTTTCACTTCTGCTTCACTGGAAATGGATTGAATTTTCTCTTCAGAGGAGAGTTTTGGTTGCATTAGATTTTAATCAAGTCACTTGTTCACAGTCCCTCAAAGCTTACAAGACTGAGATGAGTAGATGGGCCTGGGTTGAATGTGCTACAAGATTTGTCAAACCGTAAAACTTCCCGATCTCTGAGATGCCACATGGTGTAGTTGACAGTACAAAAAGTGTTCAGCTGTTACAACATAACATAAGCTTCCCATCTCTTTAACACTGGGATTAAGAGTGAGAATACTGGGGAAGCATTTAGTCATAAAATACCTGGTAAATTCAAAATAAGAGAAGTACAGTTTTGCATAAAGTGGTACTACTGTTTTTCTGCCCCAGAAGATAGTATTGGCCAGTTAGCAAACTCGAATAGGCAGTAGTTTGCTGTTGGCTTGTTTGGCTTTATTTTTGAAGTCATGTTTAAGTTTTTGCGCTATGAGGAAACAAGCTAGCAGTGTTTTTCCATATATGGTTTCTTTCTTGCCACCTTTGTGTTTGTTTTTTTTTTTCCAGTTTCAGGACCTTTTCCCAGTTTTGATTGTATCTTCGTTCAGTCAAGAAACGTTTAAATCCCATGCATGCCCAGTATCTTTTCAGTTGTGCTGTTTGGGTGCAACAGTCTGCAAGATATAGCTAGTATGAGATCTAGATTTGCAGGGATGTTATTTTCTTATTTTATTCAGTATTATCTGAGGAAGGCAAATTTTTAAGTGCACATAGAAAATTTCGGGCAGAAGAGGTCATCTGAACTATTTTTAAGCTTATGTGGCTTTGATGCATGACCTATTAATTTGAGTTGATAGCCTCTGTAAGGGGCAGCTGCTGGAGGATGGTGGGTGCAGAGTTCAGCCTCACAGTGATTCATCTGCTAAAGAGACTCTTGTAGGATGGAGCTGTGTAACAGAGCATCTTAAAGATAATTGAGCAATACAAAGTATTGATCCTGTCTCTAGCTGATAATGTCTTATTCACAGTATATGGTATTGCTGTGCTCACTGTTTGGGTGTTGTTTAAAGAAATGCAGTATTTGTGTATGAAAGCAGAAGAGTGTTACATTTAAGTGTCTGGTGACCACCTTTAGGTATATGAGATGGTTAGAATGGCCTTAAATTAGTGTCATATACAGAATCTAGTTTGATAAAGTAGAGGTAATAAGCATTTGCTTATTTCATACTGTTTTATATGTATTAACACTGCACTTGGAATGCCTGGAGCATTTAAAGATAACGTCCTGCCATAATATCTTTTTCCTGTGGACCAATAAATTGAGACATTGTGTTTAGATATAGCTTTTAGTAGGTCTACTGAGGAGTGAGGATGTTTGAAGCATATTCTATGACTCACCCAGGTCTTTACACGTGCATTATTTAGTCTTAAATCTCATGGATGTTGTTACTGCTTTTGAAGTGAGGGGAGGGGGAAGTTAAATGCTGCACTATTTAATGCTACTTCCATTTAAGGATTTTCAGATGTAAAAGAAAAGAAATGGGTTTTCATGTCTTTTACTTTCCCGCACTTGCAAACTTTTATGATTACTTGGCATTCATCAGGAGGAAAGTAGATGGCAAGTATGTTCTTGAAGAATTCTAATTATTGCTATTTCAGGTGGAAGAGAGACTCTAACTGGACACATGAGATTTTTAAGATGGTAGATTTGCTTAAAAACCATTTTTATTTCTTTTTGGGGGATGGAAGCAGGGAATGACCACCTGGTATTTTTTGCTTGTTTGTTTTTAGGAGGTGGGGAATTAGTAGATGTTAAACATGAATGTGTCTTTTAAAGTTTTTTGGATGATAGGAGCAATGGTCTTTATTTTCATTACTATTTTTCCTCTCATAAAACCAGAGAAACAAGTCAGTGGAATGCCAGAAAACATTTATATCTGTTTTCTGACTTTTTATTTCCATGGAGGATAGATGGAGGAGAGTGCCAGGGAGTGAAGGGCATGAGTTTACACATGTGTGTGTACATGTACCTACCTACACATGTGTGCATGTATGGACACAATTCCAAGGTTATTTGCCTTTTTCCTTTCAGCAGTTGTCTCTTTCTTTAACCTGGGCTGTCACAACACTGCTGAGTGCCGATGTAAAGAGAAATGCAGGTGTAGATGAGTGCTTTGTTTAACTGCTCACAATAGTGCCATTGTATTCATGAATTTCTGTCTTGTCTTTAGAATTCTGGGTAATCTGGTTTGTAATCCCACGGGTTACAAACTGGAGGTCATTTTTAATCTACCAGAGAAAATAGGAGACAATTGAAGATGTCTGTGAAGTGATGTCTTGTCAAAGAACAGGCCTGGTTTCTTCACTGTTAGTAACATCTTAGGATTTTTTTTGTTCGTTTTTAGAAAGCGAAGTATAGCACTGCATTTGGTTAAATAAAGTAATGCATCTAAAAAAAGCATCTCGTAACTTTGCCAGATGAAGTAAAACTAAATACAGTTTATTTTGCTGATTTATATCACACACAAAATTTTATACTGTGGCGTAGCCCATTCAACCTTCATGCTGTGGCACTAGCACAGATAAATAAGTTTACAGTAGTCTGATTATGAATGGTAACTGCCCCAAATGCGCATTCTCCAGTCCTGCTAGGCTTTGCTATCAGCTCTTTAGGTCTAAGGTCCTGTTCTTTGGCTGAGATAAAATGATTCTGGATGAGTGTCTACTGGACCATCTGCTTGTTTTTACTGATGTAAACTTTTAAAAAAGTAATTAATTGTGTGGCACAGTAGTTTTGATTCTTTGTAGGTTAAATGCTTTCTCCTTAAAACTTCTTAACAGGTAAGTTAGCGTGTAGGATGCTGTGCAGACCTTTAGCTGACGATACCTCAAACGTACTGAAATTGCGTTTCACATTTCCTTATCTCATTTGTAATTATGACTGCAAAACAAGGAGAAGTTTTATATTTACAGAATGGAAATAACTCAGTTTAAAGGAGAAAACTGTGCTTCACTTTTATTTTCTAACCATTGATTTTTCTGTAGAAACAAATAGTTCATAATAGACTGATATTTGTATACCTTGCTGTTAAATATAGCCGTGTTTTTGTTAATTTTGAATAAAACTGGTTCAGCCTGGTGTGTTGCTAAAAAGGCATGCTGCAGGCTTATGTATCTGAATTTGCAGGTTATTTTGGAGTTCAAAAACGAGCTCTAGTTTTTGAGCTAGTCTTCTGAGCTTTGTGCCGTAAGCTAACTGACACCGTCCGTGGTCATCACAGTATAAATTCACTTTCTGTACTTATATATCACTTGAATCCTGAATAAGTCTGAGTTTCTTCATGTGAAGTGATGTTACCATAGGTAACTTTTTTTTGTGGTTTATCAAACACTTAAAATGTAATATAATGAATGTTGTTTAATGTTGTTGTTGTCGAAGGAAAACTTGTATTCCTAATTTTGATTGAAAAATACGCTTGAAAATTCTTTCGAATTGTAGCAGAAACTGCCCTAAAATATTTTTCCAAGTCATTAAAAAAAGAATTTGTTCATGGCCTTTATTTTTTGTTGATATTTCTCAGTTGATATTCCATAGTGAAAGATGTCGAACTAATTAAGCATTAAAAGAACGAGCGGTTAGCAGGTATAATGTTGTTAGACTTCAGTTAATGTGAATGTGACCATGACCTCCCAGATAGATCAAAGACTAATCTGTCTGACAGCTACAAGATGGCAGAGCTTGCCACAGGCCTGCTGCTGCTGCTTGCTGAAGCTATTTGTCTGTAAAGCATGCCTGATAGCTAAGAGTATATTTTTAAGGATGAACAGGTAAAAGTAAAAGGCTGTCTTTTGACATTTTAACTAATCCCTTCTAGCCTGTGGTTTACTGCACATTTAGGATATTTGCTAGCAGGAGAGACTGGCTTTTTCACATATGTAACATGTCATTTTGAATTGGGCGTTGATTTGATGCTTGATAATGTAAGAGTTATACAATGAAATAGATTCTGATTGCATTAAAATGACATGCCCTGGCCTTTTACCTTTAGTAGACTTATAATGAAAACTGAACTCTCAGCAATGTAAGTTGTCATCTCATGCTGAGACATGATCATTTAAGTGAGAAAACAGAATGTTTATTTTCTGTTAACCCTTTTTTTAATTAGATAGAAAAGATTTTTAAAATACATTACACATTTAGACCAAGAGAATATGGATTTTTATATTATTTAAAAAATGGAATGTCCTTGTTGATGTGCAGTACAAGCAGTATACATTTGCATAATGCGAACATGTGTTAGAAGAACGTAAAAGTAATGTATTTTATTCACAGGGTAACGCAGCACCAGTTCAGAAGATCTGACTGGTTTGCGTTCTCCTGTTACTTCAGTGGTTTTATCCACATAATTAAAAATGTTGTCATTTTTATCAGTGTAAGACACATGACTAGTTATCCTAATACTGTTTTGAACAGTCTGCTAGCGAAGTAAGAAATTGTGGTAAAGTTACATTTTGTTGCAACTGGCCAAAATCTTACTGATAACAGAAATTCTTCAAAAGAGGAAATTGTTGGAAAACTTACCAGGACTTAAAAGACCAGTGCAAAGTTTGTACAGGCGCATATTGTCATTGGTTATGTTTTAAAGACTTCAGCGAAATTTTCTGACACCATACCTTATTTCAAATGGTGAGGAGTACCCTTTTGTTTCTCTGGGTAGTATTTCCATTTGTAGAAATGCACAGATATGCTTAAGTTCCTTTTTAAGAAATGGTTTTAATGTTCATAAAATGCTCAGAAGAAATCATCTTCTGTTTTGAAAATTACAAAGGAAACCTCACATGCCAGTCAATAAATTCTGAGTGACTGGAACAAATATTGAATCTGTGAAATCAAACTGCATTTACTTTCTGGCTGTAAAGATTGAATTTGTAAATTTGACAGGCAATTTAAAGGGCATAAGTACATAAAATAAAATTTCTTATCCAAATGCAACTTGAAAGTTACCTGTCAGAAGAGGTTAGAAGTCTGCTGTTTTCTCTCCTGAAGCGTGTCCTTTCACTTGTCAGTTTAGAAAGGTTAATACTTTACAAAAGAGCAATGAAAAGACCCTTTTTGGTGTAGTTTTAGGTTTGTTTATTTAAAAAAAATAAAGTTCAGTCATGTACCCCCCCACCATAATAATAAATTCTTTTGATGTATGTTGGAACTGTGTTTAATGTCCAAACACAAATTCATGTTCAAATGCGGATCAGGCATTGTATGTGTAGTTATCCATATGATTAGAACGAGGGGGCAGGGGATTTCTTTTGCAGTTGATACCAGATCTGCTCTTGCAGCAGCTAGGAGAGCGTTTTTAAAAAAAGCGGGGCATTCTCTTTTCTGCCTTATGCTAACCCATGGGCCTGCAAACTTTAGCTGCCGCCTTTTCCTCACATTTAGCCAGTGAAACATTTGTTTCCAAACCGCAGAAGGTGGTGCCAAGCTAGGAATTAGAGCTGGTATTGCTGACTTCAGGTACTTTGGCAAGGCCACTCTGTCTCTAAAGTACTTTCTTAGCTTCTGAAGAGGAAGGGGGTTATATTTGCTTAACCCTCACTTGAGAAAAGTGTGGTCTGGTCCCAGCGATAGATTAGGAGTCAGCATTTGTGAGAAAGGAAAAGATAAAGGTCTCTGTTGAATCATTTACTTCCAGATGGGCAAATAAACCTGTGGTTTAGTTAGTCCATTTACTTGTATCTGGGTTTTTTTTTGCCTGTGTGAACAGCTTATCCTTCTTTTGGTAGCGGAGAGATTTGGATAAGTGTGTGGTTGTTGTGTTACTACATATAAATTATTGGAACAGATCACATGTGAAGAATAACTTTAGACAGGTAAAAGCCATACTTGGTTAGTATGCAAAATACAAAGTTGAAACACTGAAGCACACTTTACATATTCACTTATTTAATCAGTGTTTGCTTATTTTCCCCTTTTAGAATATTTCCTTTTCAACATCATTATTAAAAACAGTATTTTACAATTTCTTTCTTAGGTTGAATTAAAGAGGAAGTACAATGACCAGCACAAAAATACAAGAGGCCTTTTACCAGGGAGTCAGTGGTATGAAATTCAAGCTTATAGGGCTCTGAACCAAGCCCTGGGAAGGTGAGTAAACTGAACATAATTAAAAATATATATATTTGTAGAAACTTTTTTTTTTTTGCGACGTCTTTAAGTATTAATTCTTCACTGTTAACACAAAGGGGATAAATCAGCCCAAAAATATGATATTGCCGAAATCAGTTCTTCAGCTGTTTTGTGCTGGCAACTGTCTGGTTTTTCAGTCTGTTGTGCATTTGAGTGTTGTTATAATTCAGAGTTTTTGTTTTACATTCAGAGTCCACTTCAGTTTGGTTGCAGGTTGTATTGCTTGTAGTCCAGATACACAGAAAGGAAAGCATTTGCAGAGACAAGTAGTTCTTGAGCTTATAAACCAAATGAAAATTCTTAGGTCTTTTCAAATGTACTAATTGTTCACTCTCTTGGTGGGCTGGAAACAGTTGTTGATGTTTAGCCTACAAGTATTTTTGAAAGGGAGAAATAGCGGGGGGAGATTTCTCAGACCTTTGCAAAAGGTCAATTCAATTATCATGCTCACTGATCTCTTTCCAGGTTTAGAAGAAGTCGTATAGCTTACTTTCTCAACTCAAAAAATTCCCCCAAAATTTTATTAACAGGATAGAATTAATTCTTCCTTCTCCAATGAAATTTATCATATACATAGATAGAGCTCTCTGTCATCCATATCTGTCATAGGTGCCGTAGATATATGGAGGTATAGACACAGATTTATAGATAAGAAGAGAAACATCAACTGGAAGACTCTTATTTGAATTAGACCTAATACATATGTAATGACATAAATGAAGGTGTAGAAAGAAAACAGAGAAAATAGTCTACATTAGTAAAATCTCATTGTAAATTCTTGTTCTTACAGGTGTGATTTCTTAGATTCCTCTTTAGAGAGTAAGAGCATTAGTTAAAATTTGTTAAGAAAAATCTAAGAAAGTTGTGGAATGCTAATAGTAAGAAATGAATTTGAAGTTTTGTCACTGAAATAAGTTTTAACTTAAATTTAGTTTTAGTGAAAAATGCTTATTGTATAATTTATCATTTGAATTAAATTATGCTAGTCTAAACTTAAATGGAGAAAATAGACTTCTGTTCTGACGTAAATGTATAAACTGTGTATAATACCATTAGCCGAAGCTCTTGCTAAACTGAGATCTGGGGAAGGATGACAGCGTATGATGTCTACTTTTATAAAACCAGAACAGTCTACTGAGTTGATACCAAGTTTTATAGTAGATAGGCAAGCTTCTTACTGCAAAGATGCCTACAGGGATAGAAGTGAGCAGAAGCATGATAGTCTTCAATCTGGCACTTTTCTCTTAATTTAGTGCTGTTACATTATATGAAGTAACACAAGTCCATGAAATGAAATTGCAGCCTTTGGGAATATAACAGATGGTGTGTATGGCCAGGTGACAATCATGCTATGAATTCCTTGCAGTGCTACTTTTTCTAAAAGTGTAGGGTACATCTCCAGTGGGCATAATTCATTTAAACTATGAGTTGAAAGAACATCTATTAAAGCAATGAAGAAATAAGAAGTTGGAAGAAACCTGTTTCTTAAAGGTGTTTTGGTAGCTTTTCTTGTCATGGAGAGACTTCAAATATAAACAAATAATATTTCTTTGGAGAGCCAACCTTGTCGCTCCCATTTTAAGCCCTGACTCTAAAACACTTGTGGTTTTATGTACTATTGTAAACACCTTCTTCAAAAGTTGTCCTCTTATAAAATGGGGATAATAACCCTAAGGTATTTCATCTATGTTATTGCTGTTCTTTAATAATTTTTTTCTGGCAGGCAGTACACAAATCCAAATAATGTGAGAAATAATATCAACGCATGTAAAGTGACTATTAGATGATTTCTGTAGGCCTCTAACAACTGAATTGTGAACTCAACAGTATTGCTCACAGCTTTGATCTGTAGCATTATTCATTTCATTACTAAAGAGAGTTAGGAATAACATGGTTTAGAAACAAAAAAGTGCATATTTATTTAAAAAACTGCTTGCAGTTGCATCAGTCCATTTTCTTCTACACTTTTACCTGTTCTTCTTTCAGTATTTACTCTACCCAGTTAAGAATGGAAAACAAATGACGGGGATTGATTAGCTGCTGAATATTTGTGTGGGTTTTTTTTAATTTACCTGTTTTTTGTATAGTAAATTCAAGAACTGAAGGAAAATTAAGCTTCCGTGACATCCATAAAGATTTTTGATGCAAGACAGTAGGAAAGCACTTCCTGTGTATTTTTGCATATTCTACCTGACTCATTGCAGTCCCTGTTGTCTGATCCCCACAGTTTTTTACTATATGGACTTTATATATACACTCTTTTTTGTTGCTCACTTATAGGTGTATAAGACATAGGAATGACTGGGGTGCTCTTATTTTAGTTGATGACCGCTTCCGGAATAACCCTAATAAGTACATAACTGGTAAGCTGTAAAAATCTTTCTGGGAAAGTTCCTAATATTAACAAATAGTGAAAAATCAAGATTACAGAAATATGGTTATACAAATACAGGTGAGTAGGAAAAACCATAATGGAATATATCCATTGAACTCAAATTGTGCAGTTGAAACTGAAAACTAAAACTGTGCCCTGGTGTATTGCTAGTTCATTAAATACACTGAAACATGTTGATACCAATGCTCAGTCAATTCAATTTCTTTCCCCCTTTGGATATACAGATAATGATATAGAAATTTCAGTGTGCAGAATATGAGAATTCTTTCTTAAAATGGGATGTATAAAAACTTAAGGACTCTCGATCTTTGCATATTAAGTATATATAATGTATGTATATACATATGTGTGCATGTGTATATATGTGTATGTATATGTATGTATTAAAAAATAGTTACTAGATTTTTATTTGGCCTTTGGATAAGTCTCTAGTGGATGTATACTTTGTGCCTGTAGGGGGCTTTAATGATTAGGGTTGGCAGTCTGAATTTAACATTCTGGCTTTTTAGGTAAAAACAGGTAAAGGTTCTGCCCTTTGGAACTACCAAATGCTCAATATGCAAGAAGTATTTTCTGTTTGTAGTTTTATATTGGCTAGAAATAAATGCAGATAAAATGAAACAGGTCATGCGCACAACCTTAATAAATAAATAAAAAAATTTAAAAAATTTAAGAAGAAATTGCTTAGAAATGCATTATGTATCTTTGTTCCTGCCCTGGTTAGAAGAGATGGGCAAAAAGATGATGTAAACAGATAATGTTGCAGTCTAGTCAGCAGGTGGAGCTCAGTTGCTGTAGTACAAGTCAAACTGCTTTTCTGACATGTCTGTTTGTACTAAAAGTAAATTTAAATTATCTAAGCAAACAGAATTAATTCATATAGTAATACAAATAATCTATATGTTCAAGATTTGTTAAGATTAGTACTTTTTCTAAAAAGTAAAAGTCACAGAAAAATCAAGTTCTCCGTTGCTTTTTTTAACTGATATTAAAAGAATATTTAAATAGGTTTAAAAACACTTTTCAAAAATCATGTGTTCCAGCCTCATCTAAACAGCTATTATGCTCAAGACATCTGATATTTGAGAATTTTTAAAATGATTGCTGTATAAAAGCATATTGTATTGCATTTTAGCTATTGGGCAGTTGTGATTCTTTGTGAATATCTGAGTTACTGTTACTTAATCTGAAATAAAGTTGTAAAAACTTCATTATATTCTAATTTTTGTCAGACCCTGTCAGTATGGTAATAAATAGCTGTACTCCATGTAAGTTGCTTTTTAATAATTCATGATAACAAGCAAAATGAACATCCAGGCATAAAAGAAGTATAATGATTTTGCAAAGCTGCAGTTTGAACTTAAAAAAAGTATTGGTAAAAAAGCTAAAGGCCTTTTAATAAAAAGGAATGATATTGTTGGTATTACTCATCAGAATACTACCACTGGCAAAATCAAGTTCCCAGCCCTGGAAAGGAAGACATGCATTAACTTACTTTCATGAGCAACTTCTTGAAATCTTTATGAATCTGTGTATACATATGTAGAAGTATTTGCAATATTAGGGTACTATTTACTGATATGAAATACCTGGTATAGATAATGTAGTTTTGTAGTAACACTTTTTTTCTTTCTTTCTTTTTCTTAGGATTATCTAAATGGATTCGGCAACAAATCCAGCACCATGAAAATTTTGGTAGTGCACTTGAATCCTTGCATGCGTTTGCTATAAGAAACCAGAAAAGCATTGATTGTTCAACAGAGTGCAGCAGTGAACTTCTTCATGTACCTTCAAATTCAAAAGACCTGTCACAAGCCTCTCAACAGGAGGCAACTATTTGTCTGTCACCAGATGTTTCTGCTAAAAGTGGGGAGAAAAATTTGGTTTCAGAAATTAATTTTGCTACAACCATCAGCTCAGTTAATCCTACAGCACCAAATCAGCCAGGTAACATCATGGCAACAATGAAACAAAGTATGTTCATTTCCTGTGGAAAAAACTTCATTAACATTTTAAAACATGAAGTTGTATCTTTTTTTGAAGAAACAAATGGTTTTTAACATTACAGAAGTGCTACGTTGCAAAATGATAATTATTCACAAATGTGTATGAGCTGTGCTCAGCAGACTGAAATGAATTGTCATTTCATCTGGTTGTCTTAAAAGAACTGCTAATGTTTGATAAGTTTATAGTACAATCAAATGTTTTCACTTAAATTTTTTTCCATTGAAAACTATGAAGATAATTTAAAATATTTGAAACACATAAAGATTAGCGTTATTGCAAGATGAGTGCCTTGGTTCAAGCTACATCTGTTGCTTACACATCACTGTGAGACACCTTTCATATAATCTCTTCTGGTACCAGCTTTGCAAGTAAATTTCTATCCATTCTTAAGTTTAGGAAAGCTTATGACTTTGTTTCAGGCAAGAAAGATGTAAATAACATAAGAGCACAATAATAAAAAGTTACAAATTTAAAATCCAATCATACTTTAACTTTGCATATGCCAGTTAATCTATTGATTTAATTAAGACTATTCATGTGCAAAGATAGTTGTAACATCTGGGCTTTTGTTTGTATTGGATCTTAATGAGTATTATAACTGTAAACCTAATAAAACAGTGGTAATTTTGATGTGCTAAACATGCTGTAAATCAGTGGGGGGAAGGCATATACAA
This sequence comes from Sagittarius serpentarius, assembly GCA_034782735.1. Lineage (NCBI taxonomy): Eukaryota > Metazoa > Chordata > Aves > Accipitriformes > Sagittariidae > Sagittarius > Sagittarius serpentarius. The sequence goes on along the minus strand of JAVKLA010000084.1, from coordinate 3,577,879 downwards.
TTAATTAATGTTTTGTGATTTTTCACAGGTGGCCAGAAAATTGATGTAGAGAGTCATTCTCACCATGTAACACACAGAAGAAAACATATGGACTCCACACCCAAAATGCCAGCAACTAAAATAGAGAGAGAAAAAAAGAATGGTTGGACTAATGCTGATATTATGAAAGAACATTGCTGCCTTAAACCACTGACTTCAACACCTTTGCCTGTAGCCAAGGACTGCATGTCCAGAGCTAGCAGCAAACAAAAGAATGTGAATAGGGCTAGTGAACTTATTGATAGTGTAAATCAATGGCAGTCATCATTAATTTCAGAACGTAAACCAAGTGTACCAGAATCATGTTTGGAAGCAACTAATTTTTCAGTTAAAAATACTGAGGCTGCAGTTGCTGAAGAGCATCCTGATAAGCTACAGCTTCAAGTTGAGCCCTGTAGTGAGTTTCCTTCATCAGGAGGGAAATCTGAACTTTCAATGTTAAACGTATCTGCAGAAGCTGAAGATGAGGATGACAGTATCTACTTTACACCAGAACTCTATGATGATGTAGAATCAGAGGAGCAGAAAATCAAACCACTGATTCCAACCTGTAATACAAATGAAAATCAGATTGAATGTGGAAACTCCACAGTCACTGATGATCTTCTTGCAATCAACAGCACAGAAACACTAAGTGCAACTAAAAAAATGATTGATGGTGATGATGGCAGAAGCAAAAGTTTACACAGAATAATGCAAAATGAAGAGAGTAAGAATAGTGCAGTTAATAATGCAGAGATGACTAGTGAAATAGAAGCAGAGCAGATAGCATCTCAAGAGATGGACACCAAAAAACAGAAGATCAGTCTTTCCAGATCACGAAATAAAGGTGTGTCATCTTTTCTATTGAACAATACTAGCACATAGTGACAGCTTCTGTAGGAAACATAGTGAGCAGCGTTTACCATATAGCCTCGCTATGGAGCAGTGATGGCTTTCTAGTTCTCATTTAATATATGCTACTGTCAGGCTTGGATTTTTCATTATACTTTTTTGTTTTTCACTGTGAAAGTTATGCAACATGCAGTTTTCTATAGATATAATTAAGAATCTTCATCCTAACTGTGTGGCAAAAAGGCATAATGTGTGGAAATTCTAAACAGACGCCCAAGTAGCATTTGACTTGTAATTATAGGCTGAGGAGGTTTGTCTATTACAGATTTAATTAATCTGCCATTAAATACAATCAAACAATTGGGATTTTCTCAGAAAGCAAAACACCCATATAATCAGTTTATGGTTGTCTGCATTTGTTAGGGCTTTTTTTATTTAAATATGTAGAACAGCATCTTTGCAGATCAAGTAATATGATAGATTGAGCCTAGATACTGAAATAGCTGTATTCTTCAGCACTTTTGTTTCCCTCAAATTTCTTTTGTCAAAATGTCTCTCAGAAGCTGTGTTGTAGTAGAGGTGTAGTAGTAGTATAGTAGTATTTGAACATTTTTGGTATTTGATGATGATGAGAGGCTCCTTCAGAGGTCTTTATTTGTTTTATATTAAAGTTGAGGTTTGTTTAAAATTTTCTTTTGTGAGAGGATCTAATTTCTTTTGGTCAGATTCTGTATGTATTCGTATCAAAACGTGTACTTATTTGTATGCCCCGCAAACACATTTTCTATGCAATATATAACAATGTAAATATGTACATAAAGGTCTTTAAATCTTCCTCAGTCTACTTTTTTTGAAGTATTTTAAACATTTCTTTCATTTATTGCAATCAAAACGTGCAGGATTTTGCTGTAATAAAACATGCCATGCCTGATTTTTCAAGAAAAGATTGTTCTTTTCCATTATATATTAATACAAAGATGCAGGATTTTTACAATCTTAAGATTGGTTCATAGGTATTTGTATATTTTGACTGAGAGTGGAGGTGAAATTGTTAGCTGGTCATTTTCCTTAGAAGTTCTTCTAAATAACATTCTGATGTCCACCTTTGCAGAGCTGTGAATGTGTTCATGTCAATAGGATTTAGAGTGTATCATTTCTTTACACAATGAATGCATCCTGATACAATTAGATACTCTGTTTGCAAAAATGGCAAGAATACTGTTTAGTTTCTTCAACAAGCATTATCTTGCAGTACTTAGTATAAGGCATTTGGTTAAACTTCTTGTTATATTGATGCCGTGTAAGGATCATGTTTTCTTGATTTAGGTTTCCTGGTATTTGCTTAATCATTGGATGCTGATGATTTTGAACTAGTTGATAGAGCAGAAGCAAGCTCTAATATTGACAGCAATTTAAACATATGACACATCTAAAGATAAAAATACTTAATTTAGATTTAAGTAATTGATTGAATATCAGGACTTAGTAGGGTAGGCACAGTTCTGTTTGTAACTGGCTTCTGGACTAGAACTATCCCATATCCCACAGCAAATGCCGAGGCAGCCTGTAGCAGGTGGCTCTGCCGCTACACTCCCAAGAGTTGATCAGCTTGATCCTCATGAATCTCGAAGAGCTCACTTTTCTTAAAACAAGTCTTCTGTACCAAACCACTTTTTATGTTTATGTATATCTAAATAGATAATAGAAATCACTTAAGCTTTGTGGCTTGTCTGCTCATCTCATAGACCACTATCCTTATTTGTGTTCCAGAAGATTTGTCTGTCTTTAAATCCGTGACATTAAAAAAAAAAGGAAATCCATCTTCCTTTCCTTATCTGGAGCAGATTGTTCCTTTCTTGATCTTATGTTGCATCTTTCTTTGATTAGAAATCCTTTAAGACGTGGACTTCTTCACGTCAAATATTTTGCATTAATTTACAACGTCTGCATTTTATATAAAATTACTCCTTAACCATTATTTTTTAAAATATGAATTGAAATATCAGCATTTGGCCTACTAGATACTAGATTTTTCTTGAAAAGTCTCTATCCACAAATTCACTAAACTCAAATCCTGACCATAGCTGTGTTGCTTGGGACAACTGATAGATAATAATCCTTTGTATTACTGCTGGGTTTTGGGGGGGTAAGAGGTGGACAGTTCCTTTTGGTATAAAAGCTGTGTAAATTCAATCTGAATTTGTCTTTATGTCTAACTAAGTATGGTATTTAATATGTTAGTGGTAAGAATATTCTTTATTTCTGTAGTTAATATATTTACAATGATTCCCAGTTATTAAATTAAATACCCCGCTGCCCAGCCTGCAAATGGAAGGGAAGTGAAGTGAAGTCAATGTACCAACTTTCCTAGAATTATTTGTCTGGACTTCCCAAATCTATAAAAGCTAAATTATTGAAAATTCCTCTCATACTTTGATATAATAGCTAGATATGGTCTCTTCTGTCTAAAATAATCATAAAATCTTGACTTTATTAAAGGATTGAAAGTTCAGAGACAATGCAGACGAAGAAAGGCCACAGTTAGGCAAAGTGCCTACACCTGTGAAAGAAAGGTACCATATGGATAGAATAAAGTACCAGTTTTAAGTGGCTACTGTTGAGTGTTAAGGTGCAAGGGAAATAAGAACAATTGTATAATCTAAGGGAAATAATACAGATGAAATAGTTTTTTCATGGCCTGGATGGTTTGCTCTAGATCTTTACGATTTACGCACTCAATAGATGCCTTTGTTTCTCACGGGAAACAAAAAGGTTGAGTGTTTTCAAGTCCTGTTAATGCAGGTAGAAGCTGCAGATATGGACTGCCTACAGAGTCCAGCTCATAACTCATTACAGATGTGATTCCTGTTTCAATATAAGCAGTGCTTCCGATTTCTGGTTAGTAAGTAATTTTTAGGGCCGGATTTGCAAAGTGTAAGAACATAATCGCACTGAAACCCAACAGGAGTTGGGCACATATCTTCCCAGGCTCCTTTGCAAAATTCCAAACTAGACCTTTGATAGCCTGGAGCATTATAGACTATAAAAATACCTCATATTTATATGAAAGTATTTCTATTTAAGTTGGGTTAAGCATTTTTAGCATGGTGTATATTTTAATTCTTAGCTAATATAAATGATAAACATTGATTCAAATAGATTTCTTTGAGTATTTCAAGCAGTATATTTCTCTGAAGCAGTTTTGATGTATTTCTTTGTGTTTATATTTAAATGCTTCAATCTGCATAGTTGCATAGTTACTATATGCAAACTAGTATTTACATGAATTTGTGTATTGTCTTGCTAGAAGGAAACACACCACCAGCCTTGCAAGAAAGGACTTTATTGTATTGTCTGTGGAGCTGAAATACTGCCAAAAGCAAAGGGTAATATCTGTATAACTGGTCATTTGTTTCAGGTTGGGAATGATAGGATTTTTAATCCATCTTTTTACTTTTGCAGTTTTGGATACTGGAGGGATATTTTAGAATAATTGGTTAATTTCTCCACTGGATATGGTAACTAGATAAATGAGTTGTTAGAAATGCACTGGAGACCTGCAGAAAATCTTTTGCGGGGAGAAAGAGGGAGTTGTCACAGTAACACAACTATTTTTACTTGGCATTTCAGTGAAAATAAGTTACTGTTGATGTAATCTCTTTCTGACATATTTCTGTTGCTTGATTCAGTGGTCCTGATACACTGACCTATCCTGAAGTACAATGGGAATCTGACTGGTTTTTAAGGTTTAACTGAAAGCAACTGGCCCTGATATTATGGGAGGCTGAAAGAAATTACTTGTAACATAGTGGCCCATTCATTGGGGTATGTTCCTTCTAAGGATTAGGTGTTAATTTGCTACCAGTTGCTGTGAGGAGTTTGGTAATATTTTGGCACAGTAACTCTGTGAATCTAATACATGTTTTAATGAAACTGTCAAAAGTTTTACTGAAAACCCGTGCGATCACACTGTTACTCTTCAATATGTGACCTATCTTGTATTAATTTTGTTTGCTTTTTAGTCCTCAGTTGACCCATTGTATGAAATGTTGATTAGATGTTCTTGGAAATTGTCTCTGCATTTTTGTAAGGCACTTTAATTTGGGAAAGTCTAAAAGCTGATAATGGTAATAACAACTCTGTTACTTTTTTAAAATGCACAGCATCTTCAGGCTACTGGGCCATGTGTGGTAATGACCTAATTACAAAATGTTCTCATCAGTTACATGCAGAAACAATTAGATATGGGTGCTTAATACACTTAAACAATGTATAAAACATTGTCCTCCAGGAGAATTTAATGAGGATTTAACTGGTTCCAGGTTTTACAGGTCTGAAGGTAAGAAGATATTTGCTTTTGTGTGCCTTGTGAGTATGTCTCAGGACCTTGAAAGCAAGTCAGAACAGTACATTTTTAGGAGGTGTTAGAAATGATATGGAGGTTGAGGTGAAGAGGGGTGTGCATTAGACACAGAGCAGAGACCTGTTTCTTGTGCAGAGTCATCTTTACGGCAGCCCCTATGTTATGGAACCCTTAAACATCCCCTCTCCTTCTCTAAGGTCCTTTCCACTGCCCCAAAAGCTCATTTAAGTGATGAAGCAAGCATGGAACTGGAATCAAAGAAGTGACAGTAGCAAAAAAACCCCAACCCTCTCAAAATCATCCTCTTCAGCCATAAAAGTGAGGGAGGCCAGGCTTAGTAGGCAGGAACTGTGTGCTAGTAGCTCATGACTTCACTGTGTGATGCAGCTGAACCGGACATCAGGTCATGAAGCTAGAGCAGGCGGTATCTGGATTAGATGAAATTGAAATCAAGAAAGGACGTCTCCTCTTTTGCAAGCCAAACTGGAGGCTGAGGGAGAGTGGGAGATATCCCGATTGAAGTCGTATGCCAGCTAGAAAAGTCCTCATTGCCTTATGAGTAAAGAAAGTGAGGCCCAGGTGATGGAGGCCACTTGTTGCCTCTCTGTTTTCCCAGAGCAACCATAATGTATCCCCTTTAAGACTTGTGTAATCTCATCAGTAGACTTTCCTTCATTTCCTTAATATAATTTATCAGCATTGTCGTGTCTTTGCAATTTGGTATAGAATCTGTGAAATGGAATCACTATGTATTAAATGAAAGCATTGTGAATCACTGAGGCATTTTAATGCCTACAGTTACCAAGGTGTCCGTTGTCACCGAGAAGTTTTATGCTGTTTAAACTGAATCTCAGATGGCAGTTGATTGATGAAAGTGAAAAAATCTGCCAGTTTGAAGAAAATGAAAAATAAATTACTTTATTCAAAATGGATTCAAACTCACTGGTCAATTTGGGAGTAATAACAAGGGGAAAATTATCTGTTGAAAAGTAAATTTTGGACACGTTAAAAAATTTAAATAAGGCCTTCTTCCAAGGTCCATTTACATCAATAGAAGTCTTTTCACTAACTTCAGTGGGTATTGGATCAGGGCCTAAATTACCATCTTGTAAATGTGGAAAGTTTGCAGTATGTTCAAACAGTACTGTATTCAAAACCATGTATATATAAAGTCTTACACCCCACTTTTTAAATTATAGGAATTTTGAGAAAAGCTTGCTACAGTAATATTGAACTGAAAATAATCTGGAAACTCTTCAGAAATACTAATATGAGAAGTAAAGAATCCATTAATAATTGTATGTGTGAACTAGATGCCATTTCAGAAGATGATAATATGATGTTGATCATCTCAGATGCTGCAAGTCTTAGTCATCTTAAAGAAACTTTGAAGGTTTATCAGATGCCAGTGAAAAGCGAAGGTAAATCTTACTGATTACTGATAAATACCACCTAACATTTGTCAAGTCCTTTAGCTTTAAATTAAATACAACACATTGTTTTCTTTCATTTCCTGCAAATGTTTTTGATTTTGGTAACATGTTTTTACCTCTTGATGTATGTGTGAAATCTCCTACGGAAAGGACTAGTATGAGTCTCTTGCTCTGGTACTTCTTACTCTGCAAAACAGCATTGTACAAGTTTTGCAGATATTTTTAATGGAAAGCATTTTTAAGCCAAGAGAAACATGTAAGTTTTCAAAAGACTATAACCTATCTTTCATTGAATTGTTATATAGAATGTTCAAAGCTGTTCTAAAGCTTTGTTGTAATTGTTTACTTATTAGGAAATTTCCTCCTTGTAGGGGACACTGAATACCATGTTACAAATCATGCGTTCTGTTTTCTTCTCTGTTAGCAATCAGCTGAGTGTAGTTGCTGCAAACATTATTTTCTTTATGTCAATGAGGTCTTGATTTTTGCCTACCTATTGGTCAATAATTCTGACTTCATTTTTTTTATGATCTTCATCTTTCAACATCTTGCTTTATTACATCTTTGTTAAAGAGATATTTTTTTGACAATGTTTTGTATATTGCCACAGTGCAGTGGTTGAGTCTGCATTGTTCACACCTTTCCATTGCTCCTACTTAACTTTCTGCAAGTTTGAAGGAAGTCTGATATCCAACAATTCTTTACTGGATATGAATTAAATGCTCTAGCTGTTTGCTTTGTCCTTCAAGGACATCTTTCCTTTTCATAGCTTGTTGAAAGGAACATTTTCCTTATTAAAGCAAATGAAATTTTTTTCTTAAATAAAAAATACCAAATCTTTCAATGATACTGGCACTTCTCTGTCCTCTTGCCAAGGACTGTGAATGTATCTGAAAATCTCAGGAGATATTTTAAAGGCGAAACAAGCACAAAAGTGATACTACCATGCTGAAATATGTTAGTGAGAACCATAAACTATGTCTTTGACCTTAGATAAATGAGGAAGATTATTTAAAGCTTATAAGAAGTTTGACTATTTTACAGAGCAAGGACACTGAAGTCAGTAGAAGCCGACTGACCAAGGCACAGCATTTGGCTAGAAAGCTGATAAACAGCGAAACCATGTGGGTCAAGGTTTTTTTTCAGGGGACTGGAAATACAGAAGTTAGAGAATTGCATATTGACAGTGGGACTGGGCCAAGAAAATATATCACATATGCTTACTTTCTCTTAACCAGGCCATTCACGAGACTTTTACAGCCCTTGTCTTTGACCTTTTTGGAAGCTGATGGCAAGATTTCCTTTGAGACGCCATCTTGTTCCCTCAACCATCAATAGCTGAAATCGAGAGAATTGCTTGACACACAAAAGGAGTGCCACACACAATTTACTGTTGCCTGGAAGCAGGCAAAATTCCACTGAGATCCGTTGAGCTCTGCATGTTTAACCAAACACTGGGGATGCAGGCCAGCTTACCCTCCCCTCCCAAATTTCTTGGGGCCTTATGTACCATTCTGATCAAGAAGAAAAGATAAGGATAATGAGATCAGAATCATTTACATTTCTTATAACAAATTAAAATCTGTGAATTGGAGGCATATACCCTGCAGCCCCAGTGGTTAAAGCAGGGCTCCGCAGAAGCAGTGTATATGATATGACATGATTCCAGGTGTCAGACCATGGAATATGTAATCCTTTAGCAGCCTTCAGGTGACAGAGACCAAATGTAAAGTACTTCTGTTTGTGTCTGGGCAGTTCTGGTGTTAGGACGGCACAATTAATCACATGTGATTTTTGTCACAAGGACTCTATTTTAGAAGTTACGAAGTCTGCAGAGATTACTAAGCTTTCTTCACCATGTTACTCTCTGGCAAAATAAGAGCATTATGTTCAGAAACTTGAAGTGCAACCTGTGATCTTTTATCTGTTTTAAAATATGTCTTGATGCCTATGTAAAGAACTTTTTTTTTCTTTTTGAAAGACTTGAATGCCAGTTTATCTTTAAATGCTATTTGGAATGAGACGGAATATTCTCTGACAAGTTACTTACAATGCAGGAGCTGTGTCATTCAGTCGATTTCTCCATGTCCTTTGATAGGAGCTGAGGTTACTCAATTCAATAATAAAGTACAGTCATGGGTAAGTCAAATTAGTTTATTTTGGATATTAAAATGATTACTGAATGATTTGCATAGTAAATGTCAAAATACCATTTCTGTAAAAGGTAGAATGAAAATTTTATCTAGATGAATTGAATACAATTCATCTAATTTCTACCACAGATTTGAAATTATAGTTAAGAGCTGAGTTAAGGTCACTTAATGTATTTGTAATCGTCTATACCTAATTTGATGCAGTGTCTATAGTATTACGTCTTATGAAAAGGGATAGGAAAATAGGCAGCAGCTGTCCATGTCTTTCGTGAAAGGAAAAACGGAACAAACCGTATTTGCACAAGTGATATAGTCAGACTTGAATTTTCAGACATGTAGTTTTGTTATTTGTGGCACTAACAAAAATGTTAATCAGACCCTGATGGATGAACACAGACAAGGTCTAAAGGAATCAATAGGAAGAAATTTTTTTATAGGTATTATATTTCCAACAGTCTTAGCAAACTAAATTCTCAACAGAATTCTTTGAAAACTAGACAAGAAAGCTATGTGTATTTTTACTGTACTCTTATGCCTTAGTTTAAGATAAAGACAGAAGGTGAGGCTCCATCCTGAATGAGCTGTGCAGGTAACCTTAGGACACCTATGCCTTTACTGAATTTTCCTTCTTTTATACTGTGGATATAAATATAATTGAAATTAATCAGAGATTTTTGAGACTAAAACTTTGCCAAAAACTGAATACCATCCTTATGTTTTGGCCTATGTGCATTATTATCTGCTATACAAGCTATTTGAAATGCACTATATGGCAATGTGATAATGGAACAAAGTTTATGAAGACTTATATGCCATGAATGTTGGTATTTCAAACACTGTTACTAAGATTTCGTGGTACTTTAGCATTCATTTTATATCAAAGATAATGAAATGTTACATTGAGGGAATGTTCTGAAAGAATATGAAATAATGGGTTCCTCTGAGGTATAATGAAATGATTTCTTGTTTTCTTTGTACATTTAAAATAAGGGGCTCTGTAACACTGCCAGGAAATCAGAAGCATTGTGTTCCACTTCTTTGTTGCTTCCCGTGTGACTGGCTGTGCAAACCAAACACTGTCACCAGTTTTATTCATACTGCTAGCTAGGTAGGCAGTTGAAGCAGGGGACCGGCTGTCTTTCATACCAGGTGCATCAAGTATAAATGTGTAATCAGCTGGTATTAGGTTTACAAGAGTTGTGTTTTTATTAGTGTAAAATAAACAAGTGTTATGTTCTTAGCCTACCTGTAGCTTTAACTTCTGTTTCTTTTAGCTAGAAAGACGCTGTTAATTGTTGCAGGTTTTCTGAATAAGTCTCTTTCTTTCCTGTTCTTTTCTTATATTTGATTTCCATCCGCTAGAAAGAAATCATGGTAAACTTTTAGGCTTGGAAGAGCAACGTAGGCTAAAAAGGACCACATCTGGCTTTGGAGAGTTATTCGGAAAGCTAGTGGCATTCAGTAGATACATCTAATCTCTTAATGCATGTCTTTGTTTCAAAGAGAGGCTCGGGGAAAGATATAACCCATCATCTTCAGTAGACCTGTGAAACAATTGTCAGAACTGGCATCTCTGCTTTGGATCTGCAAACTATGTGCCGTATGACTAGATAAATATGCCAGGGGACTTGAATGTGAGAGTTGTGAGGGTGAGGAATGAAGCTACTATTTTTTGTGTGTGTGTGAAAATAATGTTACTTATTTAGAAAGGTAGAATGAACTGGGTATGAATGATGGTAGAGGTAAATACAGCTTTAACTTCATCAGCTCCTTGCTTAAATGGAATGGCTGTTTTTTTCCTGTAATTGGGAATATATGAATGTAAATGAATATCAAATAAGTCAAAGGACTTTAAAATGATGATTTATTATATACTGTCATATACCAGAGCAAACACATATGTATTAAAGTGAAGAAGCTGTGATTAAGTCAGTTTTAGCTCCCAGTTATATATTCTTGAATACAAGATCCTGCTGCTGTTGAGCAATACATTTGTAGAGATAAAATCAACATTGTAGTTTATACTGCTGCCTACCCTGTGTGAAATCATGTACATTGTCATGAGGTATCGTATGTCATCTGAAATTACTTTGTGTCATGTGCTGTGTATAAATCAAGTACAGTTGGTTCTGGAAGGCAAGGAATTGCTCATTTAATAGAAATCACGTTGCTATAGCAAAACAAGCTTAAAATAAAATCACTAGGTTTAATATCTGTAATTTACCTCTAAGTTTGGTAATCATTTAAAGAGGCAATGCTGTATTTTCATGACTTAAATTTAAGGTGCGATTAACAAATTACGTTTTGTAAATCTTTTTTTTTAACCTACTTTTTTATCAATTATACATTTATATTGAAAATTAGATTTATGAATTTACTGTTACATTTCTACAAATTCACTTACATCATGTGTTTGCCATTGACCTAGAAACCTCCACTAACTTATGCTTTATGTGAAATCAGTGGCATACCAATTAATATTATTATTTATATTGCTTAAAATACCCTAAATAAGTGTACATTCAGGTTTGCAATCTTTATGAAATGGTGACGACTTCATTGAAGACAGTACTTCGGAACTTTGAGAAAATATTTTGGTATTTTAAATGTAGAAGACTCGGGGTGCTTTAAGATCTAGCTTAGCTAATGTAATAAATTCTTTCATATGTTGAAAGGTAAATGAAACTCTGACAATTAAATTTTTAAACTTATTAAGGAGTTGTTGCTCTAACTGATTAGACAGTCAGCTGTTGAGACAGTAGCTTTTTATATAACAGGATATTGTTTTGTTCATCATGTTACCACATTTGGCAAACTTTTATCTTAATGCGCCTATCGGGAATACCAGTCTGACCTCAATCTGAGTAAAGCCTTAATAGTCGACGTGAGGGATGCTTGCAGGAGGTGGCACGGTCATTTTCGCAGACTGTATATTTGTTATCGCATGTTAATCAGATTCATCATTCTGTTTAATAAAGATTTCATCTGCCACGCGAATGCATAATCGGCTATGTCTGAGTGACCGTCTTTTGTCTTGAGCAGATTGCTAAAACTGTATTAAGCATCATTAGACAAAAATGACGACCTTATTAATTTGTCCTTTATGTGTTTTCCAGCAGATTGGACCTCATTATTATGCAAACACAGTACACAGAGCAGCACCAGAAGTAGCTCATTAATGTTTCTTTCCCTTAGTACGTAACAGATTATTATTGTGAAGTGTGCATGAAATAATTGCTAATTATGTGCCTTAAATTGTACAGTGATTGTCTGTCTAGATTTTTTTCATATGGTTTAAGAGCACTGTAGAAGGCCATCAGAAGCCACAGGTTAACAGTACCAAAGCAAGTAAACCAGAGGAAGTATATCACAAAACATGCATTTTATCACACATTTTCTTGCCTGTAAAGAGTAATTAGGATAGCTATGGATTGCTTTGTAGTTACCTCTCACTATGCTTCTTATTGTAAAACAAATGACTCTCAGCTGGCAAATAATTTAATAGATATGTCTGCCAATGAATAGATGCAGGCAAGTTTGAACTGTGGAGTTCTAGTAAAAAACCCTGTAGATTCTGAAATGGTAGTTCTTGAGTTAGTGTGGTTTCCTTATTTACACACTACTAAAATCTTACATATTTCCAAATACTGTTCTTTCTACTGTGTGTTTTCCCAGCTACATTTTGCATTTCTTACAGGCTCTCTATTCAGTATAATTCTCCTTAAAATTTGTAAGCATGCTAGAAATTACATGTTAAGATTTGGCATTCATCTGTAGTTTGACAACTTTGTGCTAAGTGTGTAATTGGTTTAAGCTGGTAGTGCTTCATACTTATCCGTGGCACATCTTCCGTAATCTGTCTGCCACTGTAGCTGATAAGACTTGGCCACAACTGAAGTTTTTGCAGCGCTAGAAATAAAATCCTGATCCATTAAGGGTTTGCATGGATTTAGCTTTATAATCTGGTTTAGAAATTGTGAGTGGTCAGATCTTAGATACAAGCTTTGTTGTCGAAAAGATGCCATGAAAACCATTACATCAGCTTAAATTTTCTTAACGTTACCTTTGCTGACAATGTAACCCAAATGATGCATTAACTATTTTTGAAGAAATGTATTTGTGAATGGCAATTATTTATTATATATGAGCATTGAAACGGATATCTTTGAGAGTTAGGAGGATAATAACATTCATCTGACATTACTTACATTAAATAATTTTAGTCTAACTGCGTTTGGTGTTAAATAGCTGCTTATGTCAGCTGATACCACCATTTAAATATGGTGGTGGCTTCATACAATGCAATTTAAAGTGAATGGAGCATGCTAGCTGTAAGATATTCTTTAAATGTTTCACATGTAATAGATCATTACTGAATATTTATGAAGGACAGACAGATCTTACACTTTCAAAGAATCAAAATGAAATTGTTCTGCAGAGGCCAAGTTCTCTTTGCTGCACTGGTAGCTGTTGGGAATATGGATATTTACTTGATAAATCACTTGACTGATGAAAATAGTTGGTGTGGCATTGCAGAAATTATTATTTATTTTACTTGAATTATTTGAAATGACTGGGAATATATTGCTATGAACAGGCACGGGTATGCTATTAATATAGAGGTTCTGCAACCATGATTATCATAATTTTTAATAAATGCTTTCTAAATTTTCAGTGATGATATTGCACACTGATGTGTATGTTTGTAATATAATGCAAGTGCATATAAACACACTCCTTTCTATAAAAGCATGCATAAGCATTGCAACTAATTGTTAAATCAGGCTGAAAAGAATTGTATCCACAATGGGTTGACGCTGCACTTTTGCTTCACGATCCATATTTTCCTGTTCCCATGAAATGACATTTTCTGCTCTGCATTTTTTCTTTCCCTGCTACTTTGAGTTCAGCTGATCTGTTTAGTTACTGATTTTAATTAACTATCATAACTAAATCTAATCTGTATTATTTTCAGTGTGTGATTTTATTTCATACGAAAGACTACACCCGTACCACACAAATTCTTGAGCACTTGAATAAGTCTTATTGAGAATTTCCAAGAAATAATGTACTGACAGGCCAGGAGATATTGGAACTTACCTGAGTTTAAGTTTAAATGGATTAAATATTTTCAGAGCATCTGTATGCACACCATCAGAAGGGAAGAGCCATAGATGACCTTGGAAAAGGTCTTTTGTGTTGCTTCTTTCTGCTGGTGCCAGAATCGATTGTTTCCCAGGAATGTCTGTCTGAATTGCTTTACTTATTCTTTACACTGAATATGTTAATTTTCACTTGGCCAAAAATGCATTCATTCCTTCTCTCTCTCTCCTCCTCACTGTGTTCCCTTCTGTTTTCAACTGACATTGCTGCTTGAATTGTATGAAATTCATTGAAAATACTTGCAGGCTACCTCTGCCTTTCTCATTAAAAGATTGTTTGCAGACTCTGTAAATATTGTTATTTGCTGAACATATGGCCTTGTTAAAGAAGAAAAAATGAGTTGATAACTCTGGGAAGAAGAGTAAACAATGTTTTAGTATATGCCTCTATGGATCCTAGTGTATGCTATGTTGTCATTGCAAAATCTTCCGTGTATTTATCATCATACCCATGCTTACACTATTCTTTGTTAAGGCTGAAAGCTCTAGCTATCAGGCACTGAATATTTTATTCTTTGAAGAATTCCTTGAGGGCTACATTTAAGTGAAACTAAATCCTATTTAGTGAGGAATACATGTCAACGTCTGAATGCTGTCTTGCAGTTACTAGTCTTTTGATTTCTTTTTAAGACATGAATTTTTCTCCTCTTGAATTATAGTACCAGATACTTAAAAGTTTACTTGTACAAGTGCATATTTCCATGGTCACTGACAAGAAGGGGTAACTCTTGAGTAACTACTAACTAGTTAAGGAGTGTATTGCCCCATAAACCCATACAAGGAGGGATGCAGAAACTGGCCTGTAAAGCACAAGAATGAAGCGGACTCCTAGATCATCAAATCCATTCTTCCTCCCAGGTATTCTCATGATACAATTTATAGTGCTTATCCAATTTGATTTTTAAATTCCAAAAGTACTATTTCTTCTCTTTCCACAGTTTAATTCTCATTAATCATAAATGTCTTCATGCATGTAAGGTGTCATTAGGAGAGTGAATAAGAAGATACTTCCTGCAAAGTTTTCAGTAGGCTGATAACAGCCTCATTTCTGTCTCCTCTGATAGAGCTTGCCGAGTGTCAGAAGAAGTTAGATATGGGTGAGAAAGCTGGTCAGCAGAGGTGCAATCCCAAAAAGAGTGAGAGTGGTTGAGGGGAAGCCAGTAAATGTTCTAACATGTTATCTTTCCAACCTGGAAGTTTATCTTTGCTTTGTTGTCTGGGTTAGAGACAAGTTGTGTAGGTTCCCCTAAGTATTGTAGGATGATTTCATAGCATCTGATATAATACGATTTTACCAGGATGATCTCTTAGTTGAAGACGGTTTTTGTCATTGGTGCTGACAGAGAGATTATTGCCGTTTAGATGTGGTACTAGATCCATAATCTGGTGCCTCTGTGACTTTAGGACTGCACTGTTAAAATGGACTAGTCTGGGAACAAGCCTGCCAGGCATGCGTGAAAGCATGTCTGTTCACAGGGGCTGCCGCAAATGTAGTCTTCTGAGAAAGACTGTGCACAGGAAAGAAAGAAGAGTTTGGTGTTCATAAGCTAATGATTTTTAAAATTCAAGGCTGGACTTCCAGAGGCACTTTTTTTTTTAAAATAGATAACATAAACAAAGCACTGATTAATTTCCTACCTCCCTGCTCATGCTGGCATTCTGCCTGCCAGAAAAATTCTGCTTAGTTGTCAGGTTTATTTGAATTCCACTGTATTGAAATTTTCTTTAAAATATATAGAATTTCTTTAAATTTTTTTTAGAGAGACAGATTTTAAAACACAGGAACCAAAACCTAGTGTTAGGCTTGCCTGGCATGTACTAAAATTTTCTTAGAGTGCCGAGATGGTCACCAGCACTGTGATTTGTTGTCTGCCTAGTACGGAAAATCAAGTGATCTTTCATCAGACAAGGCCCAATGCCCATTGAAGTTGAATGGCAAAATGCAATCATTTTGCTTGCTTCCTTTGCAGTAGTGCTCTATTGATGCAAAAACAGAGTAAAGTTTTGTTTATATAAACTCAGGTCATCTTTGCAGGTGAACCTGGCTTTGAAGGAAAGCCTGAGCTGGAAAGTTTCTGCCCTTCCCCTAGTCCTAGGTCTCAGTCTGTGCCTCAGTCTATCCCTCAGCTACATTAGGGCAACTCTTTGAGAAGCTGCATTGCAAAACCCATCTCTGGAATGGTTTGGATTAAGAATATTGCCATTTTTGTGGGATTATTTTTATACTGGATCATTTCAGGCATCTTATTTGTGGTACAATCCCACAAATGGTTTTTATCACTAAAATGAGATCTGGGATGCGAAGAAGCAGAATGTGCACTGATAGCTGATGCTTAAAAGTTATGGAAAATTCACAGTAGCAGCTGCTGAAATTACAGATTCAACATTCTGATTGTTTTATATTCTAATGAGCAGCCGTTGTTGCAAGCTAGTATTTTATACTGATTGTTAACCACATAGTGCAGCTGCCACTGACCCCTCAATCAGCAGTAACAAAACCCCTCTTTGTTATCAGTATGGGAAATATCTTGGCCATTGTGGGTGTGAATTCAAAACAGAATAGCAATCATGCACAGGGAAAATTAAAAGCTCCACAATTCATTGACAGGAGTCTAAACATCATGCATAAATGGTTATATTCAAGTCTTTTTAAAAATTGTACTTCACTGTACCTTGGTACTTAATTAAAATATAGATGAAGTAGTTAAAGCATCCGAATCCCATAGAACTTGTGTTCACTAGATGCATCTAAACTTCTCGTCATTAATTTTGTGTATCGAACTCTCCCTTCTTGTAAATTTCTGTTCTATTATAAAATGTAAATCTCCAATCAAGATAAGAACATTTGTAATTTAACTTTTCTTTTATTCTTAATGTGAGTGTACTTTCAAGTAGTTTGACACTAAGTTTACTAAGTGATAGCCATTTTTCACACTTTCAGAGCCGAGTGGCTGTAGTAGAATAAAAGAGTGAATTAGATTTGTTGCAGATGTTTTCTAAATCGGATACCTCTGGGTTCTGTAAGCCATTCCTCCTTTCTAGGAAATTAGAATAAAATTGATTTATATAACGTGAATATAGTATTATAGATTTACATAATTAAACTCCATGGTGTATATCAGACCACGCAGACTGTGGTATGCAGTGGGCACGGATATTCTCTGTAGTAGTTACGTCTGGCTAGTTCACTGTAGAAATTCTAGTTGGGAACTTTTCTAGTTCTTAAATTGCAACCATACAGCAATAATAATATAAGGTAGGGTGGTGGAAAGATAGACAATTACCACCATTCTTCCATATGTAATTTGTATATGGTATTGGTTATTTTTATTGTTTAAGTTCATAGTTTCTTCCTCTTTATGGAATACAAACATTTGGCCAAATTCTTTGCTTGAAGTAAGTAGAGCCAAGGATAAATTTGGTTCTTTCTCCTCTCTGAAGGGCTTGAAATAATAATAATAATAATAATAATAATAATAATAAAAAAGAATTGGCTAAGATTTTAAAGATTTTTATGATGTTTGTAGATAGATGTGTGGCTATACGAAGATTTAGCCATGTCTGTCTTCAGAGGAGGAACAAGGCTATCGGATAAAACAATACCTCAGCACATTTGAATTCACATAAATCGTACGTGGCTCTAAACATATTTGAGCTCTTTGTCCTACAGTTTCCCAGTACGTAGATGGAAGAAACTTCTATATACATGTAGCTTGTGTTCACTAGGTGCTTTGAAATGGTCAGCTTAAAGTTTATATAGAGGCATGCATTATTACTGCTTAGTGGACTTGTGTCAGTTTTCTACCGTTTACATGCTTTTATGATTTATTTTTAAAGACACAATAATTTACACTCTAATTGATACAGAATCTTTCGTGTACACCTAAGACCTCTCATTTATATTTCTTTTGTTCATGCGGTGTAGAAAAAGTGGGTTTTTTTATCTTTAGATAAAAGTAAAGAACTATTCTTGGGCAATTTTGACATCTAAGTTTTGTATTTTATAAACCTCAGCTGCAGTTCACACTTGTGGAAACTGTAAGTGTCCTTTTATTTTTAACAGCAGCCTAGGGTATGGTTGAAAGAGGCATATTTCCATTTTGGCTTTTGTTTGAGGAGTTTCCAAAGCATCATTCTACTTTTTTTTCTGGAAAATTTGCCAAGTCTAGCTCAGATTAAGTTTCTTTGTTAGATTTGTTCTTTTAAGCATCTGGATCAGAAATTGTATCCCATACTATGTAGTAATGAAACATTTGGAAATCATCTGAGAAATCATAGTAAGCCATGATAGTACTGTACATTCTTTTTAAAAGTAAGAAATATGTAGCTTACAGAGTAGTTTGGGGATGTTTTTTGACTAAATGTTATTTTGTTTGAACCACCCTACCAAGAGGTTACAGCTCATTCTTTTGGGACACAAGCAGGCATTATTGTCTCTTAAACAGTTGTCATTCCTTTTATCACTGTAAAATACTGTTTTGCTTGATGCATATATATATATATATACATATTCTATGCCAAATTTTAACATTCTAGGATATTTCTGGGGAAAAAAAAACCCTAAATAAAGGTTAATTTTATTGTAACTCATAAAGCCAGTACGCTGCAAGCTGGTGAATGATTGGGTTTGTTTTTTCTGATGCATTGCACTACTTATGCTTTTTCAAAGATGAATCAATATTGTATATGTAAGTTCATCAACGGAGCTAAAAAACCGTTTTACTAGTTATAAATAAATCATTAGAATTTATAGCAGTAGAGAAAATGTTTTTCTTATGTCATAAACTTGAGAGCCATTGTATAAAGTCAGTCTGCTCATATTATACTTCCAGTATAAATTGTACTGAAGAATAGAGTTTGTTGAGGAGAAACAGATCTGAATTCTAGTGGTAAAGAACTAGCATACCCTCTTAATTAGCTGTAAGACTACTAAATTGAAGAAATGTTTGTCCATTAAATACAGCCCCTCAGAAAGTATAGGGAAGAAGAGGAGAAGGCACTTGGGATATTTGAAAAGGAATATGTATGGTTTGCATTACTTTTTAAGCAAATATATTTATTCCCTGAAAAGAATTAATGCTTGTAGCCAAAACGTTCATTGCATTCCTCCACAGTCCACATGATTGACCGTGATTAAGAACCCAGCTTCATTTTGGTGTTTTGGTAAATGCAGATGGCTGAATGCTAATTATATTTTGTAGTTCTTTAATTTATTTCCCAACTATTTTGTTGCTTTGAAAGTCATGCAAAGCAGCAAGAGAGCTACCATGAATGGAACCAGAATGTTTCCTTTCTTAAATAGATTTCAAATATCAGCTGATAAAACAGACCCCAAATCCAAACCACTTGTTGCTTTGGATTTTGTTATGAATATCACCTTAAGGGAATGAATCAGAGCCAATATCCTTTTCAAGAGAGTGAAATTTTTACTTCCTTTCTCTTTTAAGCTTGTGTTATCTACTGCCGCTTTGTTACGTGGTATCTCTTGTAAAATTTCCTCCTCCTCAGTATGTATTTCAGACTTTATATTAGAAACATTTAGCCTGTCTAGAAAGACGTTAACATGGTGGGTAATCAAAGGAGACAAGTCAAGAGAGCCATTTGACAATAATACAAATTTGTCCTTCATCTCAAAGTTTTATTCAGCAACATTCAGGGAAATCATGTTTGTTTGACGCTGGCTTCTTTAGCTTTTTTGCCCACCGCTGTGTCAGGTACTCTTACAAAAGAACTTACATAAATGTTTAATTTCTCTGCGTGTGAATAATCAGTTTCATCAATGGAATTGGAGCCAAGATCAGGCTCAGGGCCTCACGGATTCATTGGTTTCCCTGGCACTAGAGATAGTGTGTGCAGCAAGGAGTTGTTTCTCTTATTTCCAAATACCGTGCTGGAATTGGTTTGGTTTGGTTTTAAAGGCAGTTTCCCGGCTCCCTTCTGTGTCAACCAAGATGATTTCCTTCCCCCCCTCCCCACCCCCCCCCCAAGGTTTGGGCCTATTTGCTCAATTGTGAATGTCCTTGTATTGATGGAGAAAGTAGCACGAATGGTTGTACAGTACGTAACAAGCAGGAAAAAGCAGATGGCTGCTCTGTTAATGGGGCTTCTCCACTTGATCTCACAGGGAGAAAGACCTTTTCATTGTCAGAATTTCTCAAAGCTCATTGATTTTTCATTCTAGCAGGATTTATTTGCTTTTGAATCACTGCTGTGCTGTTATCATTAGATGCTGAACCTTTCACTGGGCTGCACGTTTCACTAGTTTTTCGATACTTGCTCTTTTAGGATTCCTGCACAGAACTTCCTTCTTTCTCCTTTGCATTAAGACACTCATTAGATTCCAAATAAACCAGGCACATTCTTTTTGTTTTGTTTTGTTTAAAATAATCTAAATGCAGTATGATTGATTTTTTTTTTTACAGTTTTTGTTTAGCACTCCAAAATATTAAAATAAAAATTTTGCTAGAATAATTTTGTTTTCTAATTCAGCAGCTATAGTTTTTTATTTATACCAGATTTTTTCCCAAATTCTTTAAAAAATGCATTTCTTTAATTTAAACAAAGCAAAAAACACAAAAGATATTCTGGATAAAAGGTTACCCATGTTGTACAGCGTTATTCAAGTTCTTCATCCTCTTCTGAAGGAAACCAGGATGGAATGCCTGGAGATCAAGGTTGCAAAACTGAACAAAGTTTTCTGAAGCTGTGTGTTTAAGCAGGAACAGCTGCAGTCTTGTATCGCTTCTTTTTTAATTAATGAAACCCACTTCCTCCACTCTATACTTCCTTATGGTCTGGATCTGGAAAATATGAAAATAGGGATTTAATAGAGATTCATGTTTCCTTACTTCTGCTTTTGGCTTTATAGAATGAATGAATATAACTACAGTGTGTTTTTTTTCTCTTCTCTATTTATCATCTTATTACTAATATTTTTATAATAAACTGAATCCTGATCCTTCAAAGCTTTATTTTCTGCAGTTCTACACATGGCAGCTGTCTCTTGAGCAGCAGCGGAGCTGTTCTTCAGAGTAGGAGTTGTAGAGCCATTCCTTTACTTTATAGCATATATTTTACTATATTAACACAGTCCTGTTTCTGTCACAGGAGGGTTCTCAACTAGTTTGGTTTGATTAAAGATGCTTGCTAGCCATTAAAGATGCTATTGATTTTCTTTTTGGCAAAGGCTAGGAATGTCAGCTTATATAGCTCATTTGTCATTACTGAACTGGAGGCTTGAATCTTCCTTCATTACTGTGTTTTTCAATAGCATGACTCTGAACTCCATTGGGTTTATATTGTCATAACTTAATCTACATTAGAACCCTGTAAAAGAGTTGTAAAGGAGAGGGAAGCAGTGTTCTTAGCTGCTTCTGCAAAAGAACATAAGTATCAGTCACTTTGATGCTTCGTGGCATACTAAAGAAAAAAGTTGAAATGTAAGCATTTAAAAGACACTTCCTCTTTGCATTTCATATTAAACAATAGGTGACACACTAGACCACTGAAAAGTTAACTTACAAAAAACGTAGCCCAGGTCTACTTCTATTCTATGGTTTTTGTATCTGTTAAGGAATTTTTTAAAATTAAGTTTATGAATAGATGAAATGACATAGATAATACTAAAAACATAGATAATACTAAAAACTTTTTGTGGTTGAAGGGCTTAACATTAGCTTAAATCGGCCTTTGTGCACTGGTGTGCATTAGAGTTTGGACTCCTAATCTCCACCGCATAGTCCTGCTTATGCCAGTCAGTATGTTTTGGAGTAGATGGATTATAGACATGACAGTTTATTTGAGAGTGGGAAAAGTGCTGGAGAAAGAATTTGAATGTCAGTGAGGATGGGAGATGGCTGGAAAAACAGAAAATAGCCGTAAGAAAAATGTTTACAATAAATTGTATTTTTGGATGGAGTGAAAATCTGTCTGAAAGACAAGCTGAAATGTAGATACACCATCACTGGTGGTGATAGCAAAGGCTCAGGTGCAGGTAGCGCACAGTGTGCCCTTCAAAGAGATGCCTGTTTCCTTTTAAACATCCAAGGTACTGTTTTGCTTTCATTTCTGTTGGTAATGTTATGAAGACACAGTGCACAGATTTTCTGAAGTGTTCTTTTTGGAGATAAGTAAGGTGGGTGGGTGGTTCCCAATTTAATTCCTAGAAGTGTGAGAGCATGTATGAACATCAGCTTTCTTTGATTAAATTAAATTTCTAGTACTCAGGATGGTACAGTAAAGGTAAGATGCAATACAAATACACTTAAAAAACCTGAAAAACAGAGATGGATAACTTATTCTTGTAGATTTTATACTATTTCTATGTTTCAGAGGCTGGAGTTGCAACTTTGGACCATGTCACTAATGCAATGATATGCGCATAACTTAGGAATTTTGGCTATCAAATTCCAGTGTTACTCAATGCTTTATTGAATGTGAAGTCAGCCATATCATATCAACTCTGCACAATAAATCTTTAGAACCTGGGACAATGGAAGAAACTTTGATGATTCTCAATTTAAAATAGTAACTGAACAAAAAGCTGTGAATGCACAGGACAAAACAGTTCTTGGAATTGGAACTCCCAGGAAGAAGTCATAAATCCTTTGACTGATGTGAAGGATTGTGTTGTAGGCAACCGTGCTGTAGCCAGTGTTTCAAGAGCCAAGGATCTGGAGCCAGACAGGAACCAAAATAGCAGCCAAGGGTCTGGAAGTCTAAGCCAGGAACTGATATATAAACCAAAGGTCAGGAGTGCTGCTTGGAGCCACAGATGCTGGCTTATGTTGTTGACCAAAGGCTGCCTTAAATAGAATTACTACTCCTAATCCAGTCATATAGGGTGACTGTACTCGTAGGTGCCATTACCCACCTAGAAGGGCTGGCTTGTCCAGCTACTGCTAATATAGAGATTGCTGGAGAACTTACATTTGAACCTATTAATTCTGGCAATGGGATAGTATTCTGATAATTGAGAAAATGATTTTAGAGGGAGAGGTAGAAAAAGATTGAGAGACACTTCCTAATTCAGACAGTAAATACGAGCAGAATGTGAGGAGTCTTGGACAACTTTGAGAAATTTGATTGAAGCCTAGAAAATTCTCAGAAATCATGAGATGTTGATCAATGTTTATTGGGGGATATTATTTTTTTAAATTCATGTAGACCCCTTGTGTCCACTTTTTGTTATACCCATGAAGAGATGACATGCAGCCTCAAATTCCGCAAAACTGGGGCTGTAAGGAAGGATGTACTTCCATCACTAGAAACTGTGAGGGTTATCACTGGGCCAGGGACAGTGAACTGTGAGCTCCAATTTTAAAACCCTGTACTTAGGAAATATGCCAGAGAGTCACTACTGTGTTGTTCTCAGGCCAAAGGAAGCGTAAGTTTATACAGCTCTAATATGGAAGAAAAGCCTAACCTGGAGGGGAGACTTTTAAGGAAAGCTTCACTTTACAGCAACACTGTGGTTATGGCTGGGGGTTTGCAGGAGTTGGCCCCAATATATTACAACAAGCTTCATTTTGTTATGTGGTTTGAAGTGGTATCTGAACGGAAGTTGAAGCGTTTTAACCAAAACTAATGTGTCTGCAGTTTTATTCTGAAGGTGGAGCCAGGAAAGGCATGTAGCACTGTGTCACTTGCTACAATTAATTGTAATTGAAATGCGCATCCAGTGGAGCATGCAGAGTGGTAAGCATGAAAGACCAAACTTGGCCATATGTTCAACATTACAACATTTTAGACTTTAGTTTGCATCTGATTTTTGTGTCAAGTTGCTTTCTATTTATTTCTTTGCTTTCCTTTGAAAAAAGTGTGGAAGACAAAGCAAAACAAATTAACTGAGTAGGGTACATTCCAGGTGGTCAGGCTATATGGTAAATAAGTGTGGTGATACAAAGTCTACACAAAAACATGCTGGCTTCCCATTGTTTTTACTTTGAATACAGTGCATCTACAGAGCTATGTAAATTGAAATTAAAGGGCTTACTGAAAGATTCTGATTGCATTTTATAGTAGGGACAGTTATCATAAACTCAGTACGTTTTGTTGAAATGCTCTTTAAGAGCTACTTCATAAAGTACAAGAGTGTGTGTTGGGGTGTGTTTGTGTCAAGTAGAATCGGGATCACAGTGAAAAAATTGTGGGCATACCTGTGTAGGTTTTCAGGCTTATAGTATAAAAATTCTCTAAGTTGCAAAAGGTAACTGAGGTAGAAAAGGTATTGAATATGAGTAATAACATTTGCAAACAAATGTATAAATTGCTGCTTATCTTGTCCCAAGTGAGACTAAAAGCCCTATTCTAGAATCTAGTGATAAGAATTTATGGGAATCTCTGTTTCCATACTAATATTTTTTAGGTATAAGAGAGGAAATATGCTTGATGATATTAATTTGCTGTTAACTAATATAGTACAACATCAGTAACTGGCAGTTAATCTATCAAACTCATGCCGTGACATCTTACTTGTTGTTTTAATATGTTATAAGCATGAAATGTGTTTTTCAGGTATGTTTTACATTTGCACCAGGTAATGGAAAGTACAATATATTATGTGCTTGTTCCCCAGAGGAAACTTTTAAACAAAAATAATTGAATGCAATAAATCTTCCCCTGCCTTCCTTCTGGTATGCCTTCTGCATTGTATCTTTGAATTCATACTTATAGTAAGCCTTGTTGGTAGTGACAGGATAACAGTGCTGATGCAAGGGACCACTGCCCTTGCCTACCATATGTTTGCTTTACGTTACAAGATTGGTTTAATTTTCTCTCTTCTTATTCTTCATTTCTTCAATAAGTGACTTCTTTTTTTTCTGAGATTTAGAGTCTTATTACAGATTGCTGTTACTATTGGTAGTAAGACTACAGTTTTTCAAATAATTGGGAACATCCACAAGCTAATAAATCTGTCCTGAAATTTTCATTTGGGTGTGTACATTGTATAAGTTTGTATTTAACTGTGTCTCTGCGTGAATGATTTATCAGGTGTTTATTTTCAAAAGTTTTCATCGTACACAGTGGTGAGATGATTTGATGCACAGTAGGTTTAATAACTTAAATGCTTGGATTATTATTCCTGTTTGGTGTACGGTTTATTTACTCCCTTATCAGACACTAATCTTAAAGACTTCCTTGTTCTGTGAATATGCAACTTGTTTTAGTTGATGCCTAGCAAATATAGTAATCTCATAAGTCACCTTTCGTAGCATCTGGATAACCACTTGGTTAGTTGCTTCAGAAGGTATAGAGGTACATAATATACTATGTAGTGAATATAAGCTTAAACATAATAAATATTGCCCTCTTTTTTAAAAAAATGCAATATACCATTTGATCATTCAGTGGCCACTGTTGTGTGTTGTTTTTTTTTTTAAAGCAGCTTAGCTGTGTTTAAAAGTGGTGATATGTTGTACTAAAAGCTTTTAAAATATATAAATGGAAGAGTTTTAGAAATAAGCAATGGTGTGGATTATAAGTAATCCAGTAAAAATAAATGTAGCCCAGGCTTGCAGTCCTGGTTCATCCAGCTACTTTCCCCACCCAGGTGTTTGTTTAGCAGGAAGTCTTCTTGAGACATGATGAGAGAGGAATTTCACTCAAAGCTGGTTGGACAAGTCCAGTGTCATGTAGTTTCAATGCCAGAAGCAGTTGTGCTTTGTTATAAACTATTTTCTTGAAGTGCTTTAAATCATAGCTTGAGACAATTATTGATCTCTCAACAAAACGAATGCTATACTGGGCTATAATATAAATATTAAAGGCACTTATAGTTGTAGGTGGGTTTGTAAGTCCTGTGCTTTTGTCTTTTATAGAACTACAGATACTATACAAATGCAATTATTCTGATTCTGGTAATAGTATAGAATGAAAAACCTTAAAATTGTTTCTCAAAGCATTACTGCTGAATTAAACCTGTTTTGGAATCTTCTTCTTTGTAGCGGTCTGTTTTAAAAAAAAGTCTTAGCTTAAGACCTGCTTAGCTTAGAATGCAAAATATTACCAGCAGACTAAAACATAGTAGCTGAAACCAATTGCAAACAGATGGGATTTTCTTATTCTGATTGACCATATGTTGCCATAGTAAAAAACCTGAAAAATCCAGTCAAAACATAACTCTTCTAAAGGAAATGACCTTGATAGTTCTTGACTACTATATGGAATTTTTTAGAGCTAACACATAGAATATATCAAATATTCTGTTAGAATGGCAGGTATTTGTAAAATAAGGGATATAGTGTTTGTTTAGGTAGTTCAGAGGGAAAATACAGCTTTGGGGAAAAAAAAAAACCAACACAAGAACACCACCAAAAACTCTGCCATCTACACAGGTGTAAACAGAAAGTACAGAACTGGCGCAAGTTTAAGATGAATCATACAAAGCCATTCTCCTGGGCATTGCTTCATGGAAATGAATAATAACTGTAAGTGTCTGAACAATGTAAATCACACTTGCACTTGGAAAACCTCTTAAAATACAAACATACTTTATTTCTAATAGACTGGGAAGTTTATGGCTTTAAATTGTTCAGTTTTATGTGACTTACTTTAAGAATAGCTCATATTCACTTACTTTTTAGACCTTAAATTCCCGTATACGCATCCCTCCGATTATTTATAATAGTTAAAGAGCTAAAAAGTACTCTTGCTATATAGAAATATACATTAAACATCTGTAATAGTATGCAGACTTACGATGCTACCCCATACCGTAAGTGCTTGTATTGTTTGTTGTTGTTTTATCTTCTATCTATAGGATGTACAAATCCGTTAATAGAGCTAGGACTTGTCTCATTTGTCTATCTAGACAGCAAACCCTTGAAAGTTCATTTTGTGTTGTCTAGACAACACCTAGCATGATGGAGCTTCACCCTCAGTTAGTGCCTTTTGGAAATTTGCAACTACAAATAGAATAAAACAGTATTCATAGTAATGATTTATATAGTTTCTATAATGCATATATTTACAAATCTGTAATATTCATACACGTAGAATTCATACAGATACACAATGTTCACACATGTAATATCCTGCATTATCTCTCTGTCATCTTTAAAGCGGGTATCTAATACTACAGATTCTTTTTAATTGTGTTATATGTTCTAAACTTGTCATAGGACAAAATCCATACCTTGGCAAATCCATTTAGCCTAGATTTTAAACACTCTTCATAACATTTGAAAACTGATTGTACCTTGGGGACTACCTCAATGGACTTTGTATGGATTAATAACAGAACATGCAAAGTAAGTTGACAGTAAAACTTTCACTTGTGTTCGGCTGAGCTCATGTAAATATGATACTGATGAAGTGTGACTAAATCCCTAGTTAAAAACTTAACTCCTTTTGTATATAAGTTTAAGATTATTATGTAGTGCCATTATGCATGCAGAAAGTAATTGAGTATTTTTCCCAGTGGAGGTTTATATATAATATGCAGGGGTTTGTATTTAGTTGAAATTCTATTAAAAATGTGTTAAAGTAACATTGAACGTATTGTTGAAAGTATCAGTGAACTTCATAGTTCAGTTTATCATTTTGTTCTTAACTTGCCCTATTTTGCCTTCTTGATATAACTGTTAGTTGTCTGAAAACACATGTAAATGTGTTCATTTTGATTATGGCATTTTCAAGAAGGTTTCTTATTTTTAGCAACTTTGAAAATCCCAGTTTAAAACTGGTTCTGCAGGTTTAATTGAACGTAATATTTCCTTTTTCCATATCAAAATCTTCCTTTTTAGAGCAGACTTTGTAAATGTTATACTTTCATTGCTCTCTTGAAAAGGAAGAAACAAAGTAAGAAAAGTGACTTTCCCAAATCATCTAGTTTGAGTAAAATTTTTTAAATTAGTTGTATTGGAATAAATAGTTTATGCCAAGTTATACCCCATAGTCATTTAAAACAAACTTCAGCTAGTAGAATAAGGGAGCCCAGTAAATTCCATTGTTTCTGTAACTAGATTTTAAAAACTTATGTCTTTCTAGTTTCTTGGACTGTATTGGTCTCTGCATGAGTGGTAAATCCCTGAGGAGCATATTTAGACAGTTTTAAAAGGGGAATAAGACAATGAGGAGCATATTTAGACAGTCTTAAAAGGGCAATAAGACAAAATTCTAGTGGTATACTTATCTTTAAAAAGAAAAAAGCCCTGTGATTCACTAGAATTGCATAAAACTTCTTTAGACATGTTTAGAATTTGCATGGCATGCACTGTCTCTTGCTTAGGTATTACCGTGTTTACAAACTTTATAGTCTGATGAATGAGCAAGTGATTGGAATGGTTTGAAATAAAAGTATTGTTTGCACAATGCACAGAAGCTAAAATTTGAAAAAGAATCCATCAGTCATAGAACTCATTGAAGGATGTGACTAGACAGACATTCTAGTTTGGCCCCTTATACAGAGACAAGATCAAATATAATTAGACCATTTTTGTCAAATGTTTGTCATCTTAAAAATCTTAACTGAAAGAGATTCCATAGGCTTCTTGGGTAGCCTGCTCAAGTGTTGCACTACCTTTAGAGCTAGAAAGGTTTCCTATATGCAACCTTAATCTCTGCTGCAAATTAAGCTCGAACAGTTTTTCAATGGGAAGGAATCAAATGCATGTTGAAAGATTTGGGAGGAGGCAACTTTTGTAACAATGTGAAGTTAAATTTAGTACAAATGTTGAGAAGAAGAGTACCTAATAACCGTTGAAAGACAAGTGAGGGCAGCCCTTTCTTGTTATTAACTTCTCGGGAACTGTCATAATGAGAAATAATATATTCAAAATAAGAAACTGCATACAATACCACATCCTAAGTAACTGTGCCCTCCTGCATGAGCTTCTGTGTCCAGATCCTGCCCGCGTGTGTGGCTGACTGTAGCCTGGCTGAGTCAAGCAGCAATGAAATACCTTAGCTGGCTGGAGGTGCATTCTGGTTACAGCAAGTGGTAGACCTATGTGTAGGCTTGTAAGAGATAAAAAAGCAAACCTGAAAAGGACATTTTTGCCTGTAATTGTTGTTCAATAAAAATCTGATGCAGGTCCTGTTGGAATCCATTGAAAGACTGACGTAAAAGGGTTTTAGATGGGGCCCTAAAGCATATTGAAAGGGAACTCGTCTGTCTAAGAAGGAACATATTTATTATGAATGGTCTTAATAATTTCTTAGGCCAATACTGCATTTTTCAATAGTGACTCAGTGCTATGTGTTTAGTTGTATCTAATCTTAGTATTTGAACTTCAAAGAGAACCGATAAAAATGATCAACTACTATGGATCCAAAAGGGATTTTATCACTGCTGCCTTTCTTCCAAAGTGATCATGGCAAACTTGATTACATTTTGATTTCTTTGTTTGTAAATAATAAGCAGAAAAATGTTTCTAATGAGAAAAAAAGATGAGCTCAACAAAGAATGAGAATTGTTTGATGTATATGAAAGACTGATGCTTTTCATGCAGTGTTGAATTAAATTATGTAACGTGTGCCTTGTGCATAAATGGATTCCAAAAGCAATTAGAAATACTCATGGAAGAAAGCTCTGCAACAAGAATTGATTGACTTATTTTGAGAATTGAAAACAAGATGTTAGTAAAGAAAAAAACACCCTACCAGCTCTGGAAATCCATAAACTGGAACCTGGGCTATGGGTCATTATAATTCTCCTGACTTTTTTTTTCTCTTTGTGCTCACTTCTGTCCACTCTCAGAAGAATGGTCTTGTGCATTCAGATGGATGTTTAGCCTGGCCCAAACCAACTTTATTCAGGTTGGGAGATCAGTAGTCCAGCCTTCTGCTCAAAGCAGGATTTAATTCAGACCAGGTTGCTTGGGAGTTTATTCAATCTCAGAAACTTCCAAGGAAGGGTGGAGATTTCCCTACCTCTCTTGGCCCCTGCTGCACTGCTCCAGTATCCTCTCAGTGATTTTTGTTTGGTTTGTTTCCTTATATCCAGTCAGAACTTCCCCTGTTTTAATTTGACTACAGTCTCTTGTTCCACACTACACATCAGTAAGGAGCTTGGTTCCATCTTCCTGGTAACTTTCTTGTGAGCACTGGCAAGCTGCTACTGTGCCCCCGCCTTAAGCTTTCGCCTCTCCAGGCTAACCAAGCAAGTTCCCACCTCCTCCCCTTCGACTGGCACTCCAGCAGCCTGACCTTCTTGGTGGCCCCTCTGCTGAACTTGCTCCGTTTTATCAGAGTCTGTCTTACACTGGGGGTCCAGAACTGTACACCTCGATTTTTGTGGTCGCCTGTTACCTCATTTCTGACAGAGTCTGACTCAAGTAGTATTGGATGCTGTTAGAGATGGGGCATGGGATTAAAGTGCTGATTATATTTACCTGTATGGGATTTTGTGTATACCTGAATATTTATATTCTTTTCATCTTAAAGCACTTTACATAGGCTGATGCGCATGTATATGCTCATAGAGATCTGCCCAAACTTTCTGAAACATATTCAGTTATAAGGGCTTTCAGAATTTGGCCACTTTCAATGAAAAATTTCCAGCCAGGTTCTAATCTCTCAAATCCAACTTAGATGTAAAGGTCCTATGTAGAGGGAAGAAAATAAAACCATCAGAGTCAGGCAATAAAGAAATAAATATACTATAGACTGTAAAATGTTGTTAGTACTCCAATGCAGTCTGTAATCTTTTTTTTTTTTACTTTTACTTTACCTGTTATTCCAATTAAATTAACTACCTTTTATGTGTGGTAGTCAGCATAGAGTAGATATTAATTTGTCTCTTGTGTTTGAGAAAAGAATGTAGTTAATATACTAACTTTATAGTAAGTTCTCTATAAAATATTAATCTCTGGAATGAATGTTATTTTTGTAGGGACACAGTGCTTAGATGTTCATTGAAATGTAACAAATACATATTCAGTAATCCTGCAGTTGCTTGTTTAAATAAAATAGAAGTTTAGTTGATAGCTTTAGCAATGTATAATATTTTCTATACATCAAGTGAGACAGAAACAAAACTGGCTTTATTATGGAAGTTATTTTTTTACACTTTTTTTTTGGCTGTATCCAGAATTCAATGTAATTTTTATTATTCTGATCTTTTTGAAATTTCAGTCAAATGTTAAATACATCTGACCTTTAAAGACAGGGCTTTTTCCGCACCTTTGATTTTCAGTCATGCTGTGCATTATAAAACATTTCTGTTATTGAACCTGTGTTTTACAACTGGGTGAGGAGGTCCCAATAGTTTGGGATTGCTACTTTAGATTGATTCTTGTAAGTTGTACTGCAAAATGCAGAGAATAAAACTGATAGTTATCAATAAAATGTACTTTTAATTGTATTTGTAAAATATATGCAGATCTTAGTTTGTGCTTTATCATGAAATGGATGCAACAGGAACAATCAGGAAAACACTTGTCTCATTTTATAGTATTTTGCAGGATTTGTGAGCTTTTTTTTCTGCAGGAGTACAGTATTTAATTATCTAGTGTCAGAGTTAATTCTCATGCGTAGTTCTCTTTTAAATACCTTCCTCTCAGATGCCACTCAGCTTTCGGGTGCAGCATATTGAATACGTTTACTAGGAAGAGTTTAGTGAAACCACTTTTTTAAAAAATGGCGTAATATGTTGCAGTAGTAATTCAAGGGACTTGTCACCTGCAGATACTTGAGGAACAAGTATGGGGTCTATTTGCCAGGTGAAATCACACAGAATATACCAAGAGAAGACTTACTGGGTTATCAAAATTATAAAGTAGAAAAGTGCCACAGGGTTACTTTAGTATTAATAAAGTTACTTTCCTCCTTATCCCTGCAGGTATAACCATGGCAGGGAGGGGCTTTTCTTTTCCTTGAGAGTTGCCAGGTATTCCTCTAAGTAAGCAATGTTTGAAAATGCGGGGTTCTCTCATATAGCACATTTTAAACTCATAAATAAGAGAAATAAAGCTGTTTTGGGCTGGTGGCAGGGGAATACTTTTTTTAAAGTGGCCAGAATGCTTTAGAACCAGACCTTGCAGGGATGCAGGTACCTCAAATTTCTTAAGAGTCTTTCTGTTACGAAGAGGAGGCTTTTTCCTTTAATTAGTTCCATGGACTGTGAACATTCATGGTGTACCAACACAATGAAAATAATGTGGTGCAGGGTTAAGGGGGAGGGGGGCAACCCAGCACTGCATTTCCAGCCTCTTCTGCACACATATTTCAATACAATCGTTAGACATACTTCATCATCTATATTCTCTTATTGTACTTAACCTGGGGTCACTGTAATATTTCTTAGTTTCAGTGCTTCCAGATTTATTAAAGGGTTTGCTGATAAATTCTTTTAATCCAACGTGACTTATTGATTCATGTATTTGAAAGATCTTTAATATCCTCTTTGTATGTTTGATTCCTTAAGTGTTGTAAAAAGGCAGAAACTAGTAATTGTTGGTAACAAGATCTCTGGGCCTTAGAACTGTGTGTCGTTCATTTAAAGAGGATTAGGAGAGGCATGAGTTCACAGACCAGGAGACAGTACGGAACAAAACCACAAATATAATTATGGATAGTACACACAATAGGTGGTTTAAGTATGTCTGTTGTAACAACAGGAGTTGGGTAATCACGTATACCACCCTGGGAGAGGGCAGTTATCTTGTAAAAGAACCCCTTGGTTCAAATGCAGAGGAAATGCAGTGATCAAATGCCTCCTGAATTACAGATGTTTACTTTCATCAGTTTATTTGATTAGGGTCACAATGGAAGAATGGTGTGCTAAAGTGAAAAAGCATTTTGTGCAGGAAAGAGAAGCTTGCTTCTACTGGATAGCCAGTTAATTCTTATCCAAACTAAAACTGTGCATCTCTCCTTCATAAACTGAGTCACCAATGAATTGCACTAAAGCCAGTAAAAGGATGAAGGAATTGTGTATATATACAAAAGCAAAACTTGCCTAGGCACGTAGCACTTAGACTTAAAAATGATGAACCAATTACTTCATTAGGTGACCATCCAGGAAATGCAAGTAGCTGATACATGCAAGACAACATGGACTTGCCAGTTGGTCTTTTTCATAGTTCTTTTTTTTTCTTTTTTTTAATTTTATTTTTTCCCCAGTTGTAACATTTGTTTCATGTTTTTCCATAAAAAAAAGGTTCAGATTGTTATTGTTCTGCTGGATAACTCATTTGGTCATATGTTTAGATACACCCCCAGAGGGACATGGGAAATCTGACAGCTATCCATCTTCTAATGAATGGTCCTGGTAGTGCTACATATAATGTGAGTGTACTTTACACTTTTTGACTGCAATTGAATGTCACAAACAGCTAATACTCAGCTTATCTGGGAAAACTGGCATTAGCAGCTGTAGCAGGTCACTCGTTAGAAGAGGTTCCATGTGAAGAAATAGGAAGAAATTACCAAAAAAAAAGGAGGAGTTGTATGGTCATTCTGCAGTCCTGGTGCTTTTTATGTGTGTGTGTGTCAGAATATCAGTGCGAAAGAATGCTCAGATACGATCCGTCAGTGTGCGGGCAGGATTAAGAACATGAAACTCACGGAGAGAAAAGCTTTATTGCTCTTGCAGTACACTTGGGTAAATTTGTGGCCGCCTCAGTCATGAGTAAGAAGGGTCAAGACACTTTTTATCACTCTTTGGGTGCGCAGAATTGCATTACAGGATGGTATTATGCCCAGCTATGATTACTACCAGACGTGCATTTTTTTGCTATCAAGAATTTGCAATAAAAACAGCATGAGTTCATGTGAGTTTTTGTGGCATTCATCCAGAATGGTTTCCCGGTGAGAACCATGCCAAATATTTAAAGCAATAAGGATATCTGCCTGATAAGTTATTTTTCTCTCTGGAATCTAATGTTCAGATCCTTCTGTCAGCCTGAGTGTTCTCCAATTGCATTCCAAATTTAGCTAATGATCTTGCAATACTTTAGACAGAAAGTGGAAGTGAACACATGAAGTGCCAAAAGAAACTATGAAAGAAGTCTAGATGTAGCTCAGTAATAATTCATGGTTGATGACATTACCAGAGGTGATGAGTTTCACACACACGCACATTTAGAGGAGATGTGTTATTTCATAAAATGGAAAGCTGCAAAATCAATAGGAACCGCTGTGGGACAGAGTGCCGGGAGTAGACATGGCATCCTCATTGAATTTAATAAGCAAACATTGCCTGATGGTTTTGTTGTTAGAGCATTGTGTTCTCCAGCCCATCTCAGCATTAATGTGCATTCACTCAGCTACTGAGAACTCTGCGTGAATCTATTGTAGTTCATATGTTTGGGAATATAGAACGTGGATCTCATTTCATTTCTGTCAAAGCTTTGCTTAAGATACTGAGAACAAATGACTTCTGATCATTGTAAACACATGCCATATTGGTTCTTATTGATTGACGTGCAAATCTTTGACAGCAGAAATCCAGGCCATGTCAATCACTGGCTGTTGGCATGATAGTCGCTCTTCTTTTTGCTATGATTAAATTATAAAGCCATTAGGGGTTCACTACATCAGAGTAACATTGACAAGAGAGCTAAGAGGCTGCAGTGGAGCTCATAGCTCTGACGCTGGAAGGAAAGGAGGCAGGCAGCACTAGTGACTGGTAGAGTCACTATTCGAGCCTGTCAGACAGGATACCCAGACTAGTAAATATTAAGCAGTCCCTGCTCATTTTCTGGGGCCTCCATGGGCTGCTTATCTTTCATGCACTAATACCACCTGTCACATTATTTGATGTCTGGACTCATTTTCTATCCTAATTCTCAGACACATGCTACTGTTACCAAATATTTTTTCAAAAGAGTATATGCTTTATTTCCAGTTTCTTACCTACTCCTCTGATTTAATATTGATATCTGTTTATTTTCTTTGACTTTTATACCTTCTTGAAACCGTATGTGATAAGTCATGCGAGATGTGACCTGTTTAATTATTTGGCTGTTCATACCTTGGATCTGCATTGTTTCAGGGCATATCTTTGTATCTTTTTTTTTTTAAATAGATATATGTGCGTGTACACAAACACACACATACATATATATACATACACACAGATATGGGGGGGGGTGTATGTATAACTTTCATTATATAAGAGTTTAGGCCATGCAGAACTGACCAAAGCCATAGATCTGTTACAGAACGTTTCTAGTTTAATCTGCAGCTTTCAGAGCCTTGCTTGGCAATCACTTCGTTTATTTTAAAGTTTATAGATAAATTAGGAACTTTTTATACAATGCTGAAAGATGAGTGAGACGTTGTTCATTTAATTTCTATGACTGTGTGTGTTAAGTCTTATATGTCATTTCAGATATATGGCTGGATTGACTTCTGGATGTTAATAAATGTTTAGAAATAACGTGCCCAGAGAAAAGTATCAGGATGTGGTAAGAGGCTGTAATAGATCTTTACAAGGCCTACTACTGCTTCATTCCAGGAAGAATGACCTGTAATCTCAAGAAGCTATTTATATAGCGTGTGGTGACAAGTAAAGCATAAGAAGTTGTGACAAGCATGTTTGTGATGGCTTTAGAAATATTTTGAGTGTTTTATTAATGAAAAGTTAGATTAAAAGGTTGTATAAATGATAATAACAAGTAGCTAACAGATTTCTTTTTGAACATTTACAGGTTTTAAACATAGCAGGTTTACTTGGGGTTTATTTCTTTACAAATTTTTGTTAATAGCTTGCTCTGAAGGAACAGAATTCTATTTCTGTGTTGCCTTGTTCATTACTGCACATACAGAACAGCAATAAATTCTTATATTTTCTTTTATTTAGTCCTGGTTTCCGTTTGGGAAGACCAAAAGGAGGCGTAGAATATTACGGCATCTATTAATGCCTCCCTTGCAAGCAGCTGTACAAATGAATTCAGAGGTAGTGCTTAATGAGTTAACACAGCTGATACACAAGTTTTATGCCTAGTGTTAATGCATTTTAATAATATGGATTTTAATATGCATTTATTATTCTGTTTTATGCTGATATGAATATTCACAACATTTTTTAAAAATGGAAGGGTAGAGTGAGATGAGCTGTTATAGCAACCAATATCCACTAGAGTCCTTCATGAAAACTTTCAATCGTTTTCAGCAATAGTTTAGCTTCCGTACAGCAGACTGTGTATCAATAATACTTTTTTGTCTTTGGGATCTTGGAACATTTAAATTCTGCAGCCTGTCTGAGATGCCTCATGCATTATTAAGACCTTCTATACAGACAATAAATTGAGACTAATGATGGGTGTATGTGATTCTTCTCCTCTTGGCACACAGCAGTCCAGCTGCAGAGACAAGCGTGTGTCTCAGGTGCTTGGAATCTGCTGTCTGTTCA
Source organism: Sagittarius serpentarius (assembly GCA_034782735.1). Classification (NCBI taxonomy): domain Eukaryota; kingdom Metazoa; phylum Chordata; class Aves; order Accipitriformes; family Sagittariidae; genus Sagittarius; species Sagittarius serpentarius. The sequence continues at coordinate 3,541,595 of JAVKLA010000084.1, read as the reverse complement.
CCAGAACATGAATCAGTTTTGTTCAGCATAAAAATGAAAGTTTATTCATACTGCACAGTTCCTTTAGCAAAGTGACAATAAAGCTTCCGAATGAGTCAAATTGCTGTAATGGTGTGTACGGATAACGACGTTGGAAATTTAAAAATACCCACAGTTATTAATTTTGCTTTTAAAATACTGAATAAAGATCAGTTTGAAATATTCTTTCTGCAAGTATTGAATGTTGCATGCTTAACTGACTTACATTTCATACTCTTCAAAGCTTTCAGACATTTATTCTCCTCCTAATCTATTATGAACTGCTCAAGTCGGTGGATCAGCCTTTCGAATTTCTCGCCACTTTTCAGTAATGCAAGATAATAAAAATCCTACAGATTTGTGGATTATAACTCAGGAGAGATCATTTTATCGGTTGAAAATAGTATATAACTTCAGACATAAGCACTGGCCGTGGGTTGTAGCTGAAAAAACAAGCACTATTCGTTCAGCTGCAGGTGGCAGCAGAACACTAGTGTTATTTTTGCCCGTCCCCCATGTCTGAACAGACTGCTATGAGGATATTAATACAAAAGTTGATAATGCTGTTGGAAGATTTAATTTTTTTTATAAGCAACTTGAATTATTTTTTGCAAATAGGACTAATTTTCTTTTCAGTATTACAGAGCATTCTGGTCTGACAGAGTTCTAAGATTTTTATCCTGGTGCCTGCAGATATAAATTTATTAGCTTAATTGTAAGTCAAACTGGTACATTGTGTATAAAGCCAGGACAGGGAATGTTAAGCGTCAGCAAGATTAGTGCTGTAAGTTTAAGTATAAGCAGATGATTTGCCAGATATATTTGTACAATTTTGTAAAATAGACAAAATATTTGTAAGTGGCACCAAAATACAAAATATAACCTGCTTGTAAGTGAATATTTTAAGTTATTCATTAGCTTTTATGCTATGAAAGTGAAATAGGGACAAACTGTAAAAAGATGTGGTTAGAAAGTATAGGGGGTGTATGTGAATTTTCCTTTGGGAAATACAAATAGAGGCTATTTGCAGAGCATGTTGTCTAGTTAAATTGTTGACAAAATTATTTGTCCTAACAGGGAAGTGTTACTACTGGCTTATTTTCTGCCTGTGTGGGCCTATTCCTCATAGCAAGAATAAGGATCAGACATACCAGAATGCTTGTGCTGTCTACTGCTTTTTACCTTATATTCTCTGATGAGTAGATTTGCATTTCAGTGTCTCAAAATCAACATTGCATGACCTGGGCATGTGGACTATTGTAAAGAAGGACAAAACCCCTCAGGCATGGAGAACAGGCTACTCTTTGGGGACCAGGAGGATCGTAAAATCAAATTTCAGAAGGTTTGAAGGCTGTTTGATCTAGCAAGTCTTGAGAAGACTAAAGGCTGGGACTAAAGTCTGCAAGTCCTGTATAGATGAGTAGGCTGCTGTGCCTATGTTAGGCAGACATCTCTCTGTAGGCTTTCTGTGATAGCAGCTCTTTCCCTTTTTCATGCAGCCTTTTAATTTATGAAAGCCATGCAACTTCAGCTTTCTTAAAGACAAGCTGTGGTTGGTGTGATGGGTGCCTGTGGGGCATGGTGAAGAGCTGGCACCAGGAGAGTGTCCTTTGGTCTCAGTACGATTCCACTAAGCCTATCAAAATGGTAACTGCTTCCTCCAGTATAGTAAGTATCTGTCAGGTTACTTGGTGTATACTGTGGATAGATTGGCAATGCTGTGATATGAATGTGACCATGAATCAAACCTTTTCATGACTATCTATAAAGGAACTTCTCCTTAATACTGTAGTTCTTCCTAACACAAAGGTGGGTGGTAAAGTGCAGTTGAGGACAATGGAACTGTAAGTCAGAAAATGGATTGTGTTTGCTCTCTCTCTACTTTTTCACAGTCATCATTCACAGCAGAGGGAAGTTCAAAGCAAACTTTGAATATAACCTTTAGAACAAGAAACAATTCACAGCTTTCATGGACTGTTTCAGATGTTCATTTTCATCTGCCTTAGTCATACATCATACTGTTCTGTTATTGTCAGCACTACATTGAACAGAAATAATAACTTGGCTTTATAATACCTTGAGCATTGGAAGGGCTTTTTCGTGTATGATAAAAGTTTCATATAGAATTTAGTTATATCAATGTGCTAAAGTAATTATACATAATATTGAAGAGCTTCCAATTTGAGGTTACACCCAGTGCCACAAAAGTTACTGTGTTTTTGAAGAGGCTTTCATTTGATCACTAGTTATACTAAACTTTTCACAGGTTTTATGAATAGCAAGTTGCTAATAACAAAGACTTTGGGTAAGCACACCAGAACAACAGACAAAAGCACAGAACAGACTGACAGTCAAATGCAGATCATTGAAAAGGTACTACTGAAATAACCTTTTCAGATGACGTTTTCAGTGGTGTCATAGCAAGAAACTCCAAAACCCAAACTCTTATTCCCCAAGTAAACATTAACTGAAGAATAATGTTTCAGCAGGTGTGCTTATATTGCTATTCAAACTGAAAACCACTCAACGGTGCACAATGCTTAGCCCTTTGAAGAGGCTGTGAAAACAGTTTCTTTCCCAGATTGCTGTTGGAATATGTTCTTGGGAGGAAGGTAAAATGGGCACGTTAACCCGTGGTGCTAAACTTGTATGCTTTAATCTTCTTTAATTTTAATTTAAGTATGATGAACATGTGGCTGTTCCAAATACTTTTACTAGTTTTACAAATAAACATACTGGATATGCATTCACCTGTATTCTACAATATTTTAAAGTTTTCTTTCTGAGATTCTACTTTTCTTTCTAGCCATTTCTTTTTTCTTTACTTTTTTTTTTTTGTGGGGGAGGGGAGCAGGGGTTTGACTTTTGCCCGATGGTGTCAGCTATAGCAGCCTTGCTTATATACCTAGGTGATTATTGTCTGGCCATCAAACTAGTAATAAAATTCCTGTTTAATGTACAAAACTTTATTTTTAAGACAGAAGAATATTTTTGCAAGGAAATAGTTCTCTTTGACTCTAATTAGGAGTGGTTCTTAGGATCAAAACCAAATTTACTTTCAGAGACGTAGTTTGCATATTCCCCAGGCTGTTTTACTTAAAAGCTTATGTCTAAAGCCAACTCTTCTGGCTTTAGAGTGCAAGGTTCCCACACGTCATTTAGCAGGACTTCTCCAGTTAAGGGAGAAATACTGGTGACATGTACAGAGGCACCTGTATCCCTGCCTTTCTGTGGACAGTGAGGAGGCATTTTAATAGGGAAGGAAAATCAACTGAGAGATCTTCTGAGACGGAGGAAGCCTGAGGCCTAAGAAAGAAAAGAATAAAAAAATGTTTTCTTGTTGTTTAGGAAGAACAGTGAATTCTTAAGGAATTAAGTATTGTAATAACAACTATCACAAATATTTAAAATCTGACAAGAAAGGATGTTCTTCCTGGTTTGCGGGGCAGCACCAACAGTGAGGATCTCTAGCGAGGTTACCTCTGTGAGGTTGCTTTCTCTCATTTTTTCCAGACCTCTGCATAGGAAACCATGTGTTTTGTTCCTGCTGTCATTGAATCAGCAGGAGGTTCTGCCACCAGCAAAACTGTTACTCTCTTATTCCGTTAGAACATCCTGTAATAACAAGGGCTTCTCTGTCGCTGGCTGTTTGTCCCAGCTTCCTCCCACTCTCTTCTTCACAGTCCACCTCCAGTGCTTACTCCAGCCTCACTCCGCTGTCCATGAGGTGGATTTTTGGTTTAGGGGGCTTGCAGGACACATGACAAATATATGCTTGCAGAGGCGAGTATGTGCTGTAGTTGCGGCGTTCCCAAAGGGCGAGAGACAATCTGAAACCTACAGATGTTAGTGCTTCTTCTCGTACCAGTGAAGACTCAGGAAGCGAATTTCAGCACGGACATTTGAAATCCATTTCTTTAAATACATATTTGGGTCAATATTGGCCTTGATATCTCCCTCTTTTGTTTTCCTTTTTCTTTC
>JAVKLA010000084.1:3499970-3537496 GCA_034782735.1 Sagittarius serpentarius | reverse complement strand
CCCTTTTTTTTTTGCTTTTTGGTTCCCCCCCCCCCCCCCCTTCCCTTTTTCCCAGATAGTAACTTTCTGTTAAATTCAGCTTCTCGGTCCCAGCCATGACTGGTCGTTTGAGTTGGCTGCAGGCTCAGTTTTGTCTTTTGTGCTGCACAGGGTTTAATTATGAAATGAAAATTTCAGTTCGCTTCAACAAAACAGCTTCCACTGGTTTATTGGAGACTTGAGTTTTATTAATACCGAGCAGCTGTTGGTGTTTTAACTGGGTAGTGCTGGATGCAGAGCTGTATTGCAAATTCCAACCTATTTCTGAGTGCTGAGTAGAGACTCATACAAAGTAATAGGGGAATGGAGCTTGTACTAGGGTTTGATGGAGCATGGGTCTCTGACAAGGCGAAAGGCAAGCATCAACCTTCAAAAGCTTGGTACAAATAAATTTATATTTTAATTGAACTACATAGGTTCCATTCCCCTTCTCCCCTCCTGATTTGCTTGCTGTGAATCTATTGTTAAATCTTTGCTTTAAGTTCTAAACAAAATGTAGTCTTGTGTTTATAAATGTTTTATGGCTTCTGTAATGTCAGTACTATCCTCTCTTGTTCTCCAGACATTTTGGAGATCAAGTAATGCCAAAAGAATGGGTATTTAGCTTCATCATGACAAGAAAAACTCCACTTTCTCTTTTAATTTCTGTAAATATTTGTCTTAATGTATTGAGATGACTCTGTTTTTTCTCACAATAATTATTTATATTTTATTTGATTTTATAACATTTTTGGAAGGGGGACAGAAAAACATTATTTTAGGTATCAAACACAGAAGCTATAAACGTAACCTTTTCAGATCAGTGTTTTCAATGAAAAATCTAACAATTTTTCCTAATAGAAGCTCAGACAAGTCTATAAACCTTTTATAACTTAATGAATGTTTCACACCAGATGCTGATTCCCTAGGTAAGCAAATCTATAGTTAGTGAGATGCAATCTTTTCTCATGATTTAAGTTTGCTGAAATCAGATTGAGACTTTCCAGACTTGAGAGTGGTCACATTTTTTCATAGCTTAACTGTAAATCATCTTTCACTTAGAAGATTTAGAGACAGACTGAGGAGCTAAATCTTTTAGTTTGCCTTCCTAACTAGTAGAAGCCATTAGATGAGCCTCATTATGGTGTTTCCTAAAGGATTAGATAAAACAGTTTGGTAATGTTCAAAGTAGGACAAATACCATTACAAGTATAACAACTTTATCCTTCTAATGATTTAGATGTAGAATTAGGTGTGATTACAAGACACTTGGAAATTGCTTAGATTGACAGAGTTGATAATCAAAGCCTTTCAGCTACGAAACTAATAGTAATAAATGATACTGCCAATAATCAGTTGTAAAATTTTGAAATTGTGAACCAAAGTACTTTTGTTCTGATACTAGTCAACAACCAAAAAGTGCAGTTCTTAGTGTCAACGCCAGACCTTGCAAGGCTGCACTCGTGTGAATAGTCCTGTAGATGTCAATGAGCCTACTCACATACTAAGGGTTGAGAGAAAATGGTCTTTACTTTAGAATTTGCTTTATGGCAATTGACTGCTTAAATATTTGCTGTATGTGAGGTACAAGTGAAGACTAGGACCTCTCAGCGTGAAATAGGAATTCAGTTGCTGTTGAATTGTGATAATAATGAGAATAACAAGTTACTGGCAATTCTGAATGTGTAATTTTTTTTTTGGACTGAATGCATTTCAGTTGAGATTTTGACTCCTTTCATTCTTTTTGAAATACTAATATTAAAGCAATGTTACTTAGGCATCATTATTGCTTCTTCAGGTTTGGGGGTTTTGTTTTATTTGTCATTTAAATGGTGGAGCACTCCCCACTGAAAATGCTGTTTATTTGTATGTATTTTGACTATGTCTGTTTTTAATACTTCGTTTGTATTTGTAGTAGAATTAAACAGATTCAATGCAAGCTCTTGGTTAAAGAAATGCAAAGTAAATATCAGATTTTTTTCAAAATAGAATTTTGTAGCACAGCTGTAGATGTTATATTAACCCTAAAGCAGAACCACGAGTAAACTTTCTTTCTTCCCCTTTTTTCCCCTTCTCAGATTTTCCCTTTTGAAAGTAAAGAGAACTTCATGAAAATTAATTGTTCTTTTCTTTGTCGTATAAAACAAAGCTGAAAGTAAGGTGTAATGGGACACCGCTCACTGACCTTCTATAAACATAATGCCTTGTAAGTTAAATCCACAAGTGAGAAATATACCACTTTGTCATATTACATTAGAATTGCTTTAGGCATTTTTATTTTTTTTTTGTACGGAGACAAAGATAAAGCAACGAACACGTACCGCTGGTGCTATCTCAACACAGAAAAAGGGTATTAGTGAATTAGCCTTGTCAGTCTGATATCTTTCTGGAAAGAACGTTATATTTCTATTTTTTAAGATAACAATTTAAACTAAAAGGACAGGTCTTGTTATCTAGTGACTTTCTACCTGGATATGTTGTTTAAAACAAGCATGCTTTTTTATGTGTGCCGTATGGTGAGATCTGGCTGCAATAAACTCCAAACTCAACACTCTAAGGAAAAGAATTTGGGAATATAATTTAGTGTTCCAGTTATAAGTTCTTTTGCTGGAAAATAGCAACTAAAAGATAATTCTCCAATGCATGCTTATGGATTCCCCCCTGTAAAATGGTAGTGTAATTTATTTGAAAGCTGCTTTTGTTTTATTTTTGATAGTATAGAGAAGCTCTTAGTATTATGAGCTTTGTCTGATTAAGTGCGCAAAATGACAAACAAGGTTGTCCTGTGCTCATCTTCTTCCTTCTTTAGGCAGATAATCACCTTTAGAAGCCTGGATCCTATTCAGCTACTCTGTCAGTCAGCAATACCAAGACCCTAGTAAGCCGCATTTATCAAACTAAACACTTGATCTGTATCGGCACATCAGCTGGTGGCAAGGCCTAAGACACAAGATGAAAGTTGCAATTAGGATTTAGGAGGACATTTTATTATCTGAGATTTGAAATAGGTTTTCTTAGTTAATCCAAACATCTTTCCACTCAGATATGTTGACAGAGCCCTTCTGTACATGTACTTACTTCAGCTTAAGTGGGAACTGCAATGGATGTTGCCAAGATTTAATACCTCTAAAAGGAGAATACTTGTCAAGGGCAGGACACGGAGGGTGGAGTTAGAACACTGCCTGCATTCTCTGTTTGTGCAGTCTTCCTTCAAGTGGTATTCGAAAGCCAAATAGCAAGTTCTGGGGAAAAATTTTAGTGTCCAACTTTTCCTGAAAAATAAAGACTTATTTCTTAATAAAGGACAATTAGTAGCTTAAACAAGATTAGAATATACCCCAGCAGCTTTTATAGGTATGTAGCGCATACGAGTCTGTAGATTGTGTATGAACTCTGTTTGCACAATGCTCAGATGTTACGGAGAGGGTGGTTTTCCCAAAGCCTAAAGGGCAGAATAGAATGCTTACCTTTCTCATGCTCCCTGAAACTGCCTCCTTTTTTTTAGCAACAAGACATTCTTTTTCTTACTGGCATTTGCAGCCCTAACTTAGATATTTCTCCTTTGTACATAGGAGGGACTGGTGTTTGTAGCCAGTGACGTTCAATCAGTAGTGGGTCGATGTGGCTCGTTCACAGGTGGCATTCTTGTGCCATTCCAGTTGCCCTGCAGGACTGGAGGCAGCCTCTCTGGGCTGTTGCCATTGTCTTCAGTTTTTGGGTGTTACATGTTGGGATGTGCCATTGTCCTAGAAGGTGGAGACTATTCCTATGCAGAAGGAACTCTGTGAAGATTTTATCTTCAGCTTGATTTATCAGTGTACAGCTCACCAGACTGTATCTGCCATACCTTTGGTGCTTTTTTGTCTCCAATGTTACCTGTGAGTTTCTTTGTACTCCACTCTATTTGAAATGGTGAAAGGAAAATACACCCAAATCTCCAAGTTTCATCGTCACTCTACAAATTTAAGGAGGTGAATTGAAATACTGGCTATTTAGATTTCCACGGCAGTCTCTAACTTTATAAATGATAGAGAGCTGAAAGATACCCTTACAAAAGTACTGAGGTTATTATACTAGATGAAATAATTTTTCAAATTTCAGTGTGACTATACAGCCAGAGTAATTTCTAAAGATAGGGCAAAATTGTTCCCCTTCGCTGTTGAGCAGAGATAATACTCCAAACGTGCAGCTGTACAGTGCACTGCCTGAACAGCAGAGGTCCTCAAGACCTAGCTGTTCGTGCTTAAGTGGAAATTTTGCAGCAATTACATTCCATTAGTCATTTTATAAAACAATTTTGCTCAAGGATTTTGTCATGCAGTTAAACAAAATTATCTTGTTTTCCTTAAATATTTTTTTAATTATTGTGAAATATTATCTGTTGTTATTTCTTTTGCAGTATTGCAGTAATATTTTAGGAAAACACTTGGAGGGTTTAAGTACTCCTCCATCAAGCCTTTTGAAGAAACATACAGCAGTATTTTAGCAAAGTAGTTCCTGTGCCTCATTTGTCATTAAATGACAGTGCTGCTGTCTAGAAGCATAACTTTTTAATTATTATTAGAAAATATACCAGCATCTGGAACGTTAGGGTAAAATAAATTCTGGATAGCAGAGTTACATCAGTTCATGTTCAATTAAGACTGTAACTAATTTTTACCTCACTGTAGAGATACTAATTCAAATTATTTGAATGAGTACAGCAAGGAAAGAGTTGGCATGGTCTATTGAATTTATGGGCTTGGACAAAACTTAAATATTTATGCACTTACACAGGTAACTTTACTACTAGCCTCTCGTCCATAGAGTTATAGAAATACCTTCACAGAGACAATGGCATGGACACGAAATGATAAATATTGAGAATATATTTTTCTTCTGGCGCTTTACTGGCTGAGCACCTTAACTAGCTCTGTCTGGCCTGAAAACCCTTCCAACTTTGTTGCTGGTAACTTCCCTGTAACCTGGACAACTGAGCTTTGAATAGAAAGCAAGAATATAAGTAAAAGTAGCTGCAGTTTATTTTAAAATATTTTCCATGATTAACACATTTTTAATGGCAGGAAACACTCAGATTTTGGCTTCATTGTTAAATATGCTGGAGAATAGGTTTTGTGCTAGAGTAGCTGCTAGCTCACAACTATTTCCAAATTGTCGCACTGCTTATCCATGCTACTAGTATTAACTTGGTTGGTGATTCACAGGTTTCCAGAAGGCCAAAAAAATAGCATTTTACTTCAAGTTGGTTCACTACTGTCTTTAACCTGTCGTGTTTTCTGGACAATCTCATGATAGTGCCTTTTTGTAAAAGGTCTCTGAATGATGGATTAAGATCCGTCTTGGATTTTACGTGGATTAAGTTTTAAATTAACATAAAAGAATAACAATGTGAATCAATTTGATCAAAGAAAAAGTGTCACTAATTATTTAAACAGGACACTTACTACAGAGGTTTAAAGGCAAAGAAGCGGATTTCCCTTGCATGTGGATCAAATCAGAAGTATCCCATAATTGACTCTTTACAAGACCTTGCTGCAGCGTAATGGACTAGATATTAAAGCCTTAAGTATTTAAAGCTAGTTTCCGTCTTTCTCTAAATGGAGGTCTACCACTAAGAGCTATTTTACAAGTCTGACACATTAGCTTACATCACTGTGAAATACACTGGGCTCTGGCTTCTCTGGTCCGGAATTTCAAGAGCTTTCAATAGTTAAATGGTGTGAAATGGGTAGCATTGAATCTGTGAGAAGGAATGAGCATCCTAAAAATAAATTCCAGATGGGGATGTCTGTTGGAAAGGAGCAGAGATAGTAGTGGATGTTCCTTTTTTATAAGCGTTTAATTCATTTTATCTTTGCCACCTATTTTTAATTTTGTTGGTGCCTCTTGGGAAACCTTATTCTCTGGTAACGACAGGTCTCAAGGCACATGAGCCTTTTTTCTTTCTGCGTTCTGAAGATGGTGTCTTCTGCATTTATTTCTGTTTAAAAACTGTTTTAGATGAATGCTATTATAAATAAAATACTGGTTTGTACATGAAGGAACATTTTATTTTCTCATCTAAGGAACACATACCAGTTTTCTTTTGGAGGGGGTGCAGTAAAGTAATTCCAAAAAAAAGAAACTGCTATCTTCTTGTCCAGTCCTTGTTTGCACAGGGAGTATTGCATGACTTGCACTATCAAAATATTAGAGATGTTATTCCTAAGGCAATTAAAGGTAGTACAGTTTATCCAGTCTTATAAAAATAATCACAAATAAGACAGGAAAATGTGAAAACGTAAAATGGTGTGTGTTATATTAGGTAAGATTTCTGTTAATATAAACTTTTATTTGTATTGATCTGTGTTTAAATTGTTGCTGTGCTTTGTGCTAGAATCAGTGAACACCCTCCATGCTCTTCGTTTTCCATTAATCTACGCTCCAAGTAGTCTCTCCTGTGGTGTACACCAGCCTTTACCCCAGGTTTTACCTTTTCAGACAGCCCTGTGTATGTGGCACAGTAGTGTTACACTGATATAAGAAAGCTATGTGCTGTATTTCTTAATCAGTTTCTTTTTGTATGGAAATAATTCATATGTAATTATTCCTTTACTGTAGTGGTTTATACTATATAGACTTATAGGATAATATTACTTGGCAAGCAAAATAATCCTTAATATGATCCAGAATTTACTTTTAGCCAATTTCTGTCTTCTAATGTCAGGTAGAAATCAAATCATCCTGAAATCAACTGGAGATCAGTCAGGGAAGGAGCCCTGTGAAGGAAGACATTTTGTCCCATAGGCATAATTTAAAATTCCAAAAGACGTGAAAAATCTGAATATTTTAACTTCAATTTGTAACATCTGTGACTTCAAACCAGACATAAACAATACTGAATAAATTATATTTTGTGTGTTTCCTCAAAATAACATTGTAAATATTAAAGCCACAAATTATACTTTAAAATGGGACTGGACATTGACTATGATTACTCTGAAAGATGAAGTATTTTGTACATAAAGATCAAAGTATGCTGCTTAACTGTTTCAAAGGAGAAATACTTTGTAGAAGTTAGTCAGAAACTTTGGCTTATGGATTTAACTGGTTTTTTTTGTGTAGGTGAAGAAAGAGAGCCAAGTTTTCAAGTATTTATTTTAACAATTACTCCTAGGCTTGTCATCTTCTCTGAGGAAAGAACCTCCTGTATTTTGGTTAAGCCATGTGTTCGTCATGGGAATGTTGGGGTTTATTCATTCAGCTGCAGTCAAGGTTTGAGCAGCTAATAACAAGTAGCTTAACAAAACCTCATTTTTTATGTTTGGCAGGTTGACACTGTCCGCCCAGGAAGGCTTCTGCTATAGGGGTAGCGTAATATTTTCAGCGAACACTGGTTCTGCAAAGCGATTTCAGTTTTGCGCAGTCCAACCATATACATGATCGAATGTAACCAGCTGACCACATCCTCTCCAGCCCTGGCAGTGAGGGACAGGACCCATTTTTTCATAGTCTAGGCAGGGCCTAAGAAACAGATTTATCTTTGTCCGAGTGATTTTAAGATTTCTTCTGCTCCATCCAGGCCGACTATATATGACACACTCACAGACGCTGGATCAGTTCTCTGCCTCTGTGCAACGCCCAGGTAAACAGGGTTTGCACGGTGGTGTAGCGTGGCCGTTTTGGGGAACGCCAACAAAGCGGATCTCCAAAATTCCCACTGCAGAACCAGAGCTGCAGCAGCTCCCTAACAGCTGCGCTCCCCCTGCTTGGGGTTGCATTTGTACTGATGGCTTGCATCCCTCAATTTTCCCCTGATGATTTCAGAATGGAACAAAATGGAGTTCCTATGGCACATAGTTTTTCCAATGACCTTCCAACTTTCCACATCCTGCTCCCATGCCATAGCCGAAATATTCTAGCTCTTCTGCTGCTTTGACTGTAGGGGTCTGAGTTGTTAAACCTTTTACATCTCCACGGTGAAAATTGCATATCTTCCTTTAAATCTAATATTCTAATAGTTAATACTATTTGAGAAAAATCTCTTGACTTAAATCATGTCAGAAGGAGATACTTAGACCCTTCAAGGGTCCTGAGCATCATTGTACCAAAAAAGGGTTTGTTAGTTTCTATTGCTTCCAAAGAAAGTAAAACTAAGAAAACCCTTAACTCTTAACTTGGTTTTAAAACCTTACCCGTCTAATTCTTCAGTCATGAGATTTCTGCCTGAAGTACTTTTCTTGGGCTATCTTTGTTTTACACCAAAACAAATATTTTTAAAAATCCGTTTTCCATTGATTTTCTTACCCAGAAAAGCAGCTAGGAGCTAATAAAAGGAGGAAGGCTGGTCCAAAGAAAGCAGTGTGGCTGTTGTAGATTTGCAGAGCTGGTCTGGGGAGCAACAAGAGCTGCTGTCAATCTCCTTCCTTTTCCTCATTTGCAAGGCACAGCTGGAGAAGACCTGGGCACATACCCACGCTGGGGCTCCATTCCAATAGCATCCAAATAGAGAGATTAAACTAACATAGACATTAATTTATATTTTAAAATTAACCTAAGTAACCAACAAGAAACATATGAGTCTAATCATAAAGAAAAGCCTGATCTCCACAAAAAGAAAAATAAACTCTCTTGCCAAAGACTCTTTCCCCAGACGCATTAATACTTTCCTTCAGCTCACCATGTTGCATCAGAACTGATTTTGTATTTTAAAAATGAATGTTAATTTCTAACTATGTACGTGTGTATATGCTTGGAGCACCCAAAAAGCTTACTGAAGTAAATTGTGCAAAGTATAATAGGTACCACTTGTTCAGAAAAGATATGGAATGAAGGCAGGAGGCAGGATCCTCTGTTAATGATAAATTCTCCCTGAACATAACCTTCATTATTAGAATAGTAAAAATACTCTCATCTGTCTTTTATCTACATACAAACATGAAAAGAGCCACTAAAATAATTAACTTAAAGTTATGTAGACTAGATATATAGATATGCAGACGTTATAGATATGTCATCTAAGTAGAGCGGCAACATGCTTTGTACCGCATTTTAAAACAGTATCGGCCGTAACTGATAAAAGTGGGGGTGTGTGTATTACCTTATAATGATCTCCTAATCCAGGCTGAAGCAGGGCATTTAAGTCTCTCATACCGGTTGTCTTTCCAAAGAAAAACGCTAGAGCACATGACCACCAAGGTGTTTCTTGTCTGTCAGGCAGACTGTAGACGGTTTAGCTACCTCTACTAATGTGTCCAGCACGGAAACCACAAGCTTGTATAAGCATTGACTTTCTTCTGAATTCACAGCCCTTTGAAAACTTCTAATTACATAATTATTGATGTATCTAGATGTATCTTTGTTAAGATTCATTCATATTCTGTCTTTCCATCCGATCCTTGCCTTGTATTCAACTTTTTGTGTTGGTCAATAGTGGTTTAGTCCTGTCTTAAATCTTTATGGGAGCATTTTGTCATTACAGAAAGTTCTGTGGAGAACCACAGAGGTTCTCAAATCTGAGACAAGCAGGCTGCTTGTGATTTGAAACAAAACAATGCCTTTTTTTAGCTTTGATTTAATTTCTAGGTATTCTATAAATGCTAATGTAAGTTTATGAATAATATTCTCAAGATGCAAGTAAAATTTCCTTATGTCTTTAAGCTGTTAGACTCTTTTAAAGACCACAGCCAGTTAGTATGCCCCAGGCTCTGCTTCCCTCGATCCAGCATACCCTTTAGAATATTAATTTAATTGTGTTAAATTTCCTAGCGGAGTTAATTGAAGATGTTGGAAGTAAAGGTATGAATCCTGGTTCATAGTCAAAAATGTTTTATTTCATCTCCAGATAGATTATTTTTAAGTAACATGTAATTTGGTTTTCATTTCCTCTCCATTTTATTTAAAAGAAAAAGCTTTCTGCATTGTTATTCGCTGTTGCAGTTAATCTGTGCGTTTAGAGTGCAAAAATTAATCTTATAGCATAGAAGGCTTGCATGCTACTTGGAAAGTTTAATCCATCATCCTGTGTTTATTGTGTTTAGATTTCATTCATTTTGAGTCACAATCTTTTTTTCTCCACCTTGTGTGTGAAGTATGAAATAAGTTCAAGATGTGTATGTAAGTGTGTGTATGCATGTCTCAACTTCTATTCTGACAGTCAAAGACTGATTCATTTCTTTCCTGGTTTTCCTGAAGCACATGACTGCAAATCAAGACGCATGGGATGGGAAAAGTATCCATAACCTCCCTATAACTATATTTGGAAATCTCGGGGTTAATAGATGCCATACAGACAGATCAGATATAGAGCCAGTGCATACCATTGTTTTGAACATTGTCATCTTGAATATTTCTAATGAAAAATGGCTCTGCATTTTCACACTTCTCCTTCCTACTTTCCCTTGAGAGAGAGAGATACGTATGTTGTAAATGATATGTTGATGGAAGGCTATTAATGTAGGTGACCAGTTAGAGCATTCATGTGCAAATAAAACTGTCCCTTGTCTTTTTTCAAATTAGTTATAACATAGTGTGTTAGGTATAGTATTTATTTGTATGACATTTCAGCCTTATGAAATTCTTTTTAGTCCTTTATCATTATTGCCAATATTTTCTTCTTATTATCACATTCACAGCATGTCAATAATCTTTATGCCAATGTAAACTGATAGAGTATCCTAAGTATTACTCAAGGTTGCTCCTTTCTCCAGTCGTGCATGGGCTGATCCATAGCTCTGGTTATAACAAGTTTCCAAGGATGGTTTCAAATTGAAAGCAAGGCCCATATGCTCAGTCCCACAGTGCTTCCCGACCGCAATACCTTTTCACCCTGTGGGAAGTGCCACTCAAAAGGAACAGTGTCAATGGAAAACTCTCATCTTTCAGCTGATGAAAGCTGCTCTCTGCCTGGAGCCAAGTCAGTGCAACAGGCTTCAGAACACTGCAGGCTTCAGTACTCTGTGAATCCCAGTTGTTGCTTTTCCTTTTAATCAACCAGAAAAAGAGGTTTGAAAGGCTGCAGAATGAATTGCAGGATATGCCTGGACCCATCTGCTCCAAAACCATGTGGCTGAAACAGGATGAGATAAAGGAGGAATCCTACCATCAAAATGGACTTGTTTAGGCAGTACAGCTGACAGGTGAGTACCGCGGCTGTCAAATACTTACTTGCCACAACCAGTATATTTCTGCCCTTTAATATTAAAAATGTGTCAGAATTTCCATTATAAACCACTGATTTTGTGGGTTTATAGCTTTGCCATAAAAATACACCTTGAGTTGAGTCTTGGCATACAGCCATTTGGCTGCTTCTAACACAATATTAATTCAGAACATCCAGACAGTGGTTTTAAGCACCAGTATCTGAAAGGCTGTTGCTTCTTTTTTCTTTTTTTCTCTAGTACCTTGTTTTCTGCAGGACTTGCAGAAATCAAAGTCGGCCAGACGTAATTTCAACGAGAATCTGCAATATCTGGAAGCCCTTTTTGGAAGAACTGAGACCTGTGATAAGACAGAAAGATCTGGGGACATCTGCTAAATGGGAAGGCTGGATACAGACCTCCAAGACTGAATTGACAGGATCACTGTCTCATCCAGCAATAGAGTCATAGAATCATAGACTGGTTTGGGTTGGAAGGGACATAAAGATGACCTAGGTCCAATCCCCCTGCCATGGGCAGGGATACCTTCTGCCAGACCAGGTTGCTCAAAGCCTCATCCAACCTGGCCTTGGACACTACCAGGGAGGGGGCATCCACAGCTTTTCTTGGCAATCTGTGCCAGTGCCTCACCACCCTCACAGTGAAGAACTTCTTGCTTACATCTAATCTAAATCTGCCCTCTTTCAGTTTAAAGCCATTACCCCATGTCCCATCACTACCTGCCCTCGTAAAAAGTCCCTCTCCAGCTTTCTTGTAGGCCCCCTTCAGGTACTGGAAGGCTGCTATAAGGTCTCCCCGGAGCCTTCTCTTCTCCGGGCTGAACAGCCCCATCTCTCTCAGCCTGGCTTCATAGCGGAGGTGCTCCAGCCCCCTGATCATCTTCATGACCCTCCTCTGGACTCGCTCTAACAGGTCCATGCCCTTCTTATGTTGGGGGCTCCAGAGCTGAACGCAGTACTCCTGGTGGGGTCTCATGAGAGCAGAGGGGACGATCGCCCCGCCTCGACCTGCCGGTCATGCTTCTTTTGATGCAGCCCAGGGTACACTTGGCTTTCTGAGCTGCAAACGCACATTGCTGGGTCACGTTGAGCTTTTGTCAACCAACACCCCCAAGTCCTTCTCCGCAGGGCTGTTTTCAATCCACTCATTGCCCACCCTGTATTTCTGCTTGGCATTGTCCTAATCCATGTGCAGGACCTTGCACTTGGCCTTTTTGAACTTCATGAGGTTTGCACGGGCCCACCTCTCAAGCCTGTCAAGGTCCCTCTGGATGGCATCTCTTCCCTCGAGCATGTCAACCACACCACACCGGACTGCCACATCTTCTCAAATACGATGGATAGTGGCTTAGCCACTTCATCCATCAGTTTCCTCAGGACCTGCGGATGCATCTCATCAGGTTCCGTGGACTTCTGCACCTTCAGGTTCCTTAGATGGTCTCGAATCTGACTGCCATCACCCGGAAAGCTTACCAGAAGACAGCAGAAAGCAGGAAAGTTTTGGCCAGCTTGGAACTTGCTAGCACAGGTGAAGATATAAGATAAAATACCAATTTTGGGGTAAAATCAAAGAATCTTAAGTCACATTTGTGACACATTTGTTACACATATAGTGTAACAAAATGATTGTCAGTCAGTGATATCTGTGACGTGAGAAATTAAGAGAAAAAAATACTTGTAACTTGAAATTTACAGATATTCGGATGGGATATTTCAGATCAGCTCAAAAAGTATCAAAACCTCTACTTCTGAGCTATGGGCTTTAGGAGGAGCACATACGGTCTGTTCAAATCACAGTCCCAATGAATGACTGGAAAGATGGACAGAAACTGGAGCTCCTAGCAGCCAAATCCTGTAACTCAAGTACTGTTTATAAAGTGAATGATGAAAAGGGGCGATCCTAATCTGATCCCTGGCCTTACTGTACAATTAGGAAAAGTGATAATCTTGGTTTGTAAAACAAGGAAAATTGGCAGCTGTGGAAAAATTAAAGGAAGTAATTCAGTTAAATATTAGACTTATGAAAAAATTGGCCATAAAAGCCGATCTGAGGCTGGCCGGGACAGAGCCTCAAAAACGTCTAGGGAAAGTTCTTCAATCAGTTCAGGAAATGTGAAGACATGAAGCTGAAAGTGCTGAGCTCCAAGGAATGAGGATAAAGCTTATAGCTTTTCTCTAGATTTGGTCAGTTTACTTTTTGAATGTATATTAGGATCTGTGAAATGAATGGAATAAAGTACCCTTTCTCAAACTGAAGTTATTGGACTAGGTGGACTGAAAAAGAATAAATTGGTCTCAAGCAGGGAGAGTGACTGCTGGCAAACATGAAACATCCAAAAGGTGGGAAAACTGATTTTGAAAATTCCTCCTCCTCTGAGCAAGAAATGTAACTAAAATGATAGATAAGCTATGGAAGGATTTGGATTTCATTATAGCTAGTAACAGAGTAATACAGGCTGGAAGTATTGTCTTACAAATTAAATCTCTGGAAATGTTCTTTAATTATGTGGCCCAGGTGAAGCATAGTGTTTGTAGACAACTGATTTGCAGCGAGCAGATTTTCCTAGTACAGCAGTGAACGAGTACAGCAACTGCTTGTTGCAGAATCTTTTTACCCAAGTAAAGGTAGAGTGATGGAAATCATATTCTAAGGGCCAGGCCCTTGCAGAAACCTTAGCTGCTTAGCTGCTAGATCTGAAGGAGAGGTTAATTATCTCTTGCACTAAGAAACTTAAACTCTAAATTCATTTAAATGCAGAGCTGCAGCATGTTCTCAAGTGATTTCCTCGCAGCGTATGATGCTATAGGTAGGTATACCTGCTCTAGCTTTAACCCAGCTAGCACAGCTAACTGTAACTTTGAAAATACACAAGCTCAGAGATCAATACAAGTCATAAAGGTCGGCTAAGTACCTCCAGGCTGCACTGAGCTTGCGAGCCTCTACCGGAGTTAGAGTCGCCATTGCTGTTGGTACTTGTGTTAGCAGGGATGAGGACACCACAGCTGTGCCGCAATCACAAGTTCTGTGTACTGTTTAGATTCCCTAAAAGTTTTTTCCAGTTAAAGATCAGTTCTCTGGATCCAATAAATATACAGCCTGCACACAGTGGTCTACCACAGACTGATTCTGAGGGAAACCAACCCATTACACCGCACCTCGCTACTTAGCAAAAGCAAAGCGGTAAGAAGTGCTACTGGGCATCAAGGAAATGAAATGGGATGGGATAAGTGAGCTTTCAACAATTTTTGGACCTCACTCACAATTCTGATTAAAGTCAAATGGTGGCCTGAGCAGATTCTGCGGAGCCAAGTAACAGGAAAAGGGGGAGGGAACAGCTTTCAGAGCAGGACAAGACCTACTGCAATTTAAAAAGATGTCTTTTGGCTCAGCACCTGCTGAGTTTTAGAGGACGGGGAGAAGGTATGGTACAGCATGCCTGTTTCAGATTATCTCTAGATGATATCTTGGTATGAAGTAAAACATTTGAACAGGAACTGATGTATTTACAAATGGTTTGTAATACGTTGAAAGTCATCAACCTGAAATCAAATCCAAAGACAAGTGAATCATTGCAAGCAAAAGTAATTAATTATGAGTACACAGCCAGCCAGGGAATGGTTTTCACAGACAAAAAGAAAATGGAGGCAGGACAATCCTGACCAGCTCTCCAGACAATGGCAGTCAGGGAATTTCTGGTTGGTTTTTTTTAAGGATTACTGCTACTACTATTTCAGGCCGATTATTTGTGGCTTTGTTAATATTGTAAAACCACTGCATGAGTTTGGTGAGAAGGAATCCATTTCAGTGGCTAGTGTAGTATGATTTAATATTTTCATTTTTTAAAAAAAGATCTTGTAACTGCTCCCATTTTAGCTTCCCCATGTTTCAAACACCTTTCAGGCTGGACACAGATGCTAGCGCTTATGGTCTGGGGGCAGTATTGACAGAGGAAATCAAAGGACTTGAGAGGATGGTGGCTTATTACAACAAAAAGTTTATGTTCTCAGGAGAGAAATTAATATTCTGCTCAAAGAACATCTGACAGTGGTTAAATCTATCGAACTTTTTCACTGCCGTTTCTTTGGAAAAGGATATATGGTTTGGACAAATCCTCAGCAGGCTGCAGGGACTCTGAAGGGCGCGCTGCCTCCTGATCACAGAAAGGAGGAATGTTGTGCTTCCATGGTGTGAAACAGGCTTGAGCACAGGTTTATCTAGAGAGCAACGTTGGAGGTTCGTTACCAGCGCTACCTTATCGCAGACCGTGAGGAACAGGTCTCCTGGGGAAACCCTGAGAGCAGCCCAGTGCCCAGTTGTCAAAATGGCTCTCCTGAAAGTCTGTGTTCCTTCAAGACAGGGAGTTGGAGCGGTGGGCGAAGGTACCACCTCTTGTTACGGGATTCCTGCTGTGCGCAGAATTACGGATGGGGGTTTTTTGTAAACGAGCATAATTGTATTGAAGAAACACATGGTTCTATCATCCATTGATTTCTCCTGACATAAGTATGCTGCAATGAATTGAATTTTATTAATTTGTTAGTTTTCAAGGAGGTATGCTGCTATTAAATTCTCCATCTCTACTATTAGATGAAGCAAAGAAAATCTGTACCTTAGTGAAGGACTGACACAATACTATGTGGCTGAAACAATAGTGGTTTTATACCTACCTATCTATAAAATATCGTGATGATTTCTGGGGTCTATATATGTGAACTAAGTAACAGACTGTAGTTTTCTTGCTACATTAAACCAAGTGCTATGAAATTTTGAGGGTTTTTTGCTATAGCAAACAGATTCAGTTTTAAAGTTTTTGTATCTAAAGCCATGCTTTCCTAAATGTCGTCTTTTTCTATACCTGAACCATCATAGAGCCATCACGTTACATTTCTAGCGTCTCATTGACATTCAGCAACAGAGCGTGATACTAGAGTTACAGAAGCAAAGGGAAATAAGCGCATGAGTTTAAACACATTTATGTTAAACACAGATATCTCAACTTCTGAATATCATAGGCAGCTGAAAACTGAAAGGACAAAAGCTAGGGAAGTGGGTACTTACAAATAATCTGATTTTAACACATTTGTTTCATTTTAAAGCTATTTGAAGCTTTCTTCAAGCAGTAGGAGGGATCAAACACTGGAAAATCAGTTGTGTAAAGATTTTCATCACTTTGTAAAACCTCCGTTGAATGACCTTGCATGTAAATCAGTGGTACTGCTAGGTTACTGTGGGTTATCCAGTAATACTGACCTACATCAGCAGGGGTACATTTCATGAAACATGAAGCAGGGATGTTTTTTTCATGTGTAAGCTGTTGATGTGGTTTTTTTATACAGCGTAAGTGCCAGGTATATTTTAAAAACAGGAGTGGGAAGGAGAGCATCAGAAAACCAGTTCTGAATGTGGGACGCCCTCCTGCAGAAATAAGCACATTACCATTAAATAGCAGACTCAGTTAGCTGTTATTTGTGCCTGATATTAGGGCCTCTGAATCAATCACCCCAGCTACGTATGTAGTTGGGAGGTGCTTGGATTTTGGAGTAACGTGAGACCTGAACACCTAGGCAGAATTCAAAGTAATCTGTGCTTTAAAATTTGACCTGTTGGGGGCTGTAAGGAAGAAGGTTTGAGGTTGCTTGATGGTTTTGATTTGCGTGACTTGGTCTCCATTCTCATTTCGCCTTTATTGTGCCTGCTTAGCTACTCAGCGTAACAGCTACGCCTCAGGGTGCTCTGTCCTCCGCTGGGATCCTCAGGGTAGACTTGTTAGGACCCATGTAAGCACATGGAGCTCACTCATGTATGTACTTCATGGGCTTGGTGCAGGACCCCGTGATGTGTGCCATGCTGAATGTCAGATTTAGATGATTTCTTCTAGATCCCTTTAAAGTCCATTAATCTTTACAGAGCTGGGACTTTAACGGCTAGTGGTCCATTCCAGCAAAGTGCTGAGCTCCCTCAATTCAAAACATCTTGCAGAATGAGGCCAAAGACTATGAGTTAGGAAGAGGTGTGAGGAGAGCTTTATTAGTATGGCACATATTTAACCCATAGGAAAACCCACAAATTTTACTCATTTTAAGTGTATTTCACACTTTTTGACTATTTGAAATAACCACATTTGTAAAAACTTCTTTTAATGAATAGAGCTCTTTATGTACAAAGGCAAATCTTTTTTCCCCTAAGTACAGTACTTCTAAAATACTATTTCTTTTGTAGGTCTGGCTGCTTCCATCATCTGTTCGTTATTGCTTACTGCTACAGAACCCTCAAGAACTGAAAACAGGCAATTTAGATTATATTTTATCTTAAAAGATTTTTGCTGATCCATACCGCATATTCATCAGGACTAATAAGACAGAGAAGTAAAGGACTTTGTTATTTAATGCCAACTCCGACAAAGCTATTCTTCAGCACAAGTGGAGAGGCAGTACAATCTTTGTGTATGAGTGATGGGAAAGCGCTACCTGGTTACAAATTCTGGCCCCATTGAAGTCAGTGGGGGTTCTGCCATTTGACTCCGACAAAGCAAGGGCTTCACCATATGTTTAAAAGAAATATTTCACTGGGACTATTGTCAGAATGCTGCTAAAAGTATAATTTTTAGATCTACCTTCCTTTTCACATTTGAATGTTTGTTTACCTTACAGGCACTTCAAAGTAATTTGATATAAAAACTTCTCAGCAGTTTCATTTTATTTCAAGTTGGTTTTGAATTGGTTCATTTTTTTATTTCTTGTGCATTTAGAGACCCCACATGGCAATGTCTGGGCTAAAAACATGGTAGGGGAGTGTTCGCATATTTTGTATTGCTGGGATTTAAACTGAATTAAAGAAAAACAGAAATGAAAACATTTGCATTTGTTTATGTAATTAAAAAAAGTCATATAAAGTTGGACCCAAGCTAGCGAGCGTATCCCTTTAATGAACACAAACCTTCACCTTTTTTGCAAGCACACCATAAATGGAGAGGCATACATGTCATATCTACCATATCAATGTCATTTTAGAGTATGTAAAAAACCACTCTATTTGTCTTAGGAAATATCGAAAACTTTTATAGGGAATTCGGAAAATATTTTTTGGCTAGCATGAAAGGTAAAATCCTGCAGCACAAAGTACAGACATGGGCACAGAGACTGAACAGACGGGCTGCTGTAAAACAACCATTTAATAAGGCATTAAAATGCCATCGACTTGGACACATAAAAAAAAAGCTATGAAAACAAATGCCTTTCAAATAATTAGGATCTTATGCTTGAGACCAGTGTTGATGTCTATGCAGAGATTTTCCTGCTGAAATCAGACCAGTCTAAGTCTGATCGTCTAAGGAAGGAATTAGCAGCGTATAAATCGGCTGCTGCTTGAGATTTTTTTCTGTTTCTGCCATACAAACCCATTCATATAAATGATCGCTTCAGCCTTTCTATCTCCTCCTTTCTGTTTCCTAAAGTATTTTGGAATACATTTGATTTGGTATGCCAGAATAATTTTTTAATCGAATCTCAGATTTTTATCATGAGCGTGTGAAATGGTTGAGTTACTAGCTTTTACCCACACTGTGTGAGTGAATCTGAGCCAGGCTAACAGATGCAGCCAGAAATAGCAGCAGAACTCATTTCTGGTCTTGAAAATGTAGTGTGACTTTGCTTTCCCTTGAAGTAATGTACTTGTATTGATTTTAAGACTCAACAATAGTTTCTAGTGGTAGCTGGTGTGTAAAATATATCAAACGGTTGCATAAATTTATCCTTTAATGTAAGAAAAGATTCTTCAAGAAAAATTTTATCACCTGTAATGTATACAGATGCAAAAATAATTACTATAATTGACCATTCATGTCTGTGTATTTAAGCCTGAGTCACTGCTGTCATGATATTCTTCATTAACATGGCTCAAAAAAGATACACTGTTTAAAAAGAAAGTATTTGGAAGGACAGGCACCTGTGATAATGTAATTAACATGGTAAAACAAAATAATAGGGTTGTTGCCTGAGAGATGAGCATCAGATTCTCAACTTTAAGTTGGAATTGAATAATTTTATTACAAAAGTAGTGTTAAATTAATATTGTTTTTCTTAGACAATAAAATCACTGGTTTTATCTCCATTTCACTGAGTATTAATGTCAATAATCTTGAAGAAATTAATGTATGTCCCTTCTGTATTTCATCTTGTTTCCTGTTTTGTCAGTAGTCAACAGTTAGCCCCTAAGGCACATATTTTTAAACTTCTAATCCAGCATGCGCCTCTCTTTCAGATCTGTAATTTGAGAAACTCTTTGATTTTGTGTTTTCAACATATAGAACTGGGTCCAATGATAACAGCCCTGTGTGAAACTTTCATAACCATCAGCATAGGAGATCTTTCTCTTGATATTGTGATTTCGTCTGTTAATCAGTTTTATATGATTTTCTGCTAGCCTGGTTTTTCGAGGTGTGAAAATTTGCACTGCAGAGGTATTTTATGGATTGCAACCGTAATTTCTGAATAAGATTCTAAATAACTGGTCTGGTTATAAAGCTTTGGGCAGAATTTTTAGGTTCCTGTGAATTGCTGTTCAACCTTTGTTGCCATTTGGCTAGAAGTACATCCCAATTAGTAACCCTTCTATCTAGCAGTAGCAGTATGTAAGTGATTTTGGCGTGGTTTTTTTTTTTTTTTTAAGTCAGTCGTAAATGATTAGTCCAAAAGAGTAGCATAAAACTTCGAACTAGTCCCCTGCAGGAGTCGGCTGGAGGAAATTAAAGGATCAACAACATAAGGGAAGCACTGAGGTAGGATTGTTCCAGGCTGCAGCCACAGGCTTTCACATGCACTCAGGAAATTGACTTCATCAAAAGCTGAGGATGCAGGCGTGAGGATGAGGAGGATAACACAGGTGATGATTCTAAATCATGGCTCAATATCACATCGTTTTCCAAGGGAGAGGTTTCCTCCCCACCTCGAAAAAAGCAGGTTTTTCTATATAAAAATTGAATCTTCTCCTTATGAATTAATAAAAGTTCAGCACAAATCTGAGCTATAAATCTAACTTAATAAATAATGAAGACTCAGTTTCCCCAAAATAATATCAGTTGGATGGGGTTTTTGCACAAGTAAAAGAATGACTCCCTATAAGCTCCGCTGCTCATTTCAGAGTTACTGCTCTGTGCCCTGTGTGTGTGTGAGAGAGAGAGAGAGAGAGAGAGAACTGTAAAACCAATGACTCAGGAGTGCTTGGGACTTACAGTCAGGCAAGGCATTTTCTTTAATGTCTTAAGCAAATTCATGCTGCAGAAATGTGGATCTTCTGGGCCTGAGATGAAGCTGAAACCTTTCTAGTGGAGCAGGAAAGAATCACAAGAGGGGAATGCATAAATCTACATCTGGAGCCAAGTATGCTGGGAAGGCATAAAGAGGTGGGGGAGCAGGAGTGCCAGAGCAGGGCTGGGAGAGCGCAAAATTCCAAGGGGAAAAAAAGGAAGAAAGAAAGAGGAATGTCCCAGGAATGAAGCTCTTATAATGTTCAAAACTTTCATCGGAAGTAAAACACTGGAAGGCTATAATCCCAATAAGGAAATTAGAACAAAAAATAACAATATTCAGCTATTCAGATGTCAAAAGAAATAGCAGAGTTATTGGTGTTAGAGGTTATTGCCAGGAGGGAAAAACTCAGCATGTCTTGGGTAATTAAGCTTCATTGGAGAGCATGGATCCCTTCTCCAGGTAAGAAATGCTTTTATAACATGGCATCTTTTGCTATTGTAATTAAACACCATGGGCTATTCTGCATATGAAGTCTTAAACACTTTAGTCCTTTATCATGGGATTTTACTGGCCAGGCATGTGTGTTCTTACGGCAAAAAGCATTGGCTGCTATAAAAAAAGAAACCCAAACATTTCTTTTTATTACTTGACTTGCTGTATTTTTTTATATATTGAGCCAAATTCATCCCTTGTGTAGCTCAGTTGAAGCCAATAAGGATAGATTTGGCCCATGTCTATATGAGAAAGGTGGTGACGATTAAAATATATTGTTTAATAATGAGAGCTAAGGTAGTGAAGTGTCTTTGTGTCTATGAAATTATACACCACGACACCACCTTGCCAGTATAGAGTGGGACTAGCAAAACATACAAGACCAGTTGCTGATGGAAAGGCAAAAGCACTCAACTTTTATTATTATGATTAAATATCACAAAGGCATTTGAACAAGACCAATTTAGGTAACATCTCCAGAAGTCTCATTTATAGTGTAGTATTTTACCACAGAGCAAGCCATTTTAAAATATTTCTTTAATGTTTTTATATGTGGGTATCAGGGGCAGTGTGACTGGCTGTTATTAGCAGTAAGTAAAAGAACAGGTTTTATTTCATTTATATTTTAGTGATTTTTCAGTAATATTGCAAAAAGGAATGTACCCTATTAAATGAAACGTGTGGACAGCCACTATTATCACTTTATATTGGTAATTCCCAGTTGTTCCCCTGTGTGAGGCATTGCACCAACACATGAAAGACCTTGTTGATGATACCCTGAAGATCTGAAGATCTTGCCCGTTTAGGCAGTAAGATATCCAGAGCTCACTGCACAGACAGCCAAGTCGTATGTGCAGCACCAGAACACATGAGTTTTGTTTGGCGTGCTGGCACGGTGGGCCGTACACAGCAACTCTTCTTTGTATCGCTGTTGGTGAGTTCTAGTGACTTTTATAAACCAAAGCCTTACTGTACTGTCTGCTGACTTTTATCCTTCTACTGAAGGTATTTGGGTAACAGCTATTCCTAGCCAGTAACCATATCCCTAATTCCAAGCTCTCCACGCGTGCTGCCAGGAAGCCTGGCTCAGCCTTGCTCTGCGTCGTAATTGCCCCGAGTATTTGGTCGAACGCTTTACTGGGCGCTGGGTCGCCTTCTTGCCAAGAGGGGAGGTGGGAGGGCGAGAAGAATAACCAGAGCAATTTCCCTTGGGCCTGGAGGGCTCAGGAAAAGTCTTCTACCCCGTGGGCCCCCCTGCTCCTCCCCCTCTGCTCTGACCCTTTGCAGCTGCCTCTGGGCTACCTGTCAGTATGCTTTAGGAACTGGAGGTGGGAAAGGTCAGAGCGGTAAGAGGACAGATTTTTTGTTGACCCAAGAACTGAACTAGCTCTTGATGGCCCTGCCCAGGAGCGTAAGGAAGACAGCAGTACCTAGCCTGCTTTTAGGGGAAGGGCTCCAGCAGAAAAGGTAGCCCTGAATTGAGAATAAAGGTATAAAATATTACCGATGCAATGAGTTGCTCAGTTCCTCTAATGCTACCGGTCTTCTTAAGGAGTCTCTGACCCCTCAAAAATGAAGGGGAGAAAAATCCACAGAGCAAGAAAAGAAATCATTTTTGCTGTACTTATTTCTCATTCTGAACCTCTTTTATAGAAATCTGGCCTTTGGCATTGAACTCAGGTAATATTTTATTAGAAGAAAGCATGATTCATTGAAATGGTGTGCTTTAGTATCTATGGAACAGAAAACTGGGAAGGACACAAAAGAAGCTAGGCTGTGGAAAACCAATTCAAGAAGCCGTTGCCACACAAAGAATCTCAATCCGCGGTAAGAAACAACAGAAAGGAACAAAATATTTCCAAGGAAACACCTGAGCAGAGTGTTGGAGGCCAGTAAGGATTTATTAGGATATTAGCCTGTCAGGAAAGGGTGATACAGTATATGGGGTAGGAGAATACCCTGTCATTTTGAAATTAATAGGAACTTTTTTATTAGCATCAATGTGATGATCAGGACTGACCCATATACCTGTAAAATTGAAACTTAACCAAAGAAGTAGTAAGAGATCCCAGGAGGAAGGGGATGTTTAGTCTGTCTTAAACAGGATAAAAGTTACTTTTCTCCTTTTTTGCACATTTTCAGAGACCTAGTTTTCATACTCTGAAAAGCATGGCCGTGTTATCCATAGTTCTTTACGTACTACGAGAAGAGAAGCGGTCAAAACAAGTGAACTTGGAGAAGAACCTAAACCTCTCTCCTTAACACTGAAGTTGTTGACTCCACGCGAAGCGACATTGCGGTGTACACAGTCCGTAATCTCACCCAATACTGCCAAACTTCACCATATGTGACTGCGGTAAACTGGGGTCCCTGTCTCAGTTGTATGGCACTGTGAACTGCGCGGAACGGCACTCGGGTCGGTTGCATTGCTCACCGCGTGTAAGCGCGAGTGCATGCGTTCACCAGCGACAGTCAGATCCTCAGGCAACTCATTCGCATGTTGTCAGTTGCTTGTGCTCTTTGGACTTTTTATTTACTTATTTATTTATTTATTCTCCCTTTCTCTCTTCTTTAGTCTTCCAGTTCACGTTTTCCTTGTACTTAGTTTCTGGCTACTGACTTCCTACTTCCCCTTCTTTTGCTGTTAATAGGATGAAAACCAATTTTCAGGCAATCTAATTAACGGCTTCCAAGAGGTGAGTGAATATTATTGTCATGTTCTGCATGGGAGAAGCCATTAGTTCACTAACGGCTGTGGACTGCATCATGGCGGAGGGTATTAGCATTTGTAAATCCTCAGTTTCACCGGAGTTCTTAGCCTGCAGCTGAAGCTGTTTTCTCCTTTGAAACCACAGCTAAGCGCAATACAGGTAAGTACGGTTTTTTAGCTTCACATGTGCTGATTTTCATTAGTAGCTGGTCTAAACAAGGACTTCGTGGTGGCTTCTTTGCATCTTTGCCTGGGCATGTGTTAGGAGGAGAGTGAGCTATGTCTGCAGTAGACGTTAGAACAGGCAGTGAGCTAGCAGCAGTATGTTCGGTCACATTGTGAACATGCTACTATGCTTTAGTAGGACGTGCCCTAGCAGGGGATGTGCAGGCTTGGTCCTCATTTCCCCTGGGTTCTCAGAGACCCAGGGTATTTCTCTTTCTAGGTTCTTGATTTAATGGCTCTGCTGCTCCCGAGTTTCTGTATCACTCCGGGGAGGATGGTCAGTGGACTCATCGAGACATCAGTATTCCAGCCCTCACTTGCCTTGTTCTAAATATCCTGTACGTGCTGAAGGACAGGATTTACCCTCTGGCTTTTTCAAGCACACCCCTGCAGCCTACTTGCACTGACACCGTCCAGTCTTGAAGTGCTTGGGCAATGTTTGTACAAGGAGTTAAAACCCTTTTCTCCTTACGTGTTCCTGATGAAGAAATGTAGAAAAACTGCAGGTTGTCCAAACATCTATATAACAGGCGTGTGCTCAGTTCTAATACTGAGTGTAAATCTAGTCCTATCTCTCTGATGCTGGACAGAAACCCCAGTGGAAGTTTTTCCTGCCTCTAACCTGTCTACTTGTCTTCATAATGATAAATGGTGGGAGGGAAAGGGTGAGGGAGGCGGGGAAAACTCTCTAAGCTTTGAACTGGTGGTGTCTTAGGAAGGATGGGAAGGAAGAATGCAGATTCATTTAAAACAGAATTTTTATATGGCTAAAATCCTTGGTATGTTTCTCCTCTTGGCCACCTTTGGTGTTCTCCTAAGTAAGTCTTAGACCAAGTCCTTACCCAAAGATGTCTAATCAGGTGAGACATTGTGGTTACTTTTATTTTTTGCTGTAAATTGATTTGATTAACTATTCCCGCTTCCATTTTTGTCCTGTACTACAGCTACCTAGTAGCTGTCACCTTTGCTTTCAGTCTAGGTATCCATTGCATGCTGACTGTTTCGTATTACTTCTGATGCACGACGTGAGTTCATCACCTTTCCAGGATGTCTCATGATTGATTCCTCATGTCCAGGGCAATCTGCTCTAAAGTTTCAGGCTAAAACGAGTGCTTGGATTTAGCGGGGATAATCAATGATTTGAGTCTTATTTTTCTTATGTTTTGAGCTATCCATTTGTATATCAGATTCGCAGCTGATATTAAATACAATACAATGTATTAGGTTCAAAATGTTATTATTCTCTCAGTAGCTGCTCAGATGCACTGGGCATGAGTAAGCTCTAATTTGCAGAGTGTGGCTGTGTCATCCATCAAACTCAAATACGCTGTGCCTCATACCTAAACTACACTGCGCTGCCAAGGCTGCGAGCTGGGCTTGTTGAAAAGAAGATTAGAGGGCTGGTCTTGCTATACTGCAGTCTATAAAAGTTTTCCTATTGACTTCAACAGAAATAGGACTGAGCCTTATGATTTTGGCATGAAAACATGAAAAAATTCTTTTTCATCTCTGCTGAACGCTGAACTGCAGCACGCATTGTTGACTGCATTATGTAAGATAGAGGCTGTTAAGGAGAAATAGTAGTTTTGCACATCTTGTTCTCTGCACATGTTGTTCTCTAGTAAATACTTCTCAAAGGATGCATCCATTCCGGCTGGCAGTGTCTAAGGCTTAGTACACAGATTTGGCCCAGTTTCCTGCTATCGGTGTAAACCTCCCAGCTAGAAGCTACATTTGTCAAATTTTTGTCTTTCAGAATTGTTAAAATCATTGGTGTCCAAGTAGATGGTGCCAATATTCCACATAATTCTCTTTTAAAAAAAAAAAAAAACAACAAAAACTTCCTCCAGTTTGTAAATACAACCCCACTGAAAATATTCATCAAAACTGTAACAATGTATGGCTGAAAGCCAAAAATTAATATTTGCTAAAAACTAAGGGAAATGGCCAAAAAAACCAGATAGAAAACGTTGGCATTTGCAGAATATTCATTCAGTCCTCTTACCCATCAGTATTTTTCTAAGGAACAAGAGCCTTTTGACCTGTTGTAGCTATACCTCCTGTTTTCATTCCAGTGGGTTTTGATTTTCTTTTGTTAAATAAGTTTCTAATTAACAGAAGTCAAAATTATCCTGATTTTAATTGAGCTAGCGTTACCGGCACTTTGCACTAACTAGTACACTTTTTACTTCCTTCTCTCAGGACCCGGTTCCAAAGGTGGACTCAGGCTCAGGAGTGCAATTCTCAGCCCAGAGGGTGTGCACGCCCTGCGTAAACCCACCGTGACATTTGAAAAGTCGGTCTCAAAAGCAGTCAGTGATGGCAATTGCTGGTCGTGATGGCAAAAATGGTCTTTCTGCCGGAAGGCAGGTATGCGGGCTTGCTTGGTGGCCGTAACCGCCTAGCACCATGCCACAAAGCTCCAAGGGTATTAACTTCCCTTGCCGTTCCCCGAGCAGTTCCTCAGCAGGGCTGAGGAGCAGCCCCTGCCTAGTTTAATTTTAAACTTCACTTTGGTTTAAATACGGCACGGGTCGGTCCATACTGCGCAGCACTGCTGCACAGAGGGGCTGTGGGTCCTAGCCTGAAGCTGCCGCCTGAGCGCCAGTGCCTACAGTGACTGTTTTATAGGCAGAGCCCAAGGGGCAGTTTCCCTCGTGACAGTGTTTTCACATTAAAATACAGTTCATGTTGGACAAGGCTTTTTGCTTTTGTTGTACCGGTCCCAATATTTTCTTCTCTTTCTTTCTTAATATTGATCCTGTACTTTGTGGAAAGGAAATCGGTTCAAGACCTTATTCTCTCTACCAGCAAGTCACGGACTCACGATTTCTCTTCCAGCCTACTATCACAGCAATAAAACCCCTCAGATCACATTGAATTTAGGCTGCCTCTTGTCACAGTCAAGTGCATGGCACCTCCTTGGAGCAGATCCTTGAATTAAAATATTGTAAATTTTTTTGCCATTCAAACACTACTGCAGAAACATGAGTGGCCGAGGAGAGAGGAGTTTTTTTTTCCTCCTGCTGGAATTTTTCACTATAACCATCCTCAGGGGGGTTCTCATCTTCAAAAGAAACATTCTTTCTATACAAGCTGCAAAAAGAATTATTTAATGACATCATAAATTAATACAGAGAGGCACAAATTTTCCAAAATGTGGAGAGAGAGAAAAAAAAATTAGTGTTTGCCAAAAACACCCCAGCTCTTCCAGACTTAGGCCTCTCTTGAGCCTGTGAGCTGCCAATGATACCAAATTGAATGGCGGGGCTTTTGGCACGACTTCAGGTTAGCTTGTTTAAATTTTGGCGAATATGCGTATTACTCACATACTCAGCAAACTGATACAAATATTTGTTCTATTTAGAGTGAAGTCCAAACTCAGTGCTGGCAGAAGTGCGGTTGGACTCGGTGGAACTGCGCTTGCTTGGGCCAATATTAAATTTGGACAGCTACCTTAAAGAAAAACAGAATAAAAAAATCCCCTAGCCTTTTAGGTACAGATTAGAATACATCAATGGAAAACAGACCTCATGTGTATCCAAGTTTTCCTCGCTTGCTAATTTTTGCCTTAATCTGATTTGAAATGGACCTAGTTTTTCTGCACTTGGATTGCCGTTCCCTCCTACGATGCAACAAGCCATCTACCCAGAGCTAGAGCTGAAAAAGCCTCCCCGCACATGAAGTTCTCCACATTTTTGAGAAGTAAAAGCTCTTTAAACTGTAATAAATCAAGCCCGGACACAGTAAGCACACTTGATCTATTTTAATGCTGTGCAGGTTGTTGGGATTTTTTTTTAATGATGTCCACAGTTTAGTGTTTCTGATTTGAAAAACAAATAGACCAAATCCTCAAGGATACTTTGAGATTTCTGTGCTCTCTTTCTGAACGCCCACGGCTGGGCAGCACGCTGCCCGGCAGGCATCACCGGAATGACGCTGCACGGCCGGGTGCTTGACGGGGGGTCGCACACTCAGCGACTGCCAAACCTACCCAGATGTGAAACGCGGAAGAAATAAAAGTGGAACCTGGGTGCTTCTTCTGGCCAGACCAGCGCTGCCCACCTCGCCCATGGGCTTGCTCTTGGGATTGGATACAGAAACGGGTTAGAAATTTTGCAATGGAGAAAAAAAAAACAACAAACCACCACAACCCCAAAAAAGAACAGCACACTTCCATTTCATAAACTAACACAACCAGAATGTGCTTCAGGGTTGTGCTAGCTATGGATCTGTGCTCAGGTCGAATGGGATTTGTAAGCTGACCTCTATTTAATGCTATCTAAATGCTCTTAAAAATGTCCTGTGGAAGTGGGATCCCACTAACTTAACTTCGGCTATTTAGAAATGGGAAATCTAGTCTAAGTGGCTGAGCTAGATTCCTCGCTGAGTGGAAAAAGATCATCACCAGAGAATGATTCATCCCCTTTTAATCTAAATGTCTGATCTCTCTCCACTGACTATAAAAGGAGCCCAGATGACCAGATTAGCATATATCCAAATTTTGCACGTTTATGTGCTAACTCAGCCTTTTACGATCAGGTCCTGTACTTGCAAATACCATGTCCTATTTTTATAACTAAGAGCTTGTTATTTGCCACAGGGTTTCGCAGGGCGCTTGCCCAGCTCCAGTGCCTGGCTTGGGACTGAGCCTCGGCTGTGCCCTTTACAAAGGCTGGCAGCACTGCCTGCTCTGTGCTCGCAAGTTAAAACTTGGCTTAACCACGTGTTCAAGTCTCCTCTACGTCCTCTGCGTGAACTGGAAGCTTCTGGAACAATTCTTACAGGAGTTACTTTTTAAACTGCCTTAAATCAATAAATATTGCATTGATGAGCAGAAGGTATAGGAAAAAATGGTTAAAAGCAGAAGCAATGATTATTCATTAAAAATGACGTTGTTATTCTGTTAATCATACTTGTAAAACAGGCGAAAGATCCAGCCTAGCTTGTCACTTGGACTCTGGGCTGCTGACCCCATTAATTTTTTAGGTTGCACGGGCAGCATTTGTCTCGTTTGGTGTTGATTCAGTGTCACTATGAGAAATGAACTGAGCATTTCAGATCGTGGGTAGTGACACCCTCAGACCTCTCCCCCCGCCTCCAGCCTTTCATTCTTCACTGTTGTCGTTGCAACTGATCTGCACGTAAGTACAGGAACATCATTTTCATGCTCTCGTTTCCAGGCCAGTGGCTGCTTTTAACTTAGCCTAGTAGTGCTCCCTGTATTCGGATCTGTTCATGTGTCCCTTAAAAAAACCGGAACACGAGATATCACAAACCAACCAAAAGCCCTTTAGTCTTGTGGTGGGCAGTTAAAGCTTGATGGTGTAGCTTTGAAATGGTAAAAAAAAGGGTCCAGTGTGCACCTGGGGAAAGTGTGAGATTGGTATGCTCGGACAGTAGGAGACAGAAGAGAGACGAGGCATCCAGTAATTCACCATGGAACATTTTTATACTAATTATTGAAATGCACCCAGAGACAGCTTATAGTAGTAAAATGACTTTATGTTCTGATATGTAAAATAAAATGTCCATGCTATGTAACAAACATTTAAAAATTCCACACCACCTGTATCTAATGTGGTTTCTAATAAAGATTTATCTGTAGTATATATGTTTTTTATCTAACCAATTCTTAGTTTTTACATCAAAGGCGTGTAATAAAAAAAATCTTAAATAGATGTCTTTCCAAAAAAACCTTGCAACATTCATTTTTATTAAGTATTTCGTTTGTAAAAAGCAAAGCTGAATTGGACACGTGGCCTGCATTTGTGATATATATATATTTTTATATATATATATATAAAATATATATGTATATAAATAGCTATTCAGCATGCAAAAATTGTAGTGATTTCCAAAATCTGATTACAAAATCCACACCAGTCACACACATAGTCTGCTGAATGGGTGTGTGAGATTGCCCCGGTTGAAACGTGACCTCCACTTTAGTGGCCTCAGGGTCCTCACTGCAAGCAGCCGCCCTCATCCATCAGCCTCTCTTCATCGGAATGGAGTCACCAAAATGCAGAAGTACCTCCTGACTTCCAAATTTGTATTTCAGCTTTTTGCCTTTGCCCGTTTGGGAAGCGGGGGGGTGGGGGGTGGGGGAAACCCCGCTGCGCATGACTAGATCTTAAATATTTATCGCGCTCTTTAGTGGAACCAAACTCCCGGCATCGCCGCTGTGTTGCCATCCCTTGGGACAGCGCGGCCTGGGAGCTCAGCGGGATGGACGCACCGCAGACCGGAGGGGGACGCAGCCCAGCGCGGGAGCTTTTTGGGTGAAGGCAATGGGAGTTTCGTTCCAGAAAGAGCGCAGCTTGCTTTCCCAGGCGAGGCTGTTCCGCGCCGTGGCTGTCGCTGAGTGGTCCCTCCTTACCTCGTAGGGCCGCTCCGGTAGGCAAAGCCAGGGCTGAAGGAGTCAGTTCAAGATACTTCCACAGTAAACAATAGTAGCAATGTATACACTGGTTACAGATTTTTACCTGGTCTACAACTATTTGTACACTGTAAAGCCTGACAGGTGATGGGAACTCTTCCCACCCCACCCCACAATTAAGAAAATATTCCTCTATGCCTCCTTTATGCTGAAAACAATTCTTTCCGAGTTAGCTGCAAAAGAAAAAAACATAGCACAAAAGGCGCATTTCAGCTGAATACGAAAGAAATCAAGGACCAGCAAATACAGAAATCGTTTCTGGAAAGTATTAGCGACTTTTAAGCTTAAACTTCATAAATATATTGCAATAAGCGAGTGTGATTCAATCAACGGATGGGAGTCTGAAGACACTGGGTGTGTTCCTAACGCTGCAATTAATTTGCTCCTTGGCCTCGGGCATAACGCTTCACTTCTTCATTTCCCACAGCCACAAACGATGGTGGTGTGGGGGGAAGAAGAGCCACTTGTGCATCGGTGCCTCCTCCTCTCCGCGCCACGGCACGAACCCTGCGCTGCGCCGGGGAGGTACGGGAGCGGCACCGCAGCTCCCTGACCCCACCGCCGAGCCTGCCCGCCGGCCCCTGCGCTCCTACGGCTCCGTCACTTCCAGAGGAAGATGTAATTTCTACGGAAAAAAAGAGCTAAAGAAGTGCTGCTACAGCAGTCCTTGAGCTGCGCAACCGAGCGGATTGCTTTTTTCCTTTGAGTTTTGGGAAGCTGCAACTTCATGAACGAAGTACCATAAAAGTGAAGCTCTTATCTTTCCCAAATAGCCAAAATTTGCTCATGGATGTTTAATATTAGAAGCAAAAGAAAAAGACTAGCTACTTCACTTGTTAGTCATGAAGATGGTTTCTACTGGATCGGTAATGAAGACGCGAGAATTAATTTATTCGGGAGTCAGTAAGAGACTGATGAATCCAGCCCACCGAGACAGGAGATGTAATTCTCTGTGTGCCTGAAGATACAAGCTCTTCACCCACACAAATCCCTCTGGAAATGCACATTTGTCTCACCGAAGTGCAAGTTACCCACAGGTATCAACACTGACTGAACACTGTCCCGGAGCAGTAACGTTGGCTGTGGCATCGCTTGGCCGTCAGAGTCATCCGTCAGTCCAGTTCTCCACAGTCCCCATCCCTGAATGATACTGCAGCGACGACTCCCTCGACAAGGAAAAGCTTTGTGAGTACAGGAATTCGTTCGCCGCGTTTAGGTGCGGAGAGGGGGGTTTTCTCTCGCACACAGACGGGTGCACCCTTTCCCTCGGGAAAGATGAAGAAGGAACGCGCTCCCGAACCTGAGACTGGGACAGCTGGTTGTAGACACTGAAGTGGCTGTTACCTGGTGGCTGCGAGCCTTGACCCGTGATGGACGGGAGCCGCGGCATCATGGTGGTGGCAGTGAAATGAGCAGGGAAAGGCTGGTAAGGGACAGTTTCCATTGTCTGAACACTGTAGCTGGTGTAAGGTGCGACGGAAGTCCACATATTGCAGCTCAAGGGGGGAGGTGGAGGCGGCAAGTCGTCAACCGTTGAGACACCAGCGATTTCAGCCCCAGAACTAGAGTACATGCACGCTTCCCTCGGAGTCACCTCGCTGCAATAGGACGGGCTTAGCATCTGCTGATCGTAGGGAGGCGGGGAACGGAAGTAGTGATCGTCTCCTACAGAAGAGGAGGCTTCCAGGTAGGAGCGTTTGCAGGGCAGGTCCAGGTGCCGAGCGCTTTCTGCAAACATAAAAATTGCACGTTCAGGAGCAGCTCCCAGAGCGACGGCGTTTAACAGCAATCTGCTAAGAGCCTGGGGTGGTTTTACGGAGTCCCCCCAGAAGCCGAGCACGCAATCTGTGATTATTTTGCTAAACAACTGGCGCTCTTTTTCAGATTAATCCAGTTAAACCATTTTAGTTTGGAAAGACAATGTACAACATCAAAAAGACATTGTGTTGCAAATGTCAGGCTAATCCCCTCAGCCTCAAAGCGTTCTGGTGACATTTATCAGGCTAAGTGAGTGACTTGGGCTACTATTCTCACATCAGAGATTACTTCGCGTTCATCCAGATAACAGAGGTCCCTGACACTCTTGCAGTGTTACCCCTGACAAATTCAAGAAGTCTCTTAAAGGGTCTTATCGCAGCCTGCCTTCCTGTCATGACAAAAATGACTATACATTTCCCAGATATTCACGTCAAAAGCTGCAGAAATATTTCCAGATAAAGGAGCCCTTTCCCAGTCATCAGTCCTTCCCCTCAGCTTTATGCAGAGGAGCTGTAGCCCCTCTCCTACAGATTACGATGACCGGGGCTGCGTTTACCAGCAGCTTTCTGTTAGTTGTTAGGAATATTCTCTGGATGAATTACTGAATTCATCTGCAGATTAGACATCTGCTAAAATTACACATTTGCCTTGCAGTCCTCATTACTGGTGCTGTTAGAGTCTTCATTTGCCCATGATCAGAGGATTCTCACAGCTTAAATAAATTAGTGGCCAATGAGACATGCAAATGGAAGGATATTTTTCTGTGCAAAATTTTTTCGTTTAACTTAAAACGTGCCATGATCTCATCTGATGCTGGACTAACAGGAAGAGAATTGTAGTTACAGCTCACTTAAACTTGAGAACTAGTGGATAAGAAGAAAGGGATGCTTACACCCAGCTACCACAGTCCCGCTAATCTGCAGACGTCCAGAGAATTGCTAATGGCTTCGTCCCGGAGAAGTGCTGAATGCGTGTAACTTCATTAGTGCTAATGGCAGTGACAGAACATCTCAGGATAGGTAAGGCCTCCTCCCAACAGTTATTAACTCAGCTGATTCTAACAATGCATCATTTTCCAGGGCAGCCTCGTGCCATTTGAATTATGCACTCTGATGCTTTTCTTCAGCTCTGCCTCAGAGTCTGAACTTGCCTTCTATGGGACAAACCCACTCTCGGCTCTTGGGCCCTGACCCTCCAAAACACTTCGCTCACATCAGTATCTTTGAAGATCAAGGCCTAAGAGACCGATCCAAAACCAACCGGAATTAGTGATAAGTGTTTCAGTGCTCATGCTCTCAGGTTTATTTGCTGTCATATTTTTCTAGCTGTAAACTCGAGTTACCTCTTCTTTTTAGGCAATGATAGAAGAGCCCTGAATCTCTCTGTGCTGTGAAGGTGTTGAGTGGCAGATCTTGAGTATCTGAAGCTGCAAATTGCATGTGAGCACCGTTCTCATACTGATAATGTTGAAGGGTCTGGTGATTCCCATGAAGTGGGTTAACGTCTGGCTTTGTTGAAAGCTGGCCATGACTGGACACCAACCTCTGCCTCATGATGCTTTTGGAAATTACTGGGTATTCTTTGCTAAAAGAGGTGAGAAAAATTATTACCAGTTAGACAGCCGTCAGCATCAACAGAAAGGCAAAATATTAGTTTGGCTTCCCTAGAGCATCTCCATCCAATGACTTCAACACCCTTTGCCAAACACGATGAACTCATACTCATCACGCTGCTGGGTGTGGGCAAGTATTACGACAACACAGACCGTGCCTCGCTGAATCACAGCAAGAGCTTTTCAGGGGCATAAACGGCGTTAAAAGCCCTAATGCCCTCAAGCACAAGAAGACGTGATGCCCCCGTGGTGTGGGCACCTTTTAACTTCTTCTCCAAAGAGGTGCAGCACGCTAGTAGCAGAATGAGGCTTAAAGCCCAGCGGGAAGGCTGTATTTCTGCGCGGGGCGCAGGGTCTGAAGGGTGCGCTGGCTGGCTGCGCGTCGGACACCGCCTGCCCGCAGACGCTGCCTGGGTTCAGCGCACCCATGCACGCACACGAGCACACGCGTGCACGCTGCAGCAGCTCCCCGACCCCGACGAGCCAGGCAGGAGGCCGCCCCGCGGTGCACCTCCTCGCCGCCGTACCTTTGCAGTCGTGCCACGCGCAGGTCGCTGTCGTCGCTCCCCCTGAATCCCTTGGCAAAGGGGTTGTTTTCAATTTTCAGCTGGGTTATCTTTAAAAGAATGAAACCATGCATAAAGCGTCTGAAAACAGATCAGACCAAAAGGTGCAGCGGGAGGTCTGAGGCTGGAGGTCTCTAGGTGCCCTGTCCTAGGTGACACCCCGCGAAACGCAGAGTCCGTGAGGGTTTCAGCCACCTACAGACGGGGCGGCAGAGACGGCGTTTCTGCGTTCAGCGCTGGGAGAAACTGAGCCGTGAAGTTTGGCGCTACACCTTGCAGAAGCAGCTTTTAAAGCTGACAAAATTGCTGATTATGAATGAGGACAGGAATGCAAATTTTCCTTAAGTCTGGGTCCTGCGTTCTTATTCTGGGCTCTTGTTAGCGAGAATATATTTGTCTGATTTAAAAGAAGATTTCCAGTATCTCCGTGTTAGAGACCCCTGTTCTTTACGGCGCGGCTCTCCCTCATTCCCATAACAATTTTATGTATCTTTACATTCTTCATTCAGTCATTTTTCCTCTGTGAAAAGACTCAGCTAAAATAGTGAATTCTCTTTGGGCATGGGAAAGTTGCTGCCTTTTGCAAGAACTGCCTTTCCCCCCAAGGAGCTGCAGTGTATTAAAAGGGTCAAAATGCCTTAGAATTGACTTAGACTAGACCTAATTTTGATGGAGCTCGGCTTTTGTAAGGGAACGGCGAAAGCTCTGCCATTTCATGAAAATTCTGTTGAAAAAATTATGGGTGAAATTGCCTTTAAAAATATTCACTAGTTCATCTGTCTTACGGCCCCAGTAAATATAGTTTCCCCTCACCAGTCCTGCCACCGGATCCCTTCCCTTTATAGGGCAAGTACAAACCAAAGCCATACAATGGTCAGGAATGCCGGGAAGAGGTACTTGGTTGTCCGGTGAAAAATGAAAATAAAGCACCTCTTTAACAAAGGATTTTGTAAAGGCCAACAGGTAGCAAACGAGATCATCTGAGCGGGTTTCGGGAGCTGCAAAATGCCAGAACAGCACCAGAACATTGGTAGGGACACAGGAGCTCCTAAAAATATCCCTTGTCTGCCTCCCAAAGAGATGTACGTGTGTCTGTGCACAAGCATACGCCGAAGGCTCTTCGACAGTAAGGTCACAGACAGGTCTAACACGTATCACAAACAGAACGGGTCAGGACCAGGTCTGATTGATGTCCTTCCCCACTAAGGAACACGAGTGGGTAGGATCATGTCCTTGGGCAACCGACTGTCAGTGAAAAGACCCTTTCCAGGAGGAGGAGAGGGGAGAGCGTGGCAGGACACCGGTGGGGAGAAGAGGCCACGTCCCTCCCTGCAGACCCACTGCCCTCCGGTCCCCTCCCTGTCCGAGGCAGCGCAGCCCTGCTCCCCCCTGCAAGCCGGCCGCGGGCTCGCACCAGCCTGCATCCGATTTTAGGGGTGAGGGTAACAAGCAAGTTCTGTGTTCGGAAGATTTTGCCAGAGTGTTGCTATAACTAACAACTATGCTTTTAGCAATGCTGAAAAATATCCCTTACCAAAAAACTCCTGAGAAAACATCTGGCCGGTATCTGTGATGGAGAAGGAAGGTGGTGACATGTGAATTTAACCAGCCTTGAGGGCTCGAGCTTTTCCTCTCTGCTCCCACAGCGGTTCCCGGGTAGCTCCCAATCAGCTGATGAACCACAAGAAGCGTAGGGCCCTTCCTAACCCGCAGCCCGACATCAGGTGTGTACATCTCGGTTTAATTTTGTTATTTAGTGACTGTGGTTTTCCTCTGACATGAGCAGAACCAGGGCTTCAGTCCCTCCTTGTCACCTTCCCCTGGCTTGACCCAACCCAGGTGGGAGTTTTGGGTAAAACACCTACACCTTCCTCACCGAGCTGTACTTAGGGGTAGCCTCTATCATCAGCTTTCCCTCTCTGGGAGCCCACAGACCGCTCTGTAACCACAACTCTCATTTTTTATTTCGAAAGACGATTATTCTCAAGGACACTTCTTGCTAGCAGGGTATTTCTGAGAGAAAAACCGTTCGGTGGTTTGTTTTTTCTAAAAGATATCCAGAGGAGGTTTTTAATAATTGTTAATGCCTAAGAGAATAAGCAAAACCATTCGCTATTTCTCTGAGGTGGTGATTTTCTCGAGACCACAGTGAGGTTGCGGCGAGACCTTCTGCC
The DNA here is from genome assembly GCA_034782735.1 of Sagittarius serpentarius. Lineage (NCBI taxonomy): Eukaryota > Metazoa > Chordata > Aves > Accipitriformes > Sagittariidae > Sagittarius > Sagittarius serpentarius. Next base: position 3,501,113 of record JAVKLA010000084.1, on the reverse strand, counting down.
TCCCGCTCCTCCGCTGCCGACCGCCGTGCTCCCCCCGGCCGGGCGGCATCCAGCCCCCCCCGGCCTGCAGAGCAAGAGCTGGGCAGCAGCGGGGCGGCTCCTCGCAGGATCTTCGCAAAAGAATTAGGGCTCGTCTGGGGCATTTTCCCTAAACTCGTCAGGTCCACTCTGTGCTGCTGCTGTGCAGGCAGCTACTGACCCCCCCCACCCCCCCCACCCCCCCCACCAGCAGTGGCCGTATGGCAATGACAGTGGAAGTGTTAAGTTTATGAAGCACTTTGGGAACCTTAGGGATGAAAGGCACTATTGACACGTGAGACATTTTAAGTAGGTATTAAATAAGCTCTTTCGAGCCTTTTTGGTTAACCATGTTTGGGCAACTGGTCATTTTACACCAACAGCTACAACTTTTCAAACAGGATTCACTTCAGTGTCCAAATAGGGACGTCTTTTTTTTTTCCCCCCTGTCTTACCATAACACACACATCCATGTTTCTGCTCTGAGTCTTTTAACTGGCTCACTAATTGCAAAATCTTGCAAGGACTCTATGCTTCAAGCATCAAAGGGCATACAGGCATCCTGCTTGGGAGGAAAAGGTCTGGTCAGATTATTGGGGAGGAAGAATTTCACATATGTTCCTGTTCCTGTAGTATTTTCCTATGAATGTGCAGAAAAGGAGCTGATACAGTAACACGTGGCAGATTTCACATTTGGGGTGACAGGAGGGCTCTGGCGGTGCTACTTCACTCTGCCCCTTTGTTTATGAATCCTGATGTACTTTAAAAACTCCAATTAATCCTCGTACAACCCTGCAATCGGACTTCGCCGTTAGGAAAACTGCAGGGGAGCAGGAGCTTGTGCAACGGCAGGCAAATCGGCAGCAGGACTGCAAACGGAGCCTTGCCATCCCCTGCCTGGCGTCCTCTCCTCTCCCTGCCCTGGTGACAGTGCACGTGCTGTCACGGGGAGGTGACAATTAACTGTCACATCGCTGTCCATCCTGCTAGTGACCTGGGCTGGTAAAATCCTCAGACAGAACGCTACCCGCTGCTGCCACTACCAACTTGCTCAAAAAAGCAGCAAAGCCAAACTCTATACTACACGGGTATCTGTGACACGCACCCAAAGCGCAGAACCAAGCC
>JAVKLA010000084.1:3474800-3499941 GCA_034782735.1 Sagittarius serpentarius | reverse complement strand
GAAACCCCCTCCTGCCTTCACGTGCTAACCACAGAGCAGGCTCTTTTAGCTGCATATTTATGGTTACATTCCTCGTATGTCTCACTAAATACACATACTATAATTACTTTTCACTGTAGATTTATGAGCAAGCTTTACTGGTCATTATTAGATTTGCTTGCTGTTTTGAATGACATCTTAGCGTTTATGAGCACGCCAATTCATTAGCGTCTGGCCTCGCAGGGTTTGCCAAGATATTGTTACCCAACGATGTTCATGCTGCTCCTTAGCTGCATCCTCCGGCTCGTCACTCTTGCTTAATGCTGGGACGGAAACTTGTCTTTTGAAGCAGGCATTCTCTGCTGCACAACAGCGGCGTAACAGGCTCTCCCCCTCCCTCCGAGCAAACAGATCCTGCTCACCAAAGCACAGCACCGCCGCGCCATCGCTGTGCCGCTGCGATTTGGAAGAGCACTTGGCAGCCGTTGGCAGCAGAAAGCTGTGAGCTGCAAAAGCCCGCGGGCAGAAATTAAGCACCTTCAGCCAGAAAAGCAGCCTACCTTGTGATTCTGGTAGGAAGTCACCGAGATAAAGGACGTCTCTGGAAAAACGTGGGTGCAGAAGGCTGTGTTCTTCGACCCGAAAGCATTGTTCTCATCCGCCTTCACAATATGCAGTCGTGGTTGGTATTTATGCATCGAATTAAGAATGATCTGAAAAACAATTGATGCTAAAGTGAGAAATCCAATTTAAAAAAAAAAAAAAAAGACAAGACAGATTTTACTAGCAGGACACAAAAGCCCACTAGTGCTCAGCTTTAGCTTTGCTTTCAAATTAGAGGGGAAAATTACATTACATAAATGCGTATGAACCAAGACAGAAAAGGTATCTGCCGCTCTGGCAAGCAGAACTGAACTTAAAGCTTTCCTGGTAAACCCTCATTTTCTTATTGCGATTGGACAGAGTCAGTCTGGGTGGAAAAAAAGTCATAAATTTTTTTTCCCAGCTCATGCTGAAGCTGTACAATATATATAATTCACCAGCAGACTGGTCCATAAAGATTCCTAATAAATACTTTACTGAGCTGAAAAATACACAGTTTAGCAGAGGCAAAAAAAAAAAAAAAAAAAAATCACACAAACCACAGGGAAAAGAAAAATAAAAAAAGCAAGCTATTTTTGGTTTATCTGCTGGTAAAAGAAAACTACAAAAGAGGAGAATTTTTTTTTTTTCCTCCTGTATTTGCGGAGCGGCTCCGCGCGGGTGGCTGGGCCTGGGCACCCCGCAGCTTCTGCCCTCCTCTCGAGTCTCTGCGAGCCAGAGGCGGGAGCCAGCCAAATGCTTTTTCACGGCGAGGGCGAGGAAGCGCTGCGGGGCCGCGGGGATTGCACAGCCCGGGCTCGGGGCAGCGCTGGGCTGGGCTGCTCTGATGGAGCGTTAGGGGCCGAGCGGGGCTGCCCAAGCGACCGTGCTGCCCGCCCCAGCCTGGCCCCGCAGCGCTCGTCTTCCACAAAGGAGGGATGTGCCCAGATGCTACAGAAGAAAATGGTTTTAAGAAATGGAATTTCCTTTAAGAACTGGGATGGTTTTAAGAAAAGCCGTTATCCCTCTTACTGGGCAAACCAGAAATACTGCTTTCTTCTTGTTTTCTCGGCGTAACCCATTTCAATCTCTTCTTCCCTCTCCCAAACTGGCTAATTGAGTCTGTCCTCCCCAAGCCCGGCTGGTCCTAGAGGCGAGGGGCTCTCCAGCCAGGCTGACGGCCCTCCCCTCACTGGGGTGCCCAAAGCAGCTACCAAGGTCACGTCCATCCCTGACAGAGACACCGGCAAAGGGCCGAGTAGGGAAGACTGCAACGGGTGATGTCTTCAACGGGTGGTAGAGAAACGGGCGATGGACGGACGTACACAATGCAGCAGGGCAGCACCAGTTTACGTGAATTGCGGATTTAGCCAATTTTAAATGAGGATTACTAAGAAACAGAAGACATTTGCTCCGTGATGGGCTTTTGTGTTCAGGAAGCCTTTCTATTTCATGCTCGTCCGTGCCGAGGAGGGCTCGCAGCAGCAGCAGCAGCAGCAGCAGCAGCAGCAGCACCGCTCTGTGCGCTCCAGCCGGGACGGGAGGTAACGCATGGAGCGTGTGCTCTTTAAACCCCTTCGTCTGGCTGCACGTAACTCTGCCCACAGTAGCTGGCTGCATTATATACCACTTAAATGCAATTTTTATTGTTGACATTTTCCAGACAACCCTCCCTGCTCCCCAAGAGAGAGAATGAGGAATTTTTGGCATTTTATCAGCTTTGCATCAAGCCTCTTTTAAGCACTTTGCGGCTGTTGATGTGCAGGGTGTAGATCTGAGAGGGTCGGCTCAGGTTTGGGTTTGGAGCCTTTTCGCTGCTTTCATGTATCAGTCACTCGTAAAACAAAGCCGAGATGAATAACGCCAGAGGGCCAAGACTTTCATAAGAAGGGGCATTTTAATTTTCAATAATTAAGAGCTGAGCCAAGCTGATAATAATGGCTGTCTGGAGCAGAAAAGGGGGGGTGTTGAGCTCTCCTCCCCGCCTGTCCCTGCCTGCCCAGGTCTAGCCAGGATGGGTGCCTTGTTCCCAGAGTCAGAGCCAGCCAACAGCAGGATGAAGAAAACAATCTTAAACTGAGATTTCCAAAGGGAAAATTAGGAGCCCAAGTTTCGATACGCTCTGGATGCGTAGTCCGTATTCCCCCTCCAAAGCAGTATCCACTGGGCTACAATGACTCCCTTAAAAAATCTTTTTTATAACCTCTTTAAACCCAAGACGTCCAAACAACTTCTAAAATGAACAAGCCATTACTTTTTGGAGCCGGATAGACACATGCAGGACAGGAATTCTGACAGATGCTCCAGGTTATGGTTGTGGCTGCAAACCTGCCTGGAGGTTCACCATGAACTGCTTGGTATCTGTGGGATGTTTGGCGGGGAGGAGCCTCTATACGGCTTAATTTAGCCACTGCATCTACAAGGTCGGGCATTTCTGTCCCTTGCCCCGCAGTGAACATTCGCCCACGTGTCTCAGTGCAAGTACCCGTTGGAAAGTGCCGGATTTCTTTGAGCGCGCGACCGTGAAAGGAGACCTTGAGATGTGCCAGATCAAAGCCGAACAGCCATCACGCAGCGCAAAACGTGATTAATAGATGTGAGAACCGTAGAGTGCTGCAGTTAACTTCATCGAGTCCGTGTCCACGGACGCGGATGGGGAACAGCTTCCAGCCAAGCAAAGCCCTATAAAAATACGCCGTTCTCATAGGATGAAGAAAAGCCCCTTCAGCGATTTGGCAGAGCAGTCAGCACGCCCGACCGGGGATGAAAATGGGAAGTCGCGGTGCTGTTTCAGACGGCCTCCCTGTGCCTGCTGCATGGGTGATTTCTCACGTCTTTTGGGGGGTGCAGCAACCACTCTCCGCGTACTCACAACCAACATTTCACAGGCTTGAAAACAAGGACTCATGTACGGAGGCTGTGCCTGCACACGCATCCTCCTTGCTTGTGCTTGGTGTAAGCCTTGTGCATTCAAAAACTCTACGAATCATTCAAAAAAGCCTCCCGACCCTTAGCGGCAAAACGCTGTGCCTGTGCAAAGTGAAATGCCAATAATCCAGGCTAAATAGTTTTCAAGGCTGCTGTGGAAAACTGGTCACTGGCTAAAAATACACAAAACAAATGTAAATTCCACTCCGATGACGAACGTCAGTGGAAAGAGTAACTTAAAGAATTGTGTCAAAAATGAGAAGTATTTTAATTGACGGGACAGAGCATGGCTGCTGCCGGTCGGTGCAGGCAGGGCTTCAGCAGCAGCACTGAGCAGGACAAATGGTGACGTAGGAGCTCTCAGCCTCAAAGATGATGCTAAAACAACAACTTTATATTTTCCTGTACTTATCTTTTTCATTGCGAGGACGCGGGGAGATTAAGTCAGTGTCAGACACTGTATTTTTAAATTGTTTTCAGTACAAAATGTAGATAGTTTGAAATAGGTTAGCCACTAAAAAAGAAACGGCGTTTGCCTTGTCTTGCCATGGAAAATCGCTACTGGTGTATGGGTTAGAGGAGAATTTTAATGTGACAAAGGACAAGGGTACAAAGTTAGTAAGGGAAACTGGAAAACAGCATTTCTTGAGCAGCTCTGAGGCACGCTGGCTTAGTAACTGAAAGCCTCTGTCTGCAACTTGGTGATCTGGTCTATTTGCCTATGAAAGAAACAGCTCAGCTTACATGAAACGGCAGCATATTTAGGAGTCTAATAAACGCAAATTTTTTTCTGTATTAAAAGAAAGAAGAAAAAACAAAAGATAAATTAAACAGATATCCCAACCGGAATCCTCAAATTAGATGGACAACCCCTACTTTAGGAAGTGGACATTGGCTTGACATCCCGACACGGGCCCCCGTGGGGACGCCATCTCCCACCACCACCACCACACAAGCACTCTCTTTGCCTGGAAAATACCCATTTTCCGGAAACAAAATGGCTGCTAAAAAGTACCCACGCGGGTTAACGGCAACCTTCATCTTTAAGAGCATCGGTGCGGATGGCACCAAAAGGCTGTAATGAACCACCCGCCCTGCTGCGGGGACACGGCGGGGACCCTCCTCGGGCTGCGCCGGGCAAGACCCAAACAGCTCCGCTAGTATTTGAGAAACATTGTACGTCTCTCGCCTCCCGAGGCCATCACGGTGATGCAGAGCCTGAAGCAGGCAGGGATGCCTCCTCCTGCCCGCGCAACCCCCCCGCATCGCCGCCAAACCACGGTACTGCTGGCCAGAGGGGAGCCAAAGCGGAGCTCGAGGGTGATGTCACTTCTACCCCCTCGACATCGCACGTGCGGACCAGATTGCGAGAGAGACGAACTCCAAAGGCAAATGTGAGCTTACACAAACTTTTTTTTTTTTTTTCACCCCCCCACCCCACCCCGCCCCGTCTCCCTCCTTTGTGCTGATCACACAGTTGGCAGCTGGAACTTAAGCTGTAATATAGCTCAACTTCTTTATTTTTTTGGCATTCCCCAGTCAGCAACAAATGTCCAAAAAAATGGTGTCATTCACTCCTTCCATTTAATTTTACTTAGGAAAACATACTCCTTTAGCATCTAATCTCACACACTGCTGAGTAATGTCGGCTTCAGGGCTCGAAGACATTTGCCAGTTTGCAGGATTGGGCCCAGAGGCCAGAAGCTTAGTGGGGTAATGGTACCGCATTGCTTGTCACAATGCAAACTTGCCTTGAAATCACCAGTAAAACGTATTTACTTTCATATGAAATTTGGGGAGTTGATTTAAGAGCGCTCCCTGTTTCGCCAAGGTATCAAATGTCATATGATGCAGTGGTTGTTATGGCAACTACCCTTTTTATATTGAATAGTAAATGGCTACAAAAAAGCCATATAATTTTATGGTTGCTCCCGGAGGATCACATAACTAATATAAAATCTCTCATTTTAATATATTTTCTGCTTCTTTCTTCCTTCCTTCTATTCTTTCAAAGTGAAAAAGCCTTTGAGCTGAGGCTGGCCCTTGTCCCGCACTGGGACGCGGAGCTGGGGCGCAAAGGACCAGAACAAAAACCTGACGATTCAGTCTCCCGCATGGAAAAAAGAGCACGTTAATCAATGCGGCTCTTCCAGAAGCGCAGCCACTGCTGCAGTTCGTCTTGATTAATATTTAGAGCATTTGATGGTAGAAGCCATCCCAAACCTAACTTTCCTTTAGGAGTAAACGGTTCAGAGGTGCCCCCCCCCGCACCCGTGCAGGAGCTGCCCCAGCTGGGCTGCCCAGGATGAAGGGGGTGTCTCCAGGGCAGAGATGACGGGAGCGCAGTGCCACCGCCCCGGGACAGCCGCCCTCGCTGCGTCCACCGCGGGAGCTTGCGGAGGTGCATCACCCCAACGCAAGCAGTTAAAAGCATACAATCGTTTAGGTTGGAAAAGACCCTTAAGATCAGCAAGCGCAACCAAATAAAACGCTATATTCAGACAGCCTCTACAGCAGCTAAAACACTAGCTCTAAAATTACCTAAACCTCAGCCTATTTATTTTCAGTCATCTCCAGGAGGCGATTCACCTTGCTCTGCTCAAAGGCGGGCAGCCGAGCTGGGCCGAGCCGAGCTGAGCCGAGCCGAGCCGGGCTGAGCCGAGCCAAGCCGGGCTGAGCCGAGCCGAGCCGAACCGAGCCGAGCCGAGCCGAGCCGAACCGAACCGAACCGAGCCGGGCCGAGCCGAGCCGGGCCGAGCCGAGCGGAGCCGAGCCGAGCCGAGCTGCCCGGGGCAGGGCTGTGCGGCAGCACCCCACCGACGGCGATGGTGGGAAGGGGCTCTTGCCAGCCAGCCCCAACCCTGACTGCCGGCCGGGCTGCTCCCCGCCGGGCTGCCGGAGGAGGAGCCTCCCAAACCCACACGTTTGTCCTGGCAATCCGCACAACGAGGGGAAAAAAGAAAGGCTGGAAAATCCTGGGAAAAGATTCAACATGAGCTCAGACAAATTGTTCCTTAGGAGAGGGCCAAAGCCGGGATTTATTTATTTTTTTTTTTTCTGTCGGTCCGTTTTCATCTAATGTCAGCTGAAATTCGTTGCAGTGTTTCCTGGCCTTGCGATACAGCTTTGGTGTGGAGGAGAAGTCCACCTCCGCGCTGGCTCGCGAGCATTTGTTGCTGAATGGAGAGGACAGGGCGGACCCAGGTGTGTGACCCGGGGACATCCACCGGTACGTGAGCCAAAGCACGCCCGGCACCACCCCACGCGGCTGCCTGGCCTCCTGTCACCCGCGGAGGCAAAAGATCTTTGACAGGCCATGACTTCTTCACTTGCCCTTCTCCAGGCCAGCTCCCCACCCAAGACTGGAAGACAATTTCAGGATCTGAGTCTACTTAAACGTTATAAAATCCACTGCCTTTGACTCCTATAAACCAGTAATGTAACAACAAAGAGACTTAACGCAAGAGATGTAAATCTTCTTCTTTTCAACCAAGAACTCTACTGGTTGCTTCTTACCCAGCCATTTACATTGCCCACTCGGATCTATTCGTCCCCGCGAAACCCAGGCCACCCCCAGCGGCACACAGCTCTGCTCCTTTTTGGTTTTTTGCAGGAACAAAGCAGACAATGTGAAACTTCACGTCGGGCTTAATTTATTTGGGCACCACTATTTCTCAGATCAGCTGTAAGACATTTCCTAAAATGGATGGGGGGGGGGGGGGCGGGGAGGGAAGAAAAGAAACTTTTCATAGATATTCTTTCAACAGAAGACTTTGTGATGCTCCAAAAAAAATTGACGTCGAATTTCGGGCTGGGCAAAAATGTTTTTTTCAGGCTTTAAATGGACTGGGAAAAAAGCTAGTTTAGTAATGGGAGACACGTGTATATATGAAATTTTTATATATTTCTTTTATATATATATATAAAAAAGAAATCATATATATAGACAAAGAAACCATATATATATATAAAAGAAATCTTATATATATATATATAAAATTTTTAGCTGCGAATAAGAATGTGAAACTGCTCTTTTGCTACAGAGCTACTACAGCGCTGCTCTAAGTGAGGACAAGCGGGGTGCAGCCAGCGAGGCCGCCTCTTTTCCCACCAGGCAGGACTTCGTCTGGGGGCTGCAGCGGCCCCATCCCTTCGGCCGCAGGCAACCCAGGGCCGCGAGGAGGCTGCTGCCGCGGCGGCACATAAACTTCATACCGGCGCGCGGCGAGGAAACCGCTTGGCTGCGAGTCATAAAGCAAACAAATAAAAAAAATTCTAAATAAAATGTAGGGTTTCATAAGATTACTAGGACATTAACCTAATTAAAGTGCCTGAGTGCGCCTGACGAGCAAAGACAGAAAAATGCTGAAATTGAATTAATAGAAAAATGAGGGAAACCCCGAGACCAGGGGAAAAATTAAGTCTTTCACTGATAATCAAATAAAACCAAGTGTGCAAATAATAAACCTGGAAAGAAATAACAAACTCATCAGCATTAAAGAGTAAAGCCATCAGCATTAAAGAGTAAAGCCAGTAAATAGCAGATTTGCGTCAAGAAAACCAAGAATATCACTTAAAACGCTATCACAAGTGACAGACCTTCTATAATAACCCGTAGCTTTAAACCTCAGTAGGTTAAATCTCAGAAACTAAACTAACCCCACACTTTGAAAGCAGGTAAAGTCCATTGCGACGATTAAAGGCACCATCAGCAGCCAAGGACCAAGGTAGGGACAGGGTACATGACATAACCAAGCTCAGCAATACTGTGTTGGGGGGGGAGGGGTTAAATTAAATATCTACTTTTATTTGTCACAACCTCCACTTCTCTTCTTCATTTATTACTTGTCTTTTTCCCCGCCCTGCAGGAATATCTTTATATATTCTGTAAAAAAAAGAAAATCATTTCCAATTGATCTGGTCCCAGCCGAAGCCTGCCAGAAATCCTGATGTGATGCTATCGCCCTTTCCAAGCTGGCCTGGCTGCAAAAGCCCACGAGACAGGCTGAGTCCTCTGGCAGAGGTTTCATTTCGGTGGAGTCATTAACAACAACAGCAACAACAAAAGCAGAAACCCCTGAAGTAACGTGCTTGCTCCTCTGCCGTTTTCCAGCGTTACTCCACGCCGACGAGCGCTGGCCTTACGTGGCTCTGCGTGTCCACAGCCTGCCTAAAACCGGGGGGGAGAGGGGGCCCGAGAGTAAGACAGGGTTTTCTTCCAGACACATTGCATCTGGTGAGACGGGCTTCCCCCGGAGCTGCCATCCAGCTCATCGTTAACTAACTCCTCTGGATACTGAAAACCCCATTCAGCAGGTCCTCGGGCGAGAGATCCAAGCAAAGCCGGGCTCCTCCGCCGCCAGCACGTCTCTGGAGACAGCTCGGCAGCCACCGGCCCACAGCCCTCCCCGTCGCCGTACCTAAAGCTGGCACCCCTCGTGGCCAGCCCTCTCGCCGACGCCTGAAAGGCATCCTGTGTCCTCCCTATCTATCATGCACAGAGTGTAAAACCAAATTAAAGCCTGCCCTAATTAACAGCCTCTGCTTTTTTGCAGCAGCCCCCCTGTTTAAGGACACTGCTTAACCCTTGCTGAGCGGTTTCTAGCCCTTGCTGCTCATCCTCGCCATCCCTCAAGGTGCTTTAAGCACCTTTATGTACATTATTATGTACCTTTATGTACATTATTATGTACCGTTAGCAGGAGGGCTGGCTGGGCCGGGAGGTTGCGCGCTGTCGGACACGACATGCCTCCCGGTGCTGCGGTCACTGTGGGGCAGGCCGCCCCCGCGCCCCACGCGATCCCGTGGGAGCAGGGACCCTTCCTGGCACCCTTGCCGGCTCTGCTCGCTGCTCAAGCCCAGGGCAGCACTTGCAGGGTCTCAGGGAGCCGGGGCCGAGGGGCTGAGTGTGCCGTGGGGTTATTACGGCTATCTGTGCCATCGCCGTGCCCCAGGTATTCCTGCTGTCCTGCTCAGCACTGCAAGTGGGAAAGAAAAGAGATGATTTTTTTTTTTTTTTTTGCTTCAAAGACCTGCCAGTCTCAGCAGCTTAAATAACGCCTTGAGTCAGGAGATGAAGAAAAGCCCAACCAGCGAACCAACAAAAAAGCCTGATAGCCGAAATGAGTTGCGCAGGAGAACAACCTCGCCACGGGTCCAAGCCGAAGCCCCTCAGCCAACCCCCCCCCGTGCCCCTTCGGCGGCCTCGCGCCCGCCCTGAGCATCCTTCACCTGCTGGGGCCGGGAGCAGGAGCTGCCCCTGCCGCCCCGCAGCTCGCCGGCCATAAGGACCGTCTCATGGGCGCCCTCCACCCCGCTGTTTACATACTTTAAACCTCTGAAGAAAGTGGAATTCCATTCATGAGCATTAATCACTACAGAGATACTCATCAGGACTCGCTCAATATTTCCCCATATGCCCTGAACTAACCTGCTGAAAGAAATACAAATACTATGTTATCCTCTCCAACGGAGAGGTTATTTTTGTGCATCATCTATGGCTGCTATTAGCCAGCCAGTCTGTTAGCACTTGCAATGATATAACCTGGTTCATGATTTTAAAAGTCGTGTAGACGTAGTGCTTAGGGACACGGTTTAGTGGGGGACTTGTCAGTGCTAGGTTAACGATTGGACTAGATGATCTTATAGGTCTTTTCCAATCTAAGCGATTCTATGATTCTATGATTCTATGATGAAGGAGTCATTCTCGTTTCTCAGCTGGAAAACACGGCTAGGTGCTTCCCAGGCAGAATACACTGGGACTGGGTAAGGGACATGCCACCCTTGCCAGCTTGCTGTCACGTGAGAGAGTGTCTTGGTCCCCGCAGACAGAATATATGCAACTGCCTATTATTCACATGGCATTAGAGAGCGAAGTATCGGCTCTGCCAGAATCACTAACCCTGCCACTCACCAGCCCCGCATAAATCAGAGGCTCTATCAGGCTGATTATCTCTGCATGTAAAGATTTGAAAATACATAAATTAAGATTTTACTCTAAGCAGAGGTGGCTTACAATGCTTTCTTTAGGATCAGATAGACCTCGCCGTAGCTAAACATTACAGCGGCTGCTGATTTCTTAATCCATTCTCAACATGAGCATTTCTCAGTTGTTAAGCCTGGTGTGAAAGAAGCCTTTCATGGTCGAAAAATCCCCCAAGAGGAAAATATACAGCCCACATTTTCAGGCCGTGGTGCATGAGCTGGGCACGGGCTTACCTGCCGCAAAAACCTGCTCAGCCCGAGGGGTTTGCAGGCAGAGCACAGAGCTCTGCACTTAATATCTTCTTATTTAAAATCTGCATGGCTTTATGTGTCTGTATTGAAAAATGCCTCCCATGCCTCTGACTGTAACTAATAATTTAACACGATAGATAACTGGCCGGTGGAAGAAGCAGGAGTGAGGTTTTTGAGACTGAAGGGGAACAGTTGGCGGCTGGGTTTTATGGGCTGGGTGTCAGAAAGCGAGGCTTTCCAGCGCCGCCTGTAAGGCATCCCCTCCCACCAACACAGTAAATAATCTTCAGTCTAATTCTGTAGATTGCAGCAAGGGCTTCAACTCCATGGCTTATTAATTAAGCTCTCTTACTTATTTTAAGCCTCAAATGTACCTACACTTCTCTTCATGAACTCCGTGGGGCTGCTTGTCCCTGATGTTAAGCATTACAGCGCACAGAGTCAGGGCGTGGATTTATTTATCAACGAATTCCGTGACGTCATGCAAAATTTCTGCCCGTTTGTTCCTCAGGTGAGACCCCAGGCACCCAGGAGCCAGGCTCAGAGCAGCTGCGCCCCGCGCCACCACGCACTTGCCCTTCAGACCTGCGTCCCCCCCACACCACGCACGGCGGCTGCGGACGGGGACGGAGCCCGGCAGCCTGCCGTGCTCCAGCTGCGGCGGCGACTGCCCATAAAATCCACCGTGTCCTTCTTGCGAGACCCCCTGTAACACCACGCAGGCTCCAGCCTGACCCCAGGACCAGCTCCCCACACTCAGCGTTAACCGTTGGGTGAACAGGCAGGGGAGCTGGAAGAGCTCCTTCCTTTCCCCCCCCCCCAAATAAGCGTCTACCCAAAAAACCCAGTTAATCCCGAAAAGGAATATTGAGTGCAACGATATTTCGCCGCGTGCCCCTCCCCTGCCTCCCTGCCCCTCCTGCCCCCACGCAGCAAGCGGTTTCTCTCCGAGCCCCGCGCATCGGAGCACGGCGGGGGCTGGAGGGAATTGCTGACACGCAGCAGAGAGCTGCGGGCAGGGCTGGGCTCTGCGGGATTTTGGGATGCCGGGAGGAGCTGGAGCCTGGGAAGGTGGGAGCCAGGTAGGGAGCCCGGTGCCACAGCCCCCGTGGGTGCCCGCAGCGGCCGAGGGTGCCAGGGCGGGTGAGCCGGCATGCCTCTGGCTGGACCGCTGCCCGCACACCGAAAAAAGCACCAGCGGCAGCCTGCAGAAATCATCGTTCCGCGTGGTTTTGAGGTTTGGAGAAAATCAAAGACAAAAGGAAATGGCAGGCAGGCTTCTCTGGAGCACAAGAAGGCAAACAAACCCTGTGGGTTTTCCGACTTGTTTTTCTTAGGGAGCTTTAAGAGAGCGTTTGCAATCGCTGGGAACAAATTCCTAGAAATGAGAAGCTGTTATTATTCATAAAGTAATGCCTTCGCAGGCAGGGCTGGGAGGACTGCGCTGTGCCGGGCAGACACCTCGCAGGCCCTGCCCGTCCCAGGGACATCGGCCACCCATGCAACAGCAGAACAGTTCTCAGCAGGAACTGACAGGAAAATTCACGCCCGCCCGGTAGAGCGTCCAGCTCTCCTCCGTGTGCACAGCAGAAAGTGGAGTACCACTTCGCTGAAGCAGATGATTAATTCAGAAGCCTAACGAGCAACTGTCTGAGAAGGGGCTAAATCCCATTTAGCCAGGCAGGTTGTCAGTGCCTGAACGGCGCAGCGACCCGGGCACTTAAAACAGGTTATTTCAGGCATTTTCCCAGCAGCGGGAGGCAGCGCGTGCTGGGCTGTGGTACAAGGCTCGCACGGTACGAGGGGACTGAGCAGGGCTCACGGGGAGTGTGGCCACTGCATCGTGCTGCAGGTATCGCCCCAAAACACAAACCAGAGTCCCCTCCGTGTCGCTAGCGAAGCTTTGTGGGAGGACCAAGAGGCTGTTTATTAAAAGGGGAGGGGGGGAAACCTTCCCGGTTAAAATGCAGTGTTAAAATCACAGTTAAAAAATGACAAAGTCAGGAAAAGCAAACATTTAAAGTTGCAAAACCAACACTGCACATCCTGTTTCTTTTACGGCCACATCGAACATCCTGTATGTTTTATGGTTTACATTTTACAACGTAAACACTCATATATTAAGCTACACAGTTAACCAAGAGAAAAACACGGGAGTAAAGAAACGCCATGTCCAAAGCAAGCAGGTCAGTACTGCTGCTGACACCGACACATCGGCGTTTGTGGGCTTTATGTAATTTTTTACTGTGCAACCCTTAATGTGGTTGTTTTCATTTCATTTCCGTGGTGCTTTCCCCCTTAAAGAAGAGTGAAGGGGCAAGATTGCCTGCGATTAATAACGTCAGCATTAAATGGTCCTGATTAGCCTTTGAAGTTCACACACGTTTCATTGGGGTCAGTAGGCTGGGGAAGAGGGTCAGTTCCCGGCGCTGCTGACGGCTTCGCGCAGGGCTGGGTTATCACCGTGTCACGCTGCCAGAGCCCGGCTCCGCCACGGCACCGCGGCGGCGACGCGCGGGATCGGCACGCTTGCTTTTTTGAAGTCCGGAATTTGCAGAAAATTATGAATGCCACAAAAATTCTGAATTTTTCACAGCGTTTTAAGCTAGTGGGGTCACCCCACCTCTAGAGTCCAGCCCATAAAGCTCCGCCTGATTTAGCTGTGTCAGGATCGCGCTTTCCGCACGGCTTTTCGGTGGCATCAGGACAATTGACTCCACACGAAAACCTGCTCTTTAGAGGCTTGATGCATGATCATTTTGAGCAAGACAGAAACACCCCTTCTCCCTCTGCACCCTTCTTCACAGCCCCCCTCACGCCCCCAAACTCCTGCTGCTTAAAAGACTGGCAGGTTAAAAACCACATTTGATGATAAAAAGTAGATTCTCTTACCTGTGGTACTAGGAGATGCTGATGGCACTGAACTTAAGAGGATTTTAAACTCTATCTTCCCTTCCTCCAGCCAGCAAGGTTTGTTTATTTTTATGTGACTTTCAGCTCGGACAGCGCAAACCAGACAGGTCTGTATTTTTATATGTATTATCTAAGCACTCATTTGCCTGGCGGGCTGGAAGGGCCCTTGTTCTGCGTTATTAAATGCACTGTGGTAGATAACTGTGAGCTTCCCACTTCTGTATTCGCAATACACGTGAATAAAGATTTTCCAAATAAAATACTTCATCTTCTATACGGCTGCCAAAGCCAGCTTGGAAAATAATGAGTTTACGCAACCTGTTTCTGCGAGCTGCATGTACCGCGCGCAGCAACAACCGGGCTGAGAATCCCACAGCGCTGCCTGGAAAGTTCCCGGGCAGAAAATAAAAGGTCAGTGGCATCCGGCAGGACACAACTGAGCAAGTCAGAGGCCGCGTTTCCAAGAGCAGGGGAAGCACGCAGGCAGCAACGGCGGCCCCCCCCTCCCTCAGCGTTAAACACTCCCCACCCAGCTGCACTGGCAGCACAAAATAGATGGTGCTCCTCGTTATTAAATTAACTGCGACATCCCAACCAGCATCCCAGTCCAGCCACAAATCCAGCAGCGCGGGCCCACCTCTGACCAAACCCCTTGCAGAACGTCTCTCTTACATGTCCAAAGGGATCCAGGTGGTTGTTGGTGAGTTTTAGCTTCTGAAAGGACACCAGCTGCCGCATCCAGTGTGCTCCCGTGGCGGGTGAGTCAGGGTGCACGTACAGCCGCCCCGGCATGGCTGGCTCTGCCTTCCCGGCCACCATCCTGCAAACACAGCGGTTACAGATTGCATCACCTCGGCAGCAGTCACCGGCCCGGATGGAGGAGAGCATTTTGTCCTTGAACTCAACCCAGCAACCCTCCCGCCAGCCCTGGGGGGACGCGCTGGGGCACGGGGACTCGGAGAGGCTCCTGCTGCTCGTGGCGTTTCAAGGGCTCCTCGTTTCAGCACTGCAGGCTGGCGGAGTCACCCCGTCTCTGCTCCCGCCTGGTATTTCCTTGGGGCAGTGTCTCTACATTGGCATTGGTCAAGGAGGAAATCTCATCTGGGTTTTTGAAGAGGATGAAGCCTTCAAAGACCATTCTGCAAGGGGAGGCGGTCTCACGCAGTTCCCCAGGAGAAGGTGCCTGTGAGCAGGAGCGGGTACCGGCGTGGGTGCAGCCTTGCAGGGCTCCCGCAGCCCCCGGCCGGGCAGCAGCTCCGGCGGGAAGGGGCAGCTCCCCGCTCCGGAGCGACGTGCTGGCACACGGTGCTGCCCCTCGTGCCCTTCTGCGAGCTCCCCTTGCCCCCACATCAACGCCAACGCCGGCTCTCATGGACACAAGACCCAGCCATGAGACATCACTTAGTGGCAGCTCCCCCCTTACTGTGCATTGTTCTTCTCTTATAAAACACCAATAAAAGCAATATTACCAAAAACAACAGAGACTTTCCAGCAGCAATAAAAGGAAAAGGGGAAACAGCTCTAGGGCTGGCAAAAGCTAAATTAAACAGACTTAACAACTATCCATCATCTAGGGCTTAATGGTTAAAACACAAAGTGGCCGTCACACCACAGAGGCCCTCAGTCCACTCTTCTTACCCAGCGGCACTCCAGGACAAAAGTGAGCGGAAAAAGGATTTTTTAAAACTAGAGCAGCCCTAATGTGCAAGTGAACTATTACAGTTTTATAGGATGTCACCAGGCTCGTTCCCACTAAGATGAGTACGAAGTTTTCCATTGCTTGTCTCTTCACTGGGCAGTGGTTGGTGGAAGGGTTTGGGAAAAGCACAGCAAATGGTCACAATGAGGGAGGCTGCTGGGCATCTTTGGGGTAAAAATCAAAAGAGAAAAGAACATGCTTCCTTCGTCAGAAAGAAAAACCATAGCTACCTCTGGGGTAAGTAACTTTGCTATCAAAGGCACAGGGAAGGGAAGAATAACAGAAGAGAAAGAAACTCCAGAGGAAGAATGAATTAAAAGAAAAAAAAAAACCTCTAAACTGGATCTGGCATTGGACTGCGATAGGGGGAATCGCTGCTCCCTTCGTCTGCCGGATCAGCGAGGCTGAACCAGGGCTTTGAGTAAACCACCCCACGTCTTGCTTTATAGCTGATCGCCTAGAAGCAAAATATTACTATAGAAGAAAGGAATTAAAAACTTTCCCTGACTCATGTAGACACCTAATTTTTAAGGCCAAACTGGACCATTAGATCATCTAGTCCAGCCTCTGGTGTAATGCAGGCTGTGGCTTTACCCTCTTACACCTGCACATGGTCAGATAACCTATGCTTGGCCTAAAGCATCTCCTCTGAAAAGACACCCAATCTTGAGCGCTTTGGAAACGAACAATCTACCACCTCCATTAGCAGTTTGTTCCAGCCCTTAATCGCCCAGCCTGTTAAGAATATTTTATTTTATGTTTGCCTGGTTCTAACTTCCAGCCATTGGCTCTTGTATCTATCGCTGCTCCACAAAAGAGAGCTCTGGGATGTTGGCATCCCTCCGGTGGGAAGGTATTTATGTTGGTTTCTGAGTCTGCACAGCAAACAGTCGATCCAATTTACAATTTTCTTATGGAAAAGAAGGCAAACAGAAATGCTCTCTTACCATTTATTGTCACAGAATTTGTATCGGTGATCGTCAGCCGGGACAATGTCGATCAACAGGATGTACTTGGTCTTGGGGTTCATTCCAGTCACTTTAACCTTGTAACTAGGAAACATCCTCCTTAGGAAAAGCAAAGGGTTAAGACGTTAGTGAGCAACCTGGAGCAGCGCTGGAACTCATGGAAACTTGGAGCAGCGCCCCAAAAGGCAGATCCACCATGTGATGAATTCATGCTAGGATAAATGAGCTACAAAACATTATTGCTGCTTATACATCCCCTGAAGTCAGCTCACCCTTTCCAGAGCATGGGCTGCCCTGGGCTAATGCAAAATGGGGCACAAATACAGGTGAGGATATATAGAGGGGGCTTATGGGCCAGTGCCAGGAAAAGGTGTGTGTAGAGAGAGATACGGGGGAGTCAACACACCCCTCCTTACGGGAGGCTGGGACAGGGAGCCCTCCCTACCCCAGGAGGCTCCGCATGGCTTACGGCAGCCTCAAAAATGCAAATTTCTTGTTGCCATGAAAGTGCATGAAAAGTCATGCCGTCTGACTACACGTCAGAAGAAACTAAGCACATGCAGCTTTCGCATTCACACATTCCCAATGTCCACAACACCAAGTCCCACCACTACTCCTACGCAGCAGCTGAACCTGTGTTCCCTTCAACAGACTGAAAACTGAGGATCGGTAAAGCCTGGGGGAAGACCAAGGGTTAAATCCTGCGGTGGTGCGGACAGCCACCGCTCCTCTGGCTTTCCCAAATTTCCCAAATGCACAGCACGCCCTTTAAACCTTGTTCAAGCCAGAAGCACCACAGAGCTCCCTGCTGAAAATGCGCCCATCCCACTGAATTACCATTGACTTCAGCGGACATGTAGCGACCTAACTGGGAACGGCGTAAACCATTAAAGAACATTTATATATATCTTACGTATTTGAAGAATCTTTGCAATATTAAAGATTTTTTTTTTTTATAAAGCTGTGGCCATGAAACCAGTATATACCATCACGGTCTGGTCTTATGGCCCTGACGGCCCTGATGGGTACGGGCACCGCCATGGGCTTCCCGAGCCCTTGAGACTGCATCAGGAGCCAGGATTAGCAGAATCAGGCACTTTACGTTCTCAGATTAACTATTTCCTTGGCTCCATCTTCTCTACCTCCTCCTCATGCAGTAAAAAAAACAAGTCAGTTGAGCAAACCGGCTCACCACAGCCTTCAAGCAACTAGCCAGAACAGAAAATTCTCCTTTCCACCAGCGTAAGGGGACAGAGGATGAGACTTGCTACATCCTGGAGTCATCCTAATTACCCTAATTAACAAGGCCCCAAACCCCGCTGTCATTTCTCCATCGGAGGTCGAGGCCACTTTGCTCCCCGCCCTTTATCCCTCCTTCCCCTGCGCGTTGCCCCCGCACCCGGCCGAGCCGGCCCAAGTCTGCAGCACCATTTTGTCGCTGCTTGGGGAGAAGGCAACAAAATGGGCCCTGTTCGAAATCATTTCAATTGACTCTTTTAACCGCCCTGCATAAATTCCAGATGTTTACCATGTAATTAGCCGGGACTAAAAAGGGGTGGTTTACCAATGTCCGTATTTGATTTTCATTCATAAACTCTGCACTCCTCTTAACCTTGTCCTCCTACAGGTAAGCACCTGGATAAATACAGTAGGACATTTCAATTTGCGAATACACAGCCCAATTCACACATTGAAAAAAATTGCGTAAGGAATCCAATCCGAATGCCAAGATTATTTTTTTTTTAAATTAGGCCTTAAAATGACATTTAAAAATGAAACAAAAAAAGAGGAGAAATTGATTAAAAACCAGAAATGGGATGGACACGATTTGACAGTTACTGCGTTGTACCAGGCGAAGGTCCTGGACTGAGGATTTTTATAACATCTAGCTTCTGAATTTCTTTTTTTCTCAATCATTTCATTTACTATAGTACATCCAAGCTGCTAAAGTAGCCGGACTGATATATTGTAAATGTTAAGTGCTTTTTTAATGGCATTTAAAATTAAGCTTTAGCATATGGAGTTCATATAGCATGGACATGCCTGAGTTTATAATGTTCTTTAGTATAGCCCTCTAAAATAAATACAAAGAGCCAAAGTACTACTATAATATATACAGCTGAAATTCTTTAAGGATAACAAATGGGGACTCACATCTGATTGAAGGTGTTGCTTAACTTGCAAACCGCTCGCTATCTTGCAGTGGTAGCATTGTACTCGGCAGTCGACAGACCCAGCTACAACCAAGTTTGCCAACTCTCTGCATTCTTTTCCAGGAAAACACGGGGCAGATTTCAGTAATTTGGCTGTGCACGGACATTTCATCATTATTATTAGCTGCTGCATTTTGGCTTTAAAAAAAAAAATGCAACTAATGTGCTGTCCAGGGACTTGTCAGTTTAATTTTCTTAATGAAAACATATTTCTCAACCCCTTGGCAGAGACTCATTTAGTAAATATCTCTTTGCAATACGATACAAACACGGGTTGTGCATTTCTGGTGGGAAGGCACGACAAACCGAAGAGCTGGTTCCAAGAAAATGCAGTCACAGGGTTTCAATTTTTAAAAAAAAGCAAGAGAGAGCACCTAATATCATGTCCTGGCCCTTATTAAATGTCCCGTTTGAAAGAGGGGAGCAGAAAACCACGGCGGAGGCACCCGGCTGCACCAGCCCTGCCTGGGAGCGAGGCCGTGCCTACAGTGGGTCTATACAGCTCCCCGTCAGCCCTGGGAAGGGGCCAAAAACCTGCCCGCTTCCCCAAATTTACTACAGGTCAATGGACCTACTCACAGCCATGGGCTCTACGCTCAGTAGTAGCTTTGCATAACCGGCCCCTCTGCCAAATCTCTGCAGGCAGGAGCTCTCGGGCGGATGGGCGTCTCCGCAGAGGATGCTTCGCTTCGGCCAGCTTTCCCTGACAATAGCTTGCTTCATCATCTATTGCTCGGGGAGCAGCAGCAGCAGCAGAATAACCCAGTGCTGCAATAAAAACTTGCCAACGTCTTGCCAAGCTCTGGGAAAGCTCAGCCTGGCTTTGGTGGGAGGTCTGAAGCAAGACCCAGGCAGATCCGTATTTTACCCACCCTCCTTCCCGCTGCCACGCACGACTCCAAGCCGGGTGAGAGCTTCGCTGCACAGAAACCGGTTACAAAAACTGGGAATTTGGGGCTTCCCAGGGAGCGTGTCCAAGCAGGCGGCATCTGAATCCTCAGCGACACCTCCTGCGCCAAGGGCGGCTGCAGCCCTGCTGCGGCTGTGCAAACGGGGAAGCTCAGCGAGGTCAAGCGCTGGGCACATCTGCAGCACAGGATAAACCAGCTCTTAGGTGACATTTCAGCCATCAGTAATCAGGCGGTTAAGAGCAATAATTCCTGGACTCATCATCTTTTGTTCAGACCCAAAGCCTGGGTCGGACACGGTGTCCAGGAGCTGCAGCAAATGCCTCGAACGTGCAAAGGCCGCTGCCGCCCCTGGGGTGGGGGAGTCCAGGAACGGACCAATTTCTTCCCCTTTATGCTCGTTTTTTTGAAAGCCACACAAGGCGGGTGTCTAACCCAGCAGCACACATGAGGTGCGACGGCTGCTCCCGGCCCACGCGGGGCAGCCAGCGGGGCCGCCCGGTCAGCGGGGACCCCGGAGCCACCACCAGCCCCGCAGCTCCCCTGCCCGCCCAGGGACCGGCCACGAGCCCACGGCGTGCCTGCGTGACGGCCGGCGATGCACGGGGGACGCAGCACAAGCAGCCAAGCGTCAGCCCTGACGGCCTCTTCGTCCGCAAAACACCGAGACAGTAAGACTCCAATTTTGGACACTTTCAAAACCCACTTCTCCCTCCCTCCAGCTCAAGCCAGTGAAGAAGGGACCATCCAGACTCCTCAGCACCATCCTGATAAGTCTCCCGCGCCCCTCAAAGCTCTCTGCTGGGTTTAGTGGCTCTGACAGGCGCGTTGCTACCTCCCTCCCTGCACTGGCAGCGGCACGGTGCTGCTGTGTGGCGGCAGCAGCTCTCACTGTGCTTCAGCGGGGGAAAACCTAAACCAGTTTTTACGTTCACACGAGAAAGCCGCCCTCAAGGAAAGCGATCATGGGAGAAAGGCAACGGTGCCTCGCTCCTGCGCGAGCAAGACGTCTGGTACGGCATGAAAATACCATGGTCTGGCACCCGGTCGCTGGGGCTGAAGTGCAGGGTGATGCCCTGGGGAGGGCAGAGGGGCTGAGCCTGGCTCTGGGGACCGTGGGCGGCGGGAGCGGGGCCGGCGTCGCCAGGGCTTGGCACCGCACTGCCACAGCCCCGGCTAAACCCTTCCCCACAGCTCTGTGCAGATGAAATGTAGCAAAACCAGTAAAAGCCGGGAAAATAAACAGGCAGCACAATTCTGTAGCCCTCCCAAGCTTCAAAGATGATGTGTGAGTGAATTATTTGTTCTGATAATGAAGCAGTCTTTGCTTAGCTAAGTTTATGCTAGGCACATTTTATCTCTACATGATATTCACAAATTGTTTTAAAATGAACTGTTAGAATAAGCATCTCTTGTTTATTTATTTATTCTATTACTATCCAATCCCCTTAACCATGGAGCAGTTACTGACATGGAGCCAAAGCTTCTATTATGTTCAAACAAAGTTTAATTAATGTGTAATTGGTTGGTTGGATTTGGAAGTGAGCGATAAGAGGAAAGCTTTGCTTTCCTTTGGGGCAGCAGTTCCCAGCCTTTCGGGCTCTCCCGGCTTGGCCACTTCGTGGGCATCTTGTGTTTTAATCCCCATGTGAGCAGGCCTGGTTGGTCCTGGGGAGCTGGGCGACTGCAAGGTTCCCAGAGCCAATAAAGTCTTGTTTTTCGGGGAGGGGACAGCAGTCCAGTGCAGCCAGAAAATCCGAGAGCATCCGAGCTGATCGAAGAGCAAAAAAAAACCACTGAGCTGAGCACCGCCTGCCCTGTGCCACGCTGCGTGCCAGGACCTGTGTGTCCCACGGACGCTGGCTCATGCCTTGGTACTGCTGGGTGACACGGTGGCCTCGGCAAACCCCTCGGGCCTCACCACCCTCCTGCTCGCAAGGATTTGATCTGACCTTCCTTCCTTAGATGCAAACACCGTTTCTGATGCATTAGCTGGGAAGGGGTTTCTCGGAGCAGCACGCGGTAAGCAGGGAAGCCATGGGGAACTCAGCTGGTGTTTTCACAGAGAAAACTGCACGGAAACAAGACACTTGAGTCCTGTTGGAGCAACCCAGGTCATGTCCTCACCAAAGGCTGTCGGTGCTCTCTGAAGCCCACGGAAATGTGCTGACTGGTGCTCGCCGCATGTCCCTGTGGTGTGGATGGTGCTTCAGATACTACCGAGCACTTCTTTCTGTCCTTTCAGGGGGTAAACGTGCCCCCCAGCCCTTCAGCAGCTCAGCAGCTGAGGTCCCGTTTTCAAAAGGGGTTTCAGTAAGACAAAGCCTTCCAGAGACAGACAGCAATTTTACAGTCCTTGAGTCTGGAGTCGTCAAGTAAATCGACGACTGGATTTTCAGAAGCTTCTGTACGGTGCTGTCTGGCAAGGTGATGCTTACGGCATATCAGGTTGTGAAAGGATCAGAAAAACAAGAAATCACTCAACATCTTGGCTAACAAGCCGTGTCACGGCTGAAAGACCACCTCCTCGGAAGCTGCTGGGCATGCCAAGATGCCTCCAGCAATGGTTTCAAAGCAAGGAGGCAGAAGACATGCCTACCCCTCTGAGAATGACTCGTGTGGCCCCGAATTCTTCTTGAGAATTGGCCACGGTTGCTTAAGGATGCTTCTCCTCATCTTCATTGTTAGGAGAGAAAGGAACGGTGTGCAGAGTCTTCAAGAACCGCATTTCCATTCTGATGACCTTTCTGCTTTTTTTCTAATTTCCCTTCTTTTGACAAGTATTTCTTCCACTGACTTAAAGCATCTTTAAAAATAATATTCTCCGGGGCAGATTAAAACAAATTTGGGGATGTCAGCTGTTTCTTTTAGCCTTTTAAATGGCATTTCCTTTTTGATAGATTCTTGCTTTCAGAAAATACTTTAAAGAGATCAAAGAGTTTTTCAACAGGGTCCCATTTTCCCAGTGTATCCTAACCCTCAGTCCCTTATTTCTCTTATCACCCACGCCACTCCGCTATGACGCTCTGTATACAAAGTAAGAGCAGTTAACTTTGAAGTGCTGGATTAGCCCATGCCAGATCCTTGCCTCAGAATAACAAACAATACAGGTTCAACAGGAGTTCTCATCAGTAGTTCATTTTTCAGCCCCAAATTCACTGTCACTAACACAAGCAACATTGAACTCTCAGTCTATGGACAGATAGGAGAGATTTATCTGGTGGCAG
The DNA here is from genome assembly GCA_034782735.1 of Sagittarius serpentarius. Taxonomy (NCBI): domain Eukaryota; kingdom Metazoa; phylum Chordata; class Aves; order Accipitriformes; family Sagittariidae; genus Sagittarius; species Sagittarius serpentarius. The sequence continues at coordinate 3,477,288 of JAVKLA010000084.1, read as the reverse complement.
GACCATGACCTAGTGATGAGAAGGTCAGACAGTTAAGGGATTTTTATATTTTGGAATGGCGAGGTTGTATTTTTTTCTTCTGGCTAGCGCATCTGATTTTTAAATAAAACATTGTTTCTCACATACTTGAGAACTTGGTTAGCTGGATGGCTGCTTTCACGGTCTAGAACATTTCCTCTCTTTGCCCCACGGTAACTTGAAACACGGGCAGGCTGCTTGCCGTGGGACGCTTCTCCAGTGCTTTCATTTTGCCGGAGCTGAAGTTGAGCAGAAAAGGTCCCAGGGTGCCAGAGGACGGGAGAGGTGGGTGCCGGCAGCCCCCGGCAGCACCAGCAGCGCAGCACAAAGGTTCCTCAGAGAGAAGCTCTGCAAGAGCATGGCCAACGACCCGGCGCCGTGCAGCATTTCGGGGCAGGCTGGCTCCCTCGGTGCCGCAGCCCCTCCAGCTGCTCAGGCTCCGCGGGGGCTTTCGGAGGAGCCGGGGGCAGCCTTGGTGCCAGTGCCAGGCCATGCGCTGGCTGGCCGGTGCAGAGCAGGAGGTGACCTGCGGCCCCTGTGCCCAGGGGCCTTTGACGCCGGGGCAGAGCCCGAGCAACGGTGGGGATCTTCCCCAGCTGGTTTGGGCTTGACCAAACCCTCCCCTGCATCCCTGGCCAGCGCTGCTGCAGCTCCAGCCTAAGGACGAGCAGGGAAAGCTCTGGGAACACCCTTAACCATGAGCATCCCCTGCCCTTAACGAACTAAAAGCAAGGATTGCTGTTTGAAGAGAGAAGCGTATTAAAAACTGAAATCCCATGCCTGCCCTGCTCAGCGCGCACGAGCTCTGTCTTCCTCGCCAAAGCTGTCGACATCTTTAGCAGCACGGCCAAGAGCCATTGGAGTTTGCTCCTGCTCCTTTCTCTGAAAGCAGGAGTGTGCCCGAACAGGGTAATTCCAGCACCCCGAATTTAGGACTAAGCAGATCAGACATTCCTTAAATTTATTTCCAAGTTTTAAATTGACGGCTCACATTCCATTGCTGATCTCAGATATTAAGGTTTGCTTTTGGATCAAAAACCTTTAGCAGAGATTCTTGTAACTGCCTCAAAAGATCCTGGACAAATATTTCCCTTTAATTGTAACGAGAACTGGGCATCCATATGCCCTACAGAGCCATGGAAAATTTAACTTTTAAAGGATTATTCAGAGAGGAAAGCTGCACCAGCTTAGCCAAAGTATTTATACTTCTTCAGACCTTGATGTCCTAAAAACTAGTTTTATTTTGGTTTACTAAAGTTGATTAGGAACAGATTTTTTTAAACTGAAATAAGCCACTTTTAAAATGAAACTTGAACATCTAAAGGGGGTTTGCGTCTTTTCCACACATGCAAGCTGCTTTATTGATTTTTTTTCCCTGTGCAATATTTTCCTACATATGCTCCTTAAAACCTGCTACCATAAAGACTGAAGCTATCTTTGTACCTGCGCACATCCTGCACTCCGGCCAAAACTCCATTTCAGTATCTTGAGCCTCCTGTTCGCATCGCTGGGGTGGTTATGCTACCATAGAGGAATTACACACTATTTTCGCTTCCGCAACTGTTCACAAAAATGTGACCAGACAGCCTGTGAACTGGTATTTTTTTTTAACTGATTAGCCATAAGCTTCACCAAATTGTTTGTCCCTGGCAATACCTGGTTAGAAGCTGCAACGCTGCAAGGACTGGCACCTTGCAAAAAAACTAGGGAACAGCTAGAGCTAAACAAAAACTAACAGAAAGAAAGAAATCCTGAGCCAGGAAGACTGTGTTAGCAAAGATGAACTTCCCGCAGAAATAAGGTCTGGGAGATGAGCTTTCACAAAGCATTACGAGAGACAAAGCGGGGTTTGCCACAAGGTTTAAAAAAAAAAAAATTACAATTGTTCCGTTCAGTAATAGCCCGTAAGAGCGAGAAGGTTCAGTTGGAAAGGAAGACTTGGAACGAAGGCTCTCCTTCGCTTTCTGCTTTGCCCTCACACGGCTGCATCCCCCCCGAGTGCCCGAACTGCGGCTGGAAAGGGGCGCGCCTTGCCCGGGGAGGCGGCGGGAAGGCAGGAATTCAGCTGAGCCCCCCCGCCCCCGTCCGCCGGTACACCCCGTCCCCTTTGTTACCACCGACACTGATTCTATTAATTTGATTTAATAGGACCTCACCGCCCGGAAAAATGTTGGGGGTTTTGTTCGTTGCGGGGGTGGGTTTTTTTGGGGTTGGGGTTTTTTTGTTTGTTTTTTTTTTTTTTAATAAATGGGAGGATTTGTGAAGAATTACAGCCTTATTTATAAACACAGCTCGAGGTGGGTGCTGGGCTCATCCACCCGTCCCGGCAAGGCGACCCGGCCGCGCCGGGAGCGGGGAGCGGGGCGCGGGGAGCGGGGAGCGGGGAGCGGGGAGCCGGGAGCCGGGAGCGGGGAGCGGGGAGCGGGGAGCGGGGAGCCGGGAGCCGGGAGCGGGGAGCGGGGAGCCGGGA
>JAVKLA010000084.1:3442651-3464671 GCA_034782735.1 Sagittarius serpentarius | reverse complement strand
CGCGCGGTACCTGCGGGGATGCGCCGCCGCTTGTCCAGCCGCGGCGGCCAGCGCCGCGCCCTTTGGCTCGCTCCTCTTCCCCCCCCCCCCCCGCCCCCCCAAAGAAAACCTGCCGGCCGCCGCGGGGACGCGGGGAGAAGCGAGCCCCGCGCCCGCACCCGACGGCACCCGACGGCCGGGCGGCCCCGACGGCGGCCGCGGCTCGGAGCCCCCGTGCGAGGCGGAGGGCGGCGGGGGGAAACCCCGCGGGGTCCGGCCCCGGCTCCCGTGAAGTCAGGACCGAGCCTCGGCCGCGTGGGTTGGCATAGATTTATTGGCTTGAGCGGAAACTCACCGGTTTACACCGCCGAGGAGGGTTTGAATGGATGAGGACTGAGAAAAAGCTGCCGAATTTGGCCAGTAATAAGGCTGGAAGAATGGAGCGCTAATACCGAATTATGCATGTACTCGGGAGGAATTACACGGCATCAGACTCGCGCTTCTAAACAGGGACAGTGCCAAATTTCTAATAACTGTGTAATATGCTTATTTATACCATACAAGGACTTACAAACCTCATTGTGCATAGCAGCTGGGTCATATTTCTTTACCCTTCCATTCCTCAGGCTCTTTTGCCAAGAGACTGGTACCAAACACTTCTAGGCTGAAAGGAAAACACAAAATTAAATTGCAAAGGAACGATGACAGGAAGCACGGGTAAGATACGGGCTGACATGCGGCCCTTTAATCTTAAGCATCTGCCTAAAATAGATGCACTAAGGGGGTAATGAAAATACGCACGGTTTTAAATGCAAGTGATTCTCTGCTTTTAAATCGTTCAGTCGAATTATCCGCGTGTATTTGCCTGACCTGGGCACGTTTGTAGGCTCTAAGGCTTTGTTTTAGACCATTAAGTAAATATTTTAACGAATGTTTTAAAATGTTGTAAACTAATGTGTTACTCAGCCTTGCACCAAGCTCCACTGAAACTGGGTAAATCAAATGAACAACCGTATTCCGATTTGTTTTTAAATATTTGGGGGATATTTGATAATTTTGTCCCAGTGTACCACGTGTACTTACCCCTCGTAATTTCAAGCAAAGCTATGTAGGACACAAACAACCAGTGTCCACTGTATAACCGGTAATAATTAAACTATGAACGAATATTCATGTATCTAAACATTTTTTTAAAGCTTAAGTATTTTACAAATAAAAGCAAACAATTGTGGAATTGTTTTAGTTTTTTAAATGAACACTAATTTTGTCTAAATGCTCTGGATTTTCATTTTTGAATATGCTGTCTTACTATTTTTTAAAGTAGCGTCTAGAAAAATAACATTTGGAGTCCATTGCACGTTTTGTACGAAAGAGACTTTACTGTGAGCTCGGCAACACTCTGTCGAGGAATGAACAGTCCAGAGATCACTGCCCTGGTGAACGTCAGACTGAGATAGTCCCCAACGGTCTTTCCTAGCCAAAGGTCTGATTTAACTTCAATATATATATGTATAAAAATATTGCTCCATCTGCTTTGCAATTACTTTTTTGTTTTTCAATTAAAAGAGCCCTAAAGCTACAGCGTGCTGGAGCATGGGAGCAGGCAAATGGGGCCATGCCAAAATGGAAATAATGGTTTTAAAAAATAAAAGCAGAACAATGCCCAGCGCTCAGCACATTGTGATTTTTTAGGCAGCCTGGCTGCAAGCGCCGCGGCGGCCGCAGCTCCGCTCTGCTTCCTGCACCAAGCCAAAATGGTGCTGCCGGAACGGGGTCCGAGCAGGCCCTTGCCATCGCCGCTCCGCACGCGGCCGCCGCTGATTACGGCAGGTCAGCGCCTCTGGTCGCACAAGCCCCCGGTTAGATGTGCCGTGGTCACCAGCACCGCTGGGTAACCTTGGCCGAGGCCCGGAGGACAGGCCCGGAGCGAAGGGACTCGGGCAGCGGCGTGGGACGGGGCGGCAGCCTGGCGTGTGCGTGGAGAGGGGAGAGCAGCCCCGGGGCAGCTCGGCGTCCTGCGGGGACCTCGGTGGAGCAGGAGGAGGACGCATGGAACCTCCTGGATAAGCTACTCTGGAGCACATGGGCTACGAGCAAAACCGAGACGCACATAAATCCACCAAGTGACAACACTGCAAGTCACTTCTCACCAGGCAGGAAGAAAAGAGGAGAGGCTTGTCTCAGAAGCCTTGCATCAGAGCAAGAAACTGCCTTAAGGTATTGCAAAACCAGCCCAGCGCACTCTCAGAGCAACACGTCGTGCCTCTGCACGGCGTACTTGGCATCATCCGCCCGTCACTGTGCAGGGGATGAGGGGCTCGGGGCAAGTCCTGCCCAAAGTGATTATTTAATTTGTGCTGGGGATGAGGAGGAGGTTATTGCTATGGGAAATTGCTGTCCTCCAGGGTGAAGAGAGGAAAATGGTGCTGGTCTGGGTGAGAAATTCCCAGTGGGAGGGATGAAGGCAGCCAGCTGCCAGCACTGTCCTGCCCTGGAGCTGGATGCAGACCCTGTCCGAGCCCCTGATGTGGCACAACATGCTGTTCTGCCACAGCAACCGGGGCTGGTCGGGTCTAACACCCACTCTTTTGGGCTCACAGGAAACATTAAGCCAAGAGCAAACGGGGACCCTGGGGATTTAAACACTTGCCAGATGCCTACGATAGCCGTGTACCATGCTCCTGGGGGTCGGTTCTGTCTCGGGTCCTCGCTAAATCACCCCGGGCAGATTTAAGGAGCGTGAGGCTTTCGGGGCGCGGGAAGGCAGCTGTGATTTAAAAGGGTGGAGGGGAACAGCGAGCAGCGCAGGCGGCCAGTCTCCGAGTATAGTGGCTCACGGGCCAGAGCAGAGCGGCACAAACACACGTCCGGATGTGGAGCTGCCGGCAAGGAGGCGGCCAGACGGGATGGAAGGCGGCGAGGTGAGAGGCAGATGAGAGCTGCTCGGATCTGGGGAGCAGGAGGCTGCAGCGAGAAGGGGCCACCTCGGGGAGGGGTTTTGCTTTTGCAGGGCAGCTTGGTGACCTCGGGTTTCTGCCCCACAGATGGGGGCGGGGGGGCAGCTGCGGGGCCAGCCCCAGCCCTTGGGAGGCTGCAGAGCCACTGGGGAGCTGGCTGTGGGGAGGGAGGGAAGAGGGAATAAAAGGTCCTTCCTAGGAAGCAGGTCAGCAAAGCCCCTCAGAATTCACCACTGCATCCCTCTGCCATCAGGACATGCTGGGATGGGATTTCCCCCCAAGCATCTCCCCTGAAGAGGCAAACCCTTGGGCCGAGCTCGGTTCCCAGTCACCCTGCTCACCGGGAAGCCACCTCGCATCGCTAGCCGGTCCCCGTGATGTGGCGGCTCGCTCCTCGCTCAGTCACATCCCTCCCACGCCTCCGTCCTGCTCCCGGGACACTGCGATGAAACGACATTCCTCAGGCTGCAGCAGGGTAGGGCCAGGCCTGGGACAAATGCTGTTCTCCATTTTGGGCATTTTCCGCCTCGCCCAGCGAGCAGGGTTGCTCTGAAAGCAGGGCACAGACTTAGGGGTGGCTTTGCCCCCATAGTAAGCGGGGGCGGAAGACCTGCAAAAAAGGCATCACACTCCTGTTCCTGGGGGGTTGGGGGGGGTGTCTCAATAGGAGCAAATGGGAAGGGGAACAATAGCCAACTGGGATGGGGCCCAGAAGCTGAGAATTTCCTCCTTGTGGGACGTGACTTGCTGCGGAACCCCAAATGCTGTAGGTAGAAGGAGGGAAACTGGAGAGAGGGGAGAGATGAAGTGCTGGAGCGGAGCGCGCTCCCTCTCCTGCATCTGCCCCTGGCTCCAGCGAGGAGAGAAAGGATGGCTGAGATTCATTAAATAAAGAGACAGGAAAACCTTGCTTAAGGAGCTGTCTGGGAAAGGGGCCATTTCAGGCCTGCTGTATGCAAGTGCCAGTGATTTGGGGCCAGAATAGACAATTGCTAAATATTCCTCCGGGCTCTGCTGTGCAGGGAGCTGCTCTCAAGCATACCAGTTACAGAAAGTTGTGGGGAGCTTAATGGTGCTTTTCTGCCCGGGGATGGGAGACCAAGCTGGCTCCTTCAGGAGAATGGAAGGAAAAAGATCCCCGAAATTAGCAGGTTTCCTTCTCACACAGCAGCTCAGGGCACTGACCTGGCGGTGCAGCGAGGCCGGGGCAGCTCCAGCTGGAGGGAGGGCCTCGCGTGGCTGAAGCTGTGTTGAACGATGTGGGCACACGTGTCTCACCATGCAGTGGGAACACCAAGAGGGATGGAAAAGGGGCTTCTTGGTCCTCTTGGTCCATCTGCACCTGTCTTAAATCAGTAGGATGGAATCTGGGGAGAAGCAGGAGCAGTGGGGACAGCGGGAGATGCTGCTCTCACCCGTGGAGCCCTGTTGCTCAGTGAAACAGGACGGAGAAGGTTTGCACCGCTGAGCTTCAGCACAACCACTGGTATGGAGGGAGACCAGGGGCTTCTGCCCCTGCCGTCCCCTGCACTTAGCTGGCAGCCAGCTCCGGCGGGGGGAGCGAAGGTGGCTCTGCGCTGGACCCCAACCGTCACCCCACCACCATGAGCACGCGCCCAGGCTGGCAGCAGGGACACCTCTCTGATCCTGACGCAGAGAAACCAGGAGCCGGGGGTCCCACCCCCCTCTTTTGCCGTGTTCCTCACTGCTCTGGATTGAACCTTCAGCCCTAGAAAGTGTAAAAAACATGGATAAGAAATGTTGGTCAGTGCTCTATGTGCATTGCACATCCTTCTCTGCGTACCACGCATACTCAGCACTTGCGGCAAAGGAGGATGCTGCGGTTTTACCTCTGTGCTGGTGCCACCGACACAGCGCAGAAAAGATGCAGAGCTCAAGATAAATGCCCTGCAACAGATGAAATCAGCCGGGAACACCTGATACTCATTCCCACAAGGTTATGGCAAAGGTTGGGAAACGAAGGAAGTGCCGCACTGGCATGCTGGCAGCAAATCAAAGCAAATGACATTAATTAAAGCATATGTTAGGAATAGGAAATTAAGCTAAAGCAACATTTCATCTGCGGCGTCTTCTCTGGGTAGTTTAGAAAGGGTATAAGTTTACTGTAGAGAAAGAGAAATGAGGAGGCTGATGCGGAGGATAGATGTGCGGGAAGTTAAAAGAATTAGAGGAGAGTTTTAAAAGCTTTAGACTATACACTCAAGGTCATGTTCACTCCCTGTATTTATTTTGAATTGTGAGTGAACGGGAGGACTGAGAGCGCTGGCTGGCACTGCAGGGAGCCTTGGGCTAATGCAGACCCCGGCGTTCTCAGCAAGGGGGCTCAGCCCCAAAATCGCCACCCTCCACTCTCCTCCCTGCTTGGCTGTGCCAGGCGCAGGTGGACCTCGGCACCCATTTGCCCAGTTTTGCAAAAAAACACTCGTTCTTCCCCAATTTTGCTTTTCTCCAGCTCACTCAGCCCCAGAACTTCCCAAAGCTCAGCGCGCTGCCCTGAGCACCTGGGGACAGGGACACCACTGTCCCATGTGCAGAGGGGAAACTGAGGCATGGTGCAACAAACAGCCCTGGGCATGCAGCAGGCACGGGGCTGGGGGCACCGGTCGGGGCTGCACCCCAGCCCCGTGGGGAAGCCCAAGCAGCCCCCCAGGTCCTCCTGTGTTTCTTCTCTCTCAGCCCTGGGCCCTTCCTCCCGCTCCCGCCCGCGGGGCTGGCAGCGATGCTGCAGTCCCGACCCAGCGGGTGCGTTTCTGGGGCCGTACTGACTCACCAGCTGCCTGTGTCATCCCAGGTCACCCAGCTTTTTTCAATCAGCTGTTTCAGGACCGCCTGCCTGCCTGCCTCGCTCTGCTGGGGCTGTGGATGGGGCCAGCCTGTGGCCATTTCGTCGCTCCACGGGGCCTCTGAGCCGGCTCACCACGAGCACCAGTGCATGCAGGTGCCTGATGTCAAAGGGCATCAGGGACCCAGATGTCCCCATCGGAGCGGGGGGGTGGGGGTGGGGGTGGGGTGACATCCCCACTGCCCAAGCTGTGCTGGGAGCTGCGGTGTACAGCAGGACTGGAGAATGGCAGGCTTTCCACCCAGTGCCCCACTGCACGTGCGCTCCTCATCCTCCCCGCTGCTGCATTCGCCACGCAGCCGAGGTGGCTGTGGCGTGCGCAGGGGAACGACGACGGGCAGAGTCAATGCTTGAATAACGAGCTCCGAGTGAGAGAAACCGGGCAGCAGCCTGACCCCAGGCGTGCTCCTCCTGCACGCTGCTCTGCTCCCAAACCGGCTGCTATTTTTCCCCTGGCGCCATAAATTGCACGCCGGGTCCAGCGGCCCTCGCGCAGTCGTCCACTGCCTCCCCACCGCGGGTGTCCCTGGGATGAGTTACGAGGAGCGAGCGCTGCAGCCAGGGCTTTGCTCCAGAGCCCCAGCACGAGCGAGGCGGCACAGCTCCGTCCGCACGCACGCGCCAGAGCCCTTTTCCTCCCATTCCCACCCGGGACCGCTCTGCCACCCTGGCAGGGCTCACCCCATGGGACACCTCCGCTTCACGGCTTTCTGAGGAGGGCTGGCCGCAGCACGGTGTTTACCTAGGGCGAGCGGGCAGATGGCTTGCTGACAGCTTCAGGAACACCTTGTAGCAGTTGCGGTGATTCCCGAGATCCGTTGCTTCCCATTTCAATTCACACATCATGATTTCTAAACCTCAGCTTGTACCTTCCCAGTAGAGCTCTCCACCTCCGCCCCGGCTGCACGCGCTCACCGCCGACTTGGGAGCGACGGAGAAGGGGAACCCGTGGCGGCAGCAGCCATCCTTCTCTGACACTGCCTCCTTCGATGGCCAGGGGCAAGTCCCTTAACCTGCCAAAGAAAGGGGCACAAGCAGTACAGGAGCAGCACGGGGACTGGAAAGGACTTTGAGGATGTAAGGGGCTGTCAAGTGCTTCTCAGGGATGAAGAATTCTCTTCCCATCACCTTCTCCAGCTGAATAATTGTTGCAAGTGTATGGACTGAAAACAGGGGGTAGTGGGGTCTGAGGTCAGAAGGTGTGGGTCTCTCCGGCTCTTGATGCAGAGCATCTCCACTTAGGATGAGCCCCTGCCATCAACTGCTGGGGACCAGCACGGAGCCATCCCTGCCAGGCAGTGGGAACCTGGTCAGCCCCATATGCCAACTGGGATGAGCTCATAGAGGCAAAAATGGAGCTGGCACCAAGCTTGGCCATGGAGGCTCCTAAAGCAGGAGGCTCACACCCAGCCTCCCCGCCCGGGACAGCCGCTGGCCCCCACCATCCCCCAGGGAATTGCTTTCAGGGCCCGGTGGGACCCCAGAGCCAGCTGCAGTTGTGGGGGCCTCTGTGCTCCCACCGAATCCCCCGAGCAAGCGTGAACCAGAGCATCTCGCGCTTGTGTACATTCCCCTGCCTTCCCTGTGCTGCTCTGGTAGAGTCTTCGCCTCAGGGTGATAAAAGGAGTATGTTTTTCCAATTAAAAGAGCCAAATGTGTTTTCCTGCCAGTATTTAGTCCAGCCTAACATGCGATGTCTACATTTTAACCTTGAAGAAGCCTCTAGAGACACTGCAAAATAAATCAATACTAGTCCACGTGCTGGAAAACAGAACCAATAAATAACTTCAGAACAGGTTTTCTGTTTACCGTATGAAATTCCCATTCTTGGCCATGCTCTTCAAAACAGTGTTTCAAAATAAAATAGAAAAGAAAAACAACCCCCCGAACCCTTAATTAGTGGCGCAGCGTGAGGCTCGCCAGCCAGGCAGAGCTGGTTTCAGGTTGCAGGTGCAGGGCCAATTCTCCACTGACCTCTGGGCTGGGACTTGGGATTGAGATTGCCTGTGCAATGGTTTAAAAATATTAAATAAAAACATAAAAAAAAAAAAAACCAAAAAAACAACTAAACGCAAACATCCTGCGTGGCTTCTTATGGCATGGAAGGTGCTAGAGCAAAACCAGCGCCCGGGCACTTAGACATGTGTAGCCCCAGCCTGGTCCCCGAGCCCTGACCCACAGCTCCACGTGCTGCACCCGGGGCCCCTCGGTTCCTCAAGCCCATCCCAGGCACAGGGAGCCTGTGCGGTGCCCCGTGAGCAGCTGGAGATTTTCACCTGGTGTCACTGATGCGTCCTCCAATGTGCCAAATGGGGAGGGACAAGCGTGGCCCTCAACCTGCTGCCTCTGCTCTGCCCAAGTCACCAGGTCTGGGACCAGCCGGGGACTCACCGGTTCTTCCTCCTTTATGAAAATAATGAATGCATCTTTAGCTTCAGCATAAAATAAGATTTACAGGAGCTATTAAAAGGAAACATAAAGACATGTTTCCGCACCCCGTTGCAGAGAGGTCTCATGTGGGAGGCAGGTGGGTCTGCAGGACCCCGGCGGGGAGGTGCTGCCCTGGACCGGGCACGTGTGTGCAGGGGCACACAGCGAGGCACAGGCAGCAGGCAGGCATGGAGCAGGCAGTGGGGACCCGCCTGTGCATGCAGAGGTTTGCAGACCCTTCCTCGCACGCATTCGGCGTGCGGCAGTGGGATAAACTACCAACAGCCAGCGTTGCCGTTAACAGGTTGCGCTGGTGACAGCAGAGCTGAAGTGAACACGTGCTGGGGTCGGGACGCACGGGGCCATCACCCATGGGGACAAGCCCATGGCATCACCTGCGCAGGGGCAGATCACAGCGCAGGGTGTTGCGCCAAATGGCCTGGGACAGACAGACGGACACACAGAGCCCCAGGCAGCTGCAACGGGAAGGGTGGCAGAAGGCAAATCTCTGGCTCCCCAGCCTCCCGCCCCAGCACGGCGGGGATGTAACACCTTCAGGGAAAACCCATCTACTGGCCGGGGGATAAATTTAAGCCGTTTTCTTCATATTCCTCTATTTCTGTTCCCCTCCCCTGAGGCTCCTTGTTGTCAGCGTGCATTATGCAGCCAGGATAGCTCTATTAGTCATACGCTTTAATGACTGGAAAAACACACGCAGCCATTATTAGCAGGGCTGAGCTGCACACGCATGGCCCGCTCTGGGAGGACGAGCCCTGGCAGCACGGGGTAACCTGATGGAAAAGCATCCGGAGGAAGCAGTGCCCCGCGGGGACCTCTGGGAACCAGCCCTAGAAGGAAGCACGAGGGTTTCTCTTTTAACATGGAGATTCAAGAGCAAAATCTCTACTGTCCCATCCCGGCTCGGAGCTGCTCCTCCCGGAGCGGGATACGTGGTTCCTCTGGGGCAGAAGCGGCTGACATCTCTCCGGGCTGGGCTCTGCCCCTAACGCGCTGACCACGTCCTGGGAACTCCAGATCTCCTTCCCCGAGAACTCCTAGCAGGGAGGAGCGGGACCAGGAGTTAATCATGTCAGAAAAATCAGTGCAACTGTTACAACCCCAGCGTTCAGCCTGGTTTGGCACCCACCCCTGCGGCCGGTTTTTCAGAGCAGCTCAGTTTTCACTGAGGCACTGAAAGTCGCTGAGCTTTCAGAGAGCGGCAGACTCAACGCCAAGCTCTTGCACAACCGCCCCCCCCAAAACCACACAGGAGAAGGGGCCGAGCACCTGAAATCCCAGCCCTACACCCACCTGCACAGCTTTTATCCCCAAAGCCAAAGTCAGCAGGACACCAAACGCCTCCGGCCGCAGTCCCATGGCTCTCCGGGCACGGGGCAACGCAGAGCAGGACGGGACGTGCCCACCGCGGGTGTGAAGGTGGAGTGGCTTCAGGCACTCGCTGCTGGAAGGGTCCGTGTCCCCGCAAGTGACCACAGCATGCAGAGGATGGGTGCACGGGGGTACCCGTGAGCCCCGAGAGCAGCTGTGGGCTCTGCAGAGGGAGGTCTCCATGCCCTGCAGGAGGTCTCCAGGGGGTCTGAGGCCAGTGGGAAATGGGATGGCGGCAACGTCGGCTTTGTCTAATCAGATACCAGAAGAGAAACACAAGGGGAAAGGGACGCACAAACCAGCAGCTCGTACATGATGCACCCTGAGCGCATCCCAGGCTGCGTTACAAAGCTCACACATGCACATCTCTGTCCTGCTTCGGTGCCACTGTCCCGCTCCTGTGCCTGTCCCTGACAGGGAGGGGAGAGGGGACAACCTCGCAGTGCCACTAGTCCAGCCGCAGGCATGGTGTATGTCACACTCATCACAGGCCTGCGAAAACACACCATGGATATAAACTGGACAGATTTAGCGACTGTGGGGCCTTCTGTTCTTCCTTACATCTCTGGACCATTTCCCCACCCCTTAAATGCTTTACATTATTTATTACATTTCATTTAACCCCAGCCACGTCCTCCAAATAAAATTTATTTTGCAGCTGTCATTCAGGTTTACTCCGGCCTTAACCTCGTAATCCTATTGATTCCCTCATTATTCTCAGAGTGCGGGATTGATTTCATGCCTTCTGTGTTATGGAGAAGCCTTCGCTCATTAATCTCACACACATTTACAAACAGTCGATCCTGGTCATTCATTATTTTCTCTTTCTCTGCACAGTCAGACTCACAGACGTTCTCAGCTTGTCTGCTTTGCCTCCTTATTTTGGGGTACAGATGGAGACAGTACATGATCCCTCTACTAAAGAGCATCCACCCTGCGCCCTCACAACTAGGGTTTCTGCGCCCCGCGGCAGAGGGTGATGGGCTCCCACGCAGATGCAGGGTACCAGAAAAGCCCCCGGGCCCATGCTCTGCATCACCTTCGGGAGATGCCCCGGGACTGCATCCCGCTCTTAAAGATCACTGCAACCGACTGGGCTGGGAAAAAACAGAGAACCAGGACAAATCTAGGTTGGAAAGGACCTTGGGGGTCTCCAGACCAACCCTCTGCACACCCCAAGGAGCACTTCACAGTCAGACCACGATGCTCAGGACCATGCAACTGCCTTGTGCGTGGGGCGGCAGTACCTGTCGCTGGATTCGGCGCTCTGGCTGTGCGGTGCAGAGGTACCGCTGACATACACACGCGTGCACGCCTCCAAACACAACAGAAGTGTGTTATTTATACAGTGTGATTAATCATCCTGAGTATTTAATATAGCCCCATCGGAGAGCACAGCGCTGTACAGTATATGGAGGAAGACATGACCCCTGTCATAGAGGCTTAGAATAAAAAATAGGCAGACACTATAGTTCAGACACGTAATAAATCCCGCTGAAGGGCCAATCTCAAATATTTCAGCTGTTTCCCCCTCCCCCCGTAATATATAATTGTCTTTGTTGGATCAATACAGAGGGGCTTTGTGGAAGGAGCACGTTTTAAGGGAAGATTAATGTAGTGAATTATATATACAGCTAGGAAGAATTCTAATATGTAACTTCCAAGGAGGAGAAGGAAGGTTTGTGTGATCGAATCCTCCTTCCAGGATGGGAGCACAGTGCCCGGTGGTGTGGGCAGGCAGGGGAGGTGTGAGCACCCTTTGCTCCCAGGGGCCTGCTCCTGCGGGACGGTGGCATGAACCTTCCCAAAGGGATGGATGGCTCTGGCCAGGATGGGTGCATGCAATCAGCGGCGGAGCCGAAAGCAGCTCAGGCCACGCCAGGGCAGGGGCAGGGACGGCGTGGGGCAGGGAGCTCTGCCGGGGCCAGCCGGCCACGCACCGGCACGGCAAGGGCGGCAGCGTGGGCTGCCATTTCTATTGCCTGGATATCGGCACAGCGCAAACCGGCATGCCCGTGCCGCATCCCTCAGCCCCGCTCCGGCCCCGCCTGGGGTTTTCGGCAGGTCTTGCCCCTTCGCACCTACCTGCAAGGCCGTGCCGGACGGTGCTGGCGCGTGCCCGGCACGCTGCACGGCGGCAGCAATGCGTCTCGCCCTCTAGATGCGGCCAGCAGCAAACAGGGCAGTGCAGCGGGAGCAGGAGTTGTATTGGTTGCTAAACACCTATTACTTATCCACAGCAAAGCCCCCGTGATCATTTCCCCGGGTACATATACACACGCCCCATCCGTTGCTCAGAGCAGCATACGCAAATTAATACCCCTAAGCTTATTAATGTGTAATGACACAGGGGTTGAGCCCTCCCTCCGGTGAGCGGCGCGGAGCTCACCGAGCCGCACCAGCAATCTCAGCTAGGTGTGCATCACGCGAAGCGCACGGCTATCATATGGAATAAATTTAACTGAATCAAGTTTTGATTAAATGCAATAAATATGATTGATTTGGTTACATACCCTCCGTATGATGGTCTGTTTAATTTATTTTTTCATTCTGAGAAGGGATGTTGCATTGATCCAAAACATTAGCTTTGACTACCACCGTAAATTCCCATTTTAAGGCGACCCGCGGCAGCCTTATTAATATTTTTACACTTATCCAGCAGTTGCCGAGGTTAACCCTTCAACAACGCGCCCAAATCGTGCTGTGCCGTGGGGGCACGAGGGGTGACCTGACCCAGCACCAGGGGCTGCAGCCAGCGGGGGGAAGTCACCTATCTTAACGCCACCGCTGCAAAGCCACTAGCCCCCAGCAGCTCCTAAACCTGCTCCCAGGACCCCTTAGGGCCAGGGCGGTCAGCGTTAACCTTGAATCCGCATCTGCTCCAGCCTGGGCTCCCTCCACGAGCCCTTCGGCAGATGGGAACGTGCCCCAGGCGCTGCTGTAGCGTGTCCGGAGCGGGCTGTTTGCTATCTGAAAGCCCACAAAACCCAACACACTGCTCGCCCTCCGCACCGTGCCGGCATTTGGACCAACACTATTACAGATTTCCTTACAACAGCTTCTATATCTTTCTTTTTAACAAGGGGAAAAAAAATGCCTGAATATTTTTTATATTACTAATAAATTGAAAAAATGCTTTATGTTTTCAATATATTTTCAATTTACTGCCATGGTCAGTATCTTGATTGCTATGTATATTTTATAAGCAACGTCAATGATAACCAGATTTAGCTGTTGGTTTCTCCATAAATACCGTGTTATCCACCAAAAGTGATCTCTGGTAACAGAGTGTCATTAAAAATAATGCTGAAAATCATCAGGGAAACACCAAAAGTGAAAAGAAGAAATCGCTTCCAAGCACATCCTGGAGATACTGGAATTTCTGAGGGTTTATTTGGAAGATAAGCTGATTTTTAACACACATCTTCGACAGATCCTGCAATCCCAGTGTCCACAAATCCCTGAAGAAACACACAAGTTCGTTGCAGGCTCTCCCTGCCCGCAGGAAAGAAGGTTTCTATGCACTCGCCCTGAAGACAGTGACAAAAGCTGCTTTGAGCCCATCCAAGTCCGAGCGCTGGCTGGGGGCTGCGGGGTCCCAGCCCGTCCCCGGCAGACGGGGACTCACCCCGCTCACAAGTCCTGCAGCCAGGACCTGCTTTATGTCATTCCTATCTCCTGTGTCATTTTTACATCGCTTCTCTCTGCGGCAGGCAGCTGTGCCTCGCGGTGCGCTGCTTTGCCACTGCCGTTAATGCTCTGAACGGCAGCACCCATCTCGCTGCGGGTTTCAGGTTATTTGTCACCTGCCAGAGCACACTATGGGAAACCATCTAAATAGCCCCAACAAAAACTTTTTTGGAAACTTTTACCGACAGGCAATAGAAAACGCTGCGGAGCCACGGGCATCCCAGCTGGGGGGGTCGCTGGCTCTCGGGTCCCCCGGGGAGCCGAGGGGCTGGTTTGGGGGTGGGTGCTCCCCTGGTGGCGTCAGGTCTCCACGGGAGCCACTGCAGCTCCAGCGGCTGACTGATCTGCAAACAGCCCCACGGTGCAGCTCGCTGGTTTAGTACTCCAGCAACCCTAAAGGGGCCAAATTTAGCCTATATATTACTGAAAAATCTAACTCGTGATGAAATCACTGGCCTAGCAGGCTCCAGATAAGGATCTGAAGAGCTGAGCAGGACATGTGCCGTGATGGTGTCTCTAAATATTGAATTATTCAGCAGAAATTTTTCTGCTGTCCTCCCTCCAATCCAATCCAATTAAGCTATATGCTTAATTGCAAAGCACACTCCCCTTACTTTCACATAGCAGTGGGATCTGGGACTTGGTTTGGTGATGTCTTAGGGAGAACTCAGCTGCAGCAAGGTCTTTGATTAAGACTTTTCCTGCCAAAGCGTCCATCCCAAGAAGGAGTTGAGGCAACGTGATCTGCCCTCGAGGAGCAAAGCTGGAAGGGAGCTGCTTTGTCCAGGCTGGGCTTTCCACAGGAACGGATCCGACCCACTCACCCCTTCCTTCTTTCGGGAGACAAACAGCACAAATTCACCCAAACTTACTCAAACTACATGTCCCCTATCAGGCAAATTTTAGTCTCGTTGCAGGCAGAAGATCTCTTACTCACCACAGCTATCTTTTACGAGCCGGACAGTTTGTCCTCACTGAAGTCATGTCCAGCTTTTCCAGTGGTGCTCTGCAATCAGGGCCATCGAGGGAAAGCGTCCAAAGGACTCGGCAAAAGACCCAGCACAGCCCGGAACACCGCAGTGCTTCCAGTCACTCACAGTTCTCGGCTCTCCCAAACCAGCGCCTGGAGCGGGGCTGGGCTGCAGCCCTTTAATTAACGAATTACTGAATGCTCTACCATTAATTCACAAATTAATGAGAGATCCGGGCTTCCCAGGACCCTGCAAATGTGACACAGGAGGAGATAAGCCATCGCACCACCAACCTCTGGCTACACAGGGGTGCGCACAGATGGGTGCCAGCACCCAGCACCCAGCAAACCCCACTAAGCCTTGTGCTACAGCCCTGCCCAAGGCCACGGCCCTGAAAATAAAAAACCCCAACATGAAACCATGGCAATATGAGGGGCTGCCTCCCTCCCTTCACCAGAAGCCGGGAGAGCCCCTGCTCAAAAGCAGCGAAGTCTTTTCCCATGGCACACTGCCTTTCTTGCTTTAAAAAAAAAAAAAAAGAAAAAAAATTATTTAAAGCTTTCTTAGCTCCTTTTCATCTAATATTTAACGTGCAAGAGTTTTTGCACGCCCCGGTTAGGTAAACATTAGAGAAGATTGTTTATAGAAATTATATACAGAGCGGTGCTGGTTTAATTTATCAAAAAAGGTTTTGTTGAAATAAATTCATTTTACAGTGAAACCCACTTAAACCTGTTAGAGGGCTGACCTTGTTTAAACGGACCTGTTTGTGCTCCACCTCAAAGGACAGCTCGAGCAGCACCATGATACCATCTTCCAGCGTAAATATCCCCCCGCTCTCCCGGAGCAGGGGAGCTCGCCGGCAGAAGCTCTGCCGAGGAGAGGGGTGCCTGGGTCAGTGGTCCCCACAGGGGATGGGAAGGATGCGGCCGCGGGCCCCGCGTGAGCCGGGAAGGTTCGGCCTCCGGTGTAATGGTTTAACGCCCCGTCTGCCCCGCTCACCCGCCAAGAGACGAGGAGCAGGCGGTGGCAGTGCGGGTTCAGGGGCCGCGGTTGGGGTGACACGGGGTGTTGCAGGAGAAACGCAGCTCTCGGCAGCCCTGCGGCTGACCTCCGAACTGGGGGGACGGGGAAAAACCTCCAGCCTCTGCCTGCCCCCCTGCTTCATCCAACACTGCTGCTTTGCTACTGGATTGATCGCTATGGACACCAGCGTCCTTATCAGCTTGACCAGATCGCCCTTATTTTGGGGAATGATAACGAAACCCAGCCAGTAGCCATTTTTCCCCTCTCCTGAAATTTACTGCACGGCGGGGAAGAGCAGCATCTCTGCTCTCGCCTCCCCTCTGCTGGCTCCGGCCAGCTGCAGCACCTGAGTCACGCCAGGTTTCGCTCCTCTGCCTTAAAAGCGTTAAGCACGACGAGGCCAACCCGGGACTACACAGACTACAGGGGGGAAAAATCCATCGGCCTTTCTCCCTCGTGACACAGGTCAGATTAACAGGGGGAAATTAATACTAGCGCATTTAATGGAGACGAAACGCTTTACGAATGAGCAGATGCATTAATCTGAAGCACGTGGCTGTTAAGAGTTTATCTTAGTGCGGAGCGATACCGGGACGCACGTTCATTCCTCCATCCATTCAGGAGGCATCAGCCAGGTACGGGGCTTTGTGCAGTTCCCAGAGTCTGGCCTAAAGGTATTTATAGCCTAGAGCTGGGGTGGGGGGAAAGAAAAAAAAAAAAAAAAAAAAAAAGCCAAACCGGAAAAAAGAGATGGGATAAGGAAAACTGCGCTTTGGAAGTGATCTACGCAAAATCCACCAAGGCAGAATTAATATTGTCTCGTTAACAGAGGGAGCAATTTGAAATTATATGGGAAAGGTGGATAAAACCTGGAAAGCATAAGAGCCAGCTCTGATTTCAAAGTCCATGGGAGCATTCCAAGGCAGAGCTTTAAAATTAGAAACAGCACGCAAAGTTACTTTTCCACTGAAATGTCATGTTTTCCTTGAAAAGAGCTTTTTCCATCTTAAGAACGCATTTTGTCACCAAGCAGTAAGTGCACTTCTCCCAACAGATTTGCTTAAGCAAGAGCTCTTGGAAAAAACAGAGAATCGCATCCGGGCCCTCGGCAAACAAATAAAGGCCAAGAAGAGAAGAGTCTGGGCAGCACTCTTCCATCCAGGGAGGTTTGCTGCTCATCCTCTAAGTATCGCAGGAAGAAGAAAAAAAAGAAAGCGCATCCATCCTTAGGCAGCCTGGGTCTCCGATTCAGCCCCTCCGCTCCCCTGCGCCTCCCACGGCACTGCCCATGCTGCTCCTTTCAGGGCAGCGAAGACACCCCGTGATGCCCAGAAAGGTGTTTGGGAGCTTATTCTCAGAGGGCAGGCACTGCTTGTACCAGAGTCTGCTGCGTATCTGGTATTTCTCACTTGAGGAAGAGCCAAGAAGGAAGAGCAAATACGACTGCTGACTCCAAGAGTCTTTCCAGTAAATCCACGGAAATCACCATCAGCTGAGTTCAGGTCTTGCCTCCAGCCTAAAACCTGAGGTTCAGATCCTCGAGCTCCTGCCCAAAGCAGCACTGTTGGGGGAAAATCATTTGTTTATGACCCGGGATGGAGCAGACCTCATCCCCAGCCTTCACGCAGACTGCGGGAGAGCCCCAGCACTTCGGGCAACGGTCCCTCTGTAATAGTGGGGATCTACCAGCGTCACCCAAGCTGTGATGGGCATAATAACCACCCTGATGGCCAACACCGTCACGGCTCTGCCAGGCACTCTGTTATTCGCCATCCTCTCGTTTCCAGATGGTCTAAATGCCTAACCCCACAAGCATGCTCTGTAGCACTGTGGGATCCCCGGTGTCCCCCCAGAATTGGGCACGTGACAGCAGGTGTCACCAACCGCTCCTCGTGCTTGTCCCTGGACACACCACAAAGTACTACGGGGGAGAAGAAGAGATTTAGGTAAGCGAGAACGTAAAAAGGGGATGCAAAACTCCGAGAGGTCAGTGGTCACTGCCTTAGAGGCGACCCCACTCCCCGCTGCAAGGCTGAGCTTTGTGCTAACGGGACAAAAAGGGGCTGGAGAAAGAGCACCCCTGGCCCGTCCCTCACAAGCAGCCCTGTACCACCGTGCTTTCCTGGGAAGCCACAGACCCATCGTGGGGCGGACTCCCAGCGCACGGTGGGGTTGCGGGAGGCCAGACCCTCCCAGCGCCCCGGGAAGCAGCTCTGGTGGGGCCGGCAGGTGCTGCTGGGACACAGCCCTCCCTCTCCCGCCTGCGCCTCTCCCTCCGGGCCGCCCCGAGACAGCCCCGCTTTGAAGCCCTGCCTGGGCTGGCGGCAGCATCGGTGCTGGAATAAGATGGCTTTTAAACTCAAAGTGAGATGAAAAGCAGCCGGAAACGCATCTAACGGGTGACTGGAGGGCTAAGCCTGCTTTTCTCATGCTCGTTTATCCCGGGCTGCTCCACCAGAGCCCGGGTCCCTGGGGAGCAGCTTTCTCAAGCTCTGCTGCCTGCCTCAGTCCTTTGCTGCTCACATCCCTCCTCTGCCGAGAGGTGAAGCAGCAACAGACTTTCAGCAGAGATGTAAAACCCATTTTTTGTCACTAAAACTCCTATGGCGTTTCCTGCTGCGACTCCCAGGAGCCCAACCCCAGGCCCTGAAGCGCCAGCCGAGGTGCTTCACCCCAGGAGCAGCTGCGGTTCGGGAACAAGAGAGACTCCTGCGCTGCTTCTCAGGGCGATTCGGGAGGAGAAGCGGGAGACACGGAGGCCTGTTGCTGCCCGGAGTCTGGCAGCGTTCAGCAGGCACAGATGGCACCAACAGGAGAAAAACCATTCCCTTCCCCAAAGCGCTCCGGGCTAAACGTGCAGTTCCCATGTTTTCTGGGCACCCATCACCTTCGCTGCTAAACTTTTAACTGAACATCCTATAAAACCCTGCCAAGACACCCCGTTCCCTACAGCAGCAGGCCGCCGGCCAGCTGAGAGCAAGAGCCGACAGAGAGCAGAGCTGCTGGGGACAAGCACCACAGCCCCACGGGGCTGGTGCTGAGCCGGAGCAGAGCACATCGCCGTGCGCCCGCTGCTTAACAAGGGGAGACACGAGGAGCCCCCCTGGGCAACATCAGCTGAATCACGGCGCTAACAGAGTGACCAAAGCTTTAAATCAGGTTTTAAATAGCCAAGGACCTTGAATGGCTTTTTACCTATTAGATTTCTGCTCTCGTGCCCATTAAGCTTAATGGAAATGGTTCTGAGAAAAGCAAACCCAAAAAGCCACGGCTACGCAGGGATGCAGCCACGAGGGCCGAGCACCCACAGCAGCAGTTCAGAGCTCGTTGGAAAGAGTTTCTTTGCCCAGAGACTGCGTGGGACCCCTGCAAGGGGCGGCTCCTGGCATTAGGAAGGCAGGAGGTCGGGAGAAGCACGGATCTAATGAGATTTGCAGTAATTCATGTGATTGTTTATAAGAACAACGCTGCACTAAGCCTGTTAAGCCATTCTGGCTGGCCAGGGCTATCCACTCCCACCGGCCACAGCACCGGGCTGGCTCGGCAAAGCCGCTGCGCGGCTGCACACCCTCCAAAGCCTGAGGTTTGCTCAAAGAAGCTGGGCGCAGATTTTGCCTAGGAGAACACAGCGTACAGAGAGAAATCTTTGCCATTTCTCCTAACCAGAGCCCTCAGAGCACCCTCAGGAAAAAAAAAAAAAAGTCTCACTCTGCTTTGATGAGGATGCCCTGCCTGCACAGTGCCAGGCTCTGTGACCCAGCAAAAGCAGGTGTTGCACCCATGCATGCTCTGCAGGGCACATGCAGCTGGGACAGCAAAGCAAGAGCAGCCCCAGGGCTTTTCCACATCCCACAGCTGCAAACCCACCCTTCTCTGGGCTTCTCAGTGGGTTCTTGATCAAGAATTTACAGCACCAAAGGGTAGACGAAGAAGCACATGGGGTCAAACGCCCTCCAGTAACTCACCCCCTGCCCCATGGGTCACAGCTTGCACAAACTGGTGGCATCTCAGAGATGTGCCTGACTTGCCTCTCACCGCCCTGATGGAGGAAACTGTTGTTGTTGTGTGTTCTCTTTTGTCATTTTTTTTTTTTTTTCTTTTCTCCTTTCCTTAACTGAAAATTGTCTGAGCCCTCCTCACGATGGTCCCAGCAAAGGAAAAGGTTACCACAGTAATCAGCCCCATGGTGCCAAAGAGTCTGCACCAAATTCAGCTCTGGCCTCCCCGGCTCTGGGGGAAGCAGACATAAATACGGGTCTCTAATCTCAGACGCGCTCGCTGATAATCTGCTCTGCAATTTGCAGATAGGATAGTCTGAGCGCTCGCAGGCTCCTGGGACGTGCGGGGCGGGCGGGGGGGGCAGGACCCAGGTCCCCTCCGAGGGCTCGGTCTGGTCGTGCATCTTTCCTGCAAACCGCCCACAGCACACTTGGCCAAGGTGCCCGGGCCTGATCCTGCACCCCCAGAAGTGGGACTTTTGGCCTTGGATTTATGGCAGTCATTTGGGAAATCATAAACGGTGCTTTCCCATTCCAGAGGCATCACGGGCACCAGTGGGGTCTCAAAGTAGCCAGATCTCACAGAGGGGAGCAGTGAGATGGGGGTGGTGGGACCCCCCCAATCCTGAAATGGGTTCCCAGCAAACCACCCCAGGTCACAGGGCAAGTGTGTGAGCTGCAAAAGCCACTTTTTTACCACAAGGAGCCACACTGGGGTATCCCAGGGTCAGGGTCCCTCTGACCACCCACGTCCAAGGGACCTGGCCCAGCAATGAGGCACCTTCCAGTGCTCCCCATCGTTGCTGCCCACAGTGCCCTGGCCCACGCGTGACCAACACCAGTCACCCCAGTAAGAGAGAATTCTTCCCTCTTCAGTGAGCAGGCCAAAAGGAGGAATGCATCCTCCTGTTCCCCCAGCGGGGCTCTGGGCCAGGACCCCACCACCCACCCAGGGAAAGAGCAGGGTTTCCCCTCGCGTCACCAAGGCGCAGCACATGGCAGTATGACATCATGATAATTCTCTCAGGAAACCTGAGATTTCTGCCCAGTTCTCCCCCCACCCCAGAAAAATGGGCATTTCACGCAGGGCTTCGTACAGGCGAAGGGCTCCCACTGCCCCGTCTGTCAGCCTGAGGCTGGTCCTGACCCAGAGGGATGGGTCTCTGCTTGAAAACAACTGGGGAAAAAACCCCAGTCCAACCAGGATAAAAATCCCTGCAAACGCTCCCTCTCGTGGAGGCTGGCTCTCCCGCTGTCTGGGAGACCAGGAGTGGTCTTGCCCCCAAAACTGTCCCAAGGCCGAGGGGCTCTGCAGGAATGAGGGGTCCGTGGGAGCTGGTGACACGTTCCCTCGCAGCACTGGGCTCCGGTGGGTGCCCGGTGGGGACCTCCAGCATGAGCAGGGGAGAACGGGTGTGGGATGGAGGGAGCTCAGGGCTGGCTGCACGGCCAAACCTGTTACTCAGGGATCTCAGACACTTCCGATACCTTAATGTCCAAACCACCTTCCCTTCCCGCTGACGTGGGGACAAAGTGCACATATTTTAGCACTTGAGGGAGCAGAGGGAAAGCTGGGGATACCTGTTGATATCTACCTTGGCTGACACCCGTTGCACGCAATTTCTCTCTTTTAAAGCCACTTAGAGGGTGCCCCGAGCCCTGACATGCCTTGAGTGGGGAGGACAGCTCTTGAGCTGGAGCAGAGCAGGGACAACAGCATTGCAACATCTCCGCCAGCTCATTATTTCCCAGCCTGGGGAATTATTTCCCAAAAGTCTTTAACTGATTCCCCGCAACTGCACAGGATTTTGCACTGACAACACCTTTCTACTGGGAGCCCAGCCAAGATCTCCACAAGGTCATTTTGCAAAGACAATTAGGTAGTCCCTTGACAGCGCTGTCTCATTTTAATTAGATCTTATTTCCAAAGAATTACCGAGCGTGCCAGGCCCAAGGCTGAAGGCAAGAACCATTTACAGAAATCAATGGGAGGCAAAAGACAGATGTACCTGTGCTTACGTCACCGGTTACAGCGATGCCAACTTGACGAGGGAAAGAAGCAGCCTTTCTCGCGTGATTTCATCCGTTAATACCTCAGGCAATATAAAACCCAGTGTGCAAAAGACAGACCATCACCATTTCTGGCTCCCCTTGTTTGTGCTTAGGTGCCTCAGAGCAAGCGTTCGCTGTGTTCTGAGGGGGTCTATAGGTGTAACATGTACATATTTGGCAGAACCCACAAAGCTGGGGAATGGCGCCAGGCCCTTATCAATCCACGCGACAGCTGCTCACACGTATACGCGCGTGCACACGAGACACACGTATAGAAAAAGCGAACACATACCCAAACAACAGCCCCCAGCAAGGTGCACCATGGCAGTGCAGGTGGCAGAGCCCAGGCTGCGAGCAGGGAACAGAGGGAAAGGAGGCTGGGCGCAACGAGGGGGGTGCGGGGGGGGGGTGACTGCCGCAGACACCCCGCCCACACACACACACCGCGGCGGTCTGTGGGAATCCAAACCCCCGGGACCTCGGCGGTGCCGCCGGTACAGGCTGCTACGCAGCCGCTGCCCCCCGCAGAAACCCCCCCGAGGAGCTGTCACCGTCCCCCCCCGGGAACCCCCCGAGGAGCTCTGTCACACACGCCCCCCCCCCCCGGAACCCCGCCACCTGCCGCCCCCACCCCGGGGGCGCCCCCAGCGGCGCGGCGCGACGGC
>JAVKLA010000084.1:3390312-3415836 GCA_034782735.1 Sagittarius serpentarius | reverse complement strand
GGGGAAGTTTCATTTTCTCTTTTCGCAATCACAAAGAGCAGATCTCGGCTCCATTGACTCGCTAATTGTAAGCACTCAAATGGTTGGGTTTAAAGTTACACTTAGCAGCTGCGAAACATTAGGGTGAAGTGATTACAACCTACTGGAGGATACCGAACATTTTTACAATATCTCAGGAGCATAAGGGAAAGACAACAGGAAATGGCGCAAACTTTCCTACCCCGCACAGCAACAAGCCAGAGCAAAGAAGTGAGAAAATAAATGTAGAGATGCAGCGCAGACGCAGTTTGGATCCTCAAAAAGTTACTGAGGACGCCCCGGTGAAAGCACCGTGTGTTTACCCCCCATGCTTGGAGGGGGCAGAGAGGAGGGGGAGCAGCGTCCAGGGATTTCACAGCTGCACTTTGCAGCAAAACCCTCCTCCCGGCTCTCTGCTGAGGAAGGAGGACGGAGATCTCGGCGGCATTTCGCCGTCGGTCGGCTCCCCTCGCTGCCTTGCCTTCTCCCAGCCTCGTCGCCAGCAAACTTTGCTCTCGGGCTGGCTAGCGCTGCTCGGGGACAGGACAAGCAGAAGCTGTCCCCTCGCAGGGACGGGCGGCGGGACGGGGTTTATCGGCTTTCCTTGGGCCCAGCACCACGCTCCGTCGGGGCTGAGCTTCGCCGGCAAAGCAAACGAAGCCCGAGCCCTGCGTGCTCTGCAAAGCGCTGGGAAATACCAGCCCCGCTGGTTTTGCCCAGGCCCTGGACTGGCTCTGAGATTTGATTTCATTCGAACTTCAAGCTGTCACATTTGGAGAACCTTTGACTTTCCACTTCTTTTCCAACAGCAAAACATTCCCCGCCCATGATTGAAGCACGCTACATGCGTGTGTTTATTACAGAAACCAGGGTAGGACAAGAAAGCAGTATTTCACGTTAATTCATGAAATCTGAACTCGGCTTTTAATAGAAGAGCTCCACTTTATGCACAGAGTGATATACAGTCCACCCTGCTTTAAATGAGACGTTTTGCCTTTTGAACTCAGCAGGAGGCCGCTGCTTACTACTACTGGAAACAGTTTAAAAACCTGCAAGTCCGGCATGGCTTTTGGGCTCCTTTGGAGCCAGTGGTTTATATCATGGCACAACATTCTTGCTGGGCTGCCTGCGACCGCCTGCTAGCCACTGCGTTTGAATATCCGTTGTTTCAGAAACTCACCTGGATTATTTCCACAACAATGGGAGACACCCGTCCGAAATCCTGCGAAGACCATGGAGCCTCTGGCTCTTTTTGCTTTAAGTGGGGTTCGGATCAGGTCCCTAGATCGAAAACCTGGTGGCGTTAAAGTCGGGGGCTAACCTCCCTTAGGAGCAGCTTCTAGACACCATCAAGGAGCAGCAATATTCTCACCTGGTGCCTGAAAAGAGTATTGCTGCTGAGGTTAAGGTGGAGGCAAGGCGGTGCTGCAGGAAAGCACGTGGCACCCCGTTGAAACGGGGGGGCTTTTGTGTGTACGCTGAAGGCAGGGTCCATCGCTGCGAGCAGGCAGGCACTGCAAGCGAGGCACGCACCGTGGGGACGTGTTGAATCAGACCCTATAGAGTTATTGTAGAATCAGACCCTATAGAGTTATTGTTGCAACACACTTGGTTTTCACCGGCTCACTGAAGAGCTGGAACTTGGTGGTTATTCTGCTGGGTCATCTGTAAAAGTATCAAATTAAAGTTAAATTAGCCACCTCATAGCAGTGCTTTATTTATTTATTTTTTTTTAAGCTCCAGGCTTTCTTAACAGTTTGGCTACAGGGCTATCAACAGCAGGGAATTTAGGACATTCTTTTCAATGAACCAGACTGAAAATATTTTGGTACAGCCCCAGTTTGTAGTTGTCCCCCCCGTCCGTCCCCGTCCCCCCCCGCCTTTAAACAAAACATCCTGATTCAAAGGAGCTTCTTGCAGACTGGGAATTTCCACATGGCCGTATTGCAGCACTTATAAAAAGTGATTTAATGCCTGCCAACAACAAATACATTTCCAATGACACCACTCTGCGTTATGCGCTATCCTACTTTGTGCGTTCAGGAAGAACCAGCAACCAAGCTGTCCGAGGCAGGAGGGAGAAGCGCGGTTGCCTGCCTTTGCGAGAACTTTGTCCCTTACGGCCGCTCCTTGGAAAGCCTGAAAGGAAACAAGCATCACGGTGACAACACAATCCCTTCTGTATGTGTTAATCTGGATTTTGTTTGAACTTTTGGAGCTGACCTCGGCTTGAACTGTGTTAAAAATCCTGACTGGTGTGGACTGACTTGACCCTGCGGTCCCATTTGTCCGCAGCGCCAGCCCTACCCTCAGCCCCTTACTTCAAGCCATTATTTTACAGACATAAAAGAAACATAGCATTACGGCAGATATAGCCAGCGGGCCGGAGCTGTGAGTACTTACTTACAGGCGAACTCTCCTCTGATTTCATCCCAAGGAAGTTTTTTTTTTGCTTGAGAAAGGACTGACTGAAAACCAAGCAAGAAACTTAAATTATTGCTGCAGACTCTCAGTTTTTATTAGTGGTTTCCAAGCCTGAAGAGAGAGAGAAAAAAAAGCTGCTGAGATCTGAGTCGTGGCGTTACAGTTAAAAACAAAAAAAATCAAGCCCGAGACTGAATTTGGGATTTGGTGTTTGGGGATAGGGTAAGAAGAGGGTGGTCGGTTCTGCATCACTCAGTGTGGCTGGTTTAAGCTGTAAGAGTGCGAAAAGATTTGTGGGTTTAGATAGTTTCCTCTCATTGCCATGACTCAAACGGCTTCTATTAAAAACAAGTAGTGGGAAGGATATTTCATAAGCTGACAGTCCCATCTCACTCTCTGCTTCTTGACACAAGTTGGCTGAGATCTAGGAATTCATGTGGTTACTATGTGTGAGCCCATGACTATTTTATCAGCAGAGTTATGCGGTGCTAGTTTTGACTGTGCACGTTCACTAGGGTATACAGGCTCAGGCTGCTCTACGGGTTCTGCAAAGCCCCTTTTATGTGATCCTGTAACACAACAGATGTAGGTGCGTGTCCCTGCTGCCTGGTCCTCGTCCCACCAAAATCAGTGGGATGAACAAGCAGGGCCCCAGCCAATGCAAGGCGCTGGAGCTGGGGTCAGACACCCGAACAGAGATGGGTGCTGATTTTCAGAGGCACTAAGTGGGTGCAAGGCACACCATCTAGGTTTCCCATTTTTAAAAATCCTGCCCTTGCACACAGGGACGAGAAAGCAGGGAGGCAAAACCAAGCTAGACTGGCTGCATAACATCCACTGATGGCTTTAATTAAAGCCCTCAAGTTAGTAAATACGCGCATCGTCTGGTCCAGGAAGATACACGAAGCCCACAGCCAGCCCAGTAACACTCCATGAACATTGCCATTTAAGCAGTTTCTTGTTTAACTTAGATTTATTCAATGACACATGCATTTCTGGACAGATAACCAAGTTCCAACGAACAACTTTTATAACCAAATATGAGAAATTTGCGACTGCAGTTAGTCAATTAAGTACGTTTCTAAAATACATGACTAGAAGAAAACCGGAGCGACAAGAGAGAATTCTTCCAAAGAACAAAAAGAAACATTTCCATTTGTAATACTCCTGGCATTGATGAGTATCAGTGGGGAAGGAGGGCAGCAAGGAGACGCAATGAGGAAGGAATAACATTATCAACCCTGTCCACAGAAAGTCTTCCAGTTTCCACTCTCTCCTTCATTCGTTAACGCTCGGCACTTTTGCGAATGGCAAGAGCTCCTTTGAGTTACGGAGATTCCCTTCATTTCTCAACACGAAAAAGCAGAGAACAGTCGTGAAACCATGTACTTGACCAAAAATGGCTTAGAAGTATTTCTCCTCAACCAACCTCTTCCTGAACACAGCACAAAAAGAAGCCGCAGAGCTATCAGGATTGAAGACGGAGTCTCTTCATATTGCACAGGAACACAAAGTCAAGATTTTGTGAGTATGTCTGAGGAAGGTTTAAGAGTCATCAATATTTATCAGGGTAACGAGAACCATCCAGCGCAGCGGCGAACTGGCAGGTGACAGACACGTTGGGATTGTTTAGGCGGAGAGGCGGCTCGTTACCCTGTCTGGATCTCTCCTCGGATGTTCGGCTAATTTAAGGGAATCCCGTGGGGAAAAGGCTGAGGGGCTGGTTTTCGTTAGTCGGGAGGGGCGATCTGTAGCCATCAAAGTTGCGTGGGATACTGCCGCTGGTGGAACCAGAGCTGTTACTGAGCGTCTCTATGCTTCCCTCTCGCTGAAGCTCTGCAACGGGAAGAGAGAGCAGGTCCCGGTTAGCGTTTCAGATAAACCCCGAGTGCCATTAGACGGTCGCTTTACTGACAAATCTGTTTATTGTATCATTGCTCTAACATTTGCTCGTCATCCCTCTTTTCTGGGGAGATTTGACAAACCCCTCCAGAGGCATCCCAGCTCCTGGTTCTACTTCTCTGCCGGGCCCACAGCTCAGCTGAGCTGAAGCGGAGCTGGATGGAGACGTTACACGCTGCCCGGCAGAGCAGCCCCTTTCCTGGGGACGAGGCCACTGACTCGTGACACGTCGGGACTCGCTAGTGGGGATGCTCACGGCTGAACTGAGCAGGGCGTGAAGGGTACGGCGGCAGATGATGAAACGCCTTTCCTCCGCAGCAGTGCTGCTGAGATGGCGGGGAAGAGGGAGCGGCAGCAACACCGGTTACCGGTGGCGTGTACCAGTGGTGCACAACCACCGCGATTCTCCACGTCGGGAACACCAGGGACTTTCCACAACCCTTTATCCTGCACAAACAGACATAAATAACTCCGCTTTTTCAAGCCAAAGAGAAAATATCCCCTTTCGTACGTGCCTGAGCTGTGCCTCAAAGCAAAAGAGAAAGCAGGCCTGACTGGCTCTCCCTCTCCCAGTCACACACCTCCGGACATCTCCCCTCGCTGACCTCCCAAAGCCTTTATTGCTCCCTAATCTTGAAACACGAGGATTTTTGTGTGTGCAGAGCATCGTTTCTAACCGTGGCCTCTCTGTGAGCCACTTGAACCCAACAGTTGACTCAGTGGTAGCGTGCAGCAGCGCCGCTGGGCAGCATCACTCCGGCCAGCACTCAGCGGCGGCATGCAGCGGTGAGATTAGGCAGAGCTCCACGTACACGACAGGAATCCTCTCCCAGACACGCGGTGACAGGCTACAAGAAATATTCTGGCGAGTTGCAACGCGCGACCCTGAGCGCGACTTCCATCGGCTGCTTCTGCGCAGCCCGCGCTGGAAGGGATGGGATGGGGATAGAAGCTTCGGGCAAATTCCTCCGCTGCTGAAGGGGAAAGAGAAAAAACCCTCGTGTGCTGCACGCCACGGTGTCGTGCACGTGAGGCACGGGGGGCAAAGCCCCGGAGGAGACGGGCAGCTTTCCCTGTCCCTGTAGCGGGAGTTTTGCTTGGATGGGGGTGGAAAGAAGCTGCAGATGCAGGGGCTGGAGGAGCAGCCGCCCGCTTTGCTCCCTGCTAAACATTACTGCACCTCTGCCGCTTGCACACCTCTGCCCCACGCCGGGATAGTTAACCTTTTGTGAAAACCACAACAGTCCTTTCGCTGCAACGGGACTCCACGATGAGGACATACCTATACGCAAAGCGCACGGCAAAAGCAGAAAGTCAGTTCTTCGCCAAAACAAAAAGCATCCCGCCCCAGCGTCCTCGGACGCTGCACAGCTCCCGTTTGCTACCTGGGCACCGCAGGGCTAACAGCCAGGCGAGCGCACACCTAGCAAAGCAGGGCTCAGGGTTTTAATCCTTGATCGTGGAGGTAACTTGCAGCGGAGATAATCTGCTCAGGATACATGAAAAGCAAATCACCAGGAAACCAGTCACCCTGTAAGCAGTGATGATAATGGCCTCAGCTGTATTAATCACGATTTCTTGCCAGTATTTGGTGAAGGAATGTCCATGTTTAAACCTCTTCATTTTCCTCACATCCTTACTCTCCCAGGAGTTCAGGAAGTAAAAACAGTAATTTAAATCAGAAATGAGTGGCGTATCCCACACTAATACTGTGCTTATCCTGTCTGATTTGGGGCTTTTATCTCCCTCTGCACACAGCTGGCTTCGGTTAAACGTCCCACGTCAGAGCTCTCGGGCGCTGGGCAGCCATCGCCTGCGCTGGGGCAGGCTGGGGCTCCCCCAAACAGCGTTCAGGCTGCTGAACTCCTCATGGGGCTACTTCGCTCACTCTCTCTCTTTTTAAGCTATAATTGATTTTCAGGCAAACGTTGTGTTTTCAGTAACCGTAGCAAAAGAAGGGAGAGGGAAAGAGCGAGGGGGCATTTGTTTCCCTGCGCCCATGGCTCCTGCACGGCCGTTTCTGCCCCTCGGGGCCACGCGCTGGCCTGCCAGCTCCTGCCTGTCCTTGGCCACGCCGCGTCCTGCCTGTCCTTCGGTGACTCGTGCGGGACCGCGCACCCCGCTGGGACGGGATTTTGGGGAATTCGGGCTCGCCGGGTGGCTTTCTGGGGGCTGCTGGATTTCTGCAGCCGGCAGGCCTTGTCACCTCTGCTGGGGACTGCCAGGGGGTGGCACTGCAGAGACTGATGCCAGCCAGGGAAAAAGCATGGACAAAAACTCGGGGAGGCAGAGCGGTGGGCGCAGGGCCTGGCTGGGGAGGTTGGGGTCCCAATCCCGGCTATGCCGCACGGCTCCGGCTCCGCACCGCCGCTGCTCCCTCCCTGCCGCTCCCCTTGCTGCTGTCAGGCATGTAAACCCCTTCAGTTAGCAACGGGGAGGGACAAAAGGAAGGGTAAAAGAGATGCGAAGGCTCAAGAGGAACTGGAGGGGAAGTTTTCCAGCCCTCCAGCCTGCGCAGAGCCCGCTTTGGGTTCAAAGGGGGTCAGGCTAAAAACCGGGGGAGCTCCCGCATCCGAGCTGCCATCCCAAGCGCCGCAGGCGGTAACTGCACACTTTCCCCTGGGCAAACGAGCCCGGGCGCTCTCAAACAGCCCCGCGTTGCGAACCCGCTCGCTCTGGAACTAATTACACGGCGAGGCAGACGAGCAATGTATTTTGATACCTAAGAAAGCATTGTAAAACTCCTGACCGCTGCAGCAGAAAGCACTGCTGCGCTCAGGAAATTGGGCTCTTGCCCTCGCCCGGGCCCGGCTCTCGTGCACGGCTGGGTCACACAAGATGTGCAATTAGCCATTACACGGTCGCCTGGGACTACCTGCGCTGCACATACGACCCCTAGGACCACAGTCAGCACATTTGCCTACGTTCCCCCAAAGTAGTCTGTTTTTTCCCAGCTGTTTCATTAATAAAAAATACAATTAAAAAAAAAAAAAAAGTCTAGCACAAACTATTACCACCTTTCCTCACAGACCCTCCAGCAGACCAGGGCATGGCGGAGGCGCATCCACAGTAACGTCAATGCCATTCCCATGTTTAGCTCAGGCAAGACCGGGGACGGCTCCACGGCGTTGGGACACCCGTCCTGTTACGGGGTGAAAAACTGGAGGACTATTTCTGATAGACCCGATGCCTGAATAGCCCCACCAAGGGCAGAAGGAGCCGCCACGGTGTGGTGGGGCTGCTGGGTATCAGGAGAGGCAGGTCCCTACAGACAGGCAGCGCTGCCCTCCCACCGCCCCGGCACCGAGCAGCTGAGCCCTGCAGCGCAGCTGAAAGGAGGGGAAATACTTCCCAGACCTAATTAAGACGTGTCACATAACTGGTCAGACCACCGATGTCCTCTGTGCTGGGAAGACGCTTGCTGGAAAACACAAAATAGAAGCAAAACCCAGGATCGCCCCATGGAAAGACAGGGGTGAGCAGCGGGAGAGCCGGGAGCAGCGGCAGCCACGAAGGATCAAGGCTCAGCACCGCGCCGGCAGAGCAGGACACGGCTGCCCGGCAAGTGATTTCGTTTACTTCGGTGGAGTTACGCCAGGAATGGACTTGGCCCCAGCATGTCTGAGGGTTATTGTATCTGCATTCCCCCATGCATATACTGTCGAGATGTATTAACTTCCTTAAATGTACCAGTAAAACAACCTCTTATGATACACTTTAATGAACTTGTACAGTAGCCAACAAATTGTGCATCATATAAAACCCATTCGGCCTTATAGACTCTCTGGCTATTTTGTAATAACTGCAATTTGCTTCTGCTGAAGCAAGATAACCAGGGTTGAGAAGTCAGGCTTTGCAGAAACCTAAATATTTGATTTGGGGTGGGGGAGTGGGTGGGAGAAGGAAGAAAGGGGCCTCTGGGAGCTATTTATGGGGTCAAAATAACATGAGACCTGCTCTTCTCGTAGCATTTCCACCATCAAGGAAATGAAATACTGTGAGAAGACCAGCACTTGCATTATTTTGGCCCCATAAATGACTCCCTGAGGCTTTCAAAGGCCCGTGAAAAACAAACACAAATACAAATAAATGCTAATACTGGAAACGTAAATACTAAAACCTGCCCACGTCCCCGGAGGAAACGACTCGCAAAGTCCTGACTGCCCTAAAAACAAACCAAAAAAAAGACGGGGAAAAAAGACGAAGGAGCAGGAACATCTGCTGAAGCCATGAGGAGAAAGTCACTTCAGGGGAGCTGGGAACAGCCCTGCCTGCGCTGTTGATGGTAACAGTAACGGGCACCGCTGGCATCACCCAGGGTCCCAGAGTAACAGGGATTTTCAGGGCACACGTGCTTTCCGCCGTGGTGGAGGCAGCAGCAGCAAAAATCCTTGCGGCTGCTGGCGTGGGGAGGTGCGGCCGTCGAGAGCAGGGAAGGGAAGTGGCATGGCGAGTGGCCGGCCAGGGTCCCCAGCCCGCCCTGGGGACAGCCGTCCCCCTCCCCTGGCCCTGCAGCGTCCCGCACGCTCGGGGGCGGGGGGGGTGCTGCGGAAACACTGACGCTGCTCGGAGAGCGACGGGGCATTAACGGCGTTGCAAAGCAAACGCTGGCTGCTCTCTGCTTGGCGTTCCTTCCAGCGGGCCTGCCCGCAGACTGGCACCAGCGCAGCCTTCCTGCGGTGCGTAATGTTGTCGCATGAGAAACTGAAAACGAAACCTCCCTCACAAAACGTTTCTTTCCGCTAACATTCCCCCCTGCCATGCTGCAGCCTGACGGTCCTGCCCCTTGTGCTGCCGCCCAAGCCACTCCAGTCTCCCTGAGCTGGCTGCCAAGGTGGAGAGGAGGAGGAGGTGGAGAGGAGGAGGAAGAGGAGGGAGGAGGAGGAAGAGCTGCCCTGGGGAGCGGTGCCATCCCTTGCCCAGCAAGGTGGCTGCACCCTCAATTCCAGAAAGCTCCAGGAGCGGTCTAAGGACCCCATCAAATCTAGAAAGGTACAAAGCCCTGCCAAGCTTAAATGTGAAACCGTTTTACAGGGCACATTAATTCAATGCCTGAAGAAAATCTATATAGCCCTCTTTTGCCCGGAACACTCATAAATTATGCTGCCTTTCTTATTCGTGCTCTCTCTGTAGTGGTCCACTTGAAGCCGTGCTGCCTCCTTTATGCCTACTCAAAAAACTCATCTCCAGTGCATTATTTCTTCTAATGGTTTTTCCTTTCTTTCTGTTTGCTTTCCCCTGTTAAGCACAGTTTCAAAATATCCTCCAAAATCATTTGCTGGAAGAGCTGACCCTTTCCTCTTACCTACCGAGGGCTGCCCAGGCTCCTGCACAGCCCCGCGGAGCCGCAGCCGGGATAAATGATACAATGACAGCAGCCTGATGTGTCAGGGCAGTGGGGAAGCGGCAGCAACTCTGAATACAAGAATTATTCTTCATCATCTCAAACTGTCACAACACATTACCCTCAAAGCCGCAGCTCGCTGAAGGAGTGACCCTGGACTGAATGGGAGAGTGCTCGGGGAAAGAACTAATTGTAGCCTCTTTTCACACGTCAGTCACTTTTCACAGCACCAAGCCTTTCAAGCTCAACTAATGTCAAGTTCCCTTTTCCTTTTGCTGGGCTGAGTATTTCTGATTTTCAAGGACGGCATTTTTAAAGGAACAAGGTCTCTGGTGAGGGACGAGGCCGGGGAGGGGAGGGAAGGAAGCGTCGGAGTGAGTACGCATCAGAAAGTCCGTCAGACGCCTGAAGAATGAATTAGGCAATTAACAAGTAGGAATGCAGGAAGTGGGGTAATGGCCAGCAGGGCTCGAATCTCCTCGATTTCGTTTCTGTCATTCACGGCAATTGTTTCAGGGAATTTTTTGGGCTCTGCCGTGCGCCAAGGGGGCTGCGAGCGCAGGAACGTACTCGGCCCCCTCCCCGAAATCGGGATGCGGGACGGGCATCTTCCAGCGGCGGGGAAAAGAAACAAGGTGCTCCTTGCCGAAACCACCTCTCCCTGGCCACGAGCAGTTTTTGAACGAACAGCTAAAAGGCCGAAATTAGAGCTTCGTTTTAAAATCAAAGATAATTTCCTTCCTTCGGAGGAGAAGTGAGAAGACTCCCTGCAGACAGAGCTCTCAAAATGACAGCCCCGTCTGTGCTCCTGGGCAGGCAAACGTAAGGGCCCTTCATACCTGCTTGTCTTTAACCAAAATCCTAAAGTATTCTATGGCAACGACTATTATTTTACCCTTACATTTGCACAATGCCTATCACCGGGGACTTGCAAGGCTGACTGGGGCTTCTGAGTGTTACTTATTAACTGTAATGAATAATAATTATGTAGCTTCTGCCATCTGGATTCTCATTCAGAAGGATCCTATATAAAGCGAACACTAAAAGGCAATTTGTATTAACACAATGGAAGTCTTGAGGAGCTCTTAAACTGTTTGTAATTTACACAACGCTCCCCAGTGAATGGATTAGTTAAACATTTTTATTTTACTGATTGCTGCCAAAGGGAGCGGGACGTGCTCCCCCAGAGGAGCTCACACCGGCCCCTGACGTGCGGTTTCCGCTCCCCTGTATGCCGACACGCACTTTTACACGTAAGCCCTCCATCTTTCGGTGTTTAGACAACATCCCAAACTCAGCTGGACACTTTTGGCTCCTTTTCTGCATGAACATTTACTACGAACATCATAACCGGTCCCCACGGGAGCCGGTGCCGCTGCCTGGGACGCTGCCGGCACAGCCCAGGGCAGAAAAGGGCTCAAAAAGCTGATACGAAGTCGTAAACTGAACCGGGATGCAGAAATACCGCCCCTAACACAAAGGCTTAGAAATTGCATTACTGCTACTGCAGTTGTAGGTTTTTCTTGGGTATTCCCCCCTTTTTTTTTTCTTTTTTTTTTTTCACAAAATGCAATTATGCTAACGAGGAAGCTCTAATTATCATCCATCTCCACCACCCTCGGCGGCTGCTCGGAGGCGAGGACCTGCGGAGCTGGCTCCGGCCCCGCACAGGGACCCGCCGGCGGCGAGGGCTGAGGGGCCACCACACCCCCGGGGGGGAACCTGTGCTTTTGGGTATTCGGATAAGCAAAAATCGTTAATATTAAATTGTAGCAAAACAAAAGTACCGAGGACTTACTAAAGCTCTTAATTTTCCGAGCTCCTTTTAATTTAAGATGGCTGAAAAGAAACTTCTGGGCGAATGTATTTGTACGTTGCTCCTTCCCAAAGGGAGCACCAGACAGAAAGGCGCTTCCCAGCTTTATATATTACTATAGTATTTACAAGTTCATATGATCATGATAATGTTTAAAAGTCAATTAAACCTGCTCTCTGCCCTACGCCTTGCCCCTACAGAAGCCATTAACCCGTGCCAGTTGCCCCCGCGCTCCGGCAACCACTGCAGGCAGCTGCAGGGACTGATTTCCTCTGATGCTTTGGGTGGCCGTGATAGACCTGCTCCTAAGAAATGTTTCTTTTTCTTTTTTTTAAACCAGCAGTTTGAGCAAAGAGATCTTAAACTCCATTCAAAAGAGGAAATGTAACACTACGGCATTTGAACATTGAAAATCAATTCCCGTATTAAAACCACTTCATCCTGCTGCAACCTGAAAGACGTTGAGACACCACAAAAGCACCTACATTAAATTTGCAAAGTAAAAAAGACTGGCAAACGCTGCCCGAACAACTTCTCTGAAACCAGAATTCAGTGGCCTATGTAAAATATTAGTTACTGTCAAACTGCCTTACAATAACTCTAACGCTGAATCCACACAGAGTTCGTTATTGCCATGCACTTGGAGATGAAAGCTGGCATGTTGGAAAAAAGGTGGCAGGATCCAGCAAGGGGACGAGGACGTACAGGAGGCAGGAGATAACCAGGGGAGTGAAGACTGAGCCTTCTGAACATCAGAGCCCCTCCGAGACCGCAAATTTCATTTCTAGTGCCTTATTTAAATGCAAAGATGCCAAACGACTAACACTTACGAAACGGGGAGGACATCTGAACTTACATAAATACCTGGGTTTACTTCAGGCACAAAGAAATCGCTGAGATACAGACAAAACATTTTCATGCGTGAACTTCTAAAGAATTTTGTCTACCAAAAAAAAAAAAAAAAAAAAAAACCAACCAGCTTTTTTTTTCCTTTAAAAAGAGAACCCAAAAAGCTCCCTATGACCTGAGCCCATGGAACAGGAGACCCAAGACTTTGGCATCTTGCCAGTCTTGACTCTGAGCATTTTATGGAAGGTTAAAAGTGCACTAGATAAAGGACTAGCATTTAGAGGGAGAATATTCTTCACGATAGGCACTTTCACAATGACTCCAGTGCTTTTAAAAAATAATCTCAAGTTTCCTAGAGCTGTATATTTTTTAAAGAGGTTTAGGATGTTTTCCTACATAAACGGCACTTCAGAAGGATAAGCTGCTGATTTTAGTCAGCACGTGAAATTTCTAAAGCTAGAACAGTCACATCCTTATAAGAAAACAATTTCTGTAGTCCATCCACATCATGGAAGCCTAGGACTCCTTCTGCAAGATTTTGAGAAGAGGTTTTAAAATGAATACGCAGATACAGTTGTCTGGCTTTAGAGGAATTCTCTCCTACCCCATCTTAGAAGTTTCAGTATGTTGCTACTATGCATTCCTATAACGTACCTGATGTGTAACATATGCTTTCCTATGCAAGCCAGTGCGTTTACAAGTTTTTTAACGTATTTAGGCAGAATTATCTTCTATCTTCAGTTACGCAAGCAGCACATCTGTGTATATCGCACCAAAAGCATTTGCAGAGAAAACACTGTATTAAAATTCCTGGGTTTGGTCTCTCACTCCCAGGGTGATGGGAGTGCCTCGGATTGCTCAACAGTGACCCCTCTGTCAGCCTCCGACCGCACAAAGGAAAACACAAATTCAATGCAATCTGCACGTTCATGACACCTACCAGCTCTGTGCCCTACACCCTCCAGACTCTTTGGATCTTGCTCAGAAGTTCTGGAGGTGATGCTCCTATTCCCAAAACCACCACGCTTCTATCCAGAGCAGATCTGGACTCAACGCACGGATCGAAGCACCTCCCTTCCCACCAGAGCTGGAGCCACTCAAGATCTTGGGGGGGGGGGGGGGGGAAGTCCTGTGTCAAAGGCCGCAAAGCCGCTGTGCTGGAGCGTGACGCCTGGGAGCACTTGGGGAGCCCCTTCTCCTTTCCTGGGCTCGGCCAAAGAGTCCCAGCAAAAAAGCTGGGTAAGGAAAAGCTGCCTGAAGGCCAAACCCACAAACCCGGCGATTAACTCAGGGTCTGGGCAGCCCCGCGCCAACAGGCTGAACGGGGGGATTTCAGACACGCTTGACCCTCCGAACTTCAGCAGCTTCTTTCATGTCTAAGACCTAATTTTTCCTCCCTCTTGTGACGCTACCTCAGTTATTGGGCCTCCTTAATAACCCTCAGTTAGGAAGACAAGGCAGCCCCGGAGGAGGACAACTGTGCTCAGAGTGTGCCTCTGTGCATCTCGCACATGTGCGTTATGTGCTTCTGACACAAACGTATTGCCGAGTTCATTTTAAAAGTATAATATTACAAAGCAAAGTAATTCTGGCACAACTTCTAGCACTTCTGACACGAAGTGGCCTTTCAGGCCAGTGAGGAAAGCTACTGAGAGGCTCTGGGCTGTCTCCCCGCTGCAGATTGATGCTGAGGAGGAAGCTAGACCGGACTGGAATTTGGGTTTGATTCAAAAGAAAAGTTAAAAAGTTTGGGGGGAGCAGATGCTCAGCTGGTCCGAATCAGAAGAGTTTCGTTGAAGCTCATGATATGATGTCACCGCGGTCTCAGCTTTGTTTGCTCATCTAAATGGTTCAAGGCTCTCGAGTCGGAAAAACTCAGGTGGAGATCTAAGGAGCAGAGGTCCCCTCCTTTCATTTCCCTGGCACTAGTTTTAGTGTCGCTGAGAAACTCCAAACCCATCTAAATAATTCTATTTCCAAACGCAACTTATTTGGTCTATTTAGTCGATTATTTTAAAGATTATGTTGACATCGCTGCTTCAAGCAGACCAATTTTCTAAACACAGACCTAATTTTACGAAGCACTCAAAGCTTGCAGTAGTACTCTTAAAATCACGTCTCTACCTAGATTGAGTATTAAGCGAGCCTGGAAAAACAACAGGCCAACCTTGTGGGCTCACTCTCTTGCAGGATTGCTTGAGGCTCTTAATACACTCTGTCTTATTTATATAGCTCCAAATTCTGATGTTAGACATGAATACGAAAGAGCCTTGATAAAAATGACATCCGAAGCTTAATTCGGCCCTTTGTTAATGGAGCTGTTCAACACAGCAGTTTGCATTCGTTCTCATGAAACCAGAAGGCAGCTGAAAAAAGCCAACTGGACGTGTTTGCTTTTCAAAAGTCACATTTTAAAAATTGTTCCAAGTATTGATTCTAATATACTTTGCCTTTTTAGTTACACTCTTACAAGCACTGTCAAACGTGTGAATGAGCTGCAGCCTGTGGACGAGCGCGTGGCGGAGGGTAACTCTTGTGTGAAATATAAAAGACCTAATGGCAAACCAAGGCATTCCTCTGGCCACATCCCACATAAAAGGCAATTTAAATCATCTCAAGCTGTGCAGATTCTGCCTTGTACTTGGGCATCTGGCAGTGAAGTTAATATAACTACCTGCTCTTCAGGTTGCGCTCTTTTGCAGACTTTTCACTCACGTTTTGATGGGTGACCAGCTGCGTTTCCAAAAGATAAACCAAAGAGACAACACAATCCTGGCATGATATAATCTAAAGATTTTTTTTTTTTTTTTTTTTTTAAAAGGGTGCAGATAAAAGTAGCCCTAAGCGAAGGCAAAAATGCATGCCTAGATTTCAGGTTAGGGGCCTGTCTCTGTACAATTCACCTACTCGCTGCCGCCTCTGTGGCTGCAGATGAGGAAGGCTGCCAGGTTAATTTGTCTTTTGATTAACACCTCCAAACGTCATTTCCACCTAACGACCTGGCCTTGGCCAGTGCCCAGTGGGCACAGCTGCTCAGCAGGGCATGCAGGAATAAGATGGGAGATGCCGTCCATGGGAATGCTGTGCTCTGCCTTAGCAGAAAACCATCGTAGCAACATGTCCGAGCACCCTTCCGCAGCGCGCCGCGTGATGCCGTCTGTGTCTGTTAGGGAACTGCCACCATCTCCATCCCGCTCACCTCGACCAGGGTTCTGCATGTGCTCGCCATCCCCAGCTGCCCGTGGCTCCTCGCTCCCATGCCGTGCCACCGAGCCGGAGCGGAGCGGAGCGAACGGGGCAGGTCCTGGCTGCTGACCCTGCTGGCACCTTCCTGCCTGGGACCTTCCCAGAAAAACATCTTTGGAAACAGTTGGAGAAGCGATACTGACCCTTTGTCTTTCACAACACCACCAGCTTTTGATGTAAACACAGAGTTCATGTGTTGGGCAGATACTGAGAAAGTCACTGACCAAGGAAATAACAAATAAATAGCAAAAACAAATAAATAAAAAAAGACGGTATTTTAGCTGCGGGGGTCTTCTTGGAAAATGGGATAAAATGTCTGGCCTGGAAAAAGGCAGTAAACAGTTTATGTCCTGGAACAGCCATTTTACAGGGTGGGTGGTTTCCTGGCGTGTCAGGAGGTGACACGCCACCAGCCAGCGTTAGGCCTTTCCAAATTCTGTATCTCTTCACAGCAGTGAATGGTTGCTTAAAAAAATCATCCCGTTACCACTTATTTCTGCCTGCATGGAAAACTAATTCCTTCCTCTCCAGGATGCGGGACAGACCGTGGGGAAGCTGCTTGGAGAAATCTCGGAGGCCCTTGCTAATGTCCGAGAACACGGAGCACAGACTAAAAGCCAGCTAGCAACAAAAGCACCGCCGCCTTGTCGGAAGCGACAGGAATGAAACGCAGAATATAAACAACAGAAGTGGGGAAAAAGCTATTTCAATTTTTTAGAAGTTTTACTCTTTTGCTGAATTGGCTCCTGCATTACCAAGCATGTAATTACCAGTGATGTAATTTAAGAGGGCACCAGCAGAAACATAGAAAAAAGCAGCCGGTCCATTATCTTTTTGTCTTTATGTTTTTGCCTCAACATCTTTTTCGTTCTCTGTCAAAACACAACTTCTACACAGCATCATTTTTACAGAAAGAGCACGCCTCTGGAGGTTTCAACCACTTGCACGAACCTCTGCAGGGGTCCTGAGCACCTTCCACTTCTGCTGGGGCAGCAGCATAGATGGTTTCTCTGTTTGCAGAATGCTTCCAACCGATTTGTCATTTTTCTTGCTCCTAAGTTTTTTTTGTCAGCCGATTGTGCACACAATATTGAGCAATAATAAACAGAGGAGGATGAAAACTGCTGCAGCTCGAGAAGTGAGCTCAGGATATGATTCCTCCTCACCGGATGCCTGGAAGATGTCACTGAAATTCTCTTTCCCTTAGTGCAACCCGTGCGGAGCCAATATGAACTCCCAGCAAAGTGCTTAAAAACCCATTATTTATAATAACTGTTAAATGATGAGACATTGTTTACCCAGATCGCAAGATAAATTCTCACTTACAGAATGCTTGCCTGACTGTCCTGAACGTCATCTGGTTTTTATTTAAATGCAAAATGTAATTAGGCTCCCAATAACACAGCAGAAGAATTCAATAAGATAGGGCTTTTCACTTACAGTTTAATATTAACATTTTCCCATAAATGTTAATGAATAAAAGTCTACTGTTTTATATATTATCCATGGTGGGGAGACAGCAGGCTAGGAATGGAAGGAAAGCTAATCTTTTCATACCACAAATGACGATATATACCTCAAGGAGAACTAACGGTCCCCGGCATTGCCGGGGACCTGGCCACAACACTGCTTCCTCCTGGGCAGCCACCAGACCTGGTCCCACGGGATGCACTCCACGGAGGCTCCCTCCCCATCGATCCCCCCCAGCCAAAATCCCCTTTCGGTTTTTTTCTCCTTTTCCCCTTGCCCTCTCTCCCCGCTTCCCGCTCTCCGCCTAACCGTCTCCGCTAGACACACTACGAGCATCGGACAGCGAACAACATCACTGTTAAGCAAGGATACGGCCCCGAGCCCTGATACTCTTAGACTCCACCACGGATAGCAAGGCTAGATTATCGGAAAAATCAGGTTACTGTTTGTCTGATACTCTGTTAGAGAAACGTGCAGGGGTGATGAGAGGTGCTGGCAGGGCTGCGGACTACAGTAGGACGATAGGAAACGATAGGCATCCGAACGGGTGGGAGAAAGCCCTCGGAGCTGGCGAAGGTGGCACGAAGGGAGTCCATCGAAGGACTTGTGCGTCCTGATGCCGAAGCGCGAGGAGCAGATCCTGCGGTGGAAGACAGGCCTCTGCAGCCGAGAGGACTGAGAGAGGGTTGGCTCACGCTCTAACATTTTAACTGCTTTAGCTTTTGACCTTCCATTTATTGCTGGGGGTTGCGCTGTGTTAATGCGTAATTTGCTGTTTGGTGACCCACACTTCGTTGTACCTCTCTAAGAAGAAGTGTTCAGTTAACAGTTCGACTGCTTAACAATTTACTGCAAAAATGGGTTTCCATTCTACAGCCTCCTCCCTGGCGAGGGCAATGCACCGTGTATGAGCGCTTTGCAATGACTCGGGCCATCATCCTTTCACAGCCCAGGGAACAGCAGATGCCCTTGGCATCAGCGTGATGCCGGTGGCTCTGCACGGGCGGGAAGGGGAGCTGGCAAATTGGCCGCATGTCATTTTAAGATAACGCAAGGCTCAAACTTTCAAAGAGTTAAATGCAAGATGTGCAGGGGATCTGCAGCAAGCAGAAATGGGAGCCAAGCAATCCCTGACAGCAGGACCCCGGGGTGGTGGCACGCTGTCCAGCTGGTCACACACCCTCTGCCACCGAGCACACGGCGTGCCCTGTGCCGCGACCCGAGCTGTGCCTCATCCTTAACGTGAGGGTCACAGGAGTCGCGTAAGGCTCTACGGGGATTTCAGGGCACGCTGGCTTCCCCGGCGCTCAGGTGGCAAAACTGCAGCAGAGACCGAGGGGCACAAAGGCAGCGGCAGAGCTGAGCAGAGACTCGCGCCTTTCCCCACCCAAGCCAGGCTTTAGGAGCAAGCGCCAGCCAACGCTGCACACGCCTAAAATCGCTCCTGTAAAAATCAGCAAAATACCAAAAGGCTCTCTGGGGCTGCTGGGCTTGGGAGGAGGGCGAGGAACTGTCTTGTCTTTATTCTGCCACCACCTCAGCAGCTGTAACAAGTTTTGGCTCACAAAACAGCTGTAAAAATACCAGTCCTGGTTCAAATGCTGGGAGACGAGGGCTCTTAAGCTTAGTAAGAGAGATACGCTTGCCGTAAGTCGTATCCTACATAAAAATACC
Source organism: Sagittarius serpentarius (assembly GCA_034782735.1). Classification (NCBI taxonomy): domain Eukaryota; kingdom Metazoa; phylum Chordata; class Aves; order Accipitriformes; family Sagittariidae; genus Sagittarius; species Sagittarius serpentarius. The sequence goes on along the minus strand of JAVKLA010000084.1, from coordinate 3,397,093 downwards.
GTGCAAAGACACCTAAAAGGAATAACAAGGTAATTATAGAAACTAGAGACGGAAAAATCCTGCAGTCTCCTAGTCTCCTGCACCCTGCTCAGTGTGGGACAGCTCAGTGTGGGGCAGGCTTCAGAACTTGGACCTTTAAAGGGAAGATTTAATAAACACTGAGAAATGTTTCTAAATATTTAGAAACCCCAAAATAACAGATTTCCAAGCCAAGCTGTACAAACAGAAAAGGAGTTCAGAAAACTGTTAAAAATCAACAGCTTTTGTGAGGACTAAGATATATTTCTTTGAACAGCAAGCATCACCTCGTGGGCATGATGCTGCAAACAGAGCCGTAAGGATGCTCAGTCCTTTGCAGAATCAGGCTTAAATAAATACCTACCGTGGCTTTCCTCTTGTTCCCCTTGAAATCAATAGCAGAAGCCTCAGTGATGCAAAAAGCTTAATGCTTTAGGAGGTACTGAGCGAAACAGTCAAATGTGAGCAAAGCCAAGCTAGACAGAACGGAGCTTTACATTTTCCTGTGAAATACTAGAGTATTGCAGTAGGAAAATTAATTTGCTTAATCATTAGGAGGAAAAAACACAAACCAAAGCAACCCAAAACAAAACCCAATGCAATAACAAATCTCTAAGGAGAAAGGGAATTGTTTCTCTGTTAACTACTTTGAGACAAAGCACTGGAAGAAAAATGTCCAGTTCCAATAATGTCATAACCCGATTACAGCCTGCACAGAAGACCTAAAACACTTGCAGAACAATGAGTAAGAAATTAAGTTTTAAATTGAGTGCTGGCCCTATCTTGTGTCACTTCTTTACATTCTAGTAGAAAGGACACTGCTGAGCTCATTTTATATACAGCAGCGTGAGATGTCTGGATGCAGACATCATTTAGTCATCTATGTTTCTCCCCATTTCTTTCTCCAGGAGGAATGACAAATCTAGAAATGTGACTGCACTTTGTTTTATTATGATATCGATTTTTCTGCAAAGGAAGAGTGCATTTATCCCCCAGGTCTGTGTGCTGGCAAGAAAGGGTTAACAAAATGTTTATCACAAAGCTGGCTTCAGAGTTGAAAGTAATGTGATCAGTAATGAATTTTGTGTTACATTAGGTTGTATAAATGGACAGACAAGCGCAGACAACAAGTGGCCAGGAGTCGGGGCTAATCTAATGATGTAAAAATAGAGACAGCACCAATTATACTTGGGGCCAGCTCAGAGCTCCTGCAGGGACTGCAAATGAATAGGTACAAATCAAATTACTGACTAATAGACGCACTACAAGAGAGGGCAGTCAATGCTAAATACATTAGGGCCTTGTGACCTCTCTGCTCTGAACAGCAGAATCCTAAATTTGACTTTAAAAAAAAAAAAAAAAAATCAAAGAAACTCTTGTTCGTTTAAGGAGAGAAACAGAACAATGTTATTTGTGAAATGATCTGAGACACTTAGACATTTTTTGTTTTGTTCCCCTATGACCATGTTATGTACGTAACCCTTTGAAAGCTGACAGAGGGTTTGCTTTTAGAACAGGGAGAAATACTCTTTGTGCAAAAGTTAAGACCTGATAACAATACAGTTATGTTACATACCAAAACATTTCAAAGCCATGTGCCTCTTTGTGGTGATGTTTTTTACTGCTACTTCACCGGCTGTGTCTGTATCAAAAATAAAATATTTCTTAAAAAAATGCCTTGATTTAATAATAAGAAAAAGAAAAGGAATCCCCCCACACCACAAATGATAATGAGTAAATGCCCTTGATTAACTTGTTACCAAACGGCAGAAAGTCAGAGCTGTTTCATGGTATCAGCGCTCCCTTTAGAAACATCAGCGGACTTTTTCTACAAACAGCAACGAACCTAAATCCACACCAGGAACATTTGTGGTTTCAGCATTCATTCCCCCCGCCCCCTTAAATGACGTACGACCTAGAAGAAATTCCACCAAAAACTCCCGGGGCTGGTGGCGAGGCAGATTTGGAAACGTGGGAAATGGCTGCGAAGTTAAAAATGCCCTCGTTGGCCCTGGCAGGGCTGCGGGACGGGGCTGCTCCAGGGAGAGCGGCTTGGGCAGGAGAGAGCGAGAAGCCCACGTTGAAGTGCTTCATGTCCTGCACGGGGCAGCTGGGCTGTTGTTGCATGTTGCACATGAGAAATAACTCATAAAACCACGTAAAAACGTGTGCAATGCAAATGCTGCTGCTCTTATCCAGCACTTCAAAAATGGTAGCTCCTAAAGAGCCCTGAATTTCCATTTTTTTTAAACGAGGCTCATCCAGATAAACCTTTTGGAGGAAGAACTGCATTGAGCTCTTAAGACTTATTTGAGGGGGTAATTTTATCTCTGACCCTGAGATGAATATTCTGAAAGTTCAAAGGCTGCTTTTAGAATCAATGTTATTTGATACGCCAGCATGTTTGCTGTCCAAGCTGATTTTGCATTGAACCTACGCAGAAATCTCCTTGCAGAAATGTTCTTTGGAGGGAAAATCAATTGGTCTGTGTTCCTGTGGTCTGTATCCCACGTCCAAGTTAGGATTAAGACCAACTGAGGAGAGGGAAGGGAAAAATTGTCTTGGAAAAATTAAAAGGAAGAGGAAGGAAAGAAAGAAGGGAGGGAGGGATGGAAAGCTCTGACTCTGTACAGGGCTAATCCTATTCCTGAAACTAAACGTACAGGTACACCTATGTCCAGGTGGTTGCTCATCTCTGAACACAGCTTGTATCTGCAGATGTTTTCTCTTCTGGAAAAAAACCAGGAAGGAGGCTCCTTCCACGGGATCAGAGGGCAGGGACTCACTCTTCTCCCTGCGGCAGGGGAGCGCGCTTCCCACCCCAGCCAGGCACGCCACGAAGCCTGGGGCTTCTCCAAACCACAAATTTTACACAAAGATTTCAAAAACGTTCCCCTGCAAAGCTCAAAGGTGTCAAGACCCAAGTTAGGCTCAGGCTGGTATAACCACACAGCTTCGGCTGGGGACCAGGATCCCAACGGCCCTGGGTTTCGTAGGGGCTATTCTCTAGCAGCACGTCTAATTAGCTCCACTTACTTACATCCCATTAATCAGGTTAAAGAGTTTGCTTCAACATATGAGCTTCCTTCATCGCGTTATGAATTTGTTCATGAAATTTGGAAGGAATCCAGACGATTTCTTCCGAGGGCCAGGCGCAGGGCGCTCTGCGGCATTTGTACCTCACCGCTGTGCCGCTGGCTTTCTGCAGGTGGCAGCTGACAGACTTGGAGTTTTGGAAGAAAATGAGCCATACTTTTTTTTTTTTTTTTTTAACTGAAACTTTATAATGGGCTTTAAAACACCTTGCTTTAAGTTCTTCAAACCTTGCAGGCTGTATTGACCATGACGGTGCCATACTCGCATCCTTCCCTGTTCAGACCTACAGCGCTGGCTCCAAGATGCGAACTTTGGGGGGTGCTCTGCAGTTTTTAGTATAGGCTCTTACTGCAACTTCATATGTATTCCTGAGACAAGATAAATAGAGAAAAAAGTTATCTTGCTCCACAAACTGCAGTGTAAACTGAGCCATCATAGGGTAGTGGATTTCATGATGAACTTAAAAAAAAAAGAATACATGCCCACAAAAAGCAATTCTACTCTTGTGTGTCCACAGAACAGTTCCACCACTTGTACAGCGCTGCAGCAACGTGAATTTAGGTATGCTTTGTCAAAATAAATTAGATGTAAGTACAGCATTCAGGCAGCCAAACAAATCGTAACAGAGAAGGTGCAGCAGACGGGCACGGACTGGAATCGCACACTGCAAACACAGTAAGTCCCATCCTGCATCCCCACAGCCGCCCAGATTCCAGTGGCTCTTTCTGGCAGAAAAACCAGGGGTCTGACAGTGGCAGCACCACACTTATCACTAAAGGAAGTTTGCACTATTGCCTGTCCTGACAAAATAAGCTGAGCGGTGACGAATACTTATTTATTTTATATACTGACAATTCTCCCTTGGAAACCTGTCCGTTGTGTTAGTCTCCTACAGAATACATCTACCCTTCTGTCACCGTGCTATGTGCTTTATAGCAATAAACCCAAGAACATGCAGAGAACGGGTTTTGATTTGGTAAATCACGTGAAAGTCGAGCCTGACGCTGTGCCTAGATTTAACATCCAGCTAAACCTTTCACCCAGGTCAAAGGAGGGAGGAGAAGCTGGGACGAACGCCCCAGGGCTGAGAATACCTGTCCTCCTGGTGCTGCAGATGCAGAGCCGCACCGTTCCCTGCTCACTCCTGCTGTCCTGGAGGCAGCAACTCCTTTCTGGGACCGACTGACAAATCCACTCGTTTTCCTTCAGGCCAGCCTACATGGACGTGATGGGGGCCCTAATCAATTTGGGTTCCTGGGACGTACCCAGACCACGCTATACCTCTGCAGGAAGAACCCACATCAGCCTCACGGCTGCGGATGCCGTCCTCAGCCCAGGGGGAACGGGCAGAGCGCGCAAGGGGAATCCCTCTCCTGGGCTTCAGCACACTTAACTCCCACGGCACGGAAACGGGGGGTAGCCACAGGAATTGTCTTCCACAGATAAATTTCAGAAAACAGCCTGTTGCTCAGACTGTAAAGGCTCGGTCTCCTCTTATATAGCCTAATTTTCAATATTATGCCTAGAAATGACCAAAATGCATTTGAAAGCTTAAGAAATATACTTGCTGAAGGAACACATAAACCAGAGGATTTACTGATTACAGTATTTTTAGAGGGAAAGATTTCTAGCTTGGGCTGGCAATTTCTGCTTGTCCAGTTTGAGTGGAATATTGTCAGAGATATTTGTCTCTTGGAAGCACAGTTTCATAACTCACAATACTAGCTGCTTCTTTTTTTTGAGAATGCAATGTGAAGCTCCAGCACATACTCAGAAACTACACTGCAAATGTAAATATTGTAGCTGCTTGAAAACAAAGCTTTGGAAGCAAAAGAGGTCACTGACCACTAACATTTTGTGAGTAGACCTTCTTTTTTTTTTTTTCTTCAGTGAGAGTTTGACAAAAACTGAAACAGCAAAACCATCTTTTTGCATCTTTGCCAATTTACGCCTTCTTTGGAATTAAATGTGTATCTAGGCTGACAGCTTATGTACAGCAGACTCCACTTAAGATAGACATGGGTCGTCTGGATAATTGGATAACAAGGAGAAAAGCTGGTTTCCCAATCAAGTCAACTAGCTGGATGACTGGAGTTATCATTTAGGTCACAAGGAAAGTAGATTTTTGGGGGGTCATTTTCCAGACCTGGTTCTTCTCCCATCCACTGTCTGACAGCCCTTGGCAACTAGTCGGAGTCAGAGGTGGAGAAGACCCGTCAGGCCATCTAATTCCCCTTCCTTGCAAATGCCAGATTATTCTTCATGTTTTTGCATCCTCCGGTTTGACGTTTCCTGTGTAACCAATCTTTGGGTCGTTTCTGTCTCTGCCAGCAGCCAGGACCACCGAACCAGCGAGGCACTGCCAACTCTGCTTCGCAATGCAACGGGGTAGGTAAGAAACAAAGACACTGCAAATCGCTGCTCCCCGAAGAGCTCTGTGTACCACGAGCGTGCGTTTCCTCCGCACTACTGCAGCATACCAGCCCTGATTACTATATAAACCTACGTGTCAGCTATGTCCTAACAGTTAAGGCATTAAAAGAATCTATTTATCTCTTGCCATTAAGTGCATGTCAGGACCAGTTGAGCACTTGATAAAGTCTCACTGTCCACCCTATTGCCCATTTTGTCTTTGTCCACACACTGGACCCGAGCACTGCACATGCACATACCTTCACATTCGGAGTTAGATGTTTTCACTAATTCATGTTTCAGTTCGAGTAAGACTTTGCAAGTTTCATTAGATCTCCGCAAAACGTATTTAAGGACTGAAGAGAATCCAAGGAACGCAAACAGGGGTTAAAGGCATGCATAACAGAAAGGCATGCGTAAGTTAAAAGCAGTCATTTTAGGATTATTCGAGGGAGGTTTATAACTTCCATAATTTTGAGTCCAACGCAGAAATATAAACACTCTCTTTGGAACCAGTACCGATACATAAATCAACTACCAACAAGCAAATTTACGGTGTCCTTCTCTGCAGAACCCTTTGCTATCATCTCATTGAGGTGAGTGGGCAGCAGAGAACCCCAGGAAGAAAATGGAATGTTTTTCAAAGATAATTCAGGTCAGCCTAGGTTTGTTAGGATGTAAGCGGTTCTGGGGGAAGTGAAAACCGTCCTACTTGTTACGAGCCAACAAAGACACCTCTTCTTTGAAGCAAGGGTAATGTACCTCCAAACTTATCTTTCCCCATTTATTAACCGGCAGACAGATGCTAGCACTTTACCGTGCTCCACAGCTTGACAAATGGCCGGCTGGCAGCCTGCCGCGAGCGCAGCCGCGCGTGTTGTAGCGAGCGCTAGCCGACTCCCTAGGCAAGTGCCGTTTTCCAGGTATCGTCTGAGCAGGGGAGAACTTTTTATGGCCATCTGGTAAGAAGAGCTCAAGAGCCGTTAGGGGATGGAAGTGGAAAGGGCACGGGAGTTCACAGCCTTATCACTAGGTTTTTCTCTGCTGCACTGAGTCACCACATGCCCAAATCCTGAGAATAAAGTATGTTAGTGGCAGAGAGAATCCCACAACAGGCAGGAACACGTAGAGCGCAATGACAGCAAGAGGAGGGTAGCGGGACGGGGCGAGTTGGGTCAATGCTCCTGTTACGCACTATTGCCGCTTACATTTGCTGCTTTGAGATGGCACCTATCTTACCCTCATTATGAAGAGT
>JAVKLA010000084.1:3355679-3390212 GCA_034782735.1 Sagittarius serpentarius | reverse complement strand
TTATGTGTCTGGAGTAAAAGCAGGGAGAAATCTCTCTGGATGAATTTTAGCTCAGTGATGGCATCTCTATAAAGAGTTCCTTTCTGTCTTTACACCTGCAGTACTGAGAGCCTAATCTTATGCCAAAGAAGTTGGCACTCACTGCTATCAGCTGGGTTTGGTGAAAATGGAAGGAAAATACAGACCTCTCTCTCTGACACAGTTCTCGGTTTACAATATAATATAGTGTCAAGTCTCTGGGGCAGTCAGTTACCTTACTTTGGCATGTCTAGATGGCTTCAGCTTTCAGAGAAGGTATTCCCCTCACCTCTCCCCTAATGTACACAGAGTGAGGGGAGCTGACCCGGTATTGGAAGCGGATACCATCCCAAAGTTCACTCAGATCACAGTATGGGTTAATAAGTGATGAAATATGTACTTTTGTCTATTTTCACAGCCTGTTTTTCCACCTTCACAGCCCTTCACAGACATGAGCTGATTAAACTCCATGCCAACAATGCGAAGCACCTCTACCCTCACTGCAGTGATGGAGCACTGGAGTCACGGGCACGTTAAGTGCCTCATCCAAGGCAACAAGCTGGTGAGAATTTGCACCGGATCCGCAACCGAGACTCATACTTAGTGTTCAACCAACTCCTTCTGTTGATACCGAATCTTAAACCGTCCCTTGACTCCATATTTTTCCAGATGGAAGTTGGAGGAAAGACAGTTTGAAAGGTGACAAGTTGGGCTACGAAGGGTGCTTCTGCACCACTCAGCAGCTTGGTTATTGCTATCTGTACCTACGCACAAGGGCTCAAATTCTGCTTCTTTGCGGCCTCCTCTTCCAGACAGCGGGAGGTAGCAGCAGTTTGGTCACCTGCCACGGGCTACGTGCTCAGTAGCGACCCACCAGCAAAGCCGGGGGACGAGCCCTGATGGGAGAGCGCCTGAGCCTTCTCCAGGAGCAGGGAGAGCTCAGAGCAGCACGAGGCCCTCAGCAATACACGAGGGCAACAGCAAAAGGAAGAGACAGCTTCTGCTCTACACAGCCTTCCTGTAATGTCCATAGGTTGGCTTTCCCATACGTTTCTGCTAAAGCGTGTCCTATTTTTCCTTCCCAGGCAAGCTGCCAGAAGAGTGACAAGCGAGCTGGCAGCTGATGTTAGAAGCCACCATGACTATTAGCTGCTGGTCACAACACAAATGGTGCATGGATCAAAGATGGGCCTAGTCCTTTTACTAGAGGGTGTTTTGTAAAACAACTCAAAATTAATGGAGACAATAAAACCGCAATAACTGCGCCTTAACATTTCTGAGCATCTCCTACCGCTGGGCCCGTTCTGAGCAGCATAATCTCTGACGTGCCATTCCATTTACTTAAACAGATGATATAATTTATCAATATAATGGACACTGATGAAGACGGATTAATTTGGATTACAGAACCAGCGCTTCGCAGTGGCTCTATTCAGGACACAAAACGAGGATGTGTGTGATTATGACATTGTTTGGAGCAGGGCGGGCAAGGGCAGCAATCGGCACAGAGACTCGGGTGCTCCCAGGCTGGCAGGGGAGGGAGGAGAGCCCTTGTCACAGCTGTATGGTAAGGAAGCTTCAAGTGCCAGTACTGTTCTTCAAGTTCCTTTAGGCTTCTCAGACTATGTTTATGTGGTCTACCACTGTTTTCTTTTCAGAAATGACTTCTCTCACACGAAGTGAGATCCCCATAAAAGTTAATTAATCAGAGAGGTAGTATATAGAGAAAGAGAAAGGGAAAGGCAAAACTTAAAAAAAAATAAATAAAAAATCACCATTGGGTGAGATGTACGTGATCTCTGATCACACCTCTTCTTTGTACCTGTTCCTGATCCCACTATGTCCCTGCTGGGAGACTCGCACATCGCATCGGCCAGGCGCTCCCGAAGGCCCTCTTCAGTGTGCTCCATGGAAGACATGTGACGGAGACCGAAGTTCTCGGGCCAGCTCCCACACACCTCCAGCAAGGTCACGCTCCGGTCGAAGGTACCTTCAACAAAGAAATGGGAGACGTTTGGGAGACCCTGGGACCAAACTACTTCCATACTTATTATTTACGGCATTGGAAAGAAAGAAGCCCTTGCATTTTCAGTTCCTGAAAAGCTAATTTTAGCACATTAGTTCAAATGTTGTTGTTAACAGCACAGCAGGAGCAAGCAGAGCCCTAAGTACTGAACAGCTTTGAGCAAGCAGCTGTAAGCAAAAAGGTTAAATTAAAAATACAGACAGACCCAATTCTGGTCTCACATTAGTGAGAGTCAGGAAATCAGCATAATGATGCTGATGTAAATGACATGTAATGTTAAAAAACTGTATATATGTTATTAAGTACATGTTAGGCAACTAGAAACTATTTTTAAAGTTGATCTGTCTTTCACTGGGCTGCTATCGAACACCATTCTTCCCCCTTCTCGTCTCGGACAACGGAAACAGTCAAGTCGTTTTGTCTTTGCCAACGGGCACAAATTTTAGCTAAAATCCCTTTCTTGCTCTTGAGCAGAAAAGTGCAACAGTGCGGTAGGCTGATGAGGAAAGGATGGCTTGCTTTCTGCCTTGTGTTTGAAGTATGTCTACCGAAGGAAAAAAGCGAGCCCTTCTTTCAGTCTGGGGTGTCTGCGGATTTTCTCTGTTCCTGCACTGTGAAATTTTAGGTCAAACGCGAGCTAACAGAGACTCTTTCATCATCAGCGCTTTACCGAAGATGCTGGCTATTGTGACAAAGCGCATGTACCTACGAGAGATACTTAAAATAATTCCTTAACTTGCAGTTATTGCCTCATTCACAACAGGGTGCGATGTTCTGCTGAATGCAAAGATTAGATTCTGAATTCAAGATCACTTCAAAGTACAAATTAAAATTATTCTACTTTATTATACAGCAAGTCTTCTGCAAAGGCTTACTTAAATCATTCCCACTTGGAACAAGATTACAGTTATGCTTTGTTGCTTCAAGCACATACCATTTACTCAACTATTAGGTAACTGAATATGCAGCATTTATTGTGCCTGGTTTCTGCCAGCCTACCGAGGGGAAAAAATGCAAATGCCAATGTTTCTCAAAGTTAAAAGTACATGAAACACGTCCTTGTTATCAGGCCTTTGGTTTTCCCCTTTGATCAGCCGTCAGAAACTATCTACACTTGTAGTCTGTGACTGTACAGCTTCACAGCACACTCCCTGCCACTGACAGGTGGTAATAGAAAGGGTGAGAGACCAAGCCCCGCGGCAGGCGTCCCTTCCTCTGATAACGTCCAAAGTACCGGGTGATAACCGTTAGTAAACACTCGGGCAGCCGGTTAATCCATACATCAGCAAAGAGGGGCAGATAATTTTGAACTCTAATGGCATGGACAAAAGCACCAGGGCTGGCATTCAGGGATTTATATGGGCTGCAATGGTGACTTCTGGCTCCTGAATTTCATCGGCGCGCACAACTTTGATTTATCTCTTTGCCTGGCTGCAGAGTAGATTCCTGGCACTAGAAAACCATCAACACTAAAATGGACCTCTACAAAATGGGACCGTGGCTCTTATGTGATACATGCACTTGAACTCTGGATGAATCCCAGTTTAAACTGAGAGGAGAAATGACCAAATATTTCAACTTTTAATGGGTCTTTGGATTTATAAGGTTACTCCAGTCCACTAATTTGTTTTAAAGCAAGGGTTCTTGAAGCTTGTTTGAGAAAATGCAGCGAGCAGGCAAAGTCATTTCGATGATGTTTAAGTCTCTGCAACATTTCCATATTGTCAGCTATCTTGACTGCAGGAGGAAAAAGGACACTTGGTCTTGTTTTGAAGCTTCTTTTTTCAAGTCATCCTTCTGCGGCTTCACGTGAGGCTGAGACCCCCACTCCGCCTATACTCCAAGACCCCACTGATTTAATTTGGTTTTGATAGGGCTGTTCATGTACCTGGAGAGCTATCGGGGGGCTTTTACACCTGCACCCCAAACCCCCAGGTTGGCAGCGGGGAGATGATGAGCTCCCACAGGTTTGCAGGGTTGGGCCAGAGATGAGAAACCTCTTCTTTACTAGTGTCTGCCCTTATTCCGAAAGTGAGAAATGGGAGCATTTCTGCTCCTATAAGCAGACATATGAATAATAAGGCAAATGGCTTTTGAAGCTCTGCCAAGACGCCTGCATATGCGTACAGGGAGAAACTTCATGGAGTCTCTGACTCCTGAGATACTTGAGTGAGAGCAAAGGAGACAAGTGCAGCGTTACCTCCGCAATCAGGGCCAAGAGCTGCCAAAACTTCTTAGCAGCAACATGTGAGGTTGCAAGTGTTAATGCAAATGCAGGTTAGAGGAATTAACTGCACAGAAAGTTTTCTTGTAAAAAACTGTAAGGCTGGTGAAGCTCTAGTTTTATCTTTCCTCCCTTCTCAATCCTCCTCCATGTTAGGAGCACACATCTGGCACGATGATTCACGTCCAGGCACCCAGCTATGATTCACCAGCCACCACTGTCCGCCGCGGGTGATCACCCTGCCTGTGAGTAACGGGCGGCGGGGGCAGAGGAGGTCTCTGCGCCGCCATCTGCTCTGCGTCGCAGTGGAATCCACAAATCCCTCCTTATTTCAATATACACGTCGATAAAATGGGTTCCACGTAAAGCTGAACACGCAGATGTGCGACCGAGGTTACTCGGGGTGTGGGGGGTAGAAAACGGGACCTTGCTTGGACAGCCAGGTCCTTTCCTACCATAAGGCCCTGGCTCTGTCCCTTGTTGATGTAAAACAAAACTGTTTCCGGAAAAACAAGACCGATCGTCATGGACCTTCCTGTTCTTCTTGCCGTTACACCAGCAGACAGTAGACGTATCAAAGTAAAATAATTTTTTCAAGGCAGAATTAAGTCCTGGGTGTTTTCACGCGTTGGAAAATTCTTCTGCAAAGCGCGCGAAATGGCAGATGGGCCGGTTACTCCCCAGGAGCCTCGGGGTGCTTTGCCCTACATACATCGTCACCGACGGCACGCGAGCTAATAGCATTAAACTTACGCTGATAGGAGCTCCCCATATCTCTGCTATTTATTAAATTGTAATCTCTTTCTGGCTGCCTTGCTCTCCCCTTTTCAATCCTAGTATCTTGGTTGATAATGTATCAAATTCCCCATTGTCAGCCAGACAGAAGTTTACAAATAAACCTCAGCGGAGCGTCCTGCTCTCAAAATCCCCCCAAACCCACAGCCAGAATGTAACTGCAGGACCAAGGCAGCCGAGAAAGCTCCTGCTGATTCAAGGGATTACTGAAGGGCTGAGAGAAGGCAGGCTTCGCCCCGTGCCTTTACTGACAAACTGCTGAAACCCTACTGACAGCCACCAATATCGGACCTTGATGTGTGAAGCCTAGCCTTTCCTCTGACCTGATACAGCTTTGACGGCAGAACAGGTTCCCCCTAAAAGGAGCAATTCATTTAGAAACAACTCAAGAAAGAAGCAAAGTAGGTATGATTTCAGTCAAGCAATTACTAGTGAAATGCTGGTGAAACCTCATTAAATCACTGAAAAAAACCCCACTGACTTAAAAAAGCGTCAGTATTTCATCCTCTCGCGTGGTGCTTTCAACCTAGCAGAACATTCACTTCTCCCCTTATTTACTGAAGATGAAATTCTTCAGTAAATATTCGGTGGAAATTAAGACCATCGGCCTCCTTTGTGTGATGCCCAAGCACCGTCCCAGACCCACGGCACTACAAATAAAAAACAACCTCAAGTCAAACCAAATGGAACAAGCAGAAACTTTGGCTTGAACATCTAGGTCGAAAGTGCTTTGTTTTGCAATTCCAGCGCGTTTAGCCTTACACTGCTGCAAACACTCCAAGCTAATTCTGCTCCACACGCAGGATTTTCCTATTAAAACTTTAATTTTCTCCTGATACCGATCTCCCACCTCTGTCCTTCCACTGACATTTGCCTCCCAACGAGCACTGCCCTTTACTCACGCCGCTGCCGGATGGAGCAGAACCAGGCTCCCCATCTTTCTGCTTAACGTTTCTCGCATTTTATTAATGGCAAAGGCTTCTGTTATTACTCACCAAATTACCTTGCTTAGAAGCACAGGATTTGTCTTTCGCGTTGCAAGTGCTTCAAGGCTTTTAATACAAAAGGAAAATAAATTCCACAGAAAGAAAAAAAAAAAAGTCCCAAACCTTGGAAACGTCCTTTCATTTCACAGTTAGCCCTACCAACCAAGACAGAGAAAACCAGAGCAGCTTATTTTCTTCTTTGAAAAATCTGGTACTAAAAAGTATTTTTACAAAATATTTTAATGCTCCTAGCGTGTTATTTTTCTAAGTCAAAATAGCTAAGCTAAATCTTTCACCATGGCCCTTTAATTCAAAAGCCAGGGGAAATTTTTTTCATTAAACCTCTGGACGGCTTTGTTTAAAATATGAAATCAAGTAGCTCCATTTCCTGTCTTCTAAGGAACAGTAAATCAAAAAGAGTATGTTCTCCAAAAATACAGTAATGGTTCTATTAAAGAGCTTGACAGTTTTGAGCCTCACCTTGCATATTGCAACATACGTGTGAGCAAAAATAACAGAGTAAATAGGAGAGGAAATGACCGGCCAATTTTAACCGATAAAAGATGCATCCTTCTCATGAAAGGGATGGGGGTTCAACCCCCGGGGACGGCAGACCCTGGGGCGCGACCAAGATGGTCTCAGAGGGAGAGGAGGGGCTGCCCATGACCAAGCCCCTGCCTTTTCTGGCCCCTTCAGAAGCAGAAGTGGACTTTGAAGGGAGTCCCACTCCACTCGGCACTGGACGTACCGGTAACCGCAGCGTGAGCACGGCAGAGCTGCCCAGAAAAGCCTCGGCCGGGAGCGAGAACCCCACGGGCGTGTGAGGAACCAGCCCATGGAAATTCCTTGCCCAAAGCAGTGAGTCAAATTGTAACATACCCCGTTTAAATATTAATGGTTGAACTTTCCTATTGGGTTTGCCAATGCGCTTCCATGCCATAACTTTGTTACTCCAGGGGGAATGCCACAAAGCAGCAGCTCTCAGTACTTGAACGCGGACCTGTGCAAACGCCTTGCTTAAGCGCGGAGGAAGCGGCATCTCCCCAGCCCGCCCTGTATCTGACTTCTGAACACGTGCCCGTGCGTGGCAGCGTGCACTGCTGATCCCCTCCAATGCACAGCTCACACGCTGCCTTCCCGCTCTCCCACGGCACGTGCACGCCAGCTTAACGTGTGACAGACTTTGCAACAAGCCACCTCTGCGTATGGCCGTTAAATCAAGGCGTGAGTGTTAATTATTGCCTTTGGAAACGATGGCAGGAGCTACAGCCTTTGCGAGTAACTCTATTTCCCTGTCATCTTCCCTCCCACGGAGTTTCTTTTTTTCCAGAATCGCTCACAGTTCTGCTATAAACAGGACATTACTCACCAACTCTGTATCCTGTGAGTGCATTTAATTAATGGAGACTTCAGCTGGGGTACCCAGTCCCACAGGCAACGAACACTTTCAAATCCCTTTGAACTTTTGGCTAAGCAAGACCAAGAGGTTTTTGCGCCCCTCCTCAGCGCACTACAGACTTGTAAACAAAAATACTGTTTATTCCTCTGTCATTATTTTTAAATGAGTTTTAAGCAAACATGCAGCTGCTGGGAGGAGCAAGCCTGGTGGTGGGGTGGCCCCGGGAGCCCCTGTGCTCAGCGGTTCTGCAGCGACGGAGGCCGATGGTCGGGCAGGAGGTTGCCCAGCCATTGCTCCCATCCAATGCAGCAGCGGCCACACGCTCCTGCTGCCCAGCTCAGGACGGCGGCTAAGGCAATGGATGGCAATGTTCAGGATCAGAGTGGTGCCGGACCACCTCCTCCTCCTCCTCCTCCTCCTCCCCACCTCGACAAACGCTGTCTCTCCTCCAGTGCCGCGCAAGGGGTTAACCACAGGCTCTGGAGAAGCATTTCAGATGATTAGGAACACAGCCAGCGATCACAGCCATCGTGAAGGCTTTCAAATGTGAGCGAGGCTGCAGTTTTCAGAGCTGGAGCAGTGAGATATTTTTATAAATACATAAATCTTTTCAAGGAAAAACAAATATAGAGGAAAGAATGTAAACATTATTGTAAAATGCATAATAAAATGTCTGTTGTTTGTTAATTTTGCTCCTTATTATCCAGTCTATCTGTACCACCGATGTTTAAACATTTGTCTCTCTCTCTTTTTTTTTTTTTTTTTTTTTAAACTCCCTTATTCATTTAAAAATAGTTTCCTGCATGTTATATGAATAAGCAAAACCTAAGGTCCTAAATCCAGGAGAACTTTGAAGTATGAAACCCATGGTCTATGGGAACTATGTTTTCATTAATCAAAGTAGATGTTTCTAAAGCCATCAGATTTATCATGACTGGATTTCATATGTGAAACCCAATATACACACAGACATACACTGCTTGTCCTTTTGGATTAGTTCTGACCTTTTACTCTCCTTTCTGAAGGATCTGCCTTTCCTCAGAGCAAGGCTGCCCTGTTTTACCACTGCATCAGCCAAAAGAGCCTTGACAAAGTACGGTTTCAACTCTGCGCTTTCTGTGTCTGAGTACGAGTCTGGGTTAAGGTCAAAACATAAATGATTAAGTATATTTATTAAACTCTGCCTTTGCCTTGAATGCTCCCTGCGACTCTGTTATATGCCATCCAAACTGCAAGTTTCACACCAGCCCGCCGGTAATACACCTGGCCACCAAACGAGGGATCCGAGTGTCACCGCAGCGCCGACGCCGAGCCCCGGGCTGGCAAAGGTTGGACCAAGCCCCCCAGAGCCCCCCGAGCATCGCCGAGGGCTCCTGCAGCCCTGGCCGAGCTCCTGGCTTCCCCAGCGGCGCGGAGGTTAGCAAAAGGACACCGGAGAGAGACGGGATGGTTTAAAAACTGGAGGCAGGATGTGACATCCATCCAAAGCAGGACTTAAAAGACAAAATGCAAAAAATCTGCGTTTGGTGTCATCGGGAGAATTTATGCTGCGGTTTTGCAGCACCAGAAGCACAGGACTTTGTCATCTTGCTTAAAAGAACAAGATGCTGGGGGCGAGCGCGGGCTC
The DNA here is from genome assembly GCA_034782735.1 of Sagittarius serpentarius. NCBI lineage: Eukaryota > Metazoa > Chordata > Aves > Accipitriformes > Sagittariidae > Sagittarius > Sagittarius serpentarius. The sequence continues at coordinate 3,381,137 of JAVKLA010000084.1, read as the reverse complement.
TGCTGCGGGCACAGGCGGCTGCCACCGTGCGCTCCAGGCGCCGACGCGGAAGGCACAGCTCAACTACGACCTAAGGGATACACAGCGCTTTGAAAAATAATATGAGTGTATTCGTACTCTTTTTGCAATACCGAATACAACTCATTCAGCGGTCTAAAAGCAAAAAGAGATGGAAACTACAGTATAACTGGATGCCATTATGATTTTAAAAACAAAATACCCCCTCATAATACAACTAATTTCCAAGAAAAAATGTTTTTTTTCCCTTGAATAGCAAGATTCTTGCATATTTTAACTCCTTACAGCTTTGCAGAATCAGAATGCCTGGAAAAAATCAGGAACGCTATGATCAGCCCCAAGCCCCCTTAGAGATTAACATTTCTTTACATTTAATCCTGACATAAAGTAGAATATCCTGAAGAACAGAGAGCTCTGCACAACGCGGGGCAGTTGGGGTGGGTGCGTGTTACCAGGTACGATCCTGCACAGCAGAAACTTCACCTGATGTTCTTTCAACCCCTAGGTCTGGAAATTTCATTAAAAAAGGATTCGCAAAAGATCTTCAGCACTTTTTCGTTTTTGCAAGGTTGGAAATGTTTTCTTGCGGTATTCACATACTTACAGTTTTCAGTCCTGGTTAAAATTAGAAAATCCAGTAACTTTTTTTTCTCCTAGTAAAGTTTCCCACTCTCTGAAGATCTACGACTTAGTTAAGCTTACAATAAGATGATTGAGATTTTCAAGAATGCTTAGGAAATTTAAACGCACACTGAATTCCATTAAATCTCAGTGGAGGTTTTTTTAGACGAGTCTTTATTTTGTTCTACTTCTCATCTGAATAAAAGCTGTGACTTTACAATGCTGAAGTCTTTGTATTGACTTCACTGGGAAAAGCTGCATAAGATGCAGAAGGATACATCTGGTATTTCTGTGGCACTACATAACGAACCTTATTTGCTTCTTTGCTTACATGCCAAGTCACTTTTGAACTCTTTGGACGAGGTTTGCAGCCATACCCTGTCGTAGCGAGCTCACTTTGTGAGGTAGAAATACGCCATTTCCACTGGAGGGACTTGAATAATCTATTACTTCCCTTAAGAAAACAGCAAGATTTATCTTGCTTATTATCAGTCTCGTGGCATGTGCAAATGCACGTATATATACACGTACAAAGGACACATAACGGATTATAAAAGGCTCATATTTACCCACAAGTAAGAAAAGATCTGACAACTCATTGGAGCTTTCTGGATAACTAAGATCTTATGTTACACTTTGAGACACAAGTGTGGATTTGTCATATTGCTTGAGAATTAGTGGTAAGTGTCTGAGCCAAGGAATTTAATTCTGATTGTTTCATTTGAATTAAAAAAATCTTAGTGTTGAAAAAACATTGGAACTGTGCTATGTACTAATATATCACTCAAACTGTAATAGGAGACTCCTTCTTGTGTAATAGAAACAGAGAGTGTAATGCTTGGAAAGGCCAAGCTCATCGTGGGTACAGATCCACCGCAGCCGAATGGCAGGGGACACCGTATCTTAAATCCGCTGCAAAGGAGGGGCGAAGGCTTCCCCATCACAGGCGCGCCTGGACGGAGCTGCAGAGCCGGGAGGGCTGTGGCCCAGCACGCTGCCCTAAACCCTGCCCGAGCATCCTTAACGTCCTCCCACTCAGCAGACCGAGCCTGCCAGAGACAGAGACTTCTGCCGGGGCTTTGCCCGATTTCTTCTTCATAAGTACTATGCACACAGAGAAACGTTCACAGACAAGGGGAGATAAAGGGGCAGTTTCTTATCAGCTAGGTGAAAACTTGCAGAAGAGAATCTGTAGGAAAGCGGCCGAGCAGCCATCGAAGCTCCGGAAACGTGAAATTTGGTTTATATCGTTGGCAACCAGTTAAGAATGAAGCTGAAATATTTTTTGCGTTATAAGAGCAAATGTTTCTCTGGTCTCATATCACCTTTTCCAGATGAAACATTTCACAACCCAGCTGACATATAAACAGAAACCCAAATATTTTCCTAAGGTGCATCACTAATCCCACTCGGGGCCTCTAACTTGTAATTTATTTGTCTTACCTCACTATGAGATCATGTACGCATCGGTTCCAAGCTACTGTCTAATAACTACTTGTACAAAGGATAAATAAATCTCACTTGCAAACGCTAGGCACTCGCAGGGTCACTTCTGTTTGCCCAGCACGTGCACGGCAGCGCCCCGGCTCCCGCCCTCGCCTGCCCGCTGCTGCCAGCCCAACGCTGCAAAGCCGCCTGCAGCATTCGTAAGCACGAGGCATCCGCGGTTTGCAACCGCTTCAGAGAAATTAGCATATTTGAGTCATTTATAGTAGGGGTTTCCATGTCAGTAATGTAACTCCTTGCCATACACCTATGCTGTACCTGGCTTTTCCTTAGGGAGTAACAGAGGAGTGAGGACCTTCTGACACTCTCTGTAGCAAATCTCACTGCATTAACATTCAATTTATTAGGGTTATATCTAATACTACGTGCACAGCCCGCTGTAATCACAACTTCCCTACAAGTATTTTAACGTATTTCGCAATCAGCATGAGATGGATTCAGGTGTTAAACCAGAGATAGAAACGTTTGTGCTCGGGCCAGCTGAGCGGCTGCTCTAAGGATACAGCACCATTAACTTCAGGAACTGGTTTGGAAAATTACTCTTGCTATTTATTAATTGAGTGACCAAGACCAGGGAACGGAGGAGAGATTGCGAAACACACCTAGAGAGGGCCAAATTCTTAGCCAAGGCAAAACGAGTTATCACTGCTGATATAGTTTTATTGCTTACACCAAGGAAGAGCTGGGAACATCCAAGGTTTAAGTAACTCACCCAAGGTCACTGGGCAAGTCTGTGCCAGGGCTGCCCAGGAAGAAATCTTCTGTCTGAGGACAAGGCAGTGCAATGCCACATCTTCCTAGAAGGTACAAAAAACGCCGACGGGACCTCCAGAGCCACCAAGTCCTGCCCTGGCCAGGCAGCACGTCCCACATGCCTTCCCTTCAGCTCTGGGCGTTTTGGAGGTTGCTCGCTCCAAGTCTCTAGATCCCTCCAAGAACACTAGGAAAACGTGTTTCTTTAAGGACTACAGAGAAATGTGAAATTTTATGTTTAGAAAATAATAAAAATTCAAAAACCTTTAAACTTGTTTCCTTGTAAGCCTTCCAAGTCCAGGAAGATAAATTCTTTTGGCCTGATTCTGAATTCATTAAAAGCACGTGCCAAGTTGCACGAGCTAGTTATCTAAGCTCCAGCAAGGACTGGACCTACAAAGCACTGAAATCTCTGGTCCCAAGCCAGCTTCAGCATATACTTAATTTTAAGCATGCAAACAGCTACAGCAACTTCACTGGTAGTATACACATGCCGAAAGTTAAGTGTGTGTGCTTAAGTGTGCTGCTGGAGCGGGGCCAGAGCGCCTGGTGACTCGCACTACCAAGGTCTGATCTCCTACCAAACCCTGTGCAAGGATTTCACTCCAGCCAGGCAGGCTTTGGAAGGGACAGGCAGGACCCAGCTGGTCAGGAGCCAGCAGACCCGTCCTCGCTGTCTGAAGTCTTCCTCTGCATACGTTGAGGAGGTTTTGCCCTTGTCACTTACATTATCCATCAGGCATCTGGGTGGCTGGATAAGGCAGAGCGACATTGCAAGGTGAGATGATGGAGTGAAAAAATTATTGCAACTGGCATGTCCTAGCCTAAGGCTTTCAGTCATTTAACTCGTCTCACTCTCATCCCCAGCAAAGACTGTACTCAAAGGGCAGGAGATGTACCCTTCTACGGGCCTCGTGTCTGCGCTTGGCAATTTGCAGTAACAACTCCAAACGCGAACAGGAGCTAGGCAAAGACGGCTCACTGTTTACGGCTAAAAGCAAAGCTGTCAGGAAGAAGCAAGAACTACTTAAAAAAAAAAAAAAAAAGTCCTTGTATGGACTTTGACTGCCTTGAATGACACCACCATTTTTTTTACTTGACAATGGCACTCTGACCTCGTGTTACAGAAGGCACAAAAAGTGACTAGAGGGGTGTGCCTATAGGGCATTATTCTTATAGAGACAAATTAAAATGAAAATTTTTCTTACTAACGTCCTTATCTTGGAGTTTCTCTGTCTTCTCCCATCAGATCACTGCCTACGAGAAAGCTCACCATGTACAGGCTTTTCAATAAATGCTAAATGACCATTTGTACACGGGTTAAAGTCTGCTGCCAGATGCTCAGCGAAACTCCTTGACTGCAGACGAACGAGGCCGATGTGCGCCAGCGGAGACGCTGACCCAAGGGACCGTGCCAGATCCCCCATCCCCTGCGGGCTTCCGCCCTGCCGGCTGCTGCCCGCTGGGGAGCTGCCTCGCTGCTTCAGCCGTACACTTTCATCGGTGTCACCGAGATAAATGGATCTCCCACAAAAGCAGAAAAAGGACAGAAATGGGTGCATCAACCCAAACAAACGCAAAAAAAACCCCCAAGGGTAAGAGGAAAGTCTGATAATTCACGCTGTGCTGTTAATTTATGAAAGGCAGCACGCTCTAACTCAGAAACACAAGAACCAGATTTTTATAGTCAATTTTTTCTTTTCTTCCTTCACTAAAACGCATTTTGGAGCACTGATGTCAAGGACATGCTTCGCTGTGATTTATGAAGCAATGCAACCTACAATGTAATTTGGGATTAACTATTCAACCAGAAGCCACCCAAAGCCCAAAAGGATCAGGTACAGAGAGAAGGATGAAGGAGAAACTTCAGTGTCTGAAGTCCAAATCAAGATGCCCCAAATCCTTGCCTGACCCCACGGGCCCTGTCTCTGTCTGGCAGATTTCCCTGGATCCAGGAAGGACCGCCTCAGTTTTCCCAGCACCTTGGCCCCTTCCCAGCACATCTGGGATGATCGAAGTGGGTGTTTCTCCCTGCCTGCTTCCCCAGAAGGGCCTGATTCAGCCAGTCAGCTCTGCGCACACTTTACAGCACCCTCTAAATACACTTTATAGCACCAACTGCCTTAAGCACCCAGCAAACGTGGGACCGTTTACACCCAGAGACGGAGTCGCCCCGTTACGCGCAGCCCCACCTGCCAGAGGAGGACAGCCCGTCTCTCCCCAGGGATCCCGGCATCGCAACCCAGGTACTGTGACCTTCTGGGTGGCAAGACCTAAATCCTCCTGTGAAACTAGCTTTACTCCATGTGAACAGTTTGATGATTATAATCACGCTGCTTGCCAAGGCAAGATGGATTCTAAGAGCTGCAGACTACCATTCTTGTGGACAATAAATATACCACTTAAATCATAGCCTGTACATATTTGAAAGGGTAAACCTGCTACTAATAACTACAAATTAAAAGAGAAGATTCCAGGTTTTATGCCAGAAAGCTAACAAAAATCTTCAGTGTGTTATAAACAAGTATCTATCATTATAAACTAAGTTCGGCATGTAAAAATCCAAAGATGGAGTTTATTGTCTATAATGGCGGAGATATGACAAGTGTGTTTGCTTGAAAAGGAATTTAGCAAGAAGTAGTTCTGCACAAGAACGAAAATCCGTCTTAAAATAAGAAAATCACCGCTGACAGTTTTACAGTAGAATGAAGCCGCTATGAACTCTCCAAAGTGGGGCTAATCACAAGTTTCTGGGGAATTTAATACGGAAAAGAAATCTGATTATTAGAGAGAATCCTATAACTCAGGCAGAAGCTGATCCTACACCTTCTCCAGTCTAAAATCACGAGTGCAACTACAGGCGTTTTGCAGAGGGGACCGCTTTCTGACAGCCTGCTGAGCCACCTCCCTTCTGTCGGCAGAGTGATGACCTGCGAGCCCATCGGAGCCACCACTGTCCCAACCCTGCGTCCTAACGATCTTCCCATCAGCACAAAGCCATCTACAAGTAGGCTTGGCACAAGGTGTCAGGAGGGAAAACTTGCTTTAAAACCGCAGAGAAGCAAGTCCAAGGAGGTGAGGAAGTGGGTGTCGGGTACCGGCTAAGGAAGATACGAGAGGGATGCATCAGGTCTGATGATGCGGCTGTGTAAGTACAAGTGGAAGTGTTTCCTACAGTGGGCAAGCTCAAAGGTGGAAGCTGTCCAAGGGGAATCTCTCAAAAACCCTGGACAGCAGCAAAAAATGTGACAAAAAACTTGCCAAATGTTTTAGTGCTCTGCTGAAAGATCAAGGTGAAAGGAGCCTCTGCGCTGGAAGCCTTGGAACAAAGACAGAATTTCCTGGAACAGAGTGCGTAACTCTTCAAACATCAACCCATCATCTCAGTTGTAAACTGAAGAAATAACAATAATAATTTTACAGAGACAGAAGAAAAAGGAAAGGGGGAGAAATGAAGTAAAATCTTTTGCCAGTTCCAGGTACACTGACCTCCTATCTGCAGATTAATTTAAATCAAGGAAAGAGAAAAAAAGTGGGACTTGAGATGAAGAAGAATATTTCCAAGTACAGTAAGCGACCAGACTGGAAATGTATCCTGGAGAAGTAACTCTTCCTAAGCATACAAGTATTACCTTTGATACACTGAACGGTCAACAGAGGCACGAGTAGTTTCGTATACGGAGAATAGATTCAAAAGGTATGTTAGGGCACGTTCAAAGCACCGAGGGGAACGGTGGCGCGGCTCTGGTGTCTATCAAGCCATGTTTATTGATGTTCTTGCTAGCCGAGGCAAGGTTCGGGAACATGGATCATAACACCATTTTTATACCCTATAAAAGTACACTGCAAAGTGATGAGAAATGGGGATTGTTGAGTTGTGCCAGGCAAGTCCATTACAAAGAAGGAGTGTACTTTTTCGTGAGGCTTTTTACAACGCAGAGAGTAATTCTTTTCTTGCTGTGAAAAAAATTGGGAACCCTCCAAAGCATATGTTTCACAAATCTCCGAAAAGTGGAAAACAAGATTCCAAGAGGAGAAGTGTAGGAGGTGCAGTGTGAGAACAGAAGTTCAGGATGAGCTTCCTGCATGTCGCGCGTTGGGGACAGATGGGGCAGGGACCGGCCCAGGACCTCTGCTAGCACACTTGCAGCCTGTGCAGGGGCTCCCTCCCCAAGCCGTCTGCCTCATAACCGATCTTAGGACAGGATTTGGGACCGCACTGGAAGCTGGTTATCCTCCCTGCAATCACAGCAGATTTTGTTTAATTGCATTCAAAACGGGAGGCAAAACCAGAGATGTTTAAAACCACCTGCATTTTCTGCTTAATCGAGCAGAGCACTGCCTTCTCATTCCAAAGGAGAGAATTAGCATCTTAGCACCTTGTTTCTCCAAGACATTTGACCTTTGTAGCTCTACGAGCTAAGACGCTGGCTAATTTTCATCTAGTTGGACACCATTCGGAAACTACTGAGGAAGTGGGATACATCGGAGGTGTTTTGGTGAAATATTTAAACTGGAGAGTTGCCGCTGAGCTGAAGGCACCTTTTCCCCAGAGCCCCTGAAGCCCTGCCAGGGTGCAGCGGAAAGAAGGCCCGGAGATGAGAAAGACCTTCAAAAAGTGCATAATTCGACCTTTTTCATGTCAACTTTGAAAGTTAGTCCCAAATCCATGCCCATATCTAAGCACGCTAGTTTGTCAGGTGGGACAAGGGAAAGCATCGCCTAAAGAGGTTACATCAGTATGATCTTCTTCCGGTAGGTGCAAATAAGGCTGCAAGGATTTCCTTACTGAAATCCTCTCCAGCACTCTGAATATGGTGGAAACCAGAGCGAGGGGACACAGTAAAGTAACTCTCCAGCTTTATGTCCGACTCTTGCTGATACCACTCTGACCAGCCCAATAAAGTCATTTGTCCATCTTACACCTTCGCTTCTCCACCTGTATAACAGGCACGAGACAATATAGCTACTTGACTTCAGTTTTCCAAAAATAACTATCTGGAAATGCTCTGAGGTCTCAGTAGCAAGCCAGTCCATATTGCTGCTCACAAAAGACCCCCCCTGCAGCTAACAATATGACTTTGGAACACTTCGAAAACCCAAACCAGATGAGTGCTGTGCCCATCTACATCAAAAAGCTGCCATTTTTCAAACCATCCTGTTGTTAGGTCAGAAAGCCTGCGAGGTCTCAGCTTCTGCAGGCTGTAGCATCAAAAGTTTTAGGCAGGTTTAGAGAACCCATCCTAATACTCACAGCAGTGAAGATGAACAGCCAAAGCTGAACTGGAAACCTCGTTCTTCATAAAGAATGAAATCCACCTCCATGCTGAGAGCAGGCGCAAGGCCAACATATCGTTTAAGAGCCATTTTCAGGGCTTAGTAAGACTTAAGTGGTGCACAGGCCTTGGGCTAGCCTTCGGCACGGGAGGGGATTTTACCCACAATAAACTAGCAAGAGCCCATAGTGTAAATTTCTGCAGGACCTTCGATGGGATGACGGTTACAGAAATATAATAATCCAACAGCCTTGTAACCACTGAGTCCACCTACCCTTCTCATATAAATAATAGGTCCAAGACAAAGGAAGTGGAAATTAGATGCTTGTGGTGAACTGCAGAGAGCCAAAGACCTTATAAGATACCCAGCACTTACATCTACACTTAATTAGGAGTGAAACTGCAGACATGAGACCTCAACATGTGGTATTCACATGCGGGCTCCGAAGTACTGTCAAAGCCAGTTTTCTTACGGTTAAAACGTTGAGGATATGATGCAGAGGGAAAGTCTGGAGATGCCTGATCGACAATCCCAGCTGTCTGCGTAATGACACACCGTGCTCTACCAACTCAAACGCAGGGGCTGCTCCGGCGCTGTTCGCGCAGATGCCAAGTTTTGCCCTTGCACCCCATGCAAGCCAGACAACTACAGAGAGGTCCCGAGATGTCTGTTGTATGTACTGATTGAGCAGTTAAACAAGAAGAAATCTGAAATTCAGATGTTAGTGTCAAAACTAATAGGAAACAGGATGCAGCTATAATGCAAATACAGTGGTCCAAATTCTGGTCTCAGTTATGACCCAGCAAGTCCAATATGAGCGCAGGGAAAATGCATTCTGTTGTACATTAATGAAGAATTTTGTTTCGTAGACTTAAAAATAAACTTGTAACTTTTTTTGACCCTATGTAAAATCCCAGCAAGATTTTCTCCAGGAACAGGCAAAGGACAAAATTGCTTGTTACCCTGATATTACTTGACTTCAGAGACGCCTACAACAGTCGGCGTCTACTGGTGAAATCCCAGTTCCACCCAAACCAACAGGAGTTTTGCCAAGGCATTCAGTGAAGGCAGGGTTTCACCTGAAATCTTTAAAGGAACAGAATTTTCTGAAGAGAAAAATACATTAAAACACAAACAAATGCTTTTCTACAGATATTTTAACCAGATTTTAAAGAAGGTGTCTAACTTAATTAAGAGCGCAAATACATGGATGTCATCTTCATGTTGTTTATAAACCAATTCCTCATGACTCGCATTTCTACAACACTGTAGTGAGTTGGACTAGCTCTCTGCGAACAAAACCAGAGACATCTGCAAATCGGATTTAAAATCTTTTTTTTTTTTTTTTTAAAAAACAAAATGATTAAAAGTTGAAGAAACACTTCCATATGGAAGAATCTTACCCCAACAGGTCACCACAAAGACACTTCAAACACAATAAAACAGGAAGTGCTAAAAAAAGCATAGCAGCTCACAAAAACCCCCACAACCTTTTCCACAGAAAAAATATATGTCACCCTGGGTAGAAAAACCATTTGGCAGTGTAATGTGTCTTTAATCTGCTCAATTTGCTTATTATAGTAAAGGGTTAGAGGAATTTTCAAGCAGTGGCCAAAAATATTACAATGATATCCTCCCCTCAAAAAGTAAACTTACTTAAAGTGAATTAACTTCTTCAACTTCAGATATTTCAAAGCTGAAAGCACCCCCACAGAAAAAAAAAAAAAAAAAGAAAAAAAAAAGCTCTTGTCCGCAAAGGACTGTTTAACTGCTCAAACCCAGGACCAGCAAACGTTTGTCCACGCCGGACTGTGCCAGGCACCCACTCTGCTCCCCAAGGCAGCTCTGCAGCGCTTGCAGGAGGCGAGCAGCAAACACCCAGCTGAGCTTTTTACGTGCCTTTTATCGGACTTCAGAAGGGCAAATTACTTTGAGGCACCACAGAAATAAATATCCCAGTACTCCTCGACCCCAACCCTAATGGCTGCGCACATGGGGCTGGGAGCAGAGCACTCGGGAGCAGAGCACAGAGACACTGCTGGCACCAGAGCCAAACTCAGGATTACCTGATGTCAGAAACAAATTGATTTTGAGCCTATCGATTCGCTAAATTGCTTATCGGGTTTGAGAGCCTTTAAAAACCAAGATAATAGTTAGAGGAGGAGACGAATATAACCCAGAAAAACCGCCTCTGAAGACGTACGTTCCTTTTGTGTCTACCCTTATACAAACGGGGCATAAGGCAATTTTAGTTAACGGTACTCCTGATGTTCTCAGCTCTATGGACTCAAGTATTTGGTCACGTTAAACTTAATATTTTATGAAAATGCTATGTCAATTTTCCAGGTTATCTACAGTTAGAAGACTGTGCATGTGACCAACTTGCAACTGCCCGTGGCACGGGTGGGCACGGCACCAAACTGGGGGGAAAGCCAGCAGCATCTCTCCTTCCTGACCGCCGGCACTACAGAGATGCCTGGAGGAGGCCGACAAAGACAAGAAGAGGCAAATTTACAGAAATCAAGGCTGCCTGCTCTTGATATTTAATATCCATGAGTTAAAGACAGAAAGGTGCAAAAAGCTTAATAGTATTTGTGGCTGAAATTAAAACTTGAAAAGAAACTTATAGTGAACAGTAATGTATGCAATGACATCTGGGACTGTAATCAGCAAACTGCTTTCAAGAGCTGCCAAAGCAAACAGCCAAATAACAAATCCACTTTGCAGATCATCAATCTGGTCGGGCACTTGCCAAGGTAAATAGTACAAGGCTGAAGTTTGCTTTGCAAACCAGTGAGCTGGGAGTTTAGCAAGGCCTGCTTCCAGGACAGCAATGCTGGGGCAGGGTCCTCGTAGGGTTGGCGTAGAGAAAAGTTCAACAATCCGATATTCAGCCAGCGATTCAGGGTGCGCAGAAAGATGAAATATAACCAACATTAGGGATTAAAAAAAAATAAAAGAGATTCAGGTTATGTTCATAACTCATTTCACGATGATGACTATTAACACTGGTACAACTCAAACACAAACCCTCAGATAAAGCAGAGGTTATTGTAACGCTGCTTTGCAGATTGGGCAACATTTCATGGGAACTCCAAACCTAAGACTGAAAAAAATTAGTAGGAAATGAACCTTCTTTTATTTTCAAATGAGATAAAATCTGGCTCCAACTACCATATTTTACATTTTAGGGAAGAGGATATAAAACATCAAACAGTGATTTTTTTTTTTTTTTCATTATGAATGCAAGAAAGATAATTTATGGCGGCTGCAAAACATTTATTTAAGAAGTAAAGCCTTTATGTTCTGTATACAATTTATAGGGTTGTAAAAGAAAGAAGTGAAACAACTGCAGCCATAACATGTGCATTTATGAATAATAATTATAAGTCCATTTTGTTAAATACAACTTCTACTTCAGAGTTCATTCTTCAGTTGACTGGGAAGTCCTCGAGCGCAATCTTAGATTTGTTTAAATGTTACACTCTTAGCTAAAAAGGGAGTTCAAGACAAAATTGCTCAGCAGCGTATGTCAAGAACTGAACAGAATAATAGCACAACGCACATATAATATTTTTCATTTGGCGAGAGATGGCATATTCCTGGTGGAAAATGCCTCAGCTCTGTCTTCAAGTACAAATATTTGATTTTTGCTGCAGTCAGGCGGGTGTGTTGCGACACGGAGAGACGAGAGCCTCCAGCCGGGCCACGCCGCATATGGCTTCTCATTCCCTCACCTCGGGGCTAGACAGAAATGGGCTCTCTCACTTATTGCAACCAAAACCCCGTTGCTTAAGTGCTGTGTTGATAAACATACACCAAATGTGATGAAATTGGCCCAATGTTTACTGCAAGAAAGGTGACTATCGGCACAGCTGTCACATGACAGCGATGCACAGGCTGGGGCTACGCCTGCATGTGTGCGCAGGCAAGTAAGCGCAGTTACCCCGCTTTTTTTGTTGCGTTAATTTGTCATTTATCCTGGGGAACAATACGCAGCGGTGCTCAGCACTTTAAAAGCGTGCAGGTGATACGTCTTTTCAGCGCTCAGGAACCTGTAATGGGGTTGCCTCCAACCACATTCAGGCTCCATACCCTCCGTACCCTACGGTTTGATCACTGTCACCTGTTTTTCAGTTATGGTAAGTGCCTCAAACAGTTACTCTAAGATTTTAGCTAATCAAACCATGATGAAGCATGGGAACAATTTAGAGCTGTAGTTGGAAATAAGTAAGTGGATCCCCCACAGGCACAAAAAAATTCTGATGACGAATCTTTCATGCTAATCAAGAGGTCCTGTATTCGTAATGAGTCGAGTCTCACGAACGTCCGTACAGTGGGGCCAAGTTCCCAGTGGGTATTTACGGCACAGCCTGCTTTGAAGGGCTCAGTCCTCCACTCCAGATACAGCATTTTTCTCTTTTTATCCGGCAGACCCTTCTGCTGCAGACTCTGAGGAGCACGCTGCCTTCTGCACAAGCAAATGCTGTTTTTCCACGCTGGCCGCTGCGATGCCGGCCCCGCCGGTGTGCGCAGGTCTGTCTGGTGACCATCAACCAGCCATCCACCTCCATCCCTTCTTTATACTCCAACTCTAACTAGCTAACGCTGACCCTTAGCTTCCCTCGGTGAGACGCTGGGTTTAACTTATGTGGATATTTTCTATTTTTGGGAAGTTTTCCCTTCTTATTCTGTTACACTGAAAAAAACCAGCATCTGGTATCACAATACAAATAGATATGGCTGCCCTAAACACTGAGCTTTCAGAGGCTTGGCAGGATCCCTGATCCGCGCTGCGAGGAGCTGCCGGTGGCCAAATACACTGATAAAAAGGATGTGTAACTCCTCAACACTATCCATGATGGAAACAACTGCAGCTCTCACTGGAGGTCAGGACGCACACGAAAACAAGCCTACATGTGTAGCAGATTACAACAAACACATGGCCAAGATGGACTCGACAGATCAAATGTTGGAATCGTATGATGACACATGGAAAAGTGGAGTTTAGCAAGGGAAAAAAGCAACTGAGAGCCCATATGTTCAATTAGCAAGATACAAAGCTTTTGTTGTATACCAAAAATAGCAAATAAAAGTCTGTTGTCATTTTTGGATATCCAGATGTGTTTCATTTCCAGCTTCACATCTGAACGTGTGGACCTGCCCGAAGATGAAAGAGAGGAAAGTGTGGCAATGGTTGAAGGGTACAATTACATCAAAACTCTTCCTTCCAAACAATGGGCGATTACACTCCCCCACACCTTATGCAGCCCAGCCTGCGCACAAGCCCAAGGCCGGCTGCTCAGCCTTCAGCAGGCTTTTACCTATTTTCCGGACCAGGGACGACACCTTAGCAGAGATGTTATTTCGCGAACACGATTCCTCCTCATGCTGACAGTCGTACGGGCTGCCTGTCCCGTGCGCCATCAGCTCCATCGCCTTCGCTCCCACAGTGATGACATGATATCCCCATGGGAGCCACAGGCTACGAGCACAAATTCTCAGTGACCAATTAAGAAAAGTCTCCGTCTCGATGGTTACTTTGAAACATCCCATCTTTTCAAAGAATCGTAAGAGGATCAGGATTTATACCTCCTGAGCAGACTCACAAAGAGCAGAAGTGATTGCCAAGTCACGAGCATAACAACAGCTACCTGGCCAGAGACCGTATAAAGAAAACACCAGTCTATAACCAATAAACACAAGTTACTTAGGTAGCACTCAAACAAAACCAGATGCTCTCATCTACTGCAGGTTTCCCTTTTCTTTTCTTATTCCTGCCCCCCCGCCCTTGTTTTTGAATTTAAATTATGTTCAAACAAGGAACATTTGCCAGTGATGTGACTTCCCAGATGAGGCTTCAGGTGTGCTACCCTGGTCTGACGCACTGTCTCATTAAGGCAGGAGTTTATTCAACCCGCCTTTAGAAGAAGGAGAGGCGAAACTGCGAATACCCCTGACAGCGGTGTAGCTCATACCCTCAGCAGAGCACTTGGCTGAGACTTATCCTGGTGGTCAGCAGCACCATCTCCAAGCCCCACACCTCCCAAGCAGCAATGCGTTTATCCGCCAGGCATGGCTGTGGGGCAGTATTATTATCTCCATTCACAAATGGAAAAACTGAAACACGCAGAGATTAAGTTACATGCCCAGGATCACCCAAGAAGCCTGTGGCTGAGCCGGGATTAGACCTTCGAGCTCCCCAGTCCTTGCCCAGCTCTTAACCACAACGCCATCCTTCCTGAATGCTTTTATGTAGTTATATTTATCTTTATGTAGGGTCATCTTGGCTCCCAGTATGAAAAACACATATGGTTTCCAGTCCTCAAATTGCCTGGGTAAGGGTTAAATATTCAAATATAATGTTATTCCTGGCATTTATGGAAAAGTTTCTCAGTGCCGATTCCAAAATCCCATGGCTTTTTTGGAGCTGCTGCTCTGTATCACTGATAGTTATAAACGGGCTTGTCACTTCCATGCCTGTGAATTGATAAAAACGAAGTACTTCACCCAAAGGACTAAAATTAGGCTAAATGATGAGAATGTGGCTACACATTTGCATTTGCTAATGTTCCAATATGAATTTTATGATCACATAACTGGTATCAACAGAATTACAGGAAGAAGGAAAACCAGCAAATGCTGCTGCAATGACCTATGCACACCCAGCTAAATCCCACAAGCTCAAATTCCTTGTGTTAAAGTGCCTTTATCATAAATTCTCAAATCATAAAACCCCTCCGGATTGCCGTGAACAGCTGTAGTACACAAAAGGTTAATCAAAAAAGAGATGACACTAATAACCACCAAATGTAAACAAGCACCTCTCACCACTGTAATCTCATTGGCACCGCTACAAAAATTATTACTAAAAGAAATCCAAATGGCAAAGCCACTCGTACCAATCTGTACTTAGGGGTCTATTCTGGGCATCGCCTCCACCTGGGTGTGTGGTTAAGCACTTTATCCTGATTCAGCTAAACCAGAATTGCTACACTTTGTCTCACACTCCCTTTGGTCACATCCAGACCATTCGCGTAACCCCCCCGCAGATCCCAAGAGAGGGGCAGTCAGCTCTCACCCACGTGCAGGGGGTGCGGCAGACAGGTATGCTGGCCAAGGCACGGCGACTGTACAGACAGTTGTTTTTACACTCTGGCGAGCATCCGAACAACTTAATTCTTCTTGTGTTACTACGGCGTGCTGTGCTGCTGTGCATAAAGACCAGAAAGAAGAAGAAAAAGGAAGATTTACTATCACGGTCTATCTTCTTGGTTAGTAATGATTGATGGACTCTGTGTTTATATCTGATTTTTGTTTCCACTCTGTGTAATGTATAAAGGAATAAGAGGAGTGAGCAATACATCTTGCTCCCAGAAAGCAGCAGACAAGCAAACCCACGCTGGGGCATTACTGCCAGCACTGTGCACTGCAGACGTGGGACTCGCCCAGCAAATGCCAGGGGAGAGGAGCTCCCCGTGTCACCCGAGCAGCCACAGCGAACCTCTGAGTCCCTGCTGCTTCCCCACCAAATACCAAACTGCAGCCCCGGGGAAGTTTCGTTACATGTCATCATGTTTTTCAGCTCCTTTAGAGAGCACGTGTAATGATATCTGCATGCATTGTTTGGAGGGTACTGATAACCACACCACATACCAAGGAAAGCTTAGTGTTTCCACCTAATCTGAACCACGTGCAGGTCTAAGATACCATGTTGTTTCTGCAACTGTTCACTTAATTATTTTTAAATAGATCAGCCACAAGATCCATCCAGCCAAAACAAGGAGAAAACACATTCCACAGACCGAAGGCAGTTGGATAAAAAACCTTCCTGCGCCCATTAAATATTGTGTCGGACATTCACCAGGCACCACGCTTTTTAAAGATCTGTCTGTTTACTCCATCATTACTAATATTCAAGATACATTTAAAGTAAATAGGTTAGGAAAGCATTTGATCTCATTGCGATGTAGCGCAGAATCCCAGTAGACTGAATTTCCTGGTAGAGTGAGCTATTCTGAGATTCCTTGAAATCTCGACTCATTCTCCTCTATTCCAGCGCTAACACCAGCGCTGCTCTGGCGAAACCGAGCTGCTGTTGGGAACAAAATATCAGTGCGATTTACTTAATAACCTAATAGCTACGGCCCCAGTTCAGCAGAGATCCAGGAACTGATCGCAACCGTGCTACGCGCCTTGCTGACTCCAGGAGCCGAAGTCTCAGCCAACACCACGGGTTGCCCAGAGAGGTGGTAGCTGCCCCATCCCTGAAAACATTCAAGGTCAGGTTGGACAGGGGTCCGAGCAGCCTGATCTAGTTGAAGATGTCCCCGCTCATTGCGGGGGGGTTTGGACTAGATGACCTTTAAAGGTCCCTTCCAACCCAAATGATTCTACGATCCTGTGGATCACTCGTAGGGGCGTGAGCTCCTACCCACCGCTCCAGGCAGTGCCAAGAGTGCCCACTCTGCTGTTTGCCTGCCCGGCTCTTCGCATAAAACCCCTGCAAAGCTGCTCGGGTTTAGCGGTAGCTGCAGGAACATCCGCTCTAGCATCAAAGTCCGTTGGAAAGATTGCTGCTGCCGCGTACTTCCCAGCCCTGCCCCTCGTCCCTCATCACCGCCCCTCCGCAACAGCACACTGCGTGCTCCGTTCTGCTCGTACACGTGTTAAGGAAACATGCTCTACTTGATCGCTGAAACAATGCAAGAAGGCGGGGGGGGGGGGGGAACCCCAAACCCACAAACACCAAAAACTTGCAGCAGTAGAGCTGAGGGGAAATGAACCGTGGGGTTGGAAGGAGAAGGCAGGGTCAGGGAAGGGCTGGGAGCCTCTTAAACTGGCTTTGCTGCGGGATAAGATGCTCATGTAACTACACCCTTATTAGTGTTATTTTTTTAAAGCTGGATCATTTCACAGATCTGCTTTAAAAACATGTCATAAATGAGATCTGCTGCAATGGAACAGTAATATGTGCCTACAGATGGAGCCTGAACAGAGCTGTGCTAATTTAGGCCAGCTGAAGACCTGAGCCTGTATTACCCCAAACTGTGCTTCACCAGTCTGAAGGGGGCAAAAAGTCCCAATTGCCCATGCACTATTCTTGCCTCAAATGGAACCCATGTCTAGAAGATTAACTTTCATGGTACTAAAGATTAAAAAAAAATTAAACACCCCCACCACCCCAAAAGCTACCATTTTAATTTAAGGTTTCATTTTGAAGCAGTTGGAAGATTTCCAGATCTTCAAAGTTTTGCTCAAAAATAGAAAGTCTGTTCTGCAATTGATTTTAAAGATCTGTTCTGTTTATTTACTAATTCTAGTACTACCACAACCACTCTTTTAAAAAAATGAACCCCGAGGTATTTCTTGCTTTGGTCCCTAACGGGGAGGCATCTGTATTTCTCAGTCGTCCTCCGGGCAGGCTGTGATGCTCTGGCAGGGAAATGCCGGTAACGACATAAAGGGATTACCTGGCACTCTTTAACAGGGTGGCAGGAGAGCCCTTTGGCTTTTTAAAAACCTAAATGCTTGAGAAGCGCCAGCAGCACCGAGGAGAGGAGCGGGCCTGGCATCCCTGCAGCGCCGGCTTCCCACCGAAAACCAGGCAGAGAGGCAGCGATAACGGGAGCTGGAGCGGTGGGGCCGCTGTCGGCTGTGCTGCACGAACACAGCTCGGCGCGAACACGCAGCCCACGGTGTTGCTGTCCCGGGATGAGACAGGTCCCTTCTTGCGTACAAGACCCCTGTAGAGGAGCAGGGGAAGAAAAATAATACACACGCACAGACCACCTTGTGAAAGCCTCTGTATTTTCTCTCTGGAAGAGGTAAAAGTGCAGCCCTTGCCTCTGCTACAGCATCCGAAGAGCAGCCTCAGGCAGGTCACTTCATCTCAGAAGCTGTTTTACAGCTGTCTCAGCTGCACCGACAGTTAATACCTCCTTGCACGGAAAAGCATAATTCACTAATGCCTATAAAACAGTTGGTGCTTTCCACATGCAAGTGTTAGGAGGAGGCGGGGTGTTGCTGCTCTTTCAAGGAAATGTTCTGCGGCAATTACATTGTGAGAGACACCCCGGCTTTGCCAAATGACAATATTAGGAAAGTATGTAGACAAAAGCCAAAAGAGAAAACCTTTTTAATTATAATTTTGGCACTTAAGCAACGATTCATATTTACAAGCCTCTATGCAAGCTACTCATGCTCCTGCCGATGGATGCACGCAGCTTGGGCTGCCGGCTCAGAGGAGCTCAGGCTGGGGTTCGCACGGAGCTGGCACCCTCATCAGTTATCCTACTGGGTAC
Source organism: Sagittarius serpentarius (assembly GCA_034782735.1). Taxonomy (NCBI): domain Eukaryota; kingdom Metazoa; phylum Chordata; class Aves; order Accipitriformes; family Sagittariidae; genus Sagittarius; species Sagittarius serpentarius. The sequence continues at coordinate 3,362,658 of JAVKLA010000084.1, read as the reverse complement.
GCGAGACGTACCTCCCATTTCGCAGGAGGAGAAAAACGCGACGGAGAGGGCAGAAGAAGTCCTGTCACTCCCACAGGACAGCAGAGCAAGCGGGTGACGGAGTCAGCGGTCGGAACCGCACCGGGCTCGGGGCCTGCCCGGCAGGACTCTGCCTCCCCGCCTGCTCACGAGCCTTTCCCCATCAACATGAAAACTGGCCCTTCAATATTTATTAGCCTCTTTTTTTCCAGCCTTCTTGTTCATACCCTGGTAGCTGTTGGTCTAATGCTTAACATTTCCATTCTAGTATTTGTAGGTTTCATGGTATTTCTGCGGGATTGAGCAGGCTTCTACTGGAAGACTTCCATTCGCTGCGATGGGAAGCAGCACCGTTCCCGTAGGAAAAGCAGGAATGTGACCACAGAGGAGAGCCTGATTCGCAGCCGACGTCTCTGCCACCCGCCCAGGACGCCGGCGGGCAGCGCCACGACCTCCCCTGCCTTCACCCACCACGGTGGCAAGTTTTACTGCTTTGCAACATATGCCTTTTTGACACATTCTGCATAAATAATTTATTATGGAGACAGATTAAAGTTACAAGGCATTAAATCTTGCACTTTCAGCTTCACAGAAGTTTTCAGTACTGCTGGGCCTAGGGCTTGTTTTGAGTAGCCCAGAGGGGGAAAAATCCACAGTGCTCCCATGATATACGTTAAAGTAAGCTGCTTTTTATTTCAATTTGGAAAAAGTTAAGTAAAGCAAACCCTCAGATCTAAGCTACAGGATTGAAGGAACAGGTCGCAAGGAGAAGAGGAAATTCAACCATACCCACATGAATAACTTAAGTTTTGGTTTCTAAACCCGTATCTGATTAACCAAAGACTTCCATTTTCACCTGCTGACTACACTACATATACGCAGACATCAATCACACAGAAGAAACAACAATTACTGTTTCTATCAGTTGAAGACATCGCTTCCATGCCATTTGGGAGAAACCTTTGTGTGACGTAATTTGGCATTTTGGGGCAGCAAGAGAGCTGGCCGCAGAGCTAAGAAGCCTCCCTTGGACACGCTGCTCGACACCGTGCTGCTGCACGCTCCACCTGTGTGAAGAGCCAAAGCTCCTATGCCTTTAAATCGCCAAGCATCAATACAGCATCAGCATAAAACTCTGGCCAGATCCTTCCAAAGCCACCAAGCCACTTCTTTTTCTCTTCCCTAGGCTTTCTCTCTGGCATGGCTTGCTGCACCCAGCGAGCTCTCTGCGTTCTCAGAGTCAGGCAGAGATTTTTCGGTCCAAGTTGAGACTCATGATAAAACGGTCTGACCGATGCAAAATGTAAGCACTTGTCACCAAAGCCATCCTTTGGGAAGCTGTTTCAACACTTTGCTTTTGTGCTTAATAAGATCCTTTTCAGAACTACCGTTATCTGTGAAGAATCAGAATACAGAGCTATGTTTCTCAGAGACATTTAAAAAACCAAAACCCAAGTGAGGAATTTGTAATAGATCATAATGTCACGCACATAAACACATGCACTAATATAAATGCATTCTAAGAAACAATTATACTGGGGACACACACTGGTATTTTGTAAATTACTTTGACGAACTTCAAAACAAGACACTCGGGAGATGGATTTCTCACAGGGAGCATTTTGCTGAGCTGCACTACACGAGCAGAGCAGCAGAGAAGCGACAATGGGAACCCATCACCTTCTGGTGGCCCTCCCGCAAACGACGAAAACTGAGTTAGAGTCTCAATCCACTTAACAAAAGCATCCAAAATACCAACCAACCAAACCCCAACCAAACCACGTCACATGCTTCAATTCTGCATTCCAAAAGGCTTTTTACAGTTGTCATTAGATGGCACTTTGGTTTGTGATCTCAGAACAGACACCAAAACCAAAACGTGGAAATCAGATTTCAGGCTCTCTCTCCCTTCTAAAAGTGGTCCCCGCAAACTCAGGCGAGAGGTGGACTGGACCCCGCTACCTGCTCCCTGCACAAAGCAGCCCATCCTGTGCGCAACGCTATCAATGCAGCCCTCTTTCATGAACTCCAAATTCACTTATTTTAATAAAACATGCTACTCAAGCCATCTGACATTTATTATGCTTAAGCAACATAAAATGGAAAAGAAACATCTATGACCAGAAACAACCCTTCAACTCACTTTTATTGCCAAGGTTCTGAAATTCTTTTCCCCCCTTTCTTTTTGCTAATAACAGTGCCTCCTCGCTTCACCTTGCCTGCTGCAATATTGCAGGAAATTCCCCGAAAGAAACTCTAATGTGGATCGCAGCTGTGCGGTTTAAAGCTGAACAAGCCTTTAATTTCAGGGGTTCAGGCTGGACTAAACGTTCCCCTGTCCTGCTGCAAAGTTGCAAACGCTTTCCTGCTCCTTCAGAGAAGCTGCGAACGCTTTCCTGCTCCTTCAGAGCGTGCTTCCTTAGCAGAACAAACGTGCAGAGAGGAATGTGCCTGCTCCGGAAAATCCTGTAGCACCAAGATGATGCCATGGGATGTTAAACCTCGCTCGTCGGGGCAGTCCTGCTTCAAATTTGGGAGCCCGGCGGGCGCAGGCAGGCGAGCGGAGGAGCTGTGTCTTTAAGATTGCAACCCTTTCCCTGTGCCCATATATCACTGCTCCATGCTGCGGTGGCTTTTCTGCCTGCTGCTCAAATTTGTCCAATTAGACACGGCCCCACAGGGTGGAATTCAGTGTGAAATGTGTCTACTGATGTCTGCAAATTAACCAACACAGACATGCTGCTTTAAGGCCTGTAAGTGACAGGCAGAGAAATGCCTGCCCGGGACAAAACCAGGAGGACTGGCTGTGTAAAAGCCCGGATCAGCCTGTTAAGGGATTCCCAGACTCAGCTAGGTAAAGTGTGTGAGCCGCCGCGGCACTTCGCACCTCAAGCTGTGCTGTCTCACACCCCTGACCCCTCCATGGCGACATAAGTCTCAAGAAGAAGCCAGGATTATCTGTCTAAGAGTCTTACATGTGTCATGTAAGGTCAGGTGCCAACTGCAATGTAAATTAGTAGTTAAGAGTATTGGTAGCTAGACAGATGCTGGGAGCCTCAATTAGAAAGAAAAGTCAGATTATAAGTAATTAAGAGATACAAAAAATGCTTCAAGGGCTAAATACCTAAACTGCCTCCAGTGTATTTTTTTTTTTTTTTTTTTTAAATAAAGCATGCATTCCTGAGCTCTCCCAGATTCTCCCTGGAACATCTCTGCAGACTCCAGTGCTGGTCTCCACACAGACAAAAATCCCTGGCCCGCTGGTGTCAAAAGCACCAGAAGGGGAATCACGGAGGCAGGGTGCCTTTATTGGGCAGAGTGCAACCCAAGTCAGAATTTTTGCTTCACAGCTGCTAGAAAAGGGTGAGCTTTTTCATCTCCTGCCATAAACAGGTCCGACAGCTCTTCAGAATAGGTGTATGATTTAATAATTTCTGGTTTGAATATTGTTAATGAGGAAGAGTGACAGCTACATCTCCTTTGAGAAGCGCTCCTACTGCTGTCGTATCTCTGAGATACAGTAACATACACAGCTAACCATAAACATACGCACTTACAAGTTGCTGATGACCTGGTGACCTGAATCCACCTTATAAATATGAAGACCTATAATATCTGCAGCACAGGGTAAAAAAAAAAAAGAATTAAAAAAAAAAAATAAAAAATCGTGAGTCCCATTTTAGAGACAGGCGAACCAGTGCGGGAAGCCTAAATGATACAGCCTGGGCCCCAGGTGAGTTTGCAGATGAGCTAGGAAGGGTCCTGCAGAATCCTGCCTCCCTACCAGCTCGCACGTCTGCGTGCACGAGTGCCTGGTTTAGGTACGCAATATTTTATTTATATTCAGTTCTTAGCACCCTTTCCTTGAAAGATTTGCCACCGGACATTCGGCCCGTTGAGAAGAGTACTTTAAAGATATGCTTGATTTAGAGCCACCAAGATTTAAGAACCGTGCTTAAATGCTTTCCTTAGCATGGAAGAAGTTAAGCATACGCTTAAGTATATTACTGAAGCGAGGCCAGAGCGATTACCCCGGTGAGATGGCGACTACAGGGACCGCTGGCCCCACAGTGTTTGTGGGGCTGGGCTCTTACATTTCAGAAAGCGTTAAAACACATGGAAAACCATACACTTAGGTTACTTATCAGGGTGCTCCAGCTTTGAAGAAGCCACTCACTATTTTTAAGTGTTTTTCTTTTTTTGAGGCCGAAAGACTGTAATGGGTTCCCGAGAGCTCCATGAGACTACAGTAGCACCTGCAAAGGACTAAGGAACACTTATGTCAACAGGGAGCTCAATGCTAAGGCAAGCACTTCAAAATCCTGAGAAAATTCTTCCAAAATAGTTTCGCGTTTCAGTTTGCTGCGTTTTCAAAATACCCTGTTCAGGGGGGGATACTTCTTGTTATTTTACAAATCATTCTGTATTTTTACAACCATAAATCATGGAAGGAATTGACAGTCTCCTGACATTGATTAAATGGCAGCTGATCCTTGAAATCACGTTACCATTATTTGTACAACACCTAAGGTTCCCAAATGCTGTTAGGCCCTGGACAGCCGTATAAAAATCCTCTGGCCGCAGACCTCCCTCACAATTTATTGCACAGCAAATGATTATGAGCAAATAAGCTCTAGCAGAAGAGGGTGGAATGGGAAACACCATTGCTGCCACGCAGATATGACACTTGAATAGGGTAGGAAGGAATCATGTAAAAATATATGGTTGATGTCAAAGGATAACTGGATTTTTTTTTTTTTCTCTTCAAAAAAAAGCATCTTTATGGTAAAAGTATTGCAACACTACTGTATGACCTTCTCACCAGAAGCAAAGGCCCTGAACTGTCCTGTTATATTGAAAGATACCTAAGACAGAAGCATCAATCACTCAGACAAATGCAACTGTCTCTGGATTTTTACCTTTTTTTGTTATTTACTAGGTGGAAAGGAAATTCCTCGCCCTGAATTAAAGCTCTGGAAAGTTTCGCCACCAGCACAGCCCCTCTCTCCAGACCTCAGCAGCCCTACCAAGGGTGCAGCAAAGAGGAGACTCATAGGAAAAGCTGTTTGGGAGCAGGCAGGGCAGAGGGGCCGCCGGCACGGCGGCTGAGCGCCCTCACTGCAGAAACAAGCAGCTCTTGGTTATCGGCAGTAATAGGGCTAATTGAAGGCCTTGTCTTCTGCTCACAAGTTTTGCCATAGGACACGGAGCACAACAAACTTCTTTGTAATTTAGATCACAAGTTACAGAGATATTATCCTATGACGATAAAACTTGTCTTATGCAACAAGTAAGAGCCGAATATGGGTGAGGGAAAGACTGGAAAGCATTGTTAACATGAACCTTTGGAAGGGTTTCTGCGTATTTTTGTCACCCTTTTGTCCTTTCAGAAGCTGTGTGGATAGTTATGGCAGGGCTGACTATGTTATCTTATGTACTAAATCCGCCTAGATCTGTAGATGATGTCTTAGGGGGTGAAAAAGATTAATAAGGAATCACTCCAATGGCTTTAGGACAGCTAAGAATCTTAACCCATTTAACCTCCCCTAAAACACACAATCAGATCAGAGGAAGTTGTAGGAAACTCATTTCAAAGACTCCAGGCGACACTTTTTAGGTCAGATTTACAAAGCTCATTAGAATGAAGGTCTGTTACTTTAGATTTTAATACTAAGACATACTAAGAAACCCTCTTGCCCCATTTAGGAAACATACAAAGCAAAGAATGCAAATTTTAAGAAGAAACTTAATCTTAATGCATGTGTTCTGCCACCAAATCTGAGTAAAACCTTCCTAGCTTATGTTCTTACAGAAAACGGGAGAAAACACATCAAAAAGGGACAACAAATGCCTATTTATTTACATCTTTTTATCCTTTGAAGAAGCATGTGGGAAATACAGAGAAGATGGTTCTTTGCAAAGTATATTTGCTCTGGAAGAAACAGTACCATTTAGACATATAAAAGTTACCGATTTTTCCTGTCCCTGTCACCTTCCTAAAAATCTGTTTTTCCCAAAGGTCTGTTGAGGAGCTGGAGCTGTGACAGACATTTATGTATTCAGGGCCACTGACGCCAACTGGCATCCACTCGCATGTCTGGGTCGGGTCTACACCCGCAGCCATGAAGCGAGGGGAAGGAATGACGGCGGTCAAGGCTCCTGCTCTCTGTTTTGCGGAGGAAGAGCACAAAAATGGAAGGCCATCTCTAGCTGATCTTCTTTGTGATAAGACAGTGCCTCTTAAGTAGAGGAATTAGGACATAAAAATGGAAAAAAAAATACACCAGAAGTATGTCATTTCAAAGCCTAATATGATTGTACATATCTAGCCAGATTTTGGTCGAAGGGAAATGGTATACTGAACTTGAAATAAAAAGGAAGAGATTACTTTATGTAATGTCGGAATGACAAGCCATCAAAATTTTGTGGTTAATTAAGTGGAAAAAGTCCTATGTAGAATGAGGTGGATGGCTTGGCAAACTTTAATTTTAATCTTGCGATACCTCCTAATAACAAAAGGCCTCTACGATAGATCAAACAAATTTATAAATGTATGATCAATACATTTGACATGTTATTTAATTATGATTCTTCATGACAGAGACAACATGAAAAACTAGTGTCAACATTCTGACAGTGGAATAAATAAATAGATGTAATTATTTCTTATACTGATCCCAGATGAATTGTAATGTATCAGGCCAGACTGCAGACCAGAGTTCTAAGGTTTCCTTAATATGATAGAGTTTGATGTAAGGGGTGTCATGTATCCAATATTTTGCTGTTTTATTAGAATAAAAAGCTCTCTGGGGATTTCAAGTTCAAATGGTCACAAGTCTCCCCCTCCATTGCTATTGTGCTTAATGCAAGGATAAGCACTGAAATACGTTTAGGAAAATGCTAGTACAGCTGGAAAAAGCAAAACATTAGCCTGCATGGCCCTGTCGGGGGGGGCGGGGCG
>JAVKLA010000084.1:3165679-3355669 GCA_034782735.1 Sagittarius serpentarius | reverse complement strand
CCCTCAACCCCCCCCCCCCCCCCCCCAAACTCTGGGGTTGTTCAAAATTTACCCCTGGATGTGTTTTTTTGTGATTTTTCTCCACCCTAAGCACATGCCAGTCTTGGAAAAGAGGTTTGGACACACCAGATGCCCGATGCATAAAGACAGTCCTGAGGGCTAGGCTCAGCCCAGAGTTTTTTGCCGGATAAACCCGCTCCCTGCGGCAGAGCTGAGTGTCGACATTCCTTCTTGAGGAGAGAAACGAGTTGCAGCGGTGGGTCGGGCCAAAGGCAGCCAGCACACTTGTGGCCATTATCACACAGACAGGAAAGAATGCACTATCTGTTTCTTTGGCCAAGAGAAATTATAGTTAACATTTAACATGAGGGAACCAACTTCAAAGGCGAGCCAGCTGGATTTGAATAAGGGGAGATGAAAATGCTAACACCAGCACAAACTTGCAGGTGGTCATATTTGGCTGAAAATAATACATCCGCAGTAGAGGAGCCTGCTGCAAAGCAATGCCTGAGACAACACTGCTGTTTGCCGGGGAGCGGAGAACGGCTACGGCGAGCTGCTCTGTTTGCTGAACGCGGGCAGGAGCCCAGAGCTGGCCGAGCATCCCTGCGCACCCTGACGGCACTCGTTTTGCAGCCGCGGTGGTCGGGGCGTATTACACGGTCAGAGAAGCTCGACCTGCCAGAACACAACGCTCTAACAGACAGGTTGGGAACCCGTGGCGATATAAGAAAGAATAATAAGAAATAAGAAAACAGCTGCGTGCTCTACTAATACAGCACTTCAAGGGTTTTCATGCGTCGTTCTTTACAGGGAGCGGATCGGCAAACGAAGTAAGAAAAAGTCACCAGACCTACAGATAATCGATACTCGGTGTTTCCATGAGATTCCCCACTAAAAGCTGCCGCACCATGTCTCCCTGACTGACTCAGTCTCGAATAAAACCTCGTGCCTTGCGTAGCTTCATCGCAAGATTTGAAAGGAAAGCCCGTGCCTTTCTCACTCGGTAGGAAACCACTCGAGCAGGCAGGGTATGATTCGGCTGGGTTTATTGCAGAAACGACCCAGGAGATCCTTTCAAGCCTGTTGATACAAAACCGCTGACTTAACGTCTCCTTCCCCTGTCAGCTGGCTGCTTCCTACACAGGAGATCAACTGCATTTTAGTCAAATGCTCATGTTCCCATAAATTACATCAACTAAATCTCCTCAGTTTAACACAGGTATAATAATGATACCGGTTATTACTAGGAGAAGGCGCTAGAAGCAATGAGAGCGTGCAGAAACCCTTCAGGCAAGTGATTTTTGCTAGAATCTTCATTATTTTTAAAGGCAGCTGAATACTCTCTGACATCTCCGTCGACATCGACCTTACTGGAGAATTTATAAACAAATAGCACCTACAAAATTGGGCCAAAACTAACTATTCACTTCCTGTATATAGTATAAAAACTGATCAGGGAATTTTAGCAGATTTCTTTCTTCTCTCTGACCCCTTCAGCCTCAACACCAGAGACAAACGGCAAATGAAGGGTGGCAACAGTCCCTAAGGGAATAGACTCCAGCTCTATTAAACCCAAATGGAAGTGATTTCTAAGGGCACTGCACCAGGAATGCCTTTTCTCTGGTGGCCATTGATTTAAGGGTTGTTCGCAAGAGGACAGAGCTGCTCAAAGGTCTAAGACCTTGCAGTAATTATTTTCATGATGTGATATGCTGATTATGTCAGTACAAAATGCCAGAAATAAAATCAGCCATAGTTCTGTCCTTCCTCGGGGTCTGAAATAACTGCCTCCAGCAGGAGTTACTGTTCCATGGGGTTTCTACAAGAAATAACTATCCAATTTATTATTGCATTTCTGAACATTTTTGTAATTGCATGGCTATTGTTTAGTTTACTTTTTAAAAATCCCTTTCTAAAGCAGCAAACATTTCATTCTCAGCCATTATCAGAAGCCAAATAGACCTGAAAAACTGGCTTACAGAAGCTTCTGTTGCCAGTAAGAACCTGCACGTTCCGTACTTGAATTTACCTGCAGATTAAGCAAAGGAGCAGGCTAGCCTCCTGCCCTCGGCCTCAGCTCCCTGTAAAGCAGACTGGACGCAGATAAATCCTGTGACCTGCCCAGCTTTCTGTACGGACACAGCAGGGCCAGAAATATCTGCCATGTAAGGAAACAAAAACTGCGCACCGCTGCGTAGTAGGAATTTAAAAAGGAATACGGATAAGGACTAACACATAATATTAATTTTGCTGTAAAATGATTTTGAGACAACCTTGCATGAAGCATCGGGGTAAGATTTGCAAGATTTGTTGCGGTGCCTGTTTTTAAGTGTAAAACAGCATACCCTCAGTCGTTAAGCAGATGATGCTAGTTTTAACAAATGAAGCTGGATTAATTTAAAGTATTTAAAGTGATCAGCAGTCCTTAGGTTAAAGAACATATGTCATTTTCTTCTAAGTTTCTGTTTTGATGAAAATATACTGCCAATCTGAGCTCTTCTACAGCTCGGCATGCAAAGAGGCTACCTGAACCCTTGGCTACCTGCCCCAGTAACTAGGAGCGGTCGCACTAGCAGCTGCCGCAGGATTAATGCACAGCAACCTTCAGAGAGATGGATTGAGGAGGTCAGGGAGATACAAACGGCCGCGACACGTGTCATGTATCACTGTCGGCTCTGCCCGCCCCGGCTCCCCGTGCCCCCGCCCCGCCGCTGGGAGAATGGCAGAGCTCGTCCAAGCGAGCCCACTTAAAGGACTAATGGGTAAATGCATAAAACTATTAAATGCATAAGAATCCGCTTCACCAAATGGCAAAATATAATGGAAGTTTAAACTGTTAATTGAATAAACCTCTTAAGGACAGAGTGCATCAACGCAGGATGTTTAACAGTTTGCCAGTTAGGTGCTACGTTACTTCCAAGCCAGCATGTGCAACACGGAGCTTTGCGGGAAGCGTGCCCGGGACCGCTCACCTTTTGCAGAACCCGGGCTCAGCGCCGCAATCATTGCTATGAGCTGCTTTCCTCCAGTTGCTTTTAAATGCAGAAAGGCCGAAAGATGCTTTTAACGTCTAGCTAAAGGCAACAAGCTCCCAAGGTGCTGCTGCTCCAGGTACAGCGCTGTGTCAGCCTGCAGCACGGCCAGAAAATCCTCCTCCTCCAGCCTGAATTCAAGATAGAACGAAGGAGCTAAGAACAAACGAGAAAGTCTCCCCGTGGTTTTATGAGAATGGGTTTTGTTCTTGTTGGCATACGCACGACCCTTCCCAGAGGCTGCAGTTGCTCCGTGAGCGGAGCTGGCTGCAGGCTGCAGCACCCGGCCCGCGCCGGTCCTGTGGACGGCTGTGCATTTGAGGGTTTTGGCCTTGGGTTTTCAAGCAAAGGTACTTGCGAAGACTGTCAACTAACTGCAAAAGAATCCCACGAATCCTGCATTTCAGTTTCACGGGCCCCATCGTATGGACTACTCTTTTGACAAAAAATCTTGTCTTTGATATTTCAAAGGGGTAAAACCTGCGCTGCGGCAGCGGTAACTGATGTTTTGTAGCAATAACTGGCTTCTCCGGAGATAAGCGCTGCCTTTGGCTTCACGGTTTATCCTCATAGGAACAAGATTACTGCCTCATAAAACAATTGCAAAGCTACAGTACTATTATCCTTTAAAGAGTAAAAGAAGAAAAAAATGATTTATGAAAAATACCATGATCCTTCATAAACAGAGCCTGACTGACAGCAATTTCAGAGACAGTAACTAATCTAATGTTGCATTTTAACAGCACAAAGAAGTAGATTTGGCCACTGAACCAAAGTCATTAAAGATTAGACCAGCTGGTTTAACAGTTAGGAAATGTTTCTGCCTATCTGAGCACAGGATACAATGAAAGTTGTTTTATGATTTAATGTCTCCATTGCAAACAATACGACCTTTTGGATAAATCAATGGCTGACACTGACAGGACAGAAAACTTAGAGAGCTGAGGGTAGCTTTTAAATCCAGCTTTCCAAAGCTAAGCTAACAAAAACAGTCAGACTCCACCCCCAAATAAATCTGCATTAACATATACTAAATGTTATGCAATGACAGTCCGTAACATTACTTTTTTTTAACTGGTACAAAGGCTGTATTTATTTATACCAAAGAAGAATGTACCTGACTGTCCTTTATACTAAAAAAATAAAAAAAAAAAAAGGAAAAGAACGGGATAAAAAAAGGAAAAGAATGGGAGGGGGGAAAAAAGGAAAAGAAGAAAAAAAAAGCCGAGAGAGATAAACTGGGACACATTGACCAAGAAATGTTTTAGTTGCAGATCTCTTAGCATTAGGTGCTAAAATACAGCTACAAATTCTTAGGCAGAGAGTGCCTTAAAGTCAGGCTGGAGAGGTTAACTGCTGGCTTTATTGGCGTCTGATCTTTGCACGGCTCCTTCCCATCGCCTTTATTGTGGGGTCACCACCAGGTTGCATTCAAGTGAAAACATTTTGACCGTGTCATCAAATCTTTTGCAGAGCATCCAAGCTCTTCTGCTGCTGACAAAGAGGTGAAACGAAGGGGCGTGTTTCGCGGTGTTGGAATGAATCGAAACCAGCCAGCTAGCAGACATCTTGCTGGTTTTCAAGGGACTGCAGACTTCTAAATCTCTGTGTCCACAAAAACAAAGAGTAACCACAAGGAATCTGACGCCAGCCGGCGAGAAGGCTTAGCTTTCCTTTCAGGGCTTCGACTGCCAAACGTCAATGGAGTCTGAACGTATACGGCGGGGCAAGAGATTTCTTTACGCTACTTTTTTTTAAGTATTAACTGTGGGCTACCCAGTGATCTCAAATATCAAAATATATTAGAAAGAAAGCAGGTCATTCTAATTGGCAGTGCCTAATTGTTAAGACTTTATGCTCGGGTACACCTTTTTAATTTAACGATTCTATCAAGTGCCATTTTCCTTCCTGTTTTGCTGTCTTCCAAAAGCTCTTCAGTCGAATCACTGGTTTGTTTTTGCAGGGATTACACCGGGCCAAATATAGCTGCTATCTGAGGGGACAGTCCTGCGAGCGCTGTGCTAACAGGGGAGAGGGCAGTGCTACAGCTTCGGCTTCTCTCACCTTTAAGCCTGTCCGTGGGATGAACAGTCAACTATTCTGTTATTTTTCCACATTATTACTTACAGAAATCACTCAACAAATCAGTCGGAGGCATTTAACCCTAATATGCACACACTCACGCTATATATACACCAAACATATACCAAACCCAAATACGTTTCTGTATCTGCATCTACGTATTGCTACGAAGGAGCGCAGCCTCGAAGGAAATGCACCAGCGGCTGGGTCCTTTTCCCTACAGAAAGCTTTTGCCCTTTGAAAGCTATATGCTGTTTCAAGTATATTCAAATAACGTACATACAATAATTCTTTGCACGGTGGCCAGTAGCATCGCCAAAATGAGACCTCTCATATGTGTAGAAGAGTCATAGGACAGCAGATAAAATCCTTACGCGTAATAAAGTTTCAGACGTTGCAAGCTCTGTTACTAGTCCTGATAAACACTCTTAGTTCAGATTCACAGTAAGAGGTGCTCTCTACTTAGCAAAAATTGTAAAAAGGGACAGGAAACTATTTCAGTGCCCAAAAAATAGAGCCTCTGGGATGGAAGGTCACTAAATAAGACCAATTGCTTTGTGGCACTTAAGTCTCCAAAGGGGAATCCAGGAAAACAGTGCTGGATCTGCATCAAGATGCTATACTGTCATGAGTACACTGGGATATTGTTAATGGCACATAGGGAACTCAAACATAAATAGTGAGTGGGATTTTCCTTGCATTGGCTACAATACATATGTTTGTTCAAGAAAAAAATAGTTGGAGCAAGAAGACATGCACGTCTGGTGTTGAAGAAAAGCCTGTTTGTGTCAGATACAGTGGAGAAATTGTTCAAGAATAGTTCATCTTTAAATGAAGATCGCCCTAATAATGCTGCCAAGGTCCCTGTCAGCTTCGATTTCTGGCTGTGTAAGTGCCAGCAGCCCAAGCAAAATCCGCCCTGGTACGGGCTTTAAACATGGATATCTGACATTTTACTGCATTTTCAAGAATTGGTTCAGCTTCTTTCTTTGTCACCAATGGTGCCATTATCCTCATACGTCCTCAGTTCCCTTGGGACTGGCTGTCTACCACGTACACAAGAAAAGTGACCACAGTATAGGCACATGTCAGGTAAGAAGAGGGGAGTTCAATTCCAGTTAAATAAAGAGTTCAGAAAGAGCAGCACTTGTCACAATTAGGGGCAAACGTTCAGACCAATTTGATTCTGGGTCATAATCAATGAATACAGTTAGGAATAAAACATTTCCCATCTTACGTTGCATACGCATCTACATATACATACACGTGTGCCTCTTACCATTTACAGGCAAATAATGTCTCCTTGCAGCAGTGTTGCCCCCTAAACCAGCATCGTGCTCAGCTTCCTCGCCACGCTCACACTTCTCCAATGTCTTTTGCAATAAAAGGTAAAGACTCCCTTCAAAAGACTAAGTTTAGGTACAGATCTTATGAACCCAGAGACACTTGTGATTCACGACCAACATTTTTCACTCGTGACCTCTTTATTTGGAGTGCCCGATTTTCTTAATTATGTGTTTCTAATTTATCATAATCTGAAGTGCTGCAAAAGCATTGCACATTCTGACACAACTATGGGCAGCGTATTCCAATGAAATATCTGAGCTGATTCATATTCTTTCCCCTCTGACACCAGAGGTTTATGTAATTTAGGAATAACAGAGCTGCTAAAATTAATGGCTGAAGGGCAAGCCATTTTCTTTGTCACATTATACATAATGCTTTGGTTCAACAAAAGAGTAGCTGGATTATTTTGATTCTTTACTCATAGTTAATTACAATTAAAAGTAAGACTGTAATTACCCCTCTTGTAAACTTTGGCCTTTACTGCTGAGCACAGCAAAACAGAAGGAGGCTTGGTTAACCTCAGTGGAAAAAAAAATAAAGGTTTTCTTCAGAAATAGCTAGAGCATGGGCATTCAGGAGGAACATTTCTGGAAGGGTGAGACAAAAGCAAACTGAGAGCCAGTATCAGAGCCTCCGTTCCTGGACTGATAATTTATAAAGCAACAAAGCTTCAGGTGGGAGGGGGGAAAACCAGAATCGCCTGCCCCAGCTGATGCCCCGAGCAGCCGGCTCTGTGGGAAGCACGGATAATCGGGTGCTTCCAGTAGCCGCAATTTTCAATCAAGAGAATTCAATACAAAACTTCCCCTGTTTCTACGTCTCACTTTTTATTTATTTTAACACTTTACCGCTATTGTTTGCATGGGGAAAGCAGCGGCTCCCCGTGCCTGCTGCACGACTCGGCAAGGGTTTAACTGTTTCCCTTTCGCCAGGGGTGCTGCAGGCTGAACAAAGCACCCACCTTCCGTCCTTACTTTGCTCACAGTTTGCTGACGGGAACTGGGAGTCCTGTGCTGCAATGAGACCTCCAGTCCCCCTTTCAAATATGATCCTTTATTTCTCTCTCTGAAGACAGAAAAGGCATCTCGAGGTATTTCTGACTCCAGCAAAAGGACTGACTTGCACACAGACAGGAGCATCAAAGAAAGCAGCAGCCTTCCAGAAAAAAAGAAGTTTTAATGCCAGGTTGTTACGTCCCTGAGCAGGCCCATTGAGAGAGGTTGCCCTGGCCACTTTTGAAGCTGCAGATCTGGCTTGCCAGGAAAGAACAATCTATAGGAAAGGGAGACTGTATTTTAGTTTCATGGCTATATCTGTGCCAGGCCCAACCCTGACTCAATGCACAAGCCAAGAGCTGGCACTCGGAGCCGAGCGGGAGGAAGCTCAATGGCTCCCATTAACTCTCCATCTCACGATGACAAACACGCCATTGTAGCACAGTCGCCTTCAGACAGACAGACAGACAGAAGGAAGGAAGGAGGAAAGGACGGAAGGAAGGAAGGAAGGAAGGAGCTCTCGAAGACATAGTTGTTCTTTGGGTAGTAATTATAGATATTTAGAGATTTGAATTGATAGTCATAGGAGGAACTTTTGATTTTGCAGTGTGTAAACACTTCCTCATCTATGATTCAACACCGAAGATTCTGGAGAACACAGTAAGCCTTGGAACAGGCTCTGTCATAAGCACAGTTATTTTTTATTATTACTGACAGAATATTTAAAATGTAAGTACATTCAAAATTCCATTTCTCCAGAATTAATTAATACTTTAAATATTCCATTTCTCCAGATTGGGTTGGGGTTTTTTTTTTTTGTCTTTTTTTAAATCTTTACAAGCATTTGTATATAGATTTAGTAATAATAAGTGTAGGAGGAAAGAAACGTAAAATAACCCAAATCCCTGCCCAACAAATGCTGCTAGTACATAAACTTTATAAATACAATGTTGGCAGATTCCGATATATAAAAAGGTAGCTCAAAAAAAGTAAGAGCCATAAATAATGCCAAGTAATAAAGGAGGTGAATGTTTTTGTTATTAGATTCTTTCATTGTATAAATCTGTTTAATAAGCTGGCTAGGAATCATTGATAGAAAACAGACTGCTTGTGGTGTTACAGATCAACCTGTTCTAAATGTTCTTTCCTAAACTCTATGCCAAGCAATACTTTTTACAAATACAATTTAAAAATTGAATGTTCTTTCATCATCCAAAGGGAGCAAATAGCACTAAGAGTCAGAATGCACCTTTTGAAGAATGTGTGACACGTGCCTGTATCAGCAAAGCAGAAAATCTTTGTTTTCTAAATGTTTAAGACAGTTTGCTGTGTGTTCAGGGTAATTAATACCATACATCTGATTCGTCAAATGTGATCAGTGTATGTGTAAAACTCTTGATTTAAAAGTCTTATTTCCCAGCATATGTGTATTTTTGGAAAGCCCTATCATATATTTTTCTTCAGAAGTTCATGTAAAAAGTATGCAGTAACATTTCACTGTAATGAAAACTAAATGTTGTGAAATGTTATTGAGGTCAGTGATGGGTTTGTGACGTTAATCTTTGTATACTATTGTTTCTCATTACTATGTGGTATTTTTGGTTTTCATTATTCCTAGAGGAAAGGACAGAAAAAATGAGATGCTATGACCCAAATAAGGAAAAAGGAATAAACACTAAAATGCAAAAATGAAGATAATACGAAAAAAAAAAATAAAGAACCCATTAGGACGTTACTGGTTAATAAACTGCTGAACTTAAAAAAAAAAAACAACCCACCACTCCACATTAAAATGTTAAAAAGTAGACAGGCTTTTTTGTATTACTATCAAATAGATATCCTTATTTCTGCCTTACATTTCTTTATTGCTGCATTTACTTCTAGAACAGGTGGTTTAAGTGTGCAGCTCTCAATATCCTCAAAATCATTTTAGGTTCTGACCCCAGTTTTGATCTTACGGAGCACAACTCAAACAGCTCCGGTTTCAAGGTATTACGGGCTGCCCAGCTTTGGGAACTTCACTCAGTGCTTCACCAAGTCATGGCTCAGGAATACACTCAGGTCTCCAGGAAAGAGTCCCTGAGAGTACATCAGAAGTAGAAATTCTGTCATCAGAAACAGAAATTCAGACAGGACGTGATCATTATTTTAATTTACAGTGAGTGTATTTGCATCCAGTGGCAAAACTGAGTTGAACTGAGAGCAAGAGAGCCTCTGCCTGTGCAGCCCGCTCACTGAAATTACCGACAAATGCCCGGCCATGACGCCCTGTGCATCACATCCACCCGGCCAGAAAAGCTCCCAGCACCTCCCCATCTGGTTCCTTACACGGTCCCAACGCCGGAGCAGCCGGAGGTGCCGGGACAGGCAGCAAAGCACATCCACAGGCAAGAGCCCTCACCTGGAGTCCAGATTAGATCTTCAACTAGTCTCAACACCGTCCGGGGGCCAAGTGCAAAACAGACTTTAAAATTGAAATGGCCCCTTTTTCAATTAACGGCCTAATCTCAAATTAGATGGAGATTTATCAGAGGGAGTCCTTGGAGAAAGTGAAGCAGACAAAAAGGGCGGACATTCAGCAAACACTGAGAATCAAAACTCTCGCCCATCAAACTGATGAGGTGTGCCCCAAGTACTGGAGGGCTCGGGGGAATAGGATACAGAAACTTTAAGCTCTAAATCAGTAGTTTAAATCCAGCCCAGTTCGTCATGATTGAAAGTAGTTACCATCTGTGACCTACCGTGGCCCACAAAGACTTTGTTGGTGGTCTCACCCTCGCTCCTATGGGGCAACACGGACAACGTGGTCCTCCCGCCCAGGCGCCGGGCTTCCTCCCTGCTGCGCCCGGTGGGAAACCCAGGGGCTGAACTGACACGGAACGAAGGGGCAGATGAGGTGCCGATCCCACGCCTCCAGGTAGGGCAAACAGCTCGTTTTACCCTGCTGCACTCCCTGATGGACATAAAGGGACTTCAGGGCACGTCGGCTGCCGCTTGCACGGTTCCCATTTAACTATTTTTACCATACAGGTGAGCACTGTTTATAATACTTGCAGGAATGCAAAGATTTCCTAAAGTGTTGTGCACAAACATCATAATATAATCCTCAGAGCTTCAAAGCCAATCCCAGGAACTAATCCCACAGATAAACAACGCTAAATCTCTATTTGCCTGCAAAAATAATGAGCAAACATTAGGGATATCAGTGTCTTGAAGGTCTCCAGCCTCCTGAGGGAAGATCTCGACTTTCACCCAATTTGTACTGTGAAGCCCTAATCTACTGTAAATTACAAAATCTGATTAAAATGAGGGAAACTGAGGTAGGTAAACCCTTCAGAGCAGCTCAGCTAAGATTCATAGCTGTGCTAGTCTTCATTTCAAAGAACTGTTTGCAAACCTTGTACTTCCTAGCGTGGTGCTTAAGCCACCTGCCTGGTCTAAGAGCTTCTTCATGTTGTATAGAACAGATTTATAGCTTAAATCCCTACTTAGGGTATGACATTATTTGTAAAGTTGTCTGTGTCATGCTCAGGCTCTCTCTAAAACAACAGCATTGAACATCGTTCAGTCCCAAGAGACACTGAGATGGGTTTAAACACGGTTGCAAAGAACCCCTCCACGCAGACACCAACCTATACATTTACTACAATCTTTAAGGCATTAACGAGAAAGAGGAACCACATTCGAGTGACACTACACAGCCATACGGAAGGGACATCCTGTGGGAAAAGGAATTAATCTGCATAGGTGTCACTCCAACACTGATGATCACGCTTCAAATCAAATGCTACAGCAGCAAGGCAAAGAGAAGATAAATCAGGTAGTTGCCAGAGGTATACTGAATAATTAAAGAAAGTAACACACTGCAAAATAAACAAAGTTTTCATTTCTTTCCAGATACTTGCAGTGCGAGCATGTTTAAATGCAGGCCCAAAGCATTTCAGCAACTCTGTGCATCCCCTTAGGACTTCTCGTGTGGATTATGCTCCTCAGTGGAGATACCACAACTGAACCTGCCCTATTTGTTTCAAGATTTTCCAGCTCATGAGACCAAGAGCCTATCTGAAATATAACCGGGACACAGCACTAACCAAAAAGCATTACTGCATGACTCCCTCACTACGAGGTCAATTCTTCACCTGCATTACTCCCTGCTCTTATCAGTATCATTTTATCATCAGATTTAAAAAAAAAATTAACATCTAATTCCAATGACAACAATAAATACCAATCCAGTTGTAGTATCGAGGCCAAAAAACCATGAGCCACAGCAACTGTAAAGCAATGTTTCTATATCTCATCTACCACGATAGCAAAGTTCAACAACACTTCAGTAAAAAAAAAATATGTGCTCTTTCAATCCCACCATCAATTGAGTGCAATTTTGGTGGGTTTCTGCAAGCGTCCCTTGAAGTCACCCATCTTTTGAGGAAGATTCCCTGAAAACAACCATCTCCACTGTACTTCACTCAGTGGTTCATAACCAAAGCTCTGACTAAAAGCAGCTCTCGAAGGGACCGTGGAAACCCAGCTCCGGTAGCAGCAAGGTCCTTGTAGCGACAAGCACTTGGGGCATAAGCAAACACCGGGAGCTGATGACGTGTCAGATATACGAGTGTTTTCTTTATCAGTAAATGTTTGCTGACTAGGACTCCCCCGAGTTGAGGTTTCCTCTTTTTCCTCCTTCAGATTTATTGATCTGAGCTGATAATGGAAAATCAACTTTTTTTTCATCACCAACTAGCAGAATCAAAGAGGAAAATTTAGTGAACAAGTAAGAAAATTGGTGCTGGTGGAACAACATTTGCCTTAAGAATATGAGGGTGGCAAGTGTCAGTGTGTTCAGGAAATTACATGTCAAAACTAGGAAAAACATGTTGAAATGGACATTAATGGATGCTTAAATCACCCTGAAATTCTTAAAGAAATAAAATTTGTGTTACTATGAAAAAGTAAACACAATTGGAGAATAGAGCAGCAAGGAAACTACTCTTGCCTTCTTATCAAAGTCTAAACATTCAGTAAAATTAGATTCTGAATAATTCTAAACCCAAGGAAAAAATGGAATAAAGAGCCTCTGTTTTTACTTGAAATGGTACTAAACGGAAATCTAGGATTTTCTGCATAGTATAATTCTTCTTCTCCCCCCCCGCCCAAAACCCCCCAAACAAAACATGCTTTTACTGAATCCAACAGCAAAATATCACAACACTGAATTTCTTCTGGGACCATACAAGCCCCCTGTTCCAACCACCCGTCCTCAATCCCCAGTGCACATTCATCCATACTAGGACTAGAGGATCAGGCCAAAATAGCAAACAGTGATTCCTGAATAGGCTGAAAGTAGATTGCAGTATTGCAGAAACACAGCTGAGCAACCAAAATAAGGTTTAAGTGAAAGAATCTAAAAGTTGTATCTTTAAACTGCGCTTTAAAATGATTACAGTCGATTGAACTTCAGGTAAAAGGAGGACTCTTTGTAGGATCAATGATGGCAGGATCTAGTCTGCACGGCAGAGTCATACAATGCACCATGGACATAGACAACGTTTTAGTTACATGAAATTGAATAGTATATACATATTTACATGGATATTGTCATGGGAAGATGTAATTTGTAGACCTGCCAATTACAAATAGGTTTAGAGATCAAATAGAAGGGGTTTTGTTGCAGAGATTCAAGTTCAAGGAGCTGTTCTTCCTTTGCAGGAACCAATAGCTTGACACAATGCTTAGCAGACCAGGGAGCTGTATATAATACAGTTTTACTTATCTGTTACAGAAACAGCACAGTAGAAGGGAAGCGCAAAGTAAATCCCTATTAGCTAATCCGGTAAATGTTATAAAAAAAGTGGAAAAAAAAAATCCTGATAGTTGTCTGGTTTATCTCACTTCAAAGATCATGGAGCAGGGGAAGGGATTTTGGCGATGTAGGGAGAAGCTATTTTTAAAGGCAGTCATAGCACTGTGAAATAAGAGGTAGGTTTTATGGAAAAAGGGTTACAGCGTTTTTGGCCGTCCCACATCTCAAAACTAGATTCTTACAGAGAATTAATGACAAGTGACCATGAGACTTTGAAAAAGATCTAATTAAGAAATGAGACAGATAAGTTAGACACAAAAAACCCATGTTAAGGCTTCAGCCACCGTCAGGACTGGCTGGCGTCTTCCAGGTTTTGTCGTTTCATCTGCTTGCGCTCATGCCTGGCCGCGGTGCTGCACGCAGAAGGAAGCGAGGGAGGAGAAAGCATAGGAAAGGAGAGACTCACAAGTGGGAACGGAGAAGTGGTTTTACCAGGTGGCCCCTCGGATGAGTGTGCACAGCTCTGAACAGGACAGGGAAGCTCAACCCCTTTTTTTCTCCGCTCCAGGAACTTGGAAGGCACTCGGCGTCTGCCGCGCTTCGCTTCCAACGAAATCAACGGTAAAGCTCCCTCGACTTCAAAGGGAACTGAATTAGGCCAATGTCAAGAGCTTTCAGAAGTTCCACCCTTAAATCCTTCGCACTCGTAACTCTTCCTGAAGGAAAGCAGATAGTCAGGCCCACGTATACATGCAGACAGTAGAGACCTCAATTCAAGGGACTGCACCTGGATGAGCCCCAACAAGCAGGTTTACTCTACCAAATAGGCCTGATCTTGCCCAATTTTCAACACTGGGCAAGTTTGGGTGCGAGAAGTCCCCGGGGAGGTGACAGAGAAACCCATCAGGAGAGGCTGCTTGGGGAAAGCAACGGCCAAGAGCACCAGGACATGGTCCCACCAGCCCTGAAAGGCTGCAGGGTCCAGCACTGTGCCTTCCCTTGGAGCCAAAAACGTTACAGGGAAAAATCCATTTAAAAATACTCTCTCTGTGGAAGATCTGCCACAATTTCATTTCCACCAAAGCTCCTTTCCCTAGGGCTGAATACACACCTGTCTCTGAAGCTGCTCTTTATAATACACTTTGCATCCAGAGCGTGCGGCACCATGCATGAAACTTGGCCACGAGCCTGCAGAGAGCAAGGTCTGCAAATGACAGGAGGAAGGGCTCTGGGGTACAGTGAAGAGGTTGCGCACGTCCCGCCTTTCAATTTGAACAAAACCAACTGTTTTTAATGTAAAAACCTACATTAAAGCCAAATTAGACATGCAACCGTATGACTAAAAACTCCTCCTTGCTGAAACGCAAATTTGCACAGTAACAACCCTTACATGACTGCGCTATGCAAGCAGCTCTGAAACCAGCAAAAGAAGTAATCAAAGCATCTCTTCTCCTGAGCAAACCTGAGAATCACAACCGCATCTTTTAACACAGAATTTGACCCATTTATTTTATAAAGTATTCAGTTCTCAGCCCGCTTCGCCAGGAGGCTGCAGGGGCTGCCGGGGCACACTTTATGCTGCAGTAGACCAGATCAGTGCTTAAGTTGCAGGTTCAACTTGAGAATGAGGGCATTTTTTTTCTTGTCTGATCAAGGTCAAAACTATTAAAATACCCTTAGGTTCTCAGTCTAGTGAAATGAACTGGTAATACATTTGGCAAGTTAATCTGTGGATTGCCTTCTCACATGAGACCAGCTGTTGTGTTTCTAAGTACAAGCAGTATTTACCTCCAATAATGAAATGACTGAATATAATATGAAAAAAAATAACCCCCCCAGCGTTCCCTTGCCTACTGCGCAGTCCTGGGTTACAGTTACAGTTCTAATAAACTGATTTGTCAAAACCGTCAGAATCAAGGATGATCATCTGGATACCAGATGAACTAAAATACATGTAATTATAAGTTGTCCATTTGTTCTCTTTTATCTCCCACATATCTCTCTTTTGCTCTCAAATATGTGTGCATGTTTATGTGTAACTAACCATTTAGCTATGGGCCTAAAATCCTGTCTTTTTATTACCACTTTTACTGTAGTACAACGCAAGTGAGTTCTTACTTCATAGCACACATGCAAAATAAAAATCTGGTCATGTTACTTTAGTATTTTAATGTACAGCATGTGCACATAGACACACTGTACATATATGAATAGGTAAACACAGAAACACAATACACATATGCACACACCGCCCCCCCCCCCCCCCAATTCAGCTCACCTATTAAACTGGTCTCATGGCTGAAAATTACAGAATCAAACTTTCTAGTTCACTTAATTTCCTAAAGAGCAGCGGCTGCTTTTTTCATAATATTTATTATTATGTAGAGGAGTAGCTACAGAACCACATTGCTATAGAGGAACCGGGGTTTTACCCATGATCTACGCCAGCCGGATACGCTGATGCTGAACTAGTCTCTTTGCCTCTTGTGTCTTTTGAATGAGGATGCTAAAAAGCACCAGAGGTGCATTGGTGAAAGTTTATAAAGGCTCAATATTCTCTTTTTCAAGGTTCTAATACGAGCAATACCTCACAGCATGTACTTAAAGTATACGTGGTAAAGAACAATCTGAACAGACACACTCGCTGCCTTGCAGAAACTCTGACAGAAAACAGAGAACAAGACTTAGAAAAAATGATAAAGGAGGATGTGGGAGAGATTATTAGTGACAGCAAAGGAGGAAGAATTTCCTGGAAGACTTCAGTTTTAAGAAGGGATCCCAATGAATGGACAGAGTGCTGCTGGAAAAGCAGTGGGAGACCTTCTGCAAACCTAAGGAAATGATACCTGCGGGTGTGTAAGAAACGCCAAGGAGAAGAATGCAAATGGAGAAAGACGTCAAAGTAAAACAGGGCGTGAAAAGCAGCCTGGGAAGATGCAGCGCCAGAACATGACAAATGAGCTCAAATTCTGTGGGACTCAACCCCTCTCTAGTAAAAGAGAGGGAAGGGATTGGCATGTTATACCAGGGTTTCCTGCAGTCTGCCTTGGAGAAAGGGGAGGGCTGAAATATTAAGACCAGTGGCTACAGTAATGAAAGGGTTTTACTAAACTCTATTAAGCTAACCAGTCAAAATAAACCTTTTTCAGGAACTTGGGGTACAAGCTCACTATACAAGTCTACCTGAGGCAAATACAGACTGAATTTGCCCTAAATACTTATCTGCAAGTAGGTTATTACTTCAATAAAAACATCACAACTACTTCAATGTTAGAACTGTTTCAGATGCTTCTAAAAGCACTGGCTTAAGAGAACTCTTTTTTTAACATCTTTTTCTTTTTTACTGGTAAGGAAGATGTCTCTATTCAGCATCTGCACAGAGTAATCTGGGGTATCCAGTTGGTTTATAACATCCTGTTCCGATTAGCCATAAAGATTTCAGTGGCCACTGCAAAACACAGGGACGCTGTTGTAGTTTCTGAACTGTATGAACAGTTGGCTATTAAACGTAAAATTATTTGATGATGATAATTTCCAGGGGCCGCATAGCAGCTTTTATCCCCAAAGCTCTTAAGCAAGAGAGTTACACCACCACAATCTCATTTTGAATAGAGGGAAACTGAGGCAGCAGGAGGGAAGTGACCTGTCTCAATTCATCCAGCGCGCTGTCATCGGGCCAGGGTTCATGCGGAGTGCCCTGCGCAAGGGAAGCAGAGCTCACCTGCAAAGAGGAGGGTACCGTACCCCGGAAAGCCACCCTTCAGTGGGAAGTCACTCATCTGAGAAAGGCAGCAGTTCGTATTTCAAACATCTGTGTTCAAACTAGCAACTTTATCAGTAAATGTTTTCCTTCTATAACTTGTCTGATGCACACAAATATATGCAAAGGCAAGTAAACGTTTACCAGCGGAGGACAGGCAACGTTTCCAGCACTTCATACAAACAGTGAATAAAGGTACCTGGCTAATGCTGTAGTGTAGGGAGCATCTCCTTCCAGGTATTTAGAGGTATTCATATTTACAAAGCTGTTACAATTGCTCTGAAACGTAACTGCCCAATATTTAAGCCAGAAGTTGTGGACCTCCTTTGTTGAGTTGTAACCAAGTGCTCCAAAAGCAGAAAACAGCTTAGCTACTCTAGGAAGTTGGCATTTAGGACACTGGAATTACACATCACCATAAGCTTATCTAAAAAAGAAATGTCCACTGCTAACAACAGACAAGAAAACAAACAAAATTTTTTTTATAAGGACTTAAGCATTTTTAAACTTTACTTAAGATCCCAGACCAGATGCTCAACGTGGCCCTGTATCATTCAATCAGAGGAGGGAGTCCTGTCTCCACCAAAGTCAGCGACGGTTTTGCCAGCAATTTCAATACACCCAGGATTTCACTGCCTGAAGCACAACAGAGCTAGCAAAGCTCACACTCATCACTGAAGATCCGTAGATTTTAGTCCAGCAAAACTCCCAGCACTAGCGTAAAGGTCTTTTGATTTGGCTCTGAAGCCCATTAGTAAAACTGTAATTTATACCAGCACGGCTCTGCTACCTAGAGAGAACCGGCTGCTTTGAGGCGATGCAGAGTCAGTAACCATCACACAGGATTTCACACTCCTGTTCCCAATGCCAAGCCAAACTCCCACTTCCTATGCATACAGCTCATCGGAGGTTTGGGCTTTCAATTCCTCCGTCACATCGATGCCAAAACCTTCCAACAGCGGTACAATGCTTCTCTATCTGGTCGCCTCACTGCAGACAGCGCACAGACAAGCATATTAGATCGTGACAGTCACAAAATCTACTGTATGTAAGCTAATCCACAGAGTAATAATGGTGAATTAAAGGAAGACTTTAATCAGTGAGAGGAAGTGCTATGGGCATTCAAAACATCTCTCAGGACTGGGCTAAAAATTTGCAGTCCTGGCAAAAGGAGACCTCCCTGAGAGATCATGAATCCTCCTTCAAGTTGAATAATTTAGCGATAGTTGATGGCGAAGAAAAGATCATTAGTACGTAAAACAACTACAGGGCAGGAGCTTCAGTGCCGTCTCCTCAGGGTTTGAGGATGACGGTGAATGGAACAAAATGCTCGAGAAATCCAGATGAAGAAAGAACAATTCTCATCCTTGATACAGTTAGAAATTAACAATTTTGCAACGCTAGTTCTTCTGTTTGTTGGCTATGCGGAATCAGGATAGCAACAGATTTCATTAAATGAAGACTTCCCGAGTCTAGCTGAAGAATAATCAGTGAGAGAGCCCAGTATGCAAAACCAGATGGAAACTTAAGCATAATAGTATTTCAGTAATCAAGGTTCAGACTCATCCTGCCTTGCTCCAGGCACATAACTGGTGACTAAGTTACAGACACAGTTCCGCCAAGCTTCTTAAAAAGTCAGTGGAGAAGATGAGATCAATTCAAGCAGCTTTTCTCAGGTGCTGAAACACAGACGGGATGGATCCTGGCCTTCGGGCATTCATAAACACCCACGATTTTTTCCAGTTACGGCTAATAGCTCACACTTACTGCCTCCCATGTGGTCATTTTTAAACACTTTATGGAAATAGATTTATTCTCAGTCTGCAAGAGGGGAGAGTGAATTCAACTATATGCCATGAGAAATAGTGGAGGAATCACAAATAAAACTTTAGTCTCCTGCATCCCACTTCTGCCTTCTGACCTCTAGATCTCATTTATTCCCCCATATCTGTGAATTTTTAATTACACACACCAATAATAGCCTAAAAATCCAGGTTTTATGTCCCGCTCCCTCACCCCAGTATTGATAAAACCCTGTGTTTATACACAAATCAGGCTTGGAAAGGTAATTTTCTAGTCAGAAGACATTATCTCTCACAACATCCTGAGTGGGAAGACGAAAGCGATGCCAACAGGAAAGCTGTGCGCTGAACGGGGGGAGCTGGGAGTCGTGCAGGACAGGCGTCTCTGGATACAGCATCTAAAAACTCCCTCGAGTACGATTACTACAAGGTTTCTCTAAATAGATCTTTTCCATACATGAATCCCAAGTTTCTCCCTACACCTTTCTATATATTTAGCTCATTAGAAAGACCCTTTGCAGAGGTGCTAAAACAGAAAACCAGGAAAGAATACTTCAGCCCTTCCAGATAAACTGCAAGACTGAGCTCCCCGAACTTCTCCGGACTTCAAAGACTTTCAGATATTGTTTAATCAATGATAGAGCTAGAAGGCCAGCTGCGTTCTTCTGTTTGTTCTTAAACGCTAATCCAAGTTTACCAAAACTGAAGGATTTTGCATCTGGAGTATTTGGATTCAGGCCCACTTCTCTGGTAACCTGTCCTTGGCCTCTCCTTCCACCTCCTTGTCACGTTCCATCCCTCTCTCAGTTGTCCCCGGTGCTTTTTTAGCACTGCTTTCCCTTTCCATGAGATCAATAATTGCTTTGTCATGCTTCATGAGAAGATCGCTCTTCTTCTGGGTGACCGTGCAAGTCCACTGTGTATTCAGATATGGACGACATTTATAAACTACATATGAAAGCTCTTCAGATCATTCCTTCATAAATCTCACGACATATTTCAGTTCTCTGCAGCTTCCTGTACTGTGTTTTAGGCACGAAAATAATTAAGCATGTGTAGGCTGACTATATTCAAAGCTGAAATACATGAAAACAGAACCTTTCTGGGTTTCAGAGACCCTTGTATATGTTGCATTTTTCCCCAAGTTTGAACCAGCATCAATATTTTCTTTGCACTGCTTTGTCCTCTACTTCTTTGTATTTTACCATTTCCTCTTTTACCTTTTGTGAGAGCCTGAACAGAAACAAAGTAGCATGAGAAGAAAAATAAAGCAAAAACTGTGTTAGGTAAACAATTGCTTGGGGGCATAATGTTGTTTGGAGTTGGCACTCCCCAAGAACAATGTTGTTTGGCCGGTTGACTGTGTGGCAGGAAATAACCTTTCGGCGCCCGTGACCCCAACCACCGTTGCCCAGAAAAACAACCTGGTTAAAATTGGGACCGATTTTTTCCAAATTGCAACGATTTGCCTGCTGCCCCAAGAAGGGGCCGAGGACTCCAGTGATGGGAGGCCAAACTGCGTTCAAAGCGTTAAGCAGAAGAGGAACGCGTTATCTCGGGTTTTGGCTTTTGTCCCCCCGCTTTTTTTTTTTTTTTTCTCTCTACAGAACTAGTCTAACAGAAGGCGGCTTTTTTTTTTTTTTTCTGAGCAAGTGTTTCACATTTTTCAACTTTCAGTCAATTTTATTTCTAAATCCTTTCAAGATAACCATTCTGGGAGCGCAGGCTCTTCCACAGGTTGCCTCAGCAAAGAGGATTCTTTGTCATAAAACTGTTATTACCATTAGGGAGTGAAAAAATACCGATTTCACAGGCTTCTGGAGTCAAGACTAATCTCTCCCCTATCCTGCCTCATCTCCTGGCAAAGGCAAGGGAAAAGAGAGCAAACTCCAGCTCTCCCCTCAAAAGCCGGGAGGTTGGCCGGGGGGTGCAATGGTTGCTCTGGGTCCCGGTTATCACGGCTCGTTTCTAACAGATGGCTCCTGCAACCACCACGGCCTTTTCTCATGGTGCTCTATCTGAAAGGAAGGAAATTGAGATTCCACCCCAAATCCCAGCACATAGTTTTGAGGATTCCCACATCTTCCAAGGATTAAGTCACCACATGTATAGCCTAAAGTGCCTCGAGGACTGGGGCGAGGCACCATTTTTAGAAGGCTGTGTAGGAAGAACCGCTAAGAGGCTAAAATCCTTTGTAGTTTGCCCCGAAGACATATTCACGAAGGGATTTCAAGAAGAGGAATGAGATACAGCTCTGATGGTGGGGTGAAAGAAGGATCCCAATGACCTAAAAACAGCATGTCCTTTGACTGACAAATCAAGATACCTCAATAAAAGAAACAGCCTGTTATCTACCTACAGAGCAACCCATTTGTGGGCCTTCAAAGCGACGGTGCTCACCAGCGGAGACTCGGAAGCCTTGCCAGTAGGTACAGGACAAATCCTGCTGAAAGGGAAAGGTGAATAAATGTAATTGCCTCCTGTGTGAAAAAAGCAGGATAGTGCTAAGTTCGAACGATGCAAAAGACTGAAATAAATGTCATCACCATGAAGTGGATTGACAACATTAAGCCTTCCAAAGAAATGTGAACATGATTATCTGGGGGGCTCTCGATTATGAGTTTGTTTTAAACTTTGCCACTAGGCCTACTCTCTGCGTTGCTTAGAGAAAATACTCTATTCCCTACCCAAATACACAGGATCCTGCTTCAGCAGGACTTCTGGTGATGGGATGAGAAGGAAGGTCCACGTCCACTACACAGTTTGACTCAAAGCTCCAGGTAGTTTCTGCAATAAATTTCCTGCTATTTTCTAAATTGTTTTCAAGCCTTGGGAATATCTAAATTATCTCCCCAGAAAGCAGGAAGACAAAAGCACAGAAGAGTATGAGAGTATTTTAACAGGTGGAAGACAACAGGTCAAAATTTATCCCCAATTTAAAATCAAAGGTGGTGTTTCTTAAACCAGGGATGATATACTCAGCATTCCTAGACCATCCTGACATACTTCTTCCACCCACCCATGAAGGCAAGCTGAGTATGTGCTGGCCAGACCCACCAGCGCTCATCAAGCCACAGACCATTTGCACGCGCTCGCCGCCAACCTCTGCACAGAGGGGCGAAGTCCACAGGAAGCAGGCGATGATACCACAGCACGATCACGCTAGTAATCCCAACGAGATAATCACAGACGTTGTGACCCACTTAAAAATGAGTTCATTTTCCAGATATCCAATTTCAGTGGCTTTTTAGGACATTACCCCCCTGAAGGTTTATGGGTAAATGACTGTTCAGCTTATTCTCCATCGTTTTCTGCACCAGTAATGCTATGCTATAGTGTGAAATTAGTACATAATCTTTAAGCCATCTTGTTTTCAGGATGACAGATACTTGCTTTGCGAATAACCCCAACCTCCTTGCAGTGTTGTATTCCCCAGGAGCCAAAGTAGCACACTGTATTTTATGTTACCTTGCCAGTCATAAATACGGGGGGGGGAGACAACAACGGCAAATAAACCCCAACCTTTCATGCACACAAAAAATGGCTTCTTAAATCAGTCATTCCCATTCAATCTCTTTTGCATAGGATGTAGCACCAAAGAGAGACTAAGGAATTTCAAAAGCGGGGAAAACCAAGAAATCTAGTGGCAGAAGGAGCAAGAACACAGAAGAATATGTTTTTTCATCAAGTCATCCTTGCAGTTGTGCTCTGCGTTCAAAAGGACCAAACCGTGCAAAATTACCGGCAGAGCGTTCAGAAGACGGCACAGATGGCAGGAAGCTTCCGAAAGGAGGACGATACCTTTCCCCACGCTCAAGTATCTGTGTCAGTGTCACCAGGTGCCCATTTTAAAGTCAATTTAATGCAATGCTGAGGCTGATAGTGGTAGCCTGGATTTCCTAATTCTACCTATGCTTCTGTTTTTTTCAAAAAATACAATCGGCATGGAATTTTTTAATAAAAAAAGGAATTCCAAACACTTACTGTAACTATTTTGATTCTGCTTCTAGTACAGATAAATTAAAAATGAAAGATTTGCTTGTTTGAGGGATCTTTTTCAGTACTGGCTACTTCTTCCCCCTGTCGGGAATTACCGCAAACCTACACGTTAATTCCAAAATTTCCTTTACACAGTATTTTTGTTGTCCTTTTAGAAGAGACCATGTAGAAATGCCTTGTAATTACTCAGAAAAAACAGTAATATTTGTTTTAATCATGCTTCTCCTTCTTTGAGCCCCTTTTCATGCAGTGTACTTTTGTATGATAGCAACCTCTGTAAGAAGAACTAAAAAAGTGTTGTTTATTCCTAAATCAGCATTACTTTCTACCAGGGAGAAGATGACCCTTTTTTCCCTAAATGACGCACCACTTTCAGCCAAACTATAACTAACTCATAGATGAGCACAAATTTGGCCAGTCTCTTCTCTGAATAGCGACACCACCCTCGCTGATACTGCTGCCTTTTGAAAGTCCATCTAAGCAGCTGTCAATCACTCCCCAATTAAAGCTATGTATACAGACTGCCACAGGCTTTTCTGACACGACAGCAGGCATAAAGTTTCTCCCAAATTTTTTTAAAGAACGCAAACTTAACAGTCTATCTCAACTAACGAAGTAGAAAGGCTTTTAAAAATACATTCTCAAGCTAGACACACTACAGTATCCCATTTCCAAATGATTCCAATTCACCGATTACTTGCGTTTAAGTAGTCACAAACCAAACCAGCTTTGGCACACCCAAGTTTACAATTTTTAAATATTCCAGTCTTTGTCTTAGATTTCTACGTGCTTTGCACCTCTCAGGACTTGGCTGACAGTCACGGGTATCAAAGGAAGAGAGCAGAAAGACGTAGTCAGCAACGCTGAAGTACAGTTGATATTCCATCAAGCAAAGCTGACTGCTGTTTCACGTAAAGAATGGTGACTTGCTAAACTGCCAGATACCAGAAAGAATTAAGGGGAAGAAAACAGGATTTTTTTTTTTTTCTTTTAAATTGCATTTCACTTCTTCATGTACGGTTAAAAACTCCCTAATCGGAGCACTTTCCCTTTTCAAAATGGCCTTTCTTAGAAGCATTTGCTTACACCAGCAAACAGCCTCCAGAAGTACATGCTCCGGCACTTCACAGCGAATGCTTTTTTCACCCTCTTTCCAACCCGAACCACCAAACTGGTCATTGCTTCCCACTTCTCCCCAAACCACTTTCAGAAAAGAGAAGGAAAAACACACAAAAAACACACGGCGAGTGATCTTTCCCAGTTTTGACTGTGTGTGGTAACGAACGCCCAGCCCAGCCTTTCCGTGCGAGGCGACGGGTCTGCTCCAGAACACAAATCCGCAGGGCTATGGCAGGTTCTGCTTTTTCCGAAACGATCTCCCCAGCTGCAGCACATTACTTGTGGCAACTTTTCTTGGATCTTAAATGGGTTTTGAAGCCATGCTGTCAGCTGCCTTCATGTCACCCCACTATATTATGATTGAATCTCCTGTTCCTTTTATAGAGTTGTTCTCTCCTAATAAAACACTAACTGCTGGTCTGAAAGTCGGCTTCGGGACCACTGCTTACGGTCTTATGATAACCTTCTGCTCCGCTCTTTTCTCGGCTAAAAAGTACACTCGTGAAATGTTAATCGCCGAGGCTGTATTCTTAAATACGCATATATCCAGTCCCAGAAATCTGCCGTGTTTATACAATATCTTGATCCCACCCCCATTTCTAGTTATTTTAAGAGCTCATACTTTCGCACTGGGCAATATTCCTGAACACATGAAAGAACACACAGAGCACAAACAGCTATAAATGAATATCTGCAATTCATTGCGGCAGCCGCCTACAAAGGTGATACCTTCAAGCTGTTTGTCAGAATAAACTAGCAAAAAAGCTGTTACTTGTCAACTTTTGGATAAGATACATTGCAAAAAAATATTCGTTTTCCCTGGCAAATGCAAAACCACATTTTATAGGTGTGAACTATTTCCAAACTTCAAAACTGTACCATAAATGAACTGTGAACGCGTAGAAAAACACTGAGTACGGCTGCAAAGAAGCAAATGTCTTCAAATGTACAGAATTAAAATAATCACAGTTTATTTTTAATACGGTTAAAGACTAAAAATATTTTCACCTTCCTTTCTACTGCATTTGAACAGAATCCATCAACAAAAGCTTATAAATCTGTTATTCTTAATGGGTTTCATGCCAATGTTGTGTTTAAAGTCATGAGACTAAAAGAAAAACTACATTCCTGGGGCATAATGCTGCACAGTTAAAAAGAAATGCTTCGCTGAAATCTAACTTGACAACATTTGTTGTTAGGATTTCCAGGACTTTCATCAGGGATGTTTCTCAAAGAATCCCGTCTCTCAGAAATTGTTTTTGTCGTGGTAACAGACTTGACTATTAATGAGAAAACAGTAAGAAGCTTTAGTGTCCTAATGGATACTAAATGACCTGGAAGATCTGAAACACTTCTGTGCAGGAAAAATACGTATGCGCAATTCCTTTGGCTTCAAATATTTGTTAGCTGGGATGCAACGCATTAAATGAGGTAACTAAATACATGTGGAAAAATGACAGTATTTTATGTATAAACAATCACAGTAACTTTGCACGTTAAAAAAAAAAAATACCCTGCCTAAGGTGACTTTTGCAAATCAGAAGAAAACCAGGTCATAATAGTAGATAAATATGCAGTGCCTAGAAGCCTCCGTATGTCCTCAAGACAGCAAGGCTACAAGCAGACACTGACATTTGACGCAGATACAGCTGTTTAAAATATGTCTTCATCATACTCAGATGGAGATAAAGACAGACTAAAACTCAGCCAGAATAAATCCAAAGTTAAAAAAAATTAATCTAAAACCAGATGCTGCAGAACGTGCAAAAATGAAGATGCAAATTTGATTTTGCAAACCTGGAGGGGAATCCCCGCGAGCATTCACGCTCAGTCCACCTTCACTAAGGAGCCCACAAAAGTTAGTCAAAATCAACAGCAATAAATATTTTGAAGGAGGAAAACTCTGTAAAGTCTATTCATTTTACTTTCTGAAATGGTGCAAAAATGTTACCTACTCCCTGTACAGTTATTAGTCTCCGTAATGTAACATAACAGATACTTTCTAAATCCTTTTAGGCCTTCTCCCCCTCACTGGAAAGATCATCATTTTTTTATTTCAAAGTGGATTTAATAAAGAAAAGGAGTGCTGTTAAAGTAATACGTGAGGCTTTGACATTAAGCAGTGCAACCCTGCAGAGTCGGCAAGAACAGGGTCTCTAATCTCCAGTGATTTATAGAGGGCTCTTCCTTCATCTCTGCACTCAGGGAGGGCCAAAAAGTTTAGAGACAGGCTGGCGTCCCCCTTACTCCACACCGCCAGCTCCTGCTGGCCAGTCTGCCGGCAAAAACCTTTAACCACTTCACTGCTGGCTTCCCCTGCACCCATTAAAGGGGTCTTTATTTATTTGTATTTATAGAACAAAGTGATCTCAGAGTTAAGTAATGCCTACGGAGGTAAATGTTTATGTCTGTCATCAGAAATTTATAAGCAGAGAAGGGGAAGCTAATAGGCAAAAAGTAAAGGCCAAAGCTGTGTAGTGTTTGATGCTCATCTAAGTAAGCTCTGAAAAGCTCTGAGGAGAAACACATCTTAATTAAAAACTTACAAATATATACACAGTTAATTTTAAAGCTAAATAACTGAATTACAGATACCAGACAGCCTATTGCCAACTGGAGAAGAATGTTTGCCTTATGCTGGCTGAACGTTACACAAAAGTTCAAAAAAAATGTTTCCAAACACAAATGCAAGAAGCTATTAAGCTCTTGTCACAAGACAGAAATATCTCCTTTTAATGGATTTCAAATTAATCATTTTTTTTAGGGAAATGACCAGTTACTCCTCCACCGTAAAACCACAGAAGCCTCTGCTACTAATCTAAAAAATTAAACCCAGTTCTAATACGAACTCAGTACCAGGAGATTCACATCACCAGCAGGAATTCAACCGGGTCAAGAAGATTAGGTGTGCAAAGAATAAAACTTACGGCCTCAGTGAAGTCATACTTGGGCACTCAGTCACCTTTCCCTACGCGGGTGACCCTGCTGAAACCAATGGAGATTATAACCAGGTGCCTATAAAGTTAGGCAATGTTTTTCCCTTCAGGGTCGATGTATACGTCTGTACCTCATGACAGTCTCCTCTTTATTCAGGCTCTAAGTTCTTCACAGGAGCAGTCGCCCTTCTGTTCTGCATTTTTACTGTACCTTTTGCAGAGGATGCTTGGTCTGCAATGAGCACTTTTAGGAAAGCTGAAGATACAAATAAGCAGCAGGTAGACGAGTCCTAAAGGGTAGAGACAGACCCACAAAGCAATAGCAGCCTTGCAGCCTTCAAGGAACCCTGTAGCGTCAGCAGCTCTGCTCTCGCACATGTGAATACAATCCTAACTGGTTTCAATGGAAATTATACGCACACGCAGACCGAATTTAGGCCCACTTGAGATGCTATGGGTTTAATTAAGCCTTCCTCCATATACACACTAGGTAGACCATTTATAGACTGTCTTCTCCTTTGCCCAGAGTCCTAGCAATCCCAACGTAGTAGGACTCTGTACAAGAACAAGAAAATCAAGCTAAAATTCATCACGATGTCAATAGATTTTGATGTTCTCATTTGGAGGAACACACAGAGAAGTCATGAAACACGTGCAGGACTGCCCTGCACTCCTCCAGGCCTGCGAAGGTAGCAATGGTATCTTTTAGCTGCTGCTGCTTGGGATTGGAAACTTTCTGGCCAGATCGAGCTGCCCTTGAAAGCTGAACCCTACACAAACATGTGTTGGATGTTTTAATTTTTTATATTCATGCTAAATTACCCTACACTGTCTTCCCTAAAAGGCTGGGGAAAGGAAACATTGACATACTAATTTAACATTCATTAACTAGCGTATTGCAATCTACACAAAATATTGGCAACCAAGACGCATTATTTTGAAGTTTGCTGAATTTTCCTTTGAGTGACTGAGCTCATTCCCTACCCCTCCTCTTGCCAACAAGGTTGAAATTGCTCTGTGTAGTTGTCTCAGGGACAAACCTGGAGACTAAAGTCACTCCTATGCGGACAGACTCCACTCTGCTCACGGGTGCTTTTCCCCTGTTCCAAGCAGTGGCGAGGGCAGGACGGCCAGGCTGGGCCGGCACATGGCTGTTGTTAGCTGCTGGGGCAGAGCACTGAGTGTTTCTGTAGGTTATTATTGGGGGGGGGTGTGTGTGTTGCAAAACATTCACTATTCTACTTCTAAGAAGCAATCATTCGCAATCACTGAATTGCAAAGGGCAATCCTTTTATTTTTATTTTTACCTTGGACTCCTTTTGTTTAATCTGATGAACAGATGCAATTTAGACAGTGATGCTTTAAAAAAAAAATTATCTTAGACTTAAGAAAAGATAATCACAGGATGTTACTTTATCACAAAGGTTTTCTGCAGGCTGTTTCATGACGCTATGTACTGCATCCTAGACGTATCAATGGATACTCAAAGCCGCGTTGTCAGAAATGTGCGTATGAACACCCAGCATGACTGGGTTAGAAAACACGTGCCACGATGCTCCTTTTTCTCCTAGGTGGGAAGAAAGAGCAATCTGACCCTGCTGGGTACCATCCATACTGTACAACCAACCATCCTCTTACGGAACGGTCCATGGATGGAAGGGGTTTAAAAGCTTCCGTTAAGATTCATTTTCACGCAAGGAACGGTTTAGAAGCATCCTTCACCTTCTGTAAGGGTGTTTATCAACAACTCATTTTAAAGTATAGTTTTCTTGAAGTTGATTTGCACCCTGCAGACAGCGTAGAGGCAGCCACAAGCTCTTGAGAAAGATGGAAGAGAAAAACACTACGGACAGCAGGAAGGAGACGGACGCGCATCACACCAGCCAGGTCACACCTTACACCACCTGCACATGCCCGCCCAGCGGCAGTACGGGGCCTCATCCTTCTCTTCATGTGCGTGAGCAGCGTTAAACTCCTGGGGAAGGAAGGGTGCTCAAGCTGCTCACAGATCCTGCCCTTTCTTTCCCTCCCATCTCCACGCACGAGCATGTGCCTACAAAAGGAGTGGAAACTTGGCAGGCTGGAACGAAGAGCGCAGTCAAGGGTCGGGAGCAGAGACAAACTGCTCCCGTTCTGCTCCGTGGGAATTACACCAAAAAGGTAACAGAAGCTGGGGAATGCGCTGCCTTTTCCATGGAGCACTGTCCCTGACAGTCAAACAGGCAAGAACTGGTCCTTCACAAGGATGGACCCTGAGAT
The DNA here is from genome assembly GCA_034782735.1 of Sagittarius serpentarius. Taxonomy (NCBI): domain Eukaryota; kingdom Metazoa; phylum Chordata; class Aves; order Accipitriformes; family Sagittariidae; genus Sagittarius; species Sagittarius serpentarius. The sequence continues at coordinate 3,326,532 of JAVKLA010000084.1, read as the reverse complement.
CCGTGCAGTCTCCTCTAGAGACCAGCTTTAGAGAGCTTTGGTTTCTTATCCCAGCTCTAAAAAGGACTGATCAGGGTCACAGCCATTTCTTTAAGTGTTCAAATTCTCTGTAATGGGTAGGGTCACTACACGCAGGCATGACGATAAGCAGCACAAAGCTGTGGAAGGGGCTGATTCCCAGATTCAGCCCTTCATTAGGCTCAAAAAAGGTGTCAATAGTTAAAAATTCTTTTTCAAAACATGCGTTTTTAGAACACTTAATCCTTTAACACTTCTGCTCCCTGGGTGTCTCTGCAAAGAGGAATTTGAAATAGGAATTTCAAGTCTACAATCCTGAAGCAGAAAGTAGAAGGCATTTTGATTTTCTTCCTCATTAAACTGTTTGTGAAATAGTATGCAGAATAGGTAATTGACCCTTAAATCACCAGGTCCTGATGCTCAGCAGGGCTATGATAAACTGATCTGGCAGTAAACAAGTCTTATCAGGGCAGCTACAATTAACAGCTGTAACTGGAGAACGTGAATCACTCCACCCCAGCAGACGTGTGAACCCAATTTGCACCTCATCCCAGTCAACTAGACCTACATTATTTACACAGCCATGGATGTCAGTTGTACCTGCCGTCACATGAATGCTTGTATTTAATATAACTGTAAAATTAATAAATTTTAAAACTAGGGGGGGAAAAAGGATTTCCTAAGGCGTCTCTTAAGTGGTCCTGCTAAGCAGCCCACCAGGTTTTGATGAGGTGAACAACCTTTGACATAGCATTTAACTCCATTCTCAAAGTAATTTTTACTTTCCAGTAGTGAAGGAACAAAGTTCTACATGAAACACTTTTATTCTGCAGAGTAAAGTGATACAACCTGGGAAGCCACAACTTCCCTCAAGGCTCCTGAAGCAGCAATAATTTTGTTTTCTTTGTACAGCTCCTGGCACCGGTGCGCCTAGCGTGCAGCTGGTGCCTAAGGACGCTACTCCAAAATACATCTGAAATGCAAATAACTTATTTAAACTATAATACAATCGCATTTCTTTTTATAGTAAACATAAATTCCTTCTTTATTATAACCACATCTTATCGCATATAAAATCATTTAATACAAGACGTATCTTCCTACATGTTATTGCATTAAGGAAAGCAAACTTTTTCAGTGTTATTTATTTCAAGCAGAATCTCCAGGAGGCACTCTGGCTCTGGAAGGATTGTGTCCTAACTTGTATATTAGAATAGATTCTTTAGCCTCCATTAGGTAAGAGTTCCTAAATGAGCTATAGTTAGAGCTATCTGTAAGTGAAAAAGTTCTGGAACACGCGGAGCAATCTGTGAGACGACACGTGAGAGGGAGCCTGAAAAAACGAAAGTACCACATCTTCCATGAGATGGAAATAGACTTCCAAAATACATCTTAAATTTTCCTAAGCGTCCACACAACTGCTATAAGCTACAAACAAGAGCAGCTTCAAGTCTACCCAGAATGAGAGGTTAAAGGGTAAAAAGTAATTTGCTGGTTTGCTGTAGAGATCGCCTTTACCTCCTGGCCCCCCCCAAATCATCTGCTAAAAGAACGAGCATGACAAGCTATCTCGATGCTGTCGTGATTCAAATTTCAGTCTCTGTGGAGCTGCTGCAATTTGCCACTAATTTTCGAAAAAGGGGAGGCTCTGGGCATAGAAGAGACTAACATCTCTCTAAAACACGATCCTGCCAGCAGCCACCAGCCAAACCAAGCAAACAGTTAACGTTGAGGGAGACCAGAGAGCGGAAAGCAAAGTACTGCCCTACCACAATCATCCAGTCTCCCTAAAAGATAGCCAACGCGATGGCTTGTGGCTACCTGCCATACTCTTTGTTGCACAACAGGAGATTCGAACAACTCCTAGCCATTGTGGCACCACGGTTTAGTATTCTATTAGGAACATATTTTGCAACCCACATAATAAACACTTTATCCAACTTAGTAAAACAAGCCCTAAGGCAAAATGAGTGTAAACATAGGCACAAAACAACTGATATGCGGACAAATAGTTGACAATGTGAGTATCAAAATTTGCCAAGTGTCATTCTGAAAAGCCCATGACTTTCTAAAACAAGCTATGCTTTTTATCTTTGGTTTACCAAAGATTATATGCAGCAGCCAATATAGTATCAAAGCTTAAACCTCAAGTCACTGCAATCTCCTTTCCATCAAAACATTTCCCATGGTTTTATTAGCACTAACAATGAAGTCAATGGGAGACGAATCTGGCCAAAGCCAAACCAAAAATCTCACACGCCATATTTTGCACAAAATGAGCAAAAGACTTGTGAGAAAGACAGTATCACCTAGCAGGGAACCACACACGTGGAGTCTACGTGTTACCTGTTCCCTCTCCAAGAAAAGGCTAATAAAAAAATAAAAAAAACAAACCCATGAAACGCAAGAGAATAAAACCAAGTCACCCTTCCTGTTCACAGAAAAGCCAATGATTAGATGGGCAGATATAAGCAGGCTAAAGCTCAGTGTGTCTGCAACAGGTACCAGGGAGGGAGATTTAAAACTTCTTGTCAACAAAGGGTTAGGGTTTTGAAAACCAGCTGGTGATCTGTCAGCAAAACTCCCATCCTTGTCTTCTGAAAATCAATTTTGAAATCTCAAGGAGTGATTTGGAAAGGGCATAATAAACTATTGCTGTCGAGCAAAAGGATGTTTTACACACCAAATTTAACACCAGTGGAGAACCCTTCCCATTACGTCTGTGCTTCTTCACCTGAGCCACAATTTACCACCAGCAGCGACGACTAACAGCATAGTGGTGCCAATCAGGAAATACCTAAGAACATGCTGAAAGGAGAAGTTGGTCCAGCCAACAATGATCAAAAGAGAGAAAGGGTCAGACAACTCCCTTATAGACTCTTCTGCCTCTCTCCATTTCTGCTCTAAAATCGTGACGGGTAGCGAAACGTTTCTTAGTCCTGGAAGACAAAATAAACCCTCAACGCTAAATGAGAAAAGGCTCACTGCCGTGATTGTCATTACCTACAGAGAAAGGCAACATGGTGCACTGACAAGAGCAGATCACCTCCCCTTTCCCCCAAACTGGAGAGCTGATGCAAGTGGGTACGCTGGTCATCCTTCTGGGTTCACTCTGGACCTCTGTTTGGTACAGCCAAATGTTGGTATTTAATGAACAGCACGTACTCATCATGGATATTCCTAAATATGCTTCTCCACTGACGAACCACTTGCTTAGAGTCCTGTTACCTTAATACGCCAGAAAAGAAATGCGTTAGTTGTAGAGCAGTTGTACTGCTACATGCTGGGTGGGAATTTTCTGGTGAGAGAAAGGGAAGACAGAGGGCAGGGGAGGAGGAAATCTCTGCAGCTGTCCTGAGGTGAGCCGTTCTGCTCCTAACCAGAGCCCCGAACGGCACGTGGTGTTAGCAGATAAAAAGATGATAGCTCACAGTGAAAAACAGCCACCCCCGCCCCCAGCAAAACTCCACGGGAACTACAGTAGCAAACAACAGGCCTGATATGGGAAAAGTAGAGCTGTTAATATCAAAGAAGTAATAACGCAAAAGAAAAAATCTAGGAAGCTTATATGATAAAAATTGTATTTTTGCGGAATGGGGGATAAAAAGGTGAATCCAAGAGCTAAAAGCAGAATATTTGGAGCACTATCTCTGCTAAGAGCAAGTTATTCCTACGCACAACCACCAAACTCTCATCTATTCACGTTGCCTTTTTATAATATATGACTTTCCCTGAGATACAGCCTCCATTTTTTATCATCAGAAGACCAAACGACAATCTCTAGCTTTTAACTAGAGTTAACTCTCAAAGCCCTACTCCCAGCAAAATCAGATACACAAGGATCAATTGTGCAAACTGGAGCAAGTTATTTCTGCAGTTGTTCTGAAATAAAGGGATTCCTTCTCCACTGTGGATCCCAAGTTAAACATGAGGTCTAACACCAAACCGCTTTAGATTCAGATCTACTTGTAATGTCTTGGATGCACCAAAGTCTTCCTTTTAAAGACTTAAGCAGAGTATCATCGCAAAATGACTCCAAACTCTTTTAAAATTTGTTTGTTTTTCCCTTCTGCACCCTTGGATGGCAGTATTCATAACACCGCACAGGCTGACGACACTCCCTTTTTAGAAGTTTATTTGCAGTAACTCTCTGTCATTTAATATTTCTCTTTCAATTAACAGTAACAGCTTATGTAGAAAGACTACCTACAATTGACGCCCCATTTCTTTGTCTAGTTACAGTCTACAGAGAACTAAAAATGATACAAAAAAAAAGAGGTGGTAAAACTAGCAAGATACTGCCTGTCTTTTAGTGAGTATCCAGCCTCTAGGGAGTCAAGTGGTATGAAGTATGAGTAAGATCTTATGTCACTATTCAACTGTATAGCCATTTGATAGTTCAAATTCCTTAGAACTATCCCTCCTGGATATAAGATCATAGAATCACGTAGGTTGGAAAAGACCTTCAAGGTCCTCAAGTCCAACTATTAACCTAGCACTGCCAAGTCCACCACCAAACCATGTCCCGAAAGCACCACATCTACACGTCTTTTAAATACCTCCAGGGATGGTGACTCCACCACTTCCCTGGGCAGCCTGTTCCAATGCTTGACAACCCTTTTGGTGAAGGAATTTTTCCTGATATCCAATCTAAACCTCCCCTGGCACAACTTGAGGCCACTTCCTCTTGTGCTATCTCTTGTTACGTGGGAGAAAAGACCAACCCCCACCTCCCTACACCCTCCTTTCAGGTAGTTGTAGAAAGCCGAAAGGTCTCCCCCCTTGGCCTCCTTTTCTCCAGGCTAAACAACCCCAGTTCCCTCAGCCGCCCTCCTAAGACTTGTGCCCTAGACCCTCCACCAGCTTTGTTGCTCTTCTTTGGACACGCTCCAGCACCTCAGTATCTTTTTTGTAGTCAGGGGCCCAAAACCGAATACAGTATTCGAAGTGTGGCCCCACCAGTGCCGAGTACAGGGGGACCATCGCTTCCCTGGTCCTGCTGGCCATACGATTTCTGATACAAGCCGGGATGCTTTTGGCCTTCTTGGCCACACTGCTGGCTCATGTTCAGCCAGCTACTGACCAACACATCTGGTGCCTTTTCCTCCAGGCAGCTTTCCAGCCACTCTTCCCCAGGGCTGTCGCATTGCATGGGGTGGTTGTGACCCAAGTGCAGGACCCGGCACTGAGCCTTGTTGAAGCTCATGCAATTGGCCTCGGCCCATCGATCCAGCCTGTCCAGATCCTTCTGTAGAGCCTTCCCACCCTCAAGCAGATCAACGCTCCTGCCCAGCTTGGTGTACTCTGCAAACTTACTGAGGGGGCATTTGATCCTCTCGTCCAGATCGTTGATAAAGATATTAAACAGGACTGGCCCCAATACTGAGCCCTGGGGAACACCACTTGTGACCGGCTGCCAACTGGATTTAACTCCATTCACCACAACTCCTTGGGCTCGGTCATCCAGCCAGTTTTTACCCCGTGAAGAGTGTGCCCGTCCAAGCCATGAGCAGCCAGTTTCTCCAGGAGAATGCTGTGGGAGACGGTGTTAAAGGCTTTACTAAAGCGCAGGTAGACAACATCCACAGCCTTTCCCTCATCTACTAAGCAGGTCACCCTGTCCTTGAAGGACATCAGGTTAGTCAAGCAGGACCTGCCTTTCATAAACCCTGGGCCTGATCACCTGGTTGCCGTGTACGTGCCACGTGATAGCACTCAAGATGATCGGCTCCGTAACCTTCCCTGGCATCGAGGTCAGACTGAGAGGCCTCTGAGTTCCCCAGATCCTCCTTCTGGCCCTTCTTGTAGATAGGCATCACATTTGCTAACTTCCAGTTGACTGGGACCTCCCCGGTTAGCCAGGACTGCTGATAAATGACAGAAAGAAGCTTGGTGAGCACTTCTGCCAGTTCCCTCAGTACCCCTGGGTAGATCGCATCTGGCCCCATAGACTTGTGTGTGTGTGCCTAAGTGGTTAGCGACCTGCTACACCATTTCCCCTTGGATTAGGGGGTCTTCATTCTACACCCTGTCCCTGTCTTCCAGCCCAGGGGACTGGGTACCTGGAGAACAACTGGTCTTACTATTAAAGACTGAGGCAAAGAAGGCATTAAGTACCTCAGCCTTTTCCTCATCTTTGTCACTACGTTTCCCCTCTGCATCCAACAAAGGATGGAGAGTCTCCTTAGCCCTCCTTTTGTTGCCAATATATTTATAGAAACATTTTTTGTTGTCTTTTACAGCAGTAGCCAGATTAAGCTCTATTTGGGCTTTGCCCCTTCTAATTTTCTCCCCGCATAACCTCATGACGTCTTTGTAGTTCTCCCGAGATGAAGTGAATCAGCAGAGGATTTGATTTCTTTTGTAACCACTCCCATGTTTGGTAGATTTAATTCCTTTCTATGAATGGGCATGTGTATGTGTTATCAACGCACATGAGTAAATATATAATACACTTTTATATAAGTGATTAAAACAACATTCACCATCCTTTGAATCAGGAACTGTTCAGCTCAAATTCCTTAGGATCTAGGAAAGCTAAAGATTGTCTCAGATACTGCTAAAATACAGTGAAACAGCAGTGGACTTTGGGGATCCTACAAACAAGTTTTAATTTTCAGCACAGTTTTACAGTCTTAAGTCTCCTGGACATTGCTGCCTGGCAATCCCACTCCACTGTGATGTCTAAGCTTGTGTGTTGATAGTATCCATTGCCAGAAGCCGCTTGATGGAGCTTATACTTGTCTAATTACAGCTTAGCAATTATAAGCAGAAATCCAAAGTATAAAATCAAACATTTTGGTCAGCTACAGAGTGTATCTTCTGAATACTGAATCAAGCAATGAAGTACCTAACAGTCTCCTCCAACAAGTTCCTACTGTCTCAAACGGTACCAAGCTTTGGATGAGACCAGTGCCACCAGCAGCAGGCTCCGAAATACCAACTTGTAATTCCAAACTTTATTTACAAATTCAACTACATAGTTTATTCATGGTAAGGAGTGCTTTGAACTTCTAAATGGCCAAGCTGAAGAAAATGGTAGAAGTTTCCCCTTTGAAATTCTAAAGAGTTTACAGGCTGTTGGGTTTGGAAATCATGTTTCTTCATGAGAAGGAGAGGAGAGGCTGCCTGAGGACATTGTTTATTAAAGCCTTTTGTTCAATTTACAAATTGAAACAAATAATTGTGGAGACATTTGCAGCTATGGAAAAAACGTGTTTACAAAGTGGAATAAAATACAGACTAAATACATTTGGATTATACTAGATCAAAACATACGAGTTTCTAACATAGCATAAAGGGCGGTCAACACTATGAGGACAGAAGGAAAGGCGCCACTGAGTCATGTTTTTTATAACAATCTGGTCACTTAAAAGATTTTGGATAGTTACACTCTCAGAGTCCTTAACATGCAAGAATCTTACAGCCACACTCACCAGTGACCAGCCCTTCAGATCAGAGGCAATCCATCTTAGGGACACCTACCTGCTCCTAACAGACAACAGATGCTTCCTAGGAGGCAAGAAAGACCCCTGAATTCCAGCTAACGTTCCATAGCAATATTTCTGATAATATTTTACTTGGGTTTTGGTTCAGCCTTCCTCACGTGGTTTTAGATGTAAACTCTAACTGGATTCTGAAACTGAAAAGCCCTGTTAGACCATCTCGCCTCTCACTCCTATAAAAGTGGTACTGCTCTCTACAAAAACACTTGTCTCACCTTAAATGTCTCACATGGTGAGGTTGCCACCACTTGGAAGATTATTCTGTAGTCTAACACAACTTGGCATTCGGAATGATTTCTCCAGTGTCCAGAATATATTTTCCCAAAAACATCAGGGTCTGTCTGAGCTGACATCTCAGTTCAACATCTTAAAAAAAAAAAAATAATAAAAAAAAATCACAGCCTGCCTTGACTGCACAAACCATAAAATTCCTAGTTGTTTTATAAAGGTTCTCGTGTTTGGCATGGAGTGAGGCAATTGTATCAGAAATAAATCTAGAAGAGCCTCACCAAGGGAGTGGAATTAGATCAGCGGAAAAATGGCACAAGAGGGACAAAGTGCTGTTCCTAAATGTTAGCTCTAAAAAGCTTATGTAAACAAAAATTTCCTATAATGTCTTAATTAATAGCAAGATGACGGAATCAATCTCTGTCTGTAACACTAACTGGAATTTCCAATAAAAGATATCTATCACCATTAAAAAAATACGAGGAATAGAATTAATCAACCAAATTCTTCAACTAGTTTACAAACTACATACAAAGGAAAAGAGCGATTACTGTGAACTGAATACGATGACTAAGGATCACTTTTGTAGCACAGAAGTATTTTCTTAACATCAGTAAAATATGTTAACTAATATTATATTTAGTTAGCTGAACTCCTCCGGGGATTAAAGGCCCACTGTGCCTAACAAAACTTTGTCTTGAAACAGACTAGCAAATGTTATTTTAGTACAGAGTATTTGATAGCTAATCATGCTATAAAACTATAAAATAAAGTTGTGTTTATTGGTACAATTAATCCTTCCATAGCCCACAGGGCTACATAAGAAAATGGGGTGGGGGGTGGGGGGTGAGGGAGTTCAGACCAAGGGGAGTGGGGTGAGAAAAGAGGGATTACTGGCAATAGGGAAAGACCAGGACTGAAGCAGTGGATGTGACTCACAGGGAACTATTATTATTCCAGTTGCAACCAAGAACACCATCTCCATCTGGGAGTGCCAGAGAGAGAAAAAAGGCAAATGCTTCACGTAGAAGGAAATTCACCCCCAACCAGAGCTGAACGTGTGCTTGAAGATTTATAGAAATCCACGAAGCACTAACAGACCAGTACCCAGCAAGGTCACAGCACAGAAAACCACCCCCACCCAATTCCAATAAATATATTCCCCAAGATAATGCAAACTGCAATTCTTTCCCACTGTCTGAATTTGTTAAAAGGTTTTCCAGCTAAGAATAATCTGGAGTAAAGCATAAGAGAAAAAAAAAGTTCTGTGATGGAAGAAACATATGCTTGAAATCTAGCTAGCATGTTAATTGTGGTTAATATGTGAATCAAATTAGGAATGTAAACAAGTCTAACACTCAGAGCCTACGCAGTGACTTCCTATTTTCATTTTTACAGCTTTGGCATTAATAACTAGCAATTGCTTACAGTTGCCAAAGGCTTCTCCTGCACTTCACATATAGGTTACTGCATACTAATGGATAGCAAATGTTTATAAGCCAAAATGTCTAGTACCTTCATCTGGAATTAAAAAAAAAAAAAAAAAGGCACCTGAGGACAATAAGGAGAAAACTGCAAGTTTTGATAAAATATAATTTTATATCACTTTGCATTAGTCTAACCAACCTCCATGTAGGATGTGACGACGGAGAGTAAAGTCAGAAGTTTACTGCAAATACCTTCAGAATGCCTTTGGGACGTACATTTTATGCATAAACAGCTATAAATCTCCAGTGATTTATGCACTGATCCACAGAGCCGAAAATCACCTTTGGTGTAATGAACTGTTCCCTAACTCTAAAGGAATTCGGCCTACACAGACCTGTCTGGTTCTCCTAAAGCTACGCGGCGAGCCAGCGCCAAGGCTGGCAGCGAAGCCGCTGCTCCAGGTTACATTACGTTTCCTCCCTTATTTTGTCCCTCCCATCTCGATCGGGAAGACAACAGGCAGCTCCTCCATAGATTCTGCAGCGAATGCGATTTGCATTTCTGAGGGTGATCAACTGCATATAAATAACTTTCTCATATCTAAGGAGTGCCTATAGTTGCGATGACAAAAAGGAGAAGTTAACGATAAACAGCTTATGGTGTGTTTTTGTATTCCTTATCTTAAATTCCAAGCTGGATTAAATACATGAGAACTCTGCTAACCCCACCTCGCGTCACTGTATGGGATTTGTGATCACTACTTACTATTCCCATAGCACAGCCACATGACGGTCCCAGTCCGAGCAAATGTTTTAGGCATTTTACTAATACAGAACAAAAAGCAGCCAGCCCCAAACACCCCACTATGAGACTGGAAAGAGAAACTACAGGTGGCAAAAACAACACACAGACCTGCCAAAAACATACGGCAACAGTGAGATAGGAACAACGATTAGTCCGGCAAGCGATAGTCACACACGTTTCGGGAATGGCAGTGTCCTCAGATAGTTGCTAGATTGGCCATAGGCTGAGGTTAATATTTGTATTAAGGAAAAGCTGTCAGCCTCAATCAGGATTAGACCAATGTCGTGCTAGGTACTGTGCAAACAAGTAGTGAGACAAAAGCTCTTCTCAGGAGAGCTTCCTTCTAAATTACAGTAAGTATTTGTATTATTATTACAAGTAATTGAAGTTACAAATAGCATTCTCAGCACAGCATCTCTGAACGGTCCTTGGCATTGATAGTGATATCAGTCTGCTGACAAAGCTGGTGCTAGCAACAGTTAATATGCAGGAAGAATTGGTAGAAAGTGATTTTTCTAAAATAAATCATCATTTGATGGAGTCATTGCATTATTTCAAGAGATAAAAAATAAACTTGTGGGATGGAAATAAACACAGCTTTTTAAATGAATCTAATAACATGAAAGTAACGAGCTTGGAAAACAGATGTGGACAAAGGAAAGCAAAAGCTACACCACACTCCGCACAATCTGGGAAGGACTGATAAAAAAATTTACAAGCTGTTTTGAGTCCCAAATAAAAGGGGTAATCAAGCCAGGCTGAGTCAGAAGTGGGAAGGGTACAGCATCCTGAAGCAGAGACTAAGCAGAACACCTCACCCTTCCGTACTGTATGTCGAGGCTTTCCCGTGCTGCTGGAACTCCAGCCTCATTCTTGGTTCGGCAGTTCATAATTCACATCACGTACTGTAAGGCCTTGTCACCCTTTCTTTTCCCCATGTTTGTTTGATCTTTTGCATTCTGCTGGGGCAGCAAACTGCTTGCGTACTTCCGTCACTGACAAACGTTGGGGCAAGAGGTGAAATAGTAACAAAAATAATCAAATCAAAAGGTAACTTAATATCCTAAAGAAAGATACCTCGCTGCAAGACAAAGCACACACAGAGATTATTTCCATGATGCCCAGTTGCCTCTCCTGTTAATCGTGATTTATGATAACATCTATGCAAGGAACCCATCGGTTAGCGAAACCATGTTACTCTGTACAAAGTGGCTTCTCAAAATGGCACTGTGAGAAAGCTCTCCTCTGCAGTTGTTTTACTTTGCCTCTGAAAGCTTTCAAACCGAACTGCTAAAGTTCAGCCAGCATCTAATTTTAACCGTGAGTTCCAGGAGAGAGTAAAGCTGGTGGGAAGATTACAGAGTTCCTTGAAGCTCTGACCTACAACAGGAAGAGAGTTGTCAGCCTTCATGTCTCTCACTCTAAATCCCAAGGGAAACAACACTGGCAGAATGCTTTATAACACGTTCCCACTGTAAAATTTTGTATTTGAGAAATATGATGCTTGCTCACTCCTTCTCCTAGACCTTTGGTGTGTCAGTAAAAACAGATGACCTTAAATGAGTAATTTTAGTTTTGCCTTTACACCGCAGTTTGGATACTCAGGGTTCACAGGGTTCTGTTTACAAAATCACGGAGAAGTGATATTACACAAGAGCAACACACGTACCCACACCTTTAAAATATTAGCAAGGAGCTGGCGGCTTGTAGCAATGTAATAACGCCTTTTTTCTGCCTTCTCGGGTTAACTATGTAACTCAAGAAATACCCACATGGAAGGCTGCAATCTGTGATTTTCGTAAGGAAGGCTAAAAGGCTTCTGTCAAAGGGCCAAGAAGCAGCATCTGTTAAAGAGCTCAGGAAAGAGAAATTAAAAATAAAATAATTGCATTATGATCTCTCAGCTAATGAAGTCAGATACATCTTTTTTTCTTCGAGTCACGGATTTTAGACAACACACAGTCGTACGAGTCCAGTCCCACATTGCTACTACTGTCCAAAGGATCACAATTTCAGGTGTTGCACAACATCAGGAAGCAAAACAGGAGCACAGCAGAGAAACTGAATACGTTTTCATCCTGCCAGCAGAGAACAACTTGCCTGACAGTAATGAAGGTGTGGTGACAAATAACCAATAACTGGACAGGATATGAATAATAAATACGGGAAAACTGTTATTCCAGTAATAGGTCTTCAAGTACATGGGCAGCTGAAGGAATTCAGTCACCCTGGAACAGCTTAAAGAACTTTTTTTCCCCTCATTCTTCTTTCTCAGCTTTTCAGTCCCTGGGGATGACTGCTTGATAGCTGAAGCCCGACGAGTCAGAAGCAAAGGAGCCCCTGTAGCTTTGAGCAAACCCACGTCCCACCAGTCCCCGCCGCGGCAGTCGTGGTGTGGGGACGGCCACTGTGGGAGCAAAGGCAAGAGCGGCTCCCTGAACTTTCTCCTCTCCTCTATTCCTCTGGATAATGAAAACCAGAAACACCATTCTGGGACTCAGAAGCATTTTGAATAGTCCAACAGTTGTTACAGACCTCACATTATCTGCTGCTGACCCCAAACTGAGACGTCTGTTAGTCAGGGATGATGATTTTTGCGCTCATGAATAATTAGTTTTGCTGGTTTTAAGAAAAAAAAAAAAAACACAAACCAAACAACTTATCTTTTAATCAGAATCTAAATGAAAAATGCTAAAAGCTATTCCCTAACATCTGCCAGTTTAGCATAGATTTAAAAATAAAAATCAAGAGGTATAGTCTCATCTCAGGGAATTATGAGTTCAAATCCTCATGTATGGAGATGAGAATGTAAGTGTTAACATTTAGAGTCTTCTGCTGCATATCCGAGGCATTAGGATGGCTTAATGAGTCACTGTCTGAAACCAATAACAAGTTAAAGTTCTTCTCTCACATACACACAAGCACACATTTAATTTTGTGTATAATTACTCAGTTCTGAGTAACGACAATTTCTTAGATTTTTCCCATCAAACGTACGAGTTGCTAATGTACAACATGTTACTAATACACAATGCTCTTTCCAAGAAAGGCAGGAGTTATTAGTGAACCAAGCATTAAACGTAACCATACATTTTATCCCCCCCTCATCTCTCCGTAAAAATATTTTTGAAGTGAACTCGGAGGCTGTGAAAAGCAGATTTTTCTAACCAGGGGATCCATTTCTAAAGGCGAGAGAGCAGTCAATAGTCGTGATTACAGCCTATACAAATGATCAGCGTTTACTTACACAGTCAAATAAAGCAGGGCCAGAGGACAACTCTGTCTTGAAGGAGCAACTGCAGAGCAATCATTTTCCCTTTGCATTTAATACAAAATATACTGCTGTAGCATTTCTGAAAAATAAAAACTTCTCTGCCATAACAGTCTACCTAATGTCTGGATTTTCACAGAGCCGGCTGCAACGTAGAAAGGAGGGAAGGGGGACAACAGAGATACTGAAGAACTACACCGTGTGCCAGGTCAGCAGTACCTTCCTTTTTGACCTTTTCCTAATACAAAATAGCAACGACAAAGTTACCGACAATCCCAGCGCTTACGGTATTATGCACTACACTAAATCTGTATCGAAGTGCCGTACTGATTTAGCTACTGGGTAACATAAGCACATAAACAGTATTGCTGGGCTTACTGGGTTGTCCGAACTTCTCTGAATTTTGATCTGCTGGACAAAACCAAAACTGAACTGGTGCACGTGGCTCAACCAGAGTCCCTCAGAGAGCCGGGACCACCGACTTCAGCGAGATGGAGAGGGAAAGGAGACAAAGCCTGTCTAGCAACACACAATTTGAGGCTTCATTTGAGATAGCACAGCAAGTCCCTAGATTGGTTAAGACTTACAGAAACCTGGTATACATCACTAGGCTTGATTAAATATGCCGTTTTCCCTCATTACGGTTATTAAAAAAACCAGCAAAATTACCACATGGAGGAAACACTTTAGGAATGAGAATTTGTACGGTTTTGTTGAGAAGAAATTCTTCCAGTGGATAAACTAATGCCACTTTGAGGGCAGGAGCAGAGCTCAGGTGCCCGTCCGCCCCAGCAGCCTTCCCCCGCCATGCCCTCCCTGCAGCCCAAGGCATCTCGGCGGCTTCCCTCGTCCTGCGCAAGCACGAAGCCTGGTAGACACCTTGCCCACGGGCCTGTGCTCCACTCCCACGTCCTGCCATCTGAAAGCCTGTCAAAGACAAGGCGGGTTGGAGCGGAAAACGAGACCTGAAGAAACGAGCTGACTGGCACCAGCTCTGCAGCGGCACGGAACCTGGAGGAGACACCGTCTCTTCCGGCCTGCGGTCTCACGGCTCACAGCCCGGCCGTGCCACCGAGCTGCCCACGCTTCCCCTCGCACGACGGTTCTCTGCGTGTTTAATACGGATCTTGTTGGGACAACGTCCTCGTGCTCCTCAGTTCCTTTACTGAGAGGTACAGCTCGCGCAAGCCCCGCAGGAAGGCAAGAGGACGAGCTTCCTGGGAGGAGGGTGCGATCTCCCCTCCCTCCGCCACCGGCGAGCTCTTCCCTGCTGAACGGCTGCCCTCGCCCCGCAGAGCCGATACTGCTAACCGCAGCAACGGGACTGAGCGACCACTCGATTCCCATGGCTTTTTTTATTTATCCATTTCTATTTTAAAAAGCAGCCTGTTCCCTTGGCCCCGGCATGCCTCCCTCCCCTCCGGAGCCCTGGGTTATGTGAAAATGCGTGTGCCAAGCGGCGGAGGCGTGGTGGAGCTCCTGGCTCGCCGTGACATGCTCCTGACGTACTGTGTGGTCAAGGAGCCGGGACTGGGGGGCCTGAACGAGGGCCAAGCCTTGCACTTCAGCTTCCTGACCTGGCAGCCATTCAGAGAGACCCTGCTAAGTGCTATTTCCTAAATACACTAGCTTTTCATAACAATCTTACCACATTGCTTTCCTTTACAAGCTCTCTTAAAAGAGAACTGGACTCCTTCTGGTTAATCTACACAGACTGCATTTGGAAGCCATCAGAAACTGAACTCTAAACAAAACGTTATTAATGTGTTGTAATCTGCCCTCAATGTTCCAGATGAAAAGAAAATGTTTTATAGTTTTGGAGTATACATTTTAATTGCCTTTTAAGAGTGCATATACTTTTAGTGCTCTCTGTTATAAAACTGCAGTATCTGTTTCTTGATAACTGTTGAATGATCTCAGCTATTTTTATTAGGTTTTCTCCCCTACCCTGGTCCCCTTCCTTAAGCTACCACCACTGTAAGGCTTTTTCAGACCGTTCCTGATATTAGGCTGGCAAACGGTTTCAGCCTAAGATAAACTGCATTATAAACAACGTCTTTACAACATCCCCTCGCTATAAAAATGCTCGGATCCAGAAAATTAGTTCTTTAAATGAACTTAGAATCCAGCTACTTTCAGTAAAAATCTAATCTAAATAAGGGCTAAACCAAATCTCCCAGATTTTTGGCCCTTTCCTGCTCGGTTTGCTCTCGGTGCCTTGTTCCTGTCGCGGCTGGAAACGCTTGGCTCGTGGAGGGATACAGGAACTCGGAGAAGAGCCGCGCTGGCGAAGCTCGCGGCAGCCACTGGAGATGTTACGGCTGCCCCCGGCCCCGCCACGGCTGCCGGAGCTGGAAGAAGGCACCTGGCAGCATCTCAACCCAAGCCACCGAGAGAAGGTGGGTTCATGCTAAGATCCCACCTGAGCTGTAAGCCCCGCATTTCCTTGCGATGCAATTCCCCGCTGGAAGCGGGGGACAGAGTCCACGAGGTTTCATCGTGCTGAATTGCCGTCCCTCAAAGCAGACGCTGCCTTGTGCAATATGGGCTTTTAGTTCTTCTGGGATAAACGGGACGGGGATCACGAAGTTACCTGGCACGCTTTCCAGGTACCTCCTTACCAGAAAAGTACTTGAAAAAATAAATAGAAATCCAGAGTCATAAAACTAACGATGGGTTTTGTTGTTCATTAAGTTGCAGTTTCAATAGACGACAGGAACCCTTAAAAATACTCTGGTTCAGGAAAAATCAGGCATCTGGACATCCCTGTTAACGTATTTGTACCAACAAATGTGCTAGAAAAGAACGGCTCTAGCTGTCCAGTTTTAGATATGCACTCCTTAAAATACCAAAGCCTGCTTTCCTATAATTTGGTTCTTACACACCTTCGCTATTAGTTTCTTTGCAAGATAATTAACTTTCTCGAACCCCCAACATTAACTCTAACTCCTCCTGTGATGTCTCCAACACCTCCCTAATACCTTTTTGACTTGCAAGATATTATTACTTGATACAATGCAGGCCAGGGTATTTCGCAGTGGGAACTGCATTGAGTGCTTGGAGAACAACCACTTTTCAAAGTTTTCCTCTTATGCAATTAAAATATTTTAAAAGGCAAAGCCCCTCTCTCACGGTGGATTGGGATTCGCATGATGCAAGTGAACTACAGTTTATCATTGCTCTTTTCGTTCTTTTTATCTTCAAAATTATCAGCGCTTGTAATTTTCTTTATGTTGTTTTTAAAAATATTTTTCAGTATGCAGATGTGCTTGTGAAGATTAATGGACTGGGAACACTGAAATCTTGTATTAATCAGCTACAGGGAAGGCAACTGCTAAGTAAAATTTTCCATAATGCTGCACACAGGAGTTTAACCAGCATCTCCACAGACTGCAGAGAGAGCCTCCCTCGTCTTGGAGGACTTCTCCTGGGCCTTTTCCGAGGCAGTTTTAATTTAAGTTTTGCAATGATACCCGTCACGGATGACTCTTGCTGCTAAGCTGTTCACCAAACACTAAACAAGCCACACCATGGGGAACCCTCTCAAGTGTTTATCATGGTTCCCGTTATTACAAATAGCTGATTCGTTCCATGTGCCAGTTAATCCTTTGGCACTGCGACGGTAACAGTCATCGCTCGTCGGAGGCTCATCTCTCCAAAGTGCAACTGAACACCGGGACCTCAGGCCAAGGGGTGCAGAGCCACAAGAAGCCCAAGCCCCCAGGAATCAGCAAAGTTATCCTCAAGATCACATTCTACCCCCATTACCTGGCAGAGAGAGTCTCATCAGAAATGCTTTAAATAAAGATTATACGGAGAGAAATTTGCTTCCTGTAATAGGATAGCGCAAAAAAATCCCTACCCCAAAACACTGACTGAAAGCCAGCGTGCGTGCACACGTTTAATTAACGGCTAGGTTGATGACACCAATTTTGTTACTAATTGGATCACTTTAAACCTGCTACATTGAAAGTAACTTGGCAGACAAAAACGTTACCATAATTACAAACCCAACTGGTTTCTTGCGTGAAGTAATCCCACCACGTGTAAAGCAAACCCAACCGTAGCCATTTCTGTAGTTTTGACTCATTTTCAGCAACGTGCTATTTCTCAGTGCTGATGTCTACAAAATCCAGCATCATTACTCACGGGAATCATTTCTGAGGGCAGATCCATTCACACTGGTTGTAATAACTGAATGGAATTTGCCGAAGTGATGGGAAAACAAGTACTGTGAAAAGGCCCTGGTAAAAGGAAAACTTACCTAAGCTTTCAAATGCTGCTTTTGGTATAAACCTTTGAGGTTTGAAAAGTTTGATTACCGTTTAAAGAATACCACCTTTGCTTCGAACCTTTCTACTTGGGATCGCTACAGAAAGCAAAACTTTCCTCCAGCAGCGCAACTCGCCAAATAGCTCTGAATTTGCCAAAACCAGAGAGAGCTGGACATCTCACAAGAAAACCTTGTTTTCACTGATCATGTTAAATAGGTTTGTGAAGGCAAACAGTGGTGAATGAAAAAGCTGCCGGCCTATGATCTGCTCTCCTCTCACCAACAGGTACTACTCAGGTCAATGGAAATGACTACAAGGAATGAATGTGACTAAATTCTATGATTCTATGAAATAAAAAGGCAAAGAACATTTTATTTTCTATTTTTAGCTTCCTAAACCAAATAGAAATTCTGTAATTCTTTAGAAAATTAAAAACTACAAATAAATCCCTGGTTTTCATGGCTGACATTTTCTATTCAAAACTAGGGACCTTTAGAGTACCTTTAGCGTAAGTATTTCTAAGAACATGCTCCTGACAAGTCGCATGTTAACACTGATTGAACAGTTCCTATAGGCAGCAAAAGTCTTCAAGTGTTTTCTTCTAGAAAGAAATTAGAGAGCTATATATGAGACAAAGAAAACCACAGAAATGATATTTAGCTGATCTCTATATCAGAGTTTCATCTCTAGGATGTTACTGCCATCACGTCTTCTATTAGAAGAGTTTTCATGTGAAATTCTGGAAGTCAAATAAAGTTCCACCTATCAATACATCTAATACAAATCAGCATTAAGAGGCTATCTTTCCCCATGTATATTAATGCTGAACATTTATCTGCTGAAAGGAGCAGATAAATTAAAAAACATGGCAGTTTGTAAAAGAGCACTGCTTGGGAAATAACCTTTTGAGCCACTGGAAAAATTCTGAGTTCAATCAACTTTATTTCCAGTACAAAAGCAATTAGATTTTTCCCATCAGAAGTCAGATGAAAAAGTAAATTAAGATTTGCCAGTGATGGGAATTCTTAACTTGTGGCATAAATAGAATTTCCTTATTATTTTCGGCTACGGCCATCTATGTAAACATCCATTCCAAACACAATTCGTGAGAGAAAAAGACGTACGACAGCGTTATCATAGATACCTACATTTAAATTGAATTTCCCCCCTTCTTTTTAAGCAAAAGCTACTTTAATTAAGCTTAAACCGACAATCAACCCACAAGAACCAACAGACTTGGCTGCTGTTCCACCCACCCAAGACTACGACTGTACTGAGAAATCTGATTTAAACAAAACCCAAACCATTTGCATCGCTGTTAGCCTCACAGGCTACAGCTATTTTTGTGTATATATCAACCATTCCTGAGAAATGAAAACACAGATAAAAATGCAACTTTTAAAGTGGTTCTTGTACACTCAAGGAAGACATTTTATAATGGATAGTATTAATTAAAATTAAATAAATTGAACAATTATAACAATTCTGCTTGTCATAATGCATCTGGAGCATCAATAGTGGCTCCTGTAGCAATGGCCTCGGCGACAAAATAGTTCAAACTCTATTCTTCCTTTTTTCTTAAATAATGGGCATTTTTGTGAGAGGTTTTATCTTTTGGCTTCCATAATCGATTTAAAACGCTTCACAGGAAACAGCCTGAGAGATCCGTAATAGTGAGATCGTCTCGTGGTCTCCTGCAGCAGCTACAGTACGTCAGATTAGAACAAGGGACAGCGTCTCCTTTTCCTAAAGGCGAAGACGACTCATGCTCTATGAGAAATACTCTTTTTCTTTCCCAAGTACAGCTCTAACTGTCTGATGAAATTTTACTGAGGACCTCTTCTCACTTTGACTCATACACCATGAACTTTCTTCTTTTCTTCCTCTGTGATTTAATCTGAATTGTTTTAAGGTTAGTGAAGGTAAGCGGAGATTAATTCACAATAAATCCATGATGCAAGAAAGAGGGTGGGAACTATAGCTCAGAAAGACCTCTGCAACAGCAACCAACTCCTGCCCTGCTTCCTCTTCTCCACTCCCTTGCTGATCCAGGAATAAATCTACCAAACAGAGGAGGAGGGGAAAAAGAGAAATTAGATAACATGACAGATGAGAAAAATTTAGACAGGGGATAATTTCCGAATACAATATTCGCTACCTACAGTCTGATCCAAGACTGTTTCTTAGTTAGTGTTTCAGAAAATATGTGAAAAACAAGGTTGCTGGACTGAAACCGTCCCCTACAGATATAGCACATTGCGCTCATTTAGCCGTGGCTCATTCCTGCTGACGACTTCTTGGCAGCTGAAAATATATTCAGACTGTCTGAAGATAGGTTCTAAAACTTTAGATTCCCTCTGTCAACAGCTAGGTGATCATCTCATCTGCAATACCTAGTGGATCAGCTAACCTTTCTTTTCTGGTTTACTACCAATGACATTTTCTTGATGGATATTCCAAGGTACTACAGACATTTGCATCTAGGTTGTAAACCTGGGTCCCTTAATCAGCAAAGCACCATTTCAGTCATCTCACTATGGCATAAGGTGAGTCTATTCAATACAGAAAAAAAGCAAGGCCAGCAGATTTACTAAATAAAGGATTTCTTCTGGCCAGAAACCAAATACTGTTGCTTGAAATTAAAGATTGTCATGCAAAAGACTAATCGGGGCATCCCTACTTCTTCTCAAAAGTGTGGCTAAGAGCTAAGCAAAAAGCAGATGACTGGGGGAACACAGAGCAAGAACCAGACTCCTTTGCAAAAGTGGGAGAAGAAACCCTTGAATGCCTCCCGTACACACGGCAGGTAACCTCCGAAGGAGACAAGGTCCAAACATTTGCCCTCAGATTCCAGGTTTCGGTTCCTCCTTCTGCAGTGTTACCTCCTGTAGGCTCAGTGCTCCCCAATCAGAGAATCAAGAGTTTTATGGAAAGCAGCTGTTGCCCAAAGTCCTGGGTACAGAGCGAGAAGTTCTCCCTTGAGCCACGACCACGGAAAACCTGGACTGTTTGACTACAAAGCCCTTGTGCTGGGCTCTGTGCTGAGCGTGGAGCCAGCCCAGCCCGGAGCTCAGGGCGATGACAGTGCAGCGAGTTGATAGGCGCTGCACCCACCAACGCTTTCCATGGGGCTGCGGCACACAAATACTCCTTTTTAAAAAGGCTACAATTTAAAAAGGTCATGTTGTAAAGTCATTCGATTAAAATAGTAATAAAAGAGTAAACATTAACTCACAATTTTTCCTTAGGTCTTTCTTATTTCCAGTTGGTATCATTTCTCCCAGACTAAGTTGCACCTTACGAATCTGCAAGTTTATCTTGATTAAAAATCTTTAACTTCTCATTTTTCAATGCAAGAAAGCTAATGTCCCTCCATTCAAAAAAGTACCTCCTCCTTGCTCTCATAACTCCCACGGTATCTTGATTGCAGCAATTACATATTATCCATATTATTTGTTACTACTGAGACAAAAGTACACTGAAACGTGGTAAAACTGTTGCAATGAAGGGAACGAACTTTTTCACGCTCTAATGAATGCTAGCTTTTATACTATGCAAAGAAGACAAAAGACAAAACTCCTTATATAGCCTGGTAAACATTATCTAGCTGGTGGGCTCTTGCAAACATTCTGGACAGTCTTGATGGCTTATGTTTCAATCATTACTACTCCACAATGTTTTCAGAAAATGCAAAGAATAAACACTTTCTTAAAAAAAGAAACTGAGATAAACCTGTGCACAAAAACCCCACCGGGCAGACCAGGGAGACCTATAAATTAGCCCTGCTCCATGTGAATTAATGCAAAGGCATTGATTTGTTCTGGGTTTATGATAAGGACTCTTTGTTTAATTTTAGGAAAAGAACTTTAATTTTCTCACTGGCAGCCAGAGCTATTTATTACACAACCAGAAAGCCAAAGTTTGGCTTTGCAAGTGACCAACCAAAGCCAGTCTGTCTCTGTAGGATGAGAGAAGGGACAAGACGACCGGAATGGTCGACAGCTGTTTGTTAAAATGAAACGTAACTTCTGTCTGCCCATCCCCTGCCACCTACCCACCCCACCCCAGCCCCGCCCCACGAGGACAGCAACGGGGAGAGGCAATCTTGCAGGCCTCGGCGGGGCTTAGTGAAAAATTTGCTAATGATTTGAAGCCAGTATTGAAGACAGTTTTCCAGCTCATGTGAGAGGTGAAAAATCAGACCAACTCCAGGGACCATCTAGACCCTACACAGACACAAGCTTTTTTCATAGCAACAGGAAATACAGCAAGAAGAGAAATTCAACCAAAACCACAGCCATACTGTCAGAAAGACAGCAGCAAGATAAGGGAGATCAAACAACAAGTTGCTTGTTGTGTTCTTGTTCCTTATCTCAGAGAAATCCTGGAGGATAACGAACGTCCACTACAAGTGCCACAGCATCCATCCGAGCGCTGGCAAAGCAGCTCCCTTTGCCCCATGCCTTAGAGAGCATAGATACAACTGTTTAATTGCATTTATTGGCCCGCAACAGTATGTCTAAGCAGTAACTGTAATATTTGGCACTTAGTGCTCTGTGTTCAAAGAGTTAAGCTATGTCCTATAAAGATAAAAATCTCCACTTTTATTATTTTGTAAGGCTGCCTAACAAATGAGAATCCAGCTGTAATTGTAACATTCCAAGCTCCGAAGGCGCCAAGTTTTACTAACTATAATTTAACTGGGCCAGTTGATGCAGTCCAAATTCTTGTTTGGATAATCAGCCTTTGTTTAAATATGTACAGGGGAAAAAAAAAAGCATAGGCCAGCATTAGCCTCTAGGCATGTCATGTGAGCTTATTACCCCGAAGCTTGCAGTAGCAGACACTCATGCACAAGAGGAGGATTATTTTGCTAGTATTACTGTTACGGTAACATATAATCAGACCTTCTCCCCCCCCCCCCCGCCCGCTTTTTCTTCCCCCCCCCCCCCCCCCTCCACAATTC
Organism: Sagittarius serpentarius; assembly: GCA_034782735.1. Classification (NCBI taxonomy): domain Eukaryota; kingdom Metazoa; phylum Chordata; class Aves; order Accipitriformes; family Sagittariidae; genus Sagittarius; species Sagittarius serpentarius. The sequence goes on along the minus strand of JAVKLA010000084.1, from coordinate 3,304,038 downwards.
ACAAGTCTTCTTTCCAAGTTCAAATAAAGTTTAAAGGTGAAAAGGTCAAGAAAGTTTCATGACTGGCTGTTGAAAGAGGGAGAAATAACCAGGGTCTCCAAGTTTGCATATACTAAAAGCTCAACAATTTTGTATGTTGCTGCAATTCATAACTGTACAAATCCCTTTTGCTGGATCTGTTTGGACTGAAATTAAACACTTGTTAATAATTTATAACTTAATATAATTAGAAAATAATAATAACTGTCAAGCAACTACATTCAATACATAAAGCAACTTGAGTGGCTCATTAGCTTATTTGTCAAAGCAACAATTTCTATATATTTTAGCTTATTTCTACTGGGAAGAGCGGTTAAAGAGCCACCCAGCTTGTTTGGAAATCATTTCTCCACCAGCTGGGAGCAATTCCCAAATTGCTGCACCTCACCCACATCCAAGTGATGCTGGCTCATTTTAAAAGCAGCTTAAGTCTGACTTCAGGAGGTGCCTTAACAGAAATGGAGGAGGGAAGGCCAAAGCACTATGCTGCTACACAGACAAAAAAATGCATCCCACAGCAATATGCTGCACATCATTTGCTCTAAATTTTACATCTGAATGGAAGTGTATCAGTGTTTGGCCAACAAACTGACCGTCAAAATGAGTCATCTGAGAAACAGAAAATTCTTAATTTTTTTATCTATGCTGGTAAGGGACCTTAGGTCAGTAAAGCATGAGGGCCAGGCACAAAGCTGCCTGGTGATTCAGAAGGTGTTGCTTTCCCCGTAACTTAACACAAACAGAAGAAATACTTTGGTTCTTTTCTGAGGAGTAAAACTGATTTCTAAAGTGTCAGTGGCCATGGTTCTCTGGGAAAGCAGAGTGCGGCTGCCTGTGCTGAGAAGTTTGGGTACTGACATTTGATAGATATCAAAGTACTCAAATATTTTCCAAATACATACAATTCCCCTAAATCATTAATATTATTGCAAGGAATCTACTACATTAAGGTGGAACAAAGCAAATTCAACTGCACATAGTGAGCCAGAACCTCAACTGATTAACAGCTATGCCATCTCACTTCAATCATGTCAATATTCATCAGGCAGAATATCTCGTCCATTCAAGATAAAAGTAGCCATAGAAATGTTCATTATCACTGATAAACTAACAGCTGTGATCCCCTGACATTAAAGATCACTGTGCACCAGACAGCCGATCTTGTTTATCACTCTTCTCTCTTTGTGAGTACCCATACCAATTCTACTTTTGTTGCATATTAATTTATGATGTTAGAAAATGTCAAATTTAAGTACACAAAGCAAGGAAGTCCAGATTAAAAATGAGTCTTTGGTTTCAACTCGGCCAGTCTGTCCAGGTCCTGAACTAGTGTAAACTGATTTGAAGCCAGTGGTGCCAGAACAACTTGCATTAGTCAGGGATTTGCTCTTGTTTTCATCTGTTTATCTGATACAATTTCTAATTTACTTACTGAATAAGTCTCTTGTCTTTTCATTCAACTCCTCCTTCTGCTCTTCATTTTGTTTCTTCTGTCCCATTGCCTGTAAACTGAAAACTGAGCATACCTATTCGCCGAGAGCCATCTTCCCCCTGCCCAGCAGCTCCTGCATCACCTCGTTTTCTCTCACCCAGATCTTCCCTTCCTAACCCTGCCCTTTTTTGTTCCTATGTTTTGCTTATATTTATTATCCATCCTTCTGTAATATTTCAAGGAAGGAGAGAAGAGCTTCAAATATTGCACATTATTTTAACAAGCAGAACAGTTCTCTAAAAATTGTTCAGTGTATCTAGAAGCTGAAGAGCTACCCAATTTCCTAATGTATGAATAGGCTGTGGGGTCTTTTAAAGTGACCATGTAAATGAGAAAGGCAGTAAGAAAAGTTTTTTTTTCTTTTCCTTTTTTTTTTTTTTTTTTTTAAAAAGTCTCCCATGCTTCTCCCAGAAATCTAATGGTGCCTATAGAGGAACCAGAAGAAGATGTCATTCTGGCTAACTGGAGTAGGTCCTTATAATTAATCTTTTTTTAATTCTTTAATCATTAGTTAAATGTGAAAGATTTCCTTTTTTTAAGGGAATCTTCTAAAACACATGGAAAAAAGATATGAATCGATAAAATTGATCTATAACATATTTTTACTTGAGAAAGGATTAGAGGGTAGGATCTTAACATCACATACCTAAAACCACTTCTTGTTCCACTGCCTTTATAGTTCCAAAAAAATGTACGTTTTGGAGACAAAGGCCTTTATCCTCTTAAGTGCTGTGGATTTCATGCCAATCTCCCAATATAAAGCAGACTGCAGACTTATACCCAAGAGAAATGGTCTTAGAAAGATTAGATTTTCCACCACAAAATAAAACCCTTGTGTGGTGAACCATACCAGTTTCAACATTACCTTCCTCCTAAGTGCGTGTTCGACAGGGAGAAACACACCCAACCTATCTCCTCTCTTCCAAAATGGAAGTGGTTTTATCATTCCTCTGCTGTTGTGTCAGCCAGTTTTCCCATGTGTAAGATTTCCAGAATTGTCACATGTACCTGAAAAACTGTAGATTTATCTATTTTTTTCCTTATTCTGTGCCATTTTGCAATACAGAAAGTGGCATACGGTGCTCTTAGTATTAGTGTACAAAACTCATTTTCATTCCTGATGTAACACAGATAAAACCAGTATGAGTGACATATGATGAACCTAACTGGATGAAAAACTCTTTTAAATCAGCGAGATATTTTTGAGAGTTGCCCATCAAATACATGCACCTCTAATAGGAATAGTATATTACAAGGGATTAATTTTGCTAAGTATCTAGCAGCTGAACAAAGATGAGAGGAAACTTTCTTAAACTACCCATTTGGTGGAATGGTATTTTATCAATCATCCCCATACGAGAAAACACAGATTTTCAGGGTATTTCAGAATCCATTGCCAGTAATAAATTAGGACATGCAAGGAAAGGAGAGAAATATAGACTTAATACAACGTAACTGCTGAGGATTAAATTTTAACACCACGAAAGCCACACAAAAAAGAATGAATTCAAGAGTCAGAAGATTAAACCTGCATGTAGTCAGCTTGGGATTGGTACGCTACAGATGGAAACTTTCTTGACAACACACAGTTTAAATACCAGTTAGGATATGCTATGATTAAATGCTCCTACAGTTTTTGAGTACATCACTTTTTTCCTACCGGCTACTGTAATACAAAAGACATCTCTTGCAAACATATAACTAGTAAAAAAAGTGCAAGTAAAAGCCATTTAGGTTTCCAGCAAAGACATAAAAGCAAAACAGCTAATGGACATCCAGGGTACTCAAATCATTTCTGCAAAATCCATTAGTTACTAAAAGTTCTGGAGGGCTCAGTTTTTACAGTAAAACCTGTAAAAACTCAGTATCCAGTTTCTCTATTGGGACGCTGAGGTGTGAAGATCCAAATGATGCTGGAACTGAACTTGTATATTTGAACCTTTTGAACTCCATCTGCCCTTCATAAATTACTTTACCACTAGCTTTAACACATTTCTAACCTACTGTGCTAGAAAAATAAGGATTCACTAGAATAACTGAAAACGCAACTAACTTTATAACACTTCCAATGGAATTTGTCTTTGTTCAAAAGCCATGCACCTATAACAGAACTGCGGGATGAGAAAAAGCTTCCAGAGAGTCCAGTGGAAATAACATCTGTCTTCACGCTACTGAAAAGAAAGCACCAGATCCACCCTCCCCAAACTCAAACCCATTTAAAGTAAATGAAAATTGCACTGTACAGAAACAGACAGTTGCTCCTTTCCATCTGGAAACACTGTCAAATGGCAGCAAATTCCACAAAATCCCAGCTGATACAAGAACTTAATTTCGCATCTCACGCAATCAACACAAGCTAGCAGCAGCCCTCTGCTCAGCATCCCATCAGTAGGAAAACATTTCCATTCTTCTTCCATCGGAAGTACAAAGAGGTGACAAAAGAGAGGCACGGAAGACGCATCCAGAGCAGAGTGTCACTTGAAGAGCTATTCTGCCATTCCTTTTAGCCTTCTCCTTTATCCTGCAGGACTTCAGTGCCACGCAGCAGGGGTAGCAGCCAGCAGTGCAGGAAAAGCAGTGCACAAACTGACTTTTGCAAAGCTACAGCTCTGCCTAATACGAAGCGTGAAATTTATATCACTCCAATTTACAAAAACCGAATAGTCAATTGTATTTCTTTAAAACATAAAAAACTTTGAGCAGCCCTAAGTTTTCTACAGCTAAATCTTACCCTGTGTGTGCTAAGACAGAGAAGGGCCCTGCCATCCCCTCTGGCTCCTAACGAACCCCCGTAGCAGCCAGGCAGCAGAGCGCCTCGTAGAAATATTTGAGCACGGCGAGGAATCCGGGCATCACTTGCCTCAAATCCCATGGTCCCATGTTTCCAACGCCTAGGAGATACGGTTGCACCTTCAAGTATGAAGGGCAACACTTGCTTCGCTAGTGGGGAGCAGAGTAACTGCTGGGCCCAGCGCGTGCGGCCCCACGTCACGGATGTGCCGCCTCACTGCAGAAGGCTCCAGTCAGCAGCGGGGGCACACGGAGATCCTGCAGGATCTGCGTGGGCATGGAGGACCCATCCGTGTCTCTGTGCGGGTGCAGGTGACTTCTGGAGCTTCTCGAGCCCGCGGGGATCTGCTCCCTTCCTCTCTGTACAAGGTAGATCACGGATGTTGGCTGCTCTGGCTGCTAACCTAAAATCTGGTGCTGGGTATTTTACTACCATGTGAGAAGCACACCCCTAAAGAATTTAAAGTCTTGGGGTTTTTTCCTTTCTTTTAGAGGCATCGTCATCTTGACCCAGAACTCTAGGTTTGAACCTTGACGTGTGCAAAGGATAAAACTCTTGGCATCCCCTCTGCAATTCCAAAATCAAAAGCACCATCAAAAGTGGTGCAGTAAAATAAGCCCTTGCACTTCTGATCATTTTTCCTGCAACAGCTCCGGCTGCGTTCGGTGTTACGTGGCCCCGGGGATGTGCTGCTCTCAACAGACACGGCTTTGCAATGCAGAGGGCAGGACAGGGTTTGTTGTCTTACTGCATCCACAGGGAAACAAATAGGAAAGAGATTCACACTTCCTCTAAGGGAGGGGCTGAAATAGTTTAGATTTTAAAAATTAATCCAACTTCAAGACAATGCCTAGAGAGATTCTTAATTGACTTTAACCTGCCATGAATCGAAAGAAGAGATCCCACAGGAAGGCTTGGGAAGACCAAAGAAGGGAACCCCCGGTAAGCTGGCAGCCCAGCTGCTTAAACACAACGTTAACTTCTTTCTGTTGGACATAACACACACACACGCACAGTGAACAGATTTCTCATCATTATTTTTGAGACTGTCAGCATGTTTACAGACAGTCAATCACTGGGATTTAGGAGAAAAACTAAGACGTTATTTGAAGTCCAGGAAGAACGCAAAGGCTGGTTCACAAACGAGGCAGCACACTGTCATAAGCAAAACAACCGCAAAAGAGAGTTTCTCCGACACCTTCCCTGCCTGCAGAGAGATCTCAGCATTCCAAGCTGTGTGCCTGCCAATGCCTGTACAGGAACTCTTCGTCTCTCGTCCCGCTTTCGTAAGGACTTTCTTTGGGTTCAGGAAAGTCACCTGATTTTTTTTTTCTGTCTCAGATTTGTCAATTGCAAATGAGGAAACTGCCCATCTCCCTCTCAGAGGAAAGCTATGAGAACTAATTAGTATCTGAATGTGCTTTCAAGAGGGTAACTAGTACAAAAATCCTTACTGCTTTTCTCTTTGGATTAAAATGTTATCATATTGGATCTGGACAGAGTATTTTGATTTCTCTTTAAAACGATCTTACTAAGCAGAAAAGGGACATGGCAGCTCCCATTTACAGGTCACCTCAGGTCTCCTGAACCAACTATGCCCCAGGGTTTTAGTGAACCTCAGGAATTCCAAAAGCAAAGCACATTGCCCTTAGTACATAAAAATGCTTCTGATTCACAGAATGACACAAATGTACAAGAAAAAAGGATGTCTGATTATTTTTTGTAACGGATGGCTTTTAGATGGACAGAATACACTTACGCATTTCTTAAACCACCAAACAGCAAGTGATTTTTAACAATGGGCTTGTGTGAAGTGCTACTTGTTTATCAAAAAGACTCAGAAAAAGAATTTCAGGGGTTGAACTCTCACTGCGTTTTAAGTCCTGAACAAAGAGTAAGATGCTGTAGCTGCACAAGTGTGTGCTCCTTCATATTGTGGGAAGGCAGCCTGTCCAAACTGCCCATGCTCTGAGACACGAGCCTATCACAACTTTTTCATACTTCAGATTAATAAAGTCATAGGAAATTATATGACATTTAGAAATAAAACGAATAAAAAAGGAAAACAACAAGACTTTCCGAGCAATGTAGCTTCCCCATGGAAGTCGGTGTCACAGTTTGCCTGTTTAAGCAATAAGGAATAACATGCATGCAAGCTAGGGCACAGTTAAAGGTGTACTTGCAATTTATGAAATTAGCACCTCCATTAATTATGACTGCTAATGAGATATTATAACTGACCACGTGAACAATCCTAGACATACGTGCAAACATAGGTGTTCAAAGAAATGATCACTGAAGATCATGTAAGTTAACCTGTTTTACTTCCCACTTGCACGAAGAAAGATTTGTGGTTTTGCATTCCCTCTCCACCAGTACAGACCGGCCTTCTTTTCTTTGCTTCCCAGCTTGGAAAAGAGCCATGTATCATTTATAGACTTCCGAGGTTTGGTAGAGCACTTTCCGAGGACCACTTTGGAAAATGGTACCACATTTCAAGCCAGAGGGATGAAGATATAAGCCTTTAGAAAAAGGCCAACAACCAGAGTGGTCATCAATAATTCTTGTTTAAATGTACTACCAACATAACCTAGAGTGTTTCAAATAATCGGAGTATCTCACTATCATGCATGGGATCTACAGTCATTATATCTCCTAAGCTAGAAAGGACTTAAATTTCTGACATTAACCAAACAGTAGACAAGGAACCAAACCCAAATCATAGCAAGAACCTCCCCACCAAACCCAAACCCACGGAATTTAGCTATTTCAGAAAGCAAAGGTATGCACATCCAAGTTTTTATTCTGTGGAGCTCATTGGTTTTGAAATCACAAGCATCATCAATAGGTAAATGCACAGGCTGATCTCATCTAAGAGCTACGGGTTCATCTGCTGGGTACCTTACAAAATAGCAGAGATCAGTCCTGCCTGATGCAAACGTTAAGTCATAAGAATAACATTATGTAATGTGCAACAAAATGTTAATTTCCAAGAAGGCAAAACTAGTGGGTTTTTTTCCTGGAAGCCCGGTGATATTCTAGAAAACATTATACACACAACAAGATGGCACAAATGAATTAAATATTTTTAAAGACATTTTTGTATGTTATGCCATTTTCTTTTATATTTTGTTTCACTAGTTGATAATCTCAGAGACAAGAAAAACCATGCTGCTGGTGAAGTACTAAATCACACCAAAAGAGCTAAGGTTTTTAGATGAAACAAGAAGCTGATTACACATGCACCGAGTATACCAGTCACTAAGCGTTTCTGGATTGTAGGGATAAGATACTCTCTTTGCTTATTACTGCCTTCTTGATCCAGAGATTTAAGCAACTGTTTTCAATTAGTTGTTTTTAAGCTAGTAAAACTACATCCATAAAGACATATTTATAGAACAACTTAAAACTAGAAGAATTAAAACGACTACAAAACTGATGAAATCCATTCCCCCACCCCTCCAGAATCATTCACTGACCATTAACGAGCAAAAGCACTGCAATTTTAAGAATTAATCCACTGTTGCAAAATTAAATCAGATACACTAGGAGGGATAATGACAAACTGGTGGCTCCAGCGTTGTCAGTTTGCGGGTGATACAAGTTCAAGTCGTCTGTGCTAGTGGCCACTCTGTTGGAACAAACATGAACATAAAAGGTAACATTAAAAGTGCAGCAGCACCAACTGAATCAATTCTGTTGCTGAGGATGCCGACTCGTAATAAGTGGCATAGGGTAAATATCGCATTTTACAAATGATCTGGCTAGTTCCAAGACTGCCAGACCTCAGTGCATGGAAATAAAGGAAGACACAGTAATGAAAGTAAATGAGAGTCGATACTCATTTCCCTCTAAATTCCTGAACACAAGAGCCCAGCAGTGTGGCTTTGCTACACATGACTGCTTTCGTCCCCCTTAACCTATGATGAAGATTCTGAGATTTACAAGAACAAAACCGAGCTTTGATAGTTTCCATCCGACAGTTGCTTAAACAAAATTTGCCGAAAATGCTCTGCAGCATGTGACTACAAATACTTGCAGGATGAGTCGCCTTATCTCTAGTGACAGAAGAATATGCAGCAATGGCAGAGGCTTCCCCCCCCCCCAAGCCTGCTCAGAGATGGCTGGAGCCACGAGCAGGCACGTCCGCTCCTCTGTCAAAGCCAGAAGCATCATTAATCAAGTATCTACTAACGTCTATATTCTATACCTGACTAGCCCCAGGGCTAGCTCTAGTTGGAGGCACAATAACTGGTAAGGGAAGTGCCACAGCCATGGTGGAGCAGGGGCAGCACGGCAGCCGTGCTCCAGCCCTGCCTCCTCCTGCCGCAAAACCCGGCCAAAGAAGCTCGAGTCCACCTGGCATCCTAAATTTCAACTTGCTACACATTTTTACAAACCCAATTTGTTCCTACCTAAGCACATCATGATGAAAACTCTTAAAAGCACATTAACAGTGGGGTGACTTTAAGATTCACATACATCATTTAAACATACGTATTTTATACATTTAACGTCCTTCAGAATCAGGCCATAAATACAGATGGATATTACAAAGCATGAACCAGCATCTCAGCTTTCTCCCATCACAGCGCGGCCTTCACCTGGGCACCCTGCACCACGGGCGATGGGTGCTGTGCCCAAGAGCGCCCCGCGCCCCGCAGCCGCCCCGCGCTGCACCGCAGGTGCAGGAGACGCTCCAGGACAGCACGTGAATCTCACAACTAATGCACGAGGCCTCGCAGCGAAGCGTGCGAGAGATTTTCTTTTCCGTGTCTCTGACTAGAGCCTGCAGCTTACATTTGCTTCACATGCTGAAGAAGCACGTGCTACGTAAGGAAATTTTAGAAATTATTTTAGGTGAATTAACCTATAGAGTTACACGCAGGGTCTAGTCTTAGGGAAGCTCTTCTACCCTGAAGCAGCAAAGTGCCCTTTACTGGCTATGCAGTACCCTGCCTGTCCCCAGACATGCAGGATAAAAATATACTTGTTTTACATCTGCATCCTGCCCATCCTGACAGATCAACAGTAACCAGCAACTGGCAGCTGAAATCTTCTGCTGAGCCTCGGAGAGCAGTGCCAGCCGTCGCGGTGGCCCTCTGCCCTGCCTCCGCCACCACCTTTTGATCTCGGAGAGAAAGGGCAAAGCTGGGTACCAGCGCCTGAGGGAACCTGAGGTACCCTCCCTCCTCACGAGCGAAATGGAAATGAAGGAAAGGAGACGGTAAGAATTCGAGTAGTGACAGAACCCGTGCAGTCGTACACTGTTTTCTGTTCCATGACGTTAAAGAAACAGAAAGCGGTAGGGATGCAGTCATCCTTTAAATCTCTCTGTATAGATCTTGCTATAGTCCAAACCTGCTCGGATAGGCAGATCGTTACATACTTACTGAAATCACATAATGCACCCAGATGAAGATGCATAACTACATCAGATACACCCTTTTGAATGAATGTGGCTCTGATTTCTAATTGGTTTTCATCTTGCTTACAACATGTTAAGAAACAAGATTAAAAATATTACATTTTTGTTAATGGGAAACTCGGTAATAACAAGGGTAGTCCAATGCCTTTTATTCACACAAGTGTGTTTCTGCACAGTAAAGGATGGCTCCTGTAAGAAAAAGTTACAGGATAAAACCAAAAGCAAAGTTTCATACAATTATATCCAAACTGGCAGAGCAAAACTATGAAACAGAAGTGAACATAAAAGCAAGTGAAATAACATGAACAGTGAAGCAGTAAACAATTTTGCCTAAGGCACAACACTAATGCAAGACTAACTTCAAAGCATCAACTGAACCAACAAAGGTGACAAACAATATGCATAATAATAAACTTAAACCAGCACTCGCTCCCTCTTCTTCCCTTAACCAAGAGCAAACCCAACAGAAAGGCACACCACACAGCATCACCGCTGTCGTGAAGCACACCACAGCCGCGTGACAAGTCACTTGCTCTCGCAGGACGAGAGGTGGGAAGGGAAGGAGAAGCGCAGAGGGATAAACACGCTGAGCTCTTGTTAACGGCTCTGAGGCCGGTGACACGCCAGGTACACCGAGCCTCTAGAAGACGGCTGTCTCAGGTCATTAACAAGCAGGTAGGTATGTATCTAACCCTGGGGTGGTATAAGCTGTATAGATACATAATGCACGCAGTGTAGAAAACTTCACAGGAACATATAGCTGATTATAAAGCTCTCCCACTTAAAAGTGTGCTGTCAAACAAATACTGCTAATTCTGTAATTCCAAATACGAGGTTAGTACATTTTAGAAATTTCTGTTTTGATAGTAACTTCTGGAATTTAAAACAGACAATCCCCAGGCAAGTTCTGGTCTTGCTCATAAAACTCTTTAAACTCTTTTTTTTCATTTTATACATTGGACAAAGTATATAAACTAGATTACAGCATTTTGGCTACAAGTTTCTTCAAATAAACTAGGCTGAGACGTTACGTTAAGGGAAGTCCACCACATCAGAAGCTTTATTCTGCTTATTTTTGACCCCCCTAATTGTAAATTTATAATGAGCCTCTTCCCCAGTAAGCTGACTCAGGGAAAAAACACTCTGAAAGGCATCAGCTACTGATGAATTATTTTTATTAATTAAGTTAGAGAAACAAAACCTACGGTGGTTTTCAGTGCTGCAACTCACAGCAGAGCCCACAAGCTTCAAGGCAGAAAGAAGTGTGAAAGTCAGAGCTCTTCTCTGAACGGCTTCTCCATATACCGAGGGGCTGAAATTCCATCGACAAGGGGGTTTTCTCTCTCCCTTAACCTAAGGATTTGGTCCTTTGAACAGCTGCTTTGGACTTAATAAAGCACCACAAAAGCCACTGCCTCTACTGCATTAAAAACTGAAATAATGGGTATTAAGCAGAAGTAGCTTTTATAATACACTGATATTTAAGTAGTTCAGCTTGTGATCGGGTTTGTTGAAAGAAGAATAGATAGAAGAATAGAGTTAGGAAAAGCATTTAATCCTGGCAAGTTTCAAAGATCTTTAGATTTTCCTTTTCAGTTTTAGTAGCCAAGAGATTCAAGTTTTAGTTTTCACTTAGGATTTTAGACTGAGGACGTTGAGGACAATTCTCCAGATTTAGCACGTTTGTGCGTTTCCCCGCAATAACCGGCTGCGACGGCTCCCACTGCACGAACCTCGACGCACCGGGCTGCTCTGCAGGGCACGCTCTCAGCCCCAGGAAACCACGCCAAGGAAGGTGGGGGTTCACTGCTGGGGATTGCTTCCTTTAAACATGCAGTAGATGGAGCAATTCATAAGATTTTTCAAGAAAACTTTGGGATTCTCTTCATTTAAGCCAGAATCCTCTTTGAGCAGCAATACTTTATATAACGAGCCCTATTTATAGCCTGCCTCTTCCTTTGGCCATTGGCTCTTCTTCCGCTTGCCCACTTACCAGTTTAGCTATTTTATCCAGTCTCACATGCCTTTTATGGAAAGAACTGAAATACCTTAATTTTGCACATGCAATGGAACAGCGGCTTATTCACACAGTCAGGACATGCTTTTTCATGCAATGCTGGTTACCGGAAAGTTTAACTTTTGTTAAAGAGGATAGAAACAAAACAAAACAGGAAAGGGGGTATTTTTCTTACTTACTTCAAGTGTACGTATTTTTGTAATTTTTTTTTCCCCTGTGACACAGAATAGATATTCTTCTGGGGGAATGCAAAAAGAAACACTTTTTCTGAGGAAGTCATGGAAACTGGTAAATTGAAGACACAAGCCCTCATTGAAAACCTATAATTTTTAAATTAAATTTACATGTCAGTGGATCTTTTGAGCTTCATCTGTATGTTTTTTTATAACGTACATTTCTACTGCTTTTTCCCATGGGTATTACGCACTATTTCTAAACCGGGATTACTCAAGTTGAAGTGTGATAAAGGGCACATTATAGTTATATTAAGCAAAACGGGGAGGAGGAAGCTTTTACATAGTCCAAAGAAAGCAGTGCTCAGAGCCTCATTTCTGCTAACAAGCAGAGCAAGGCAACCAGTCAGCTAGAAACTGCTGCTATCAAATCAATGCTTTGTCTTGAGAAATAGTGATTTATTTCATCTTTTGTTTTGTTTTGTTTTCTGCTAAAAAAGACAGGTTGTTTTCTTAAAAATCATTAACTCTTGCTCTGGGGTTTTATCAGCAACATGTGGCGAGCAACAAAACAGAGCAGAAAGCTCTGTACTGTACATTAGCGCAACTTGTACGATTACTCTTTGGAAGAGCTAACAGAGGAGAAGAGGGGATTTCTGAACACAGCTTGGGTTACCATCTCATCACGCTGCTCTTCCCAGTGGTTTCACAACCATGTTGTTATTCTTCGCAGCTCACCCGAAAGATGCAGGAACTTGCTTAACTTGCACCGTCTCCACAGTGCCCGGCCCAAATAAGAAGTACTTGTCAACAGTGCTGCAGCCACATAAACAAGCAGCAGCTGGATGAGAAAAGGAGGGCATGTCAGCTCAGAGCGGCAGAAAAGGTTTTTCACAGCAGCTATTTGCAACCCTCCAAGGAGCTACAGAGGCTGCCCATTAAAACCCTGTTAAAACACTTCTGATGTTGTCAGCAGTGGAGAGCTGAAATAGCACAGTGATCACTGAGATGCTATCTGCCTCAAGCAGTTCAGTGGTACTGTCAATAATATGAGCAAGAAGGTACAAGATGAGCAACAACCTAATTCCTACATCAAAATTTCATAAACTCTCTCAGCTGGTAAACACTAGAGATGTGGGCAAACACAGGACAGCCAGTAAACCACCCAGAAAAGATGACCTTTGGTCTGGAATCTTTCCCAAAAGCTTTGAACCTTTAAGTTAATTTACACTTTGAAAGCAAAGCTGCGTAATGGCAAGGAGAAAGCAGGAGGAAGGAGGTGACGGCTCTCCCGTCAGTGCTCGTAAATCTGCTCCCCAACTTTCCGCTTCTGACAAAGCCCAAGGATAAGCCACAGCAACACTTTCAGGGATATACACTTCCAAACATCCCCTATGTATACCTGTAGTTTCTCCCCACTTTTCTCTGCTTTGATTTTTTGAAAGCACTGACTCGGTAGCCGTTCCTTGGGGTAGTTTTTGCAAATACACTCCTATAAATATAGTCCTAGATTTTGCTACTTCTCTGCCAGGAGAGCGGTGCCTTGTTTGAAAGCAGACCTCCTGATGTGCCAGGGTACTAAACTGTGAGTAATGATAGCAGAATCATTTACTTCTCTGCTACTCTGTGCTCATGAGTAAGTACTACTCACAGTGAATAATGGCTAGAGAAGCAGGGCCAAGGTGAAGAGTTATTTATAATACAGTAGCCAATGAGTAAGTGCTTAGCTATGAATTTACTGCTCTGGCTACAATTTCATGAGAAAATGAACAGAGCTAGCTTTTGGTTTTCCAGTTTTAAAAGCTATACACCCACTAAAACCTAGTAAAAATAATTCAGGATGGACTGGAGTAGTTATTTATAAAGCAGCCATGACAGAGATCACGTGCATCTCAGCTATATGCAAGATAATCATAGATGCTTTAGTCTCAGATACTGCCCTCAGAATTGCCATGGCAGTCAGTGAAACTCCTCGACTTGTCGTCTTAAACCAGTATCAGATGCTTCCCCCTCTTTATGCAATAAATACCCACTGCAGAGAGCCAAAAGACAGAGTTCGCTGGAAATGAAGCAAAGAATTAGACTGTCATCTGCTCAGCAGTCCTGGGTTTAGAGGTCAGAATATCTGTCTACTTTTTAATACGAAGTGACTGTACTAACTGTCTTTCAGAACAAGTTTCTGTCAAGTGTACCCTGGATTTGCAGAAGACCCAGCATGCTTAGGAACATATTCTAATTGTTTCTATCAGCCCAGAATGAGGCAAAGGTTATTTCTAGGGATGCACTGCTGTCACCCAAAGTAGTAATAACATATTTGGGCATACAGAAAAATCTGACCAGGAAAACACTGGGACAACATGATCAAGCTCACCACTCTTCTGAATTTCCTACACAGAAACATACCCTTTCCCAGTATGCCCTGCAGAATAATTGGGTATTTTCCAGTCCCCACATTACAGGTCATGACTTACTGGTGCAAATTTGGATTCTGCTGAGGACCTGCTTATCGACTGAAATTTGGATGGCATGACACAGCAAGAGACTTTGGCTTGCCATTGCATATTTGAATGTTGGTTTATAGAAAAGGACTTATGTTTTAGTTCAGCCAGCATTTTACCCCACAAGGACATATGGCTCAGATTTGTGATGGAAAAACACAAGAAGTAATGATTCTACAGGACTGCAATTTATTTCAGAACTGTAAACACGGGAGGGATGGCTTCTTAGGCAATTTTTAAAACCAACTGCTAGTTTTACTATCTGTTGTGCTTCCAGTTTGCAGAGTGCAAGGGGTATATTTTCACCTTGACGTACAAAGAGTTGCGCATGAAAACTACGCTCTTCAATTTTTCTTCAGGGAGTTGGTGTTAGCTGCATTATTTCAGTGCTGCTGAGCTCGTTGCAACTGGCCTAACTTTACCTTGGTAGACAATCACTGAACTCAAGTCAGAGCCATCTGAAAAGCCTAATTAGGCACTTCTGCAAATCCTAAGTATCTTGTACGTTTTTGTATGTCTTATGATTTTAGAAAGCTGCCTTTCCCCCCTCCTTATCTAAAGGAAAGTTAAAACAATTCAGTGTTAGAAAGAAGGGATACGAAGAGTAATGACAGTCTTATTTTGCCTGGTCTCACGAGCCTGAAGTTAAATACCTGCCTTTGTACAACTGTTTCCCTTCTTTTATTAGCTAAATATTGTGGCACCGTGCAACTAGAGCACAAAGAATAAAATTACAACAATGTGAGATGAGTGTAACTTTTACAAGAGTCAGATACCCCTAACAACCCAGACAGTCAATAACCCAGCACAAATTAACTCTGGCAAATAATAGGTGTGTTGACCCTAAATTCATGAGGCAATAAAACCTACCAACAGCCAGTTGTTTTAAAATACTCAGGCACTTCCCAAAGACAATATAGTTTTTGTTTGTGAGCAAGAAGATCGTTAATTAGGAAAGCTTTTAAAAAAGGCTTTAGTATCATTAGCAAAAACTAATAGGAAAATAAATTAACTTACAACATCTGACACCAAGTGGGGGAAAAAAAAAAGAAAGGCATTAAAAACCCGAAGCTGTCTAACCAGTCCATGTCCCGAGGACCGCATCCCGCAGACCCACTTCTCCACAGACTTCCATAACCACAATAACAAAATTAAATTTCCTCCCTTTCTTATTGCATTTTGAGTGAGAGATGCATTGCTGTGAACGCAGATCTGTCGTATGGTGGAGTCACAGCAACATAATTTGAACCAACTCTGTTCATCTCTTTAACTCCACAACAATGAAAATACACTTGAAAACACAAAGCCATCACCTGCTCTTCCAAATTTGTTTTCTTTCTGAGAGCTTTTTAACACTAGCAGAGCTCCGGTGAAGTTGCTGTCCTGTGGTAGGTGCAAATTCTTATTTCTTGAAGGAAAACACATTTTCTAATTCTTTTGAGAGTCTGTTTAAAAATGCAGTATGTTAAAATAACACACCATGAAAGTTGCCCCAAAATATTTTATGGCTTTGAATAAGATTCTCTTTTCCCATTCCCCTGGACGCTTGCTAAGAGATGCCGTAATTAGTCTGCCAATCATTACACACGAAGGAGTGCACATAATGAAATTGTCCACTATTTCAACCATGTCAACTATAGAATTATGAAAGATTTATACCTACTTCCTATTGAAATTATTTAGTAAATGCCACGTAGCACAGCAAAAAACACGGCATGTTACTGAGAGGGAGTCAGGCTCAGTGCAGAGCTCTCAAAACCAACGGCCAACGAGAGCAGACTCTGCAAGCAAAGTGTTTATATGGCCATAAAACCATACGGTGACAGAACATAATTTTCTGTTTTTCTAGAAAGAAAGAAAATACAGAATTTAAATCTTAAAAAGGAAGTTATAGAGAAAGTAAAATGAAATATTAGTAACATCAAATTTGGGAAAATGAACTGAGACCATTAAAATGCACTTGTAACTGCAACTGCTTGCTAAACCAAACCTGTGTTCTTGGACAGATTGCTTAATTTAAGCAGAAGATGTACTTTCCTCTTAGCTTTTGCTTCAAGCTTTCTTTCTATGAGAAGTCAAGTAATTAACTTGCCAAGGGAAGAAATTTTCCTCTTCAATACCTTTACATTTGTGTAAAGCAAAATTATACAAAATGCTGACGCAAGCCCCAAAGGGACAATACTCGTGCTGTACAGCACACCCTTGCCTAGACCACCTTAAATCCGCCCATTGCCTATGCCTGGCTCCAGATCTGGACATCCCCGTGATGCACCAGGGCCCAGTGTCTGCCTGCTGGGATGGAGTTTATTCACAGGAAATATGAAGGAAAAATTCACGCTCAGCTGCTTAATGAGAACTGACATTGCATCTCCAGAGAGAGAGAAACTTTGGATGTCAGGCAGGTTAGCATAGGGCAAGCAGACGGTCAATAAAATATTCAATAAAGTACTCTGATATGATAGATCTAATATTGTGGAAAAAGCCAAAGTTACTTTTTTGATAAGAAAACAAGTTTAAAACAGTGGTTAAGAAGGCCTATGCAGTATCAACCTCCTAAAACTTGAAGATAGTTGCAATTAGTTTTTTTTGAACTTGTTACAAAAGGTAAAAGCAAATAGAGGCTCATGTAGCACAAGATGTGCTTCTGCGGACATGCAAAGCAGGTCATGTAGAACAAGTGCTCATACCGTTTTTTACAAAATCTCTCCAGAATAATTTTACAACTAATTTTTAATTAAAAAAAAAAAATAAAAAAATCCACCGAGCGCACTAAAACACACAATGCTCAGGGGAACAGGCACAAACCTCACCTAGTCTGGACCACAGCAGAGCGTGTGCTGACCCGAGCGACCCGGGAGCAGCCCCAGGTGCTCCAGCATCAGCACTGGAGTCCCAGGGCCGGCTTCCCTCCTCCACAACAGGATCTAACCTGCTGCTGATATTTCCAAGCAGGATTCCTACTAGATTTCTTCTCTGAGCAACTTTTCGCGATAGCTCTTTCATGCCCTGCTGTCGGCAACTTCTTAAATTTTCCTCCCACCTCACCAGATTGAAGTGTTTGGTAGGAAAACCCTGGAGGGATCAAGAAAGCACCAGGCCATACGCAGTGAATCCCTGCAATCATTCTAATGAAGCTAAATCTTTGAGTTTACATGAAAGGAAAATTAAATCAAGCGCTGGAGTGGATTGGAAAGAAATATACCAGGAGATGGATAAAGTTAATCACGTTTAGTTAAGACTAATGCTGACCTACTCAGGCTTGCCTTGGAGATCCTTTATACTTACTGTAAGTTTTATCTGTATGGGAATACAGATGCACACAGAGCCGTAGCAGCTGCCCTGAATTTCTGCAGTGCTTTACATCCGCAGACTGTAGGGAAAGTACCACTTCATCCCTGCAGCACCACTGCTAAATATCGCGGATAGAAACACAAGAAGCCGGGGCTGGGGATCACCACTCGGGGACTCCTGAAGCCTGGCTCTGTCCTTTAAACCCCACAGGCAGTAACAGGTTTAATAGGCAAGTCGGGGAAAAACTCCCTTCACCTCAGCGAAATGATGACAGCAACAGTTCATTCTCACAGTATACCACTTCCTGTCACTCTTCCAAAGGGAGTCTGGGATTTGATTGGGACGTTCCGCCAGGCAGGAGGCTCCGTCCCGAGCAGCCGCGTTTCACAGAGCTGCACCTCACGCTGCGGGGCCAAGAAAGCAGCTACGAGCTCTGCGGGCAGCTCTGCGCAGACCAACCAGCAGCAGCCTGCTGCTCTACACAGAGCAAGAACTTCCTTCTTTCTTCCACTCTCTAGAAGAAGATCTCGTTTTGTCTACACTTTATCTTGGGGCCCAGAACTTGAAAGGAAAATTACTTTTAAGGGAGGAAATGGCACAGGAATTCCGACAGTCATTACATTGTTGTGTTTTGTTGGGGTTTTTTTGTTTTTGTTTTGTTTTTTTTTTTAGTTTTATCTCTCACAAAGATCTCAACCACATCTCCAGCACGTGATGGTAGGAAAATGAGAGACTATTAAAATGAACAGAATAAATTTCTTGTTACATTCAGCCATACTAATACAGCAACTACTTCTTTTTTTTTTCCTCCTAACATAAAATTGTATCTTCAAACAAAAGGTATCCAGCGTTTTGACAAAACCCCACAATGTCGTCTCAGACACACGATGGGGAAGAGCTACGTGGCCTTGGACAAGAGGGTGGCTTGCAGCAGCTCTGCTGTGAAAGCCGAACGGTTGGCACGCACAGGCTGCTGCGCGTTTTGGAGGACGTATCCAGTCCACAGGCCACCAGTTGACTACCGTAGTTCTATCTGATGTGTATAATTTAAGATATTGAGTTGTATTTCCCAAAATGTTTACTTTCATGCAGTGCTGAAGCAAATGTATTCCTTTAACTGATTCTGCTTTAACTGATATCAGCTACACAAACTACACAGTCTCCTGATGAAGGAGCAAAAGATTAGGATATGAATCTGTCAAGTTTGGAATATTTTTTTCTGTATAGCTCCGTTAAACGACTGAAGACAATAATGCTTCAGTATTTTCTGAGAATAGCTCATTTGTTCTTTATTTCAGTGTTACAGAAAAGATTATTTGCAACTATTCACTTCCTTACAAAATATTCAGATTCTTCAATGAAAAGAGTTTCCCACATTGTGTAGCCACCCACACAGCTCCATTTGAAAGTGAATGAAAAGCTGTGCTTGATGATGTTGAATATGTTAACCTCTTACAGTTCTCCAGCTCTGGTGAGCCACTTTTCTTCTGCATCTGCACAAGGAAAAGTGTTGAACACAAGCTAGATTCTGTTGATTACGTACAAATAAAGACACCAAAGGCATCAGATGATTATGACTGAAGCAATTTCTTAAGATCATAATCTGTATCTGAAGTTGTTTCATTTCTTGCAAACTAAACCCAAATTTAAGCTTGCTTGGAATGAATTGTAATGTGTAACAGATCATAATTAGTAATGGATATGAAACATTTTCCATTCTACTTTAGGCTACTGGCGTCAGCTTAGACCAGTTCAAACTCAATCAGAAGCCATTACCATTTAATGACTAGTTAGCGGTCTATGTGACATAGCCTAGTGGTTTAAGTGTCTTCCCTAATCATACATATGACCATCGTCATAATTAGCACTCGCGACATCAATCTCAACAGAGACTAGGGATAACGGCTGGCAGACATGAAGCTCAGCGTACATGAACCAAAACACTGAATGAACATCCATTCCAATCCTTATGTCCTTTTAGGAGAGCGTAATCTGCACCATACTGCTGCTTTTTGGAAAGTCACCTTTGCTTATAACCACCTTGACACCCCAGCAAACTCCCGTTTGATGCCCCAATCAAGGACAGAAGCAGTGAGACTGCTCTCCCTTTGCAGGACCCACTGCCCCAGAGTGCTCAGGGTGAGGGCACACGTGGGGGGCAGGAAGCCAGTGGGGTACAAGGACCTCAGGTTGAGTGGTGCCAGAGAAATGACATCTCCCAGAGTAGCAGCTCCTTTCTAAACCAGTAAAATCTCCTGTTTGCTAACTCATGTTTACTAAACGCCTCTAAACCTGAAATACATCTGAGTTTGTCCTCTCTTGCACGAGCACATCTCTGTACGCCTGCCCACCATGCTGGTTCCTACAGATCCTCAAACATTCAGAGCTCCACCACGTGCCTGCTGTGCAGCTGACAGTCAGGCCATGAGCCTGGTACCTCTCCACCAAACAGGGGCATGAATTACCTGGAGCGCAGTATGAACACATCCAGAGTGTTCAAATAATCCAAACACACTAAACCACTCCCCTTGCAATTTGACTAAAACACGCTGCAATTGCACCATTCTGCAAATCTCCTAAGCACGACACATGACTCGGGCATCAGCTCTTTAAAACCTCCAGCATTTCTTCCCCCATTTTCCTCATTTCCTACTTGCACATCTCTGCCCCGTGAATCCCAACGAGGTGTATGAGGCTTAGGCCAACATATCACTTTTCCCTTCCCGTCATCCCATTTCACCGCGAAATCTGATTCTTCCATCTGTCCCTTCCTCCTCGCCCCATCTGGTGAAGTTCAGCAGTTGCATTAATACAATCTGATGCTCCAGCAAGCGCTCACATCCACACCGCATCTGCACTGCAGCATCGTGGCTTGGCTCCTTTAAGAGATCACTAAAAGAGATGTTGGTACATTGAAGAAATTCAGAGGACGGAAAGGACAGAAAGAAAGGAAGGACAGAAAGAAAGGAAGGACAGAAAGAAAGGAAGGACAGAAAGAAAGGAAGGACAGAAAGAAAGAGTTGCTCTTCTTTTGAGAGCTGGCTGGAATGGAGAGCTATCTTCATAAATAGACAGGAAACAGAAAAGACTAATGTTGGGCAGATGACAGATCCCTGAATTCAGTTAACTGGCCTTCAAGATATGAACTGTTCTATTAAACATAGAGGCATTATGTTGGTCATCCACTTTAAGCCCAAGAGTGATTAAAATGCTGGCAGAAAATAAAAACTGGCTATTGAAGAGCTTGCCCTGAGGTCCTAATTTCAAATCAAATTTTACAGCGCCGCACAGGAACAATGGCAGCCCAGTACTCCAAGTCTTCTTTTTGTCACTTTGTACAAAGAAACCCCCTCAAACTCTCTCAAAGAACAATGGCCCCTCTAGATTCGCAACTACGCCAAGAATGGGCTCAAACCATACAAAAACACATTTTAAAAATACATTTTACACTGCCCTTGACATTTGAGATAAATAGAAGCCAATGCATTGAAATTCCAAGTATTTTTTATATCCTTTCACAATGTGAATTTTTTATTTTCCCCAGTCTACTTGATCTTTGACATTCTGGCCTCTGCAAAAGAAGGACACAGCAGAGCAGTCAAAGAAATTAATTATGTAGATAATTGCATTTTATTAAAATGATTACTGTAGCAGAGAACTCAACAAATGACAGCTACACGAACCTGGCCCCCAGAAGAAATCAAGAGGACACAAACAGTTCATTTTTAATTGAAAAACTTCTCAGCTATTAACATTTAATTATCTGTTACTGATATATGGCACTAGTTTAATTAGCATTTTTCTATACGTTAGGTTTGCCTTTTAGTAAAAATACTTCTTAAAAGTTCTGCTGAGCTGCTGCAGATTCCCCGTTTCTACAGTCTGAGTTTATTTGAATTTGGCAGCTTGGATACAGACAGTTGTTTCCTAGTGAACAGCACACAAGACCATATGTTTCAACATTTAAGCAATTTAGAATCAGAGGTATAATTCTGAGTGTCCTTAGCAGAAATTGTACATTAAATACCCAAAGGATCCGAGCTCGACAAGAGATACAGCCTTTTTTAGCACTTTTCCCATAGCAACAAAACCACTCTACGCTACTTATATCATATACTCGAACCACAAGCGCGCCGAGAGCATTGGTGAGCTGACTGAAGTCTGCAGCCAGGCAGTTCAAGGGCTGCGTGTTTTCAACAGCAAGAGACAAGCCAGTATAGAGTTTTCCCTTTCTCTTTCCTGCACCTCTCTCCCATCAGGCAGGATTCATCCAGAATTGCCTCTGAAACACACCTACGGTCAGGATTCGCACCTCGTTTCTTGATTTGTGGACATCTACTTTGTAAGAAGACATTAATCAATAGCTTCTTTTGCCAACCAAAAATAAGGCCAAATACGTTGCTTGTGTTGTTCTTTTCATTTCTGGGACGATGAACATCACCACAACTATAGACTGAAATCATTATTTATTATTATAAAATCAAATGCCCTTGTGCTGGTTTGCCCACTCTGCTTTTCCTGGCATGAGATCACACAACCTCCAAACTGCACAAGAACATTTTAAAAGTAGGTTGAGAGAGAGAAAAAAACCCAACAAATCCTGAGAGGGAAAAAAAATATAAAAAAAATCACAAACTACATCGCTGAATCTATTATTAAGTCTTTACTGTTTTAATCACAACACCTGCAATAAAACCAGAATGAAAATGACATTCTGAAATTAAAATTTAGTGGTATTTCCCTCTTAGAGGATAGGCACAAACCAAGAAATCCAGCAGTTTATCAAATACCCTCAAGAATCTGAGAGAAGGCTTGCTCTTAAAAGCAATGGACCTAACCACGATCCCCCTGAAGTCACAAGCAACATTCCAGATCACGCCTTGAACACGGAGTTGCAGTTCTCGATCCCCAGGCAGAAAAACCTCAAGACCCATTTGTCACTTTTTTTTTTAACCACTTTTCTGAACATGTTGTGCTGCATAACAGCCACTTATTCTTCATTTTTTCACACTACCACTTTACAGAAACCTGAAACAGCAAATTTTCCAGAGGGGGAATGTGCCGTGCGGGATGCAAGACTGCCATGCGGCCCCTGCTCCCAGCAGCCAGGAACCGGCAGTCCCTCACACTGCTAACAAACAGCCTGCACGTCTGTGGGGCTGTAATGGACTCAAGATTGCTTTTCTTTTCTTCGGTTTGGGTTTTTTGGGGGGTTTTTTGGTTTTTTTTCCATCCCATCTGTGTATGGAAACTGAAGAGAGAGAGTATTCAAAAACATTTCCTTACAGCTTTTGTTAAAACACTGTCATTAAATAACAAATATTACATTACTAATTATAATTTCTAGACATAAAATATTTTCAAAGTCTTTTTCATCAATATATAAAGGTTGTTTTCACTTGGTGAAGGTTCTGTCTGTCATTTTTACTTGGTACTCTGGTACAGAAATTCACTTCAAATGCATGAGTGATTCTGAGTGATTAAAACAAGCAAACAAAACCTCCAGAAATAATTCCATTTGTGGGTATTTCCTTTAACAGCATTAATCATCTAAAGCATTTAAAAGGAAGATTTAGAATTATAATTCACTTGTATTTCACAGGATTAAAAATGCAATATATGTAATATAGCCACAGTATATAAATACAAACGTATCAAGAAGGTATTTTGACAGTATCCATTTCTGTTGTGGAGGAGTTCAGTGTCGACACCTTTGTAGATCATTTAAATTTTACTTCATCAATCTACTTCAGTGATGTAAAATCCAAAGAAAACATTTATTGTTCAGATAGGTCCAAAAATATAAATTCAGTGGGATATAGCTCAAAGAATACACACTGATCAGGACTGAAAACTAAGTATAGGTTTCTCATGTGGAAGTAGATTTCAAACTTCAAAACACCTAATAGAAGACACGATTTTCTATAAATTTCTTTACCTCTTGTATTATTAATTGCAAGTTAAAAAAAAAAGTAATTCAATAAACCAGCTAATTGTATTTCTTTACTCTGAAATATCAGAGATACCTGATATTTCAGAACAAAGAGTGGTGAAAGGGACTTTTTGTCGGCCAGTATTTTGTTTCGCAGTATGTCTCTCCTGCTGCTAAAACTAGCAGCATTTTCAGCAGAAACAATACGTTAAATGAACGTATGCTTTAAAAGGCAAGAGAGAACGGAAAGAAATGCCCACTCCTGAGAACAACTGGCTACCTGGGTGTGGAGGAGCCCTGCGGGCCCTTGTCAAAGCAGCCCAGGTTATTCTCGTCTCCTCTTTTTCACTAGAAATTCCATCCTGACCCCGAGAAACACTGTCATCAAAACAAGGACATTTCCATGAAACATATCTCCACTGCGAAAACATTTAATAAAAACGTTCCCATCCCATTCTAATTTTAATTTGCACTAAGTTTCAATGCAAAGAAACAGACACAGCTGTCTGATTTCCTCCTCCAAAGCACCCCGATTTTTGAGTTCCCTACCTAAAACATGAAATGAAATCTATGGGACTTTAAGGCACACGACGCAAACTAGCGTTTAGGAAAATTAAGCTTTAACTAACTAAATAAAATGCCACTTAAGTATTACTGGACTCTTTGGCTGTATCTAATAGCAAGACTACTAAATAAAGCCCTTAGAAGAAAAAATGCACACTGAGGGAAAATAGGATTGTTATTTTTAACACTGATAATTTTGTTTAAAAGAAGATTCCTTCCTGTGTTTCATCATTTTACGTTATGTTCTATTATAGAAACTAATGTGGGAAAAAAAGTTCAGAAAAATCCAGGCCCAGAATATTATGGAAAAAAGAACCACCAAACGTAAAGGTCCTGTAATATTTGGTATCTTTAGATTTTTCTGCACTGGTTCACATGACCCCCAATTTATTTTTAGAAAGGCAGCAATTCCCACTTGGATACGGTGCAATACCTTGTACCCGAATGTTGCTTTGCACAAATAAACCATAGAAAGTGTTGACTTAAAAATAAAACATTGGAAAAGGAGAAAGTTTTTTTTCTCTGTGAAAATTTCCGGAAAAGCTGTAAACAAAGGCAGGTTTGGCTCAGTGGCTGAGCAACTCTGTTGAGCTGTTGAGGATGGAGAACATATCAAACCTCACAGAGTGAGGAAATGTTTGTAAAACAGTTAGTAAATCATAGGCAGCAAGGTCACCATGTTTAACAGCAGGAATGACACTTTGCCAAAACCCCAGCTGTGAAAGGGCGTATGCGCACACGGGCTTGTCCCTCATTTATTCTTCTTCACATCTGAATTTTTTTTTTTTTAAAATATCTGTTTCTTTAAAAGCAGGGAAAGCGTACAGGATTCCAAACTGAGGAGGTCTGCCAGGACTGACACGCTCATCCATCAGATAATCTCAATACCTGGTTTTGTTTCACCAAACAGAACATAAGCCGTTAAAGCATCAAGAAATTCTCTGCAGTCTGAACGATTTCCCTACAGATTGATACCGACTGACCTTTTTATCTCAGGGACAGAGTTTTAAGTTCTTGCTGCTGCTCTATATTCACACGCACAAAAAAACTCCAACAATCTGGCCTCTCTGAGAACTGGCATAGCCACAAGGTAAAATTACACATTTTTAAATACAGACACTACAAACCCACGTATGAATACAGGGAGTTTAATTCATCTGATGCCAAAAAAACCAGAAATGATTATTTCAAGTTGAAAAGTTGTCATGAAATCACTTCATAATATGGAGAGATTTATAAAATGACTCACCTGCTACTGTAGAAATCAAACACCCTGCGGTGTGTCACTGGCAGGCAGCATATAGCAAAGGAAGTACTTAAGCACATACTTGACTTCAACTCCTCGCATGTTTGAAGTTAAGCATGTATGTAAGTGCTTTGCTGGACTGGGGCCTATACGCTGGAAAACGACGATGAAAAAAAATTTTCTTCCAAATGACTTAATATATTACATCTCTATTAAAATGTTGGGGTTTAAATCAGAGTTTATGACGAGGTTTTAAAGCGTCCTGTTCCTCTGTTCACTACATATGAGACAACGCAATCAGGAACTAGGGAGGAAAACTTGGTCTACAGCGATGAAAACAGGTTTTGCTTTTTGGGGAAGAAGCCATGGGGCCGAAAAGTGACATTACAGTTAGTACAAGCACAGTTGGTAGGCAAGAGATTAAATAAGAAATAATTTGATCAATGCCTGTTAAATGTAGGTACGAACTACAGCATGACATTAAGCCACTGAAGTCTAATACCAAAGTTACATGTCTTCTTGCTTCATACTGGAGGAAAAAACAGGAATAGAGAAATATTCAGTTGGGGGGGGGCAGTTTTTTCTTTTAAATTTTTTTCCATTTTGTACTATGAATCTTTTCTTTTGGTCTAGCTCTGCCGCTTTCTTTATAAACCAAAAGTTTAAGTTAAAATGACTCCTGAATCCAAACTCTACATGTCTTGGACAAACTCACAAGGCGGTTAAAATTTTTCAAATGGCTCTCCTCATCACTGGCCAAACCAAACCCTTCTACCTTAAGAGCTTTCTTGTGTTTTGGGGGCTTGCTAAAGATTTCGACTTTGCAAATGAAACTCACTCTGCTTTTAAATGCGCTGCTAGTCCTCAGCCCTGCTCTGAGAAGTACTGCAGCCACCGGTGGGCCAGCACAGAGGTCCATTAGCGGAGCCGTGCTGGGCCACCACGGAGAGCCCCGCTTTGTCAGCGTGCTCCGGTGCAGACGTGCATTTAAAGCTACGTTCCTAGGAAAAGGAAGGAAGGAAATGACTTTAAGCTACATTTCAGCTACTATTTTCACTGGGTTTGCCACTTCAAAACCAAAGATGACTACTAAGGAAAAATATTCCTAGTACCAATTTCATACAGAAAAGCACTGAAGAATAATTAATGAGTGAAGCTACATTTATAAGGGACTTCATAGGGATCAAGTAAGTTAACACAAATAATAAAAACTGAGGCCAACGGTATGTATAGGTACATGGCAAGGCACTAATTCTTCCAACCTGTATTTACAGAAACAGGAGTTTCTATATGATTATGATTGTATTTAACAAGAGCTCTACCAATCAACGTAACAGGAGGAAGAGGAAATTTTTCCTAAAGTCAAGCACCTGAAAAACACTAGGACAAGAGGGTTAGTTTAGCATTACGTAAACCCGAAAGTGACTTAAAATAATTAAACCACAGTAGTGCAACTTCAATTGTTTTAGCTATCTCTCTTTTAAGAAGAGAGACTCTTACTTAAATAGAAAATCCTACAGTGAAATGATGGACCTGACTACTAATTAACCAGTCCTGTGTGTTGAACATTTCCATTTGGTTAATCTTCTGGAAAGGAATTACTGTTTCATTTTATGAATTCTTCTTCTTTGCTCATTACACGAAGCTTTCAGCATATCTGCTACTGTATAGCTGACTTTTCTGTCTTTTCGTCTTTGGTCTTTCCTGTTCAAGTTCTGTTCAGTAATATGGATCAGTTGTGCTTTGCTGAGCAGTTCAATGAGATTAAATCAACAATACGTTTTAAACTGCCAGTACATAAGTTAAAATTTACCTCCCTTAATCCATTTTACGTGCTTCAGAATTGTACTCCAAGAACCAGAGATATTAATTAACAGACAAGATGTTTACCATTTAATTACTAAATTTCTAAGGAAAGCTTTTGCTACCTAATATTCTGCCACATCTTGTTTAATGCACAGCCCTTCCTTCCATTCCTGCATCTGAGACATTCTTGTGCCTCTGCTGTCACTGAGGTTTCTAGGGACCTATTCCAACTCACCCCATCTTAGTCCACAGGAAGAGGAATTTGTTTATTTGTTACCAACGAAGCTAAAACTGTACTGAAACATGCTTCAAAAGAAACTGATGGAGTTCAGAAATTCACATGAAGCCCTGTTGTTACAGATGGTGGTTTTTCTCTGTTGAGAAGCCTGCAGATTACTGCCACGGGAAGCTCGCATTCTTAGCCCAGCTACACATTTCCCTTGGACAGAAAACTGGCCTCAAGTAACATTTGCCTGCTTATTCCTCTAAGCACCAGATTTGTTACACTGAAAAACAAACATTCTTTTTTAGGTTTTGTAAGGTAGATTGTGTGCCCTGAAAGAGAAGTTTATTTGACCTGGATTCTGGACTTGAAATTATTCAAGCACATCCCATGGATGTTACCACAGTCTCAGATGCTTCCTACCAGTTACTTCATGTAATAGTACTTGAAATAGTTTAAATTTTCTCTCACCTCGGTTTCTCCTTCTGTCAAATGCTGTAAAGAAACAAATTTACAATACTTAGTTTTATCGTAGTGTTCCGATTATTATTATTTGTGAGGGTTTCCAGCAATAACAGTGCCATACTCAAACAGCATTATTCTTACGCATACTAAGTTTACAGACAACAAAAATTACAGAAGTATATCTGAATTGTTGTTTTGTAAACACAGATATCCTTCAATGCAGATGTCTTAATGACTACTTTTGGGTTTCAATGCAATGCATGCCTTAGTGTTTTAACTTGATACGCCATCACCATCTATTGCTTTAAAATTCTTGTCCTAGATCCCATTCAGATCTCTTATTTTACTGCGTTTCATTTCACAGAAACTGAACAAGTAGACACTTTAGAAAATGAACTCTGTCAAGACAGAATTCTAGCAACAATCTTTAGAAGAAATGACACTGCTTGGCTTTGACATTACCGTGTTCTCTTTCTTCCTCCAATGCTGAATTTTTCCACTGAGCTTACTCCTTTGCAGGTAGAGCTCAGCTCAAACACCCATCTCTGAACGATAACCCCTGATATCTGGTCTTCATAAGCACGCTTCAGAAAGACAAGA
Source organism: Sagittarius serpentarius (assembly GCA_034782735.1). Classification (NCBI taxonomy): domain Eukaryota; kingdom Metazoa; phylum Chordata; class Aves; order Accipitriformes; family Sagittariidae; genus Sagittarius; species Sagittarius serpentarius. Next base: position 3,275,473 of record JAVKLA010000084.1, on the reverse strand, counting down.
CTTAAGAGAAAAAAATGCAGAAGTCTGAAGCTAGCAACTACAAGAGAAATCAAGCAGTTTATTAATACTCCTCTTAATCCTTTAAGGTATTAGAACCTCTCTAAAGTATTCTGATTTTTATGTGTATTCTTTTAAGCTGCAAAAGTCTCTAGGTATATCCTTCATTAAAGTCAGATGACTATATCTAAGTAAAAATGTAGATTCATTTCTTCATTAAACATACTCCTAACTCGCCACTGCGAACCCACTTCAGCTTTCTGAAATACGCCCAGTGCACGTTCCTACTTAAAATCAGCACTCCTCTTGCACCAGCGCAGGGGCCGGCCCTTATCTCTGGTGGAGACTGCTGGCCCCAGACAGGCCGGTCGGTGTTTCCAATTTCCTTATATAACAAGGCTCCAATGTTGGGGGGAAGTGGGCAGATACTGAGAAATCAGGGAGGATAAAAAGCACTAGACCTGTAACCTCCGAGGTCAGGAGGTTATGACTTCAGGGCCTAACGGTAAGGTGGAAGGATGTGTTCAGGTAGTTTTAAATTGCCTTGTTTTACTGGTCTTTTCCAAGAGGAAGAGGGATAAGATCAAACGCGGAAGATTGATATCACATACATGAATATATACACACAGCTAACATGAACATTTCTTCTTTTCTCAGTAGTTTGACTGAATGTTCAGAAGTCGAAAAATACTCTCTCCCGTGCACCACAGTTGTGATTTCATAGTTAGAAGAGTTGCAATGCTGACAAGCTATTCAGGAACTCTTTTCGCCTCTCTGCAAATAATTACTTACAGAACCAAAAGATGAATTTGTATGACCATAGTTTGTTTTCCAAATACTGACAGGTGTGGGTACCTGTGTGACAAACTGTAAATGGAAAATATAGCTTTAGCCATACGTGCAGGATTTTATGCATCTGCACGTACAGCAGAAAGGACAGAAATCCTCTCCCCATGGACGAAGAAGCAAAGTCCCAGTTTGCAACTGGGATGCTCGAGTAACGACTTCAGGATCATCAAAGAACTGACAGCACTGGTCAGGATGGCATGAAGCAAAAGTCATAATGTAAAATTAACGACCACAAAACACCATCAGCAACTGTGAAAGGACTTCCCCGACATCACTGTGTGGATGGCAATAATGCTGAAGGAAAGAATGTTTAATGGCTCACGGCTGCCTAGGTTTCTGCTTGCCTTGTTGCTCCAGCTCAAAGTTGAGATTTAGTGTCCCCCACTGCACAAGTGGAGTGTTTCTAACGTACCTACTTTTGGCCACAGAAGCAGCTCGGCTGCCGAAGGTTTTGGGTTTTGGTGTTTGGGTTTTTTTTTTTTTTTCCTTTTTCTTTTTTAATATCTGAAGAAAACACCAACATAAAGTAAAACAGAAAATGACCATGGTAATCACAGCAGAAAAGTACCACTCTTGTAAAGTGCTGAAGAAAACCTTAAAGAAAAGTAGAGACCACAGAAAACTGTAGATAAAGGGCTTGATTTTTGTCAAACTCAAACAGAAGTGTGGACTTTCAACCCATGACAGGAAGTATTGTTTCACATTACAAATACTGAAAGAAGAAAAGGTGTGTTCTTTTGAATAGAAGAAAGAACTAATGACTATTCAGAAGACAGTAAATAACTGAAAACTCAGTTTCTTCATTTCTTACATGAAAAAGAAAAAACTGTGACCTTTTCTTATGAAAGCAGCCTCTGAATTTCCAGTAAACTTCCACCTTCATGGACAACTTTGGAAACAGGCCTCGGTGATCTAGGATTTCCTTATCTGTTACCCAGTGCTAATTAAAGGGATGTTGTACAGTTAACAATACAAAACGGCACGCGGTAGCGTCATGCACAAAGCACACATGAGCAACGTCCTCAGCAATTTACAGGTTAGAGCTGTTGCTGAAGACAGATACAGTACCGAACACTGTAACGAGAAATCTAACCCATTCTGCTTCCCTATAAATTCTCTTTCATAGGAGATTTGCCTTGACAGCAAAAGATACCATTAGCGAATCAGTCCTAAAAAACATTCTTCTAATTGTGTTTGGATGGAAGCTACAGAATGTAAAGCTCTGTATTTGTTCAACTGATGTAACATGCACCTACACCTCGATGTCTGCATTTGTGTGTGATGACTTTGAAATTGCTGCATCATGTATCACTGCAACGGTCTCTTCTGTACCATAAAACCTAAATCCACATTTGTGAACTCTGGAAGGCAAACCGCTCGCGTTTAAGACTTTTCACCAAAAGTTTTCTGGATCATGATACGTAGTTGTTAAGATTAGGATTCTTCTTTGACTTGACAGACAAAAACGTGCTAAGAGCACAGTTACAGGCAAAAGCGAATTAGAGGAATAAACCCTATCTGCCAATTAGAACTCAGAGGCATGGCCAGCAAACTTCTTTGTCTCTCCTTCCTTCAAATCTGACTATATACATACTCAGAAGACATGAACGGCGCATAAATCTTCACATGATTCTTCAATCTGTCTACAAATGACCATGACATTACATATAAACTATTCTACATAATATATATGCTTCCCTTTTAAACAGTTAAGGGGTGTATCAGACACCGTGATAAACACAGAAAACAGAGCGTGAATACCAATAAATGCAAGCCTTCCGTCTCGGAAACTCTTCACTTATTTGATTAAGTTAGGTGAAAAACAGAGCAGTCATGCTTGTAGCTTTTCTTCCTTTTTCCTTTCCTCCACTCTTTTTATTTCTAATGCGAATCGGAAGTCTATGTGGAGCAGCCTGGCTAGCCCCGGTCTAACCTCCCCATCTGGAAGGGAACTAACCAGCCTTGGGGCTACTTCCAACCCTTCCCAGCTGTTGGGCTTGGGTTTTTTGTTTTTGCGGGCTTGAGAAAGCATATTTATATAAATGATTGCCATATCCTTTGCCAGCTGTTGACCCTGCTCTTGTCCCGGCTGGGGCATGTTTTTCATTTTTAGCGGCCACAGACTGGAACTGACCCTGACAGAGTTAGCACGCTATGCAAACAGCTTCACGCGTTCTTGCTGTGACAGATAAGACAATGGCTGCCCAGTGCAAGCCGCCGGACCGGTGTTTCCCTTTGGGCTAATGTCACGCAGCCCCGAGCTGGAAGTAGCGGTTAGAAAAAATAAATGATGAGATTCACAGCACTGGCGGGAGGCTTCCTGTCCCCAGCAGAAGCGCTCGGCAATTTCAGATACTGCTCTTATTAGCAAAAAGGTTAACAAAAACACACGTGAAAAGACATTTTTCACTCGGCCACATCTCACATTAGGTACCAGAAAGTTTCCTGAACTGAACTGTCAAAACATTCCTGAACTATTTTTGCTGAGCTGGTTTTCCTCCTGTGGAATGGCGAGCTGACGGATCTTCACTAAAGCCCTTGAAAAAATTGCAGCTAAATAGCAATAGCAAAAAACCCCCAAAAACCAAAACCCCCAACAATTGCAACCTACAACGATAATAATTTTCAACTTGCAGATGAATGCTTCTGACAAGGAAAATCGCTTTCTCTGTATCCCAAAGCACTGCTCTGGAAAAATATCCAGCATACTAAATACACCGGCGTTTCCTGGTCACCTGTAGCTATGCTAAAACAAGAAAGTTTTGAAGTATATTAAAACAAGTACTCTGTAAAAGGGGAATGCTCGTAGCAAACACTTCTGAAGAGACAGCAGTTACTCACTTTGGCTGTTATCTCATTAACTAATACTGCTGAAGTTAAATGGGACACAGACAATGAACTCTAGCCTTTACAACTTTCATAAGCATTATCAGATTTTTTGATAATAAGTAGAGGTGGCATATGTGTTCTGTTTAGTATGCAGAAGAGCCTCATTTTATTCTCAATGCACAGATTTAATTAAAAATAAATTTACTGTTAACGCTTAAAGTGGTGCCAAGATTATCCAAACAGAAGGTTTATGATACTTAATAATTGATAAGAGGAGGGAAATTCACAGATTGCAACTGATTATTATTTAGTAGGTCTGTTTGCAAAGGTGAAAGTGGCATTACAGCTAGCCAAAAGGAAAAAAAAAAAGCCTTTTCCTTTATCATTTGTATATTTAGAAAAATTTGAATTTCGCAAACACTTTCTAGAAGCATTTGGAATGAAATGAAACGAAACCAATGACAGATCCCGACAGTTTTACTGACTACTTCGGATAATATTGAAGGTATTCAAAGTGTTTTCTAAAATATCAATCCAATTCCACACAAGGGGAGCTTTATTTACTTTTTTTTTTTTTTTTTTTTTAATATCAGCACACAGAGGAGATCAACTCCTTTGAGGCAGCGATTCTCAGCTTGGATTTCAAACCAGCTTTAGCACAATGTGCCAGAAATTTCCACAAATGCTGAGAGAATTAACTGATGGGATCTTTGAAGCCTTTCTATCCCAGATTAACTAATGAAAAATCTGTGAAATCACAGTTCAATCTTCTTTTTTTTATGGCTAGATGTGTTTGCAATGGATGGGATGACAAGATGCTCCCAAGCCATCTGGCTCCTCACACAGGATTTGATTCAGAAAATTAATAGTAACACCATCGGTGTGCACATATTGCAACAATCCAGAAATCTAGTCCTGTTACACAACCGAACGCAGAGGTTTTGTAATTCCCCCAATAGGTTACATAGATTGAAAATGCTGATGCTAGCCTTAGAAAACATTTTCATAAAATAGTGTGAGTAATGAGCGAGCAATTTCACTAAACACTAAACCTCAGCCTGCCCTGCACTACTCACCCCTCCGCACTCTCTGAACGGAGCCGCCTCCTCCAGTGCAGGTCACTAATTCGCTTTATGGTGAAAAGCCTGACTTTGAGCACTCCCCTCAGAATGAAAAGGGAAAATATATTTTTCTACTTTCATGTATTATGCAAATATAATATCTATAAATAATGCGGCTTTGTGCTTTTAATAAGTGCTATCTGGCATGTATCAGCCTACGAATTAAATTTCTCTTTTAAGACTATCATACTACACACATTTTCATGGCTGAGCAAAAGATCCATTAGAGAGGCAGACTGCAAGTTTTATTTACAAATCAAATTCTGAACATCCATACAACAGGACCGTGGGAATTTAAAGGCAGCTTTAGCTAACTTTCTTGAGTCTAATTCAGAAAATCCATGATTCTGTATGAAAAAGAAAAGCTTTCTGGCAGAAGTATAGCCTTTGGGTTGAAAGAAACTTGTATAAATTATCTATGTTAGATAAATTGTGTATTAAAATGTTACTTTAAAAGATTATTTTAGTTTGGTTCAAGATGAACATCTCACTATATTTTACATAATTCAAAGCTTATTCCCATTAAAATTCATTAGATCTGTGTATTCCAATCCACTAGGTATCTCTGGAAACACTAAGCTAACGTGTTTAACTGCAACTGTAAATTTTCAGCTTCTTTAAAGGGTTCTAAACAGAGTATTTGGATGCTGCAGCAAAGATTGCCTGGCAGAGGAGACAAAAAGAGCTCTCGGGGAAACACCGTTGTGTCAAATGCATGAAAAAGATGGGAACAGAGGGAATTTCAAACAGGTACATTAACTTTCAGAGTGCGCAGTGCTGGAGGGATGTTCAGGACTGTACACGATTCAAAACACAGTGTAACTTGTAAATACAGGGAACATTAATGGGAAGAGTTTTGTCTCTTTTAACAGCGCTGATGGATTTCATTACTGTGCGGTAACAAGTTGAAATAGATAGGTGAAGTCTCGTACTCCTTTTTTTGTTATGAATTTTTAAACCCCTTAAAGGTTCCAGAAAACGCAGTATACAAAGTATATAATAAAAAATTACTTTGCCTTTAGAGCATTAAAAGCAAAAGCTTCTATAAAAGCCAAGGAGGTGAAAGATCCTTGGGGAATATTCTTTTCCCTTGAAGCCTTGCAGTTGCAACATGTATGCTCTGAATAAATAAAAGACTAACAAGCCATCCTTTGCAAACACATGGGCCAAGATACTTTGAGCAACAAGCAACACTCGTGTGTGTTTTCTCTCTCAGCGCTCATTTGGAAACACCTTTGGGGGAACTGTTTTGAGAGGGCTGCACTTTCTCAAAAAGCAGGTTCCCTTCGATGTGCCGGGCTGCGCACCCAAATTACTCGCCACTTCTGCAAACCCTGATTTCAGGTTCTTCTTGATAGCCCGGGTTTGCACATTCCTGAAGAACCTGACAAAAGTGGAAAACCTTTTGCACGCGAAAGAAAAACTTCAGTTTTTTCTTTTATAAAAAGCCTCCACCTCATCAGTTCGGAGCTGAGGTTTCAATCACTGCCGCTGCCAATCTTTTTTTTATTCTGTGACGTGTCGGATTAGTCCGACTCTGCCCCTGCTGAAGCCAATGGAAAAGTCCCACTGCTTCCAAGCAGAAGGGAATTAAGACCTAAATGAATAGTTTTACTTTGGTGCAAAGATCAGGAAGCCCGTAAGAACAGATAGACATAGATACAAAATGTAAGAGACAATTACCCACCCAAAAACCCCCCAAACTCAAACCCTAGAAAATATCTTATGGCCAAATTATTTCAGATGCAAAAGTTTTGCTAAATTCGGTAGGCGCTGAGGCCCCAGTACATACAGGGCTGCACTATTTGCTACTAAACTTAGGTTAATAGCCGATGACCCTTTCCATTCTTAACCCCGAGCACTGACCTCCTGACCTACCCCCAGAGATGGTGTTTATAAGCATGTTGCCACTGGTGTAAATAAAAAAGGAACACAATGTGCTGAAATTGTTACTGGTGATGACAACTGACACACATTTTACACTGCCAGTGGGCAAAACCATCAATAAATAACTCCAAATTTGTTGTTAATGTGTTTAGAGCTTCTTGCAATGCTCATGTCATTTTTGCTGTTTTTCCTCTTTTCCTCTACACGTATCTTTGTGGGACAAACAAAAAGCTTCCAATAAGGAAGCCAGCCAAAAATAAGGCAGCCTATGGATAAGGTTTACCACTAGCTCATTAGACCACAGCTGGATTTTCTGCCTCCAGCTGCCTTTCCGTACCTGCAGTACCCCTTCAGCTATGAAAAAAAGCATGACAATATGCTGCAGCACCACAGATCAAGCAAAATGGTATACTTTCTAAAACCTTCAAAGTAAAAAAGCATGTGGCTCATGATGAAAATACAGGTTTTAGAAGTCCCCGTCTATGGGGTACTGTGAAAACTCTTGTTCTCCATACAGCCCACAAGAAGCTAACCGAAGAAAACTTTAAAAAAAAAACAAACAAAACCACTACAGAAACAGTTTGCATAAAAATAAGACAAAAGGACAGGCCCTAACTCTCACCCATCTTTTTCTTTTTTTTTTTTTTTTAAAAAACCTGTGCCTTGTTTTAGTTTTTAATTAAATAATTTGTTTCTAAGTTTTTTTTATTGTAAATTCAATTTTAATCCAGAACGGAATTATAAAGCGATAGTTAAAGTCTTCAAAATATGCAATCATGTTTTACATAAATTCAAACACATAGGTTCTGTGTTTGAAATTTGCGTCTTTTACTTAAGATATTGCAACCGTTCATGTATTTTATGTGAATTATTTCCAATTAAAAATTATGTAGAGCATAAAGGTTCACACAACTCCCTCTGGTAGGAGCCCCAAGGACGTTAGGACTGCGTGGTGATAGCGCGTATTAGCTATCACAGCTGGACCCAAAGCACGGTGCCTGTTACATGCCCAACGCCCCTCCGCTGCCCCGGGAACAGACCCCTCGCCTTGCCAACCCCGGGCTGGTCTCTGCCAATGCCTCAAATGGAAATACAGGGAAAAACAAAGGGGAAACCACCAACCAAAAATTTCAGACAGCTTTAAACATTTCTGAGTTAAAACAGTCTGTTCCGTTCATCTAATCGTCTAAAAACTTGTTAAGAGACGGCATGAAATACTGCTGCAAAGGCCAACTTCACTAACAGCACAAAACCCCCAAAACACACCATAGAAAACAGGGGATTCCTGACAACCGACTGATCAGGAAATGCAGAAAAGAATAATATCAAAATGTAAGTAGTTTTGAAAGTCCTGTTTTATCAGCTATGTTCTGGGCCTGGTGCTCAGCTGGTTCTCTCAACTAACATGCAGAGTTTTTCATTTTAATGGTGAAGAGCTAAAATCTTTTTTTCGTCTTTGTTCCTGCTGCTACAACTCAATGAGACAAAAGGTACATGAGCATGTTTTTTAAATGAACAAGTTCTAAAAATGATTATAGTAGATGTAACAACCTATAAAATATGATCAAATAATAGTCATCTATCTTTCTCAAAAAGAAAAATTAGATTATGTGTAATTGTAAAATCTAATTTACATTCTCCTATTTCCAATTTAAATTTCCACTTTTAAGAAATATTCTGCGTTTCAAAGTTGTGCATGTGTTAAAAGATGCTTTGACATGTTTCTAATTGATTCGTTTTACACTATTGAAAGGATAACAGTCATTTGCAAAAGAATTTTTTTCTGTCTTGCACACATCTCTCATTTGCCCATCTTAATTCAATTAAAGGAAGTAAGGACTGTTTGACCGATGAATGAACCATATTTTAACTGAGGACATTTCTATGTAAACTGGAATATACCAACCACTAATTCTCAGCCAGTTACTTCCGATCTCCAACTTTTATTTTGAAAGGTCATGGCATGGTCACCGAAAAGACAGAGGATATTAAATGCTGGCAAGCATTGTATAATAGCGCAAAACTACAGGCTGATATCAAAAGCAAAAGCTTTTAAACTCAAATGCAATTTATATGCAAACATTCTGTAGTTATTCCTAGCTATCAGCATAGCTGGACGTTAAAACTTTAAAGCAAGCCCTCTCCCTACTCAGTGCATTGTACGTCTATTCCTTGGAAGGACAGTAAAGAAAACACAATTTTTTTATTTCTCATAGGCCTTGTATTATATTGGTGGTAACTGGTACACCCAGGACACTAAAAGTACCACTTCTGTGCATCTTGGCAGGCCGTTAAGGAAACATGTATAGAAACGCTGAGCCTATCTGCCGAAATTTATTTGTACAAAGACAAGGTGTGAAGTATGCGGTGTGCTCTGTGACAGGTTAGTGTGTATCTGCATATATCCATATTAACCTGTAAATACAGTTTCTGCTATGAACAGTAGTATAACCCTCACATTTAGTTGCAGTCTCTACACTGACCTGGAATACCCTGGAATATCGGCATATATTTAAATCCGGCAAGAGGTCAAAAGTAGAACAGAAAGCAACAATCTTCAGCTTCAATGCTTAATTTAAACATGCTCTATTATTTTCCAAGGATCTACAGGAGGGGGTGTCATCCACCTTGTACAATCAAGCAAGTTGTGAAGATAACGAGGGTATTTGTTTCTACATTAAGTAGAAAAGTTCTCTATCCTCATCCTCTCCCCAGGCACGGGTACTTTGCTGCTCCTGCACTGCTAGGCGAGAGGAGAAAAATCCCTTCAAGTTCACGAATAATAAAGCAGATTTGATTAGTCTCATCCAAATGAGCTGGAGCAGCACAACAGAGGGGTGGGTTCAGCGGTGGGGAGCACTGGGTTACATCAACACTTTCTGTAAAGTATTATTAGACAAAGACAACATTTCGAGGAGAAAAATGTATTAATGTACTTGCAGGATTGTACCCTTAGCACCTTTTAACAAGAGAGGTGCTACAGTCGACAACAGAGGAGAGAGCATTACAATAAGGTTACTTTTTAAGGAAATACTTGCTGACAGCATGCTGAAATGAGGATAAAACACATGCCTACTGTTTCAAAACAGCAGTAAACGCTGAACTTCTATTAAATAAACATGGCAAACAAACTAGCTAAAGCCCACAGGCAAGATGCTCTGTCACCAAAGAGGTGAGGGTGATGAGGCGTGTCCTTGACCAACTAGTTGTGAAGTCCCTCCTGAATCAAACAGTATCGAGAAGTACCCGGAGAGTTTAAATCTGAACTTCCACTGAAGAACAAAGCACGGTGGCACACGTCCACGCCAGCGACACAGCCAAATTACAGATGAACGAGGAGAACTAAATATGCTTTCTCTCACTACCAAGGTGGTCACCGCTGCCTTCAAGCTCACTGAAGATCCCTAACAGATAAAAGTCCTGCCACCAGACCCTCCTGACAACAGGCTACCAACCTGAACAGCTTCACTTCAAAAATGCAAATTACAGTTTACATAATTTGCTTTTGTTTTGTAAGCCAGTATGTTGCCAGAAGATCTTCAGCTGAACTGGTGCACACTGGCGAGTCAGAAGCCATTTCCAACCAGCCACCAGGGAAATGCAGAAAACACCAAGTGGAAGATGCACACTACCACTCTGCTGCTGCTTTTCAGATACAAGAAAGGAAAGCGAGACGCACGGCTTTCCCCAGAACAGATCTCAGCCAAGAGCTGTTTGTTTTGGTTTTAATTTTAGTGCAGTGGTCTCAGTTACTTGTCCCTTTAACAAATCCCTAGGTTAAAAGTGAACGCGATAAATTTTAATTTGGATGGCGTCTATAGCTGTTCACAAAACTAGCTGCTGAAAATACAAAACCCCTGACAGGTTTATAGATCTCGCAACTTAGCGACCACGTACAACTCGAGTCACTTCTGAAAACCTCCCATTTGCACCTCACAGCACAGATCCCCGTCTCTCATCGGAGCCATGCTCGGGTCCAGCCCTGACCTCTGCCTCTTCACCGCCCACGGTGTCCTGCTCCCTGGCCAGGGCTCACTCTCGGTGTGATGATGGTCCTTCAAAGCTGCGTATACCACACCTACAATGTCACGCTACAAGGAGGGTCTTCTCCTGCCAAACAACTCGGCAACAAACTCCTGGTTAAGTTTTGGCATGCTGCCTAACTACACTATTTCTTCTGAAACAGAAAATGTTAATAGTATGACGTGCCAAGGCTGTTTTCCAGAAGCAGACAACGATAATACAGGGGACAGAAGCAAATCGGGTTTGTGAGCGTTCGCACAAAAACCTGCTGAGAGCCGGCCAGAAGAATCGCTGCTTTAAACTGTAGTGAGACCTTACATGAATTACAATAGCCAAACTCTGACCACTCTTGCCGAGTATCAGCAGAAGCCTTGACCAAACCTACTGAACAGCAGCACTGTAACTGAAAAGTTAAAACGACTCCTCCCTACTACCTGTGGAGTGAGAATTACTCCTTACGAGTAAGGTAGGCAGAAGGCAGCTACTTGTTTTGGCTAGCGTTATAAATAAAGAACATTCAGCTTGTACGATGGGTAAGAATTATTCCCATTTGTGAGTTTTTCCTGGAGCGAGAGCAAACTCCACTAAATATTCCTGTCTGCCTCCACATGCACAAAGAGCCCGGAGCACATAAATCTGTAGTAATATTGCTCTTCGAAGGACCAAGACACAGACACTGATGCCCATACGCTGTGTATACAGTTTGAAGAAAATAATGCTCTCCTGGAGCAAGGACCATGAGTCATTTTGGGGAAGCCACTGTTGCATCTGTAGCAGCGCGTCTAAACCCCATTAGCAGGACGGTGGAAGGTAACCTGTACGGCAGCGGAGGGGACTGCCACCGCCGCGCTCCTCCAGCGCTGCCCGGCCATGCTGCTGTGTTAATGACCTCGCAGCAGTAGACAGATCCAGTCCTTCTGCTTTTCTTTCTCACTGAATGATTTCCCTAAAGCCAAAGCTGGGCAAAATGCCACTAATGCTGCCGTAAAACTCCCGCTGTGTTAGGAGGGAGGCAGGCGACTGAGGGTTAGGAGGTAATCAAGCTTACAGATTAAGGCTCACTAAAGCTACAAGATCAGCACAGCTCGGGGTGTTTATTAACTCTTTGAAAACCAGGATGTATGATTTCGTATCACATTAATATAAAGGATGTTTTCTAACAAGACCTGACAGCTGAACTATTTTGCAAGATTAATTCTAATTTGTGCAAAGCTAGGAGTACAGAAGGAACACTCCTTAAACCCATTTGGATCAATTTCATTATAAAATGTTCTTCAAACTATGAGACTGCAGGAGCAAAAACCTCCTGAGAATTAGAGAAGTAAAATTTGCTAATTATTCTTCCATTCAGCAACATTGCTTTTTAAATTAAACAAGGTAACCTTAAAGTCAATGAGTTAAACATACTTCTACCCCCTTGGTGCATTAAAGCCGTGACCTGGGAATTACTCTTTTTTAGCAGTGCAGAATGGGTTAATTTCTGAATATAAAATGAGGTTGCCACAATCTGGGTGTTTTTTGTTTTGTTTTGTTTGTAACACAAAGCAAAATATACTCTACAGATGCTTGATTAAAATGCAACAGCTGTTTATGGCGGTGCATTTTCCGCTAATTTACTAGGGCAGATTTTTCAAGGAGCCTTGTTTTATTGCATCTTCATTTGCATAAACATTCATATACCAGAGCTGTCTGTCCACTTGTCTCTGGCTTGGCTAATATTTAAGGTTTAAATTCAAATTCCACTAAGCCATCCACTCCCATAAAGGAAAAAGAGTTTTGAGAGTAAGGTGTTACACCTTTGTCCCACAATCTTACCTGCACTTTGTACGTCTTTAACTTCTCAATCCAAAATATTTCATTTCATGGCATCGTACTCAACTAGTATTTAATCTGCTCTTCACATCTGTCTGGGTAGGCCTGGTGCCTTTTTTTTTTATATTATTATTTCCCTTTTGTTTATTTGATCCATTACATTCCTTAAGCTTGATGACTAATCCAAATTATTAACAAATACAAAAGGGTTTATGTAAATTATGATGATGAACAAAACCAAATCACAATTATAACGTCGTTAAGTGAATTAGACAACAATGGCTACAGCTTCCCTATCATAGAGATTGAGGCGGATGAATTTGAACTTTATTGACAGTAGCAGCAGAAAGCCTTAATCACGAAGCGCCAGTACAGTCTGGTTTGCACAGGGTAATGACCCATCTATATATTCATAACAAGGGTCTCATTCATCATAATTCCGACAAAAAAAAACAAAACTCTTGCAAAACTAATGGAGGGAATGTGTGAAAAGTGATTGGATGGGTAAAACTGTATGGGGCTGGAAAGGCCTTAATTGATTTTATTGTGCTGTGTCTAAGCCTCCTTGCACAGTACATCAGATCTGTATCTAACTGCATTTCAATTGATTTTCACTGATAGGCTTCTTTCTTATGTCTAGGGCTTAAGTACTAAACTAATAAAGGGATAAAAGACTTTGTAATACAGATTTTGAAAATAATGTGCATACATGATTTCTACAGAACAAAATTGTATGATATGTGTTTGTCCTACCAACGAAATGTAATATAAAAAAATGCAACTAATATGAGGAAGATTACTAAGGGGGGGAGGGAAGAAAAAAAGAAAATAAGGAAAAAATGTCCCTTGGCCAAAATCAGCTTGACTGTAAGCAGACTTGACTTCAATGGAGTTGTACCTGCTCACATGAGGGGTGATTTGGACTGATATCTCCAACTTGATTGAAAGAAATTATAATTCATTTCAGATGTGGGCTAGTTCTTCAAAATTTTAAATAATCAATCATATATATTCTGATAAAAGTATCTAACATACATATCTTGATAAAATTACCTAAAGCAAAATGAACTGGTTTTTAACTGGTTTTTGTATGATCATATGCTTGGACCTTTAAAATACAGTAATTTTTAAAGCATCTAACCTGTAAGCAGTAACATTACGACAGATACAAAACTCCCTTTAATGCAACTGTGCATTTATAGCACAGTTCAGGTAACAGCTTGTTCAGGCTCTAGAATGTCGCTGAATTGGGCTTCGTATCAAACGGCCACGATGAAGGTGAAAAAGGTGCTTGTCGCAGATAAAAAGTGATAGCGCAGTTTGAGTAACTGATTACAAAAGCAAGAGGTTCCCCTAAAGGGAACACATATTCAATGCAAATACCCAAATACAGGGGAAAAATCTAGAATTTGGGAAGTGAAAACATCTTCAAAAAGATAGTTTTCCGATTTTTTTTATTCTACATACCCCGCCATCATTTGCTAACACTATTGCAAACTACGCTATCTGCTAGTCAGATGGTTTGCAACATCTGTATAACAAATGATAATGTATAATAGTTGTTCTGGTTTTGTGTTCCTTTACGAGGCTTGGTGTTGATAATCTCCAAAGCACACCCATGATTCTTTAAATTAAACATAAGAATCTTGTCTCACAGTACAGCTAGGTTATCCATGTGTAAGAGCCCAAGCCAAGTAATTACACATCCGCTCAAAGGATTAGACACATAAGATTTCTTTAAATTTTTAATAAAACTGCACAGCTGTTGTAGGGAAAAAACTCTTTTGTTCTAGATTTTTTAAAACCATTAAGCTCAAAGTGATTCACAGTTCTGCTTCAAGAAAAGTGCTTTAAAAGTATTTCTGTTAGGCACTTTTTTTAGTAGATTTAACATCACTTTAACCTCATGGCAACAGATTTGAGTCGGGAATAACCTACAGGAAAAGTATTTGGTCGAGTTTTAAAGAACATTTCTCTGCTTTTACTGGAACACCTGCAAATGCATTCTACTTAACAATACAACCACTTAAAGTGCACATAAAACTGTGTTACATTTGGTTTCATGAAGCTAGCCTGTGGGACAAGCGGAAAGCTGACATTTGAACGGCATCGCACAATGGGACACGACAGACACAGCCTCCTGACAGCCTTTGCTGCCCTGCAAAACGGGTCTAATTGCCTCAGGACAAGTGCCACAACTGAGAAATAACTGCGGCTTGGGAAACGGGCAACAAAGCGCCCAAATGCTGCAGTGACAAGCAAGTGGATTCTGCCCCAGCAGCTTTTCCAGTGCTGATGGGTCAATCGAGACAGAGGTGCAGGCGAGGTGTGCCTCAGCTGCTGTGAAACCACAGATTGCTGCAAGTTCATCAGACCAGCGCACAACCACCACCGCACCACGAATAAGAAGTGGCAGCATTAGCCGAAACGCGTACCGGAAAGATGAAAGCAGCAGCTGTGCGTTCTTCAAAAGATAAATGAGTAGCTGGAATGAAATCAGGACCTGGCACTGGTGACGTAGGCAGAGATAGGGAGAGTGACACCAAACAGATGACAGCATCCAAACAAGCTCTAGCGAAGTCAGGATGAACTGGAGAGGACCAACGGACCACGCTGGCTGAACGTGACCAAGAACAAGCCCTTTCTATGGCCTCCAAACGTTGTGCTTTCAGAGCCGTTAAGGAAAGAGAAGCAACAAACCTGGACAATGATGCCAATAACAAGGATGGACAGTTCAGAAGAAAGGGACATTCCGGAGCGCTATAACCCACAAAGGCAAAAGGTGTATTAGCAGAAAGTGCAAGGTCAGGAATGCAGAAGTCTGAGTGCCTCTCAGTTAGAAAGGCTGGGGTAAAAGCCCGAGGTCTTTCACTTGCAGGACGGTGGTGGGCTAGCTGGCTGGCATGGCCGTGCTCCAGCACTTATCACAGAAAACAGAAATACTACGTTGTTCAGCACAACAGTGAGATGTCATTTCAAACATGCGTACCAATACCCATGTTCAAGCTGCAAACTTGAAAGAGATACAAAGCAGTCTGACGAGGGGAACAGAAACCCTGGCTCAGATAAGGGAGTGAAAGCAGCAGGGCCTTTCAGCTGTAAGCCAGGACGAATGCATGACCACTCTCCACAACCACCCCAGGGACACAAGCACCAGGGAAGGAAAAACTATTTAAGTTAAAAGACAGCATCAGCACAAACCCAGGTGTGCCTTAAAAGATTTCTAATCATCAAAGCAGTGAGAAGTATGGGGGCAGCGCTCTGGCGTGAAGAGGGAGGGACGCGGGATGTGCCGGCCTGGGGCCGGCTGTGTGGGAGCGAGTCTCATCACCCAGGTCCGTCCTTCCAGCCCGGTTTTCTAATTCAAATATTTTACAGGAATTTGGCTTTGTACCTTGGTGTAAATTTACCACCATAAAACCGCTGCCATAATATACAATATTACTAAACAACCAACACGTAGGATTTACAAGATAAACTATGGTATGCGGGTATATTTACAACGAATCTAAATCTCTAAAGATTTTAATGAACTGCAGCTGACCTTGATCAGTGATTCAAAGCCCAGAGCAGCTTCTCCTCTCTCACACATTACTAACCTTTGCTACAACATTTATCAATTTACCTTCTTGATCTCTCAAGCAGGTCATGTTTTCTAATCAGCCACTAGCTCAAAGACCTACATCCCAATTAAATTACCGAATGAAGACATGCTGGAATGTAGGCTTCTTTTAAAAGAATTAGCACAATATACACGTAAACACTGGATGTGCCATCTCTGAACTGATTTTTTTAAACACTTCTATATAATATGCAAGTTACAGACACACACCCTACTCAGAATTAGAACTGTTAATGTCACCCCTGAAACACACCGTTTCCTTGGATGTTTTCTATTTTTGCCTCCCCAAGTGTTCTGCGCATAAATACTGACCTGAGCTTTAAATCATCTATTCTGAGCTGTGAGCTCTTCAGAGATTGGCTCGTCTGAAATCTTAGGGTACAAAAAACTACACAGATGTTTATTATTAAGCATAAGAGTAGCTTCACAGATTTAAAACTACTTGCACTTAAAGTTAGACACTTATTAAAACGTGCACAAGATCTGAGCCTAATTTTTTTTTTTTTTCTTTCAATGCAGCACATATATTGAAGTTGCTGTAGAAAAAGAAAGTGCTAAACGTAGAGCTGCAGGGCTCCTTGCAGCCCCTCAAGGGCAGCGGGTCTGACGGCAGGCTCCTGAGAGCCCTCTTCCCCAGGGCCCCGAAGGAGCGAGCTTTGGGCCGAAGGATTTGCGTCGGCGGCAGCAGCCGCCCGCTCTCAGCTGCTGCCTCTCCTGGGTCAATCCTGCCACGGCAGGGGCGACAGCGACCCCCAACATTTCAGCCGGATTATGGGCCACTCCTTGCTTTGGTCCAAAAAGCAGGTTGTGCAAAAAAAAAAAAAAAAAAATTTGCTTTCTGCTGCCTCGTCCTCTGCAGGCCGGGAGCAGCGTGCTGACAGACCCCGCGTGACGTGCAGTAGCTCATCTGCACATGCACGGTAGCTCTGAGACTTCCTGGATTTGGTGCACATGTTGAGAATGACTGTACCCAGCATGTGTAAAAACACAGCCACGCAGGAGGGGAGAAAATGGCAACACGTAATACCGAGCTTCACAGCAGCCTAGTTGGATTGCTAAATAAACATCATACATGCTGCTGTTGTGATTTTTAACAGAGCATTGCTGCAAACACAGATAAAGAATCCCCTGACGCTTCTATTTCTTGCCCTGTTTCTATTTTTTGCCGCTTTCAGAATTAGCGATCGGTAATGACAAATCCTGGCTAACCCCAAATACCCAACAGCTCCCAAAACATACTCAATCAAGTCATATTTGCAGCCACTAAGACAGAGATGAGGGCCATTCAGAGCACCAAAGCAGCACCAGTTTCAGACAAAATTTAGATTCCAACAGGGCTTCCTCTGATTTTGAAAAGCAACTTGCTCGTACTCACAGTCCGAGCTTACGAATGTCAGCATCTGCTTGTTTCTACCAGGCTCGTCTTCCACAATCCCCTCCTTTTAACGAACACTACACAGTAAATTCAGACTCGGTCAATAAGCCATACAAGAAATGTGAAGCCATGTTTGCATTTTACGTAACATGAAGAGTTTGGATTATTTTAGTTTTCATGAAGCTGAAGGAGATGCCAATTCTGCAGGTGCAGTCTAGTCAGAACAGCTTTGGTCCTGCCGAATCCAACTCGTCCCTGCTGTGGTTTGCTCTACAGCTCTAACGCCAGTCAGGGCAGTACCTAGAATCCAACGCCACCACCTTTCCTGACCGCTAGTATTTTTGTAATTAATTTTTAGGATAAAATTGTTGTTTCAAATGTAAACTACACAAAAAGAGTAAAATGTGCTGAATTCTGATAGCAAGAGAAGCTGCGCCTACACTAAAGCTAGCGCAGGTAACCGATATCCTTGTTTTATCACAAGGTTATCCCAACCGTAGTACAGTCTCCCGACTACCAAGCACCACTACACAAAATGCATCATCACAGCTTCAGCCTGTGACCCACTGTGCTACACCGATACGCCACCGGCTTTTACCCCCGCAGAGGTAGGGCCAGGTGCCAGCATACCCGCAAGGCTTACAAGGATAAGAAAGCCCAGTAAGGTGGAGGGATCCGAGATGGGAAAAAGGATGAGAACTCCTGTATTAAGGAAATCCAGACAGGTGAGCAAGTATCAGCTAGTTCAAAGAGAGAAAAATTCAGAGTAAAAATAACAAACTGGTCAAACACTGTATTAATTTTCTATTACCATTTTCTTTCTAAATGCTAATACCTCAGTTATACGATGAGTTAAATCTATATGTATAAAATAATTCTGATGTTTAAAAAAGGGAATGGCTGAACCCCAATACTTTGGGGATTAAATCTGCTAACACTTCTAGCCCCTTGTCCATCCTACTGCACATCTCTCTATCACTCTGTGCGTACCAGCAAAACTGCCTGCACAGGTTTTTGTTTTGTTTTGTTTTGTGTTTTTTTTTTTTCTTCCCCCTGCAATAGTTAAAGCAAAGATGATTTCCCTACAGTAATGCAAGGGCTCTGCCAAGGGTAACAGTTCAGGACCTCTTCGTTTAAGGAGTACTTCAGGATACGTAAGCCTCATAGGTATTGTATTTTGATGACTGCTAACACGTTGCAAAACTAGATCCACGATACATACAAGAAAATACTACTTGGTCCAAGTTTAATTTATTTGTTGACAGAGAAGATCTACTGTGCTTAATGTAAAGTTCAATAGAAATACATGTAATACAGATATCTAGAATCATAACTGCAATAAAATAAGCTCTGCATTTATCTGGCTGTTAAATGCAATTCAAAATTTATTGGTAAAAAGGAATCAAATTCGGTTATGGCATAAAATATATTTCTTGCCTTACAGGAGCAACCTAACCGAGCTCCATTCATCACGACAAATCAGTGCTGTTAATCTCTGCCCAGTGACTTTGTTTACAAGCGGCGTGCAGCGGCACACGGCATCAGCGGCCAGGGAAACGGGCTGCGCTCTCTACCTTGCCACAAATCCAGAAAAGAAAGAGCAGCAGCTACAAATATCATTGCCCACAGCAAACGTCAGCCCTCCAGATGGCTTGCTTTGCTGTTTTCGGTTATTATTTTTTAAATAAAGACATCAGCTGACATTCGAGTCCTGAGTGGATACTCTCAGGTTCACTATTAGTCAGAGATCTTTTATGCTGATCCTTCTGAGCTAATACACAGAGACCAAGGCAGTCGCTCCACAACTGCTTTTTATACAGTGATTTTAAATGGCGACAATAATAATTCACGGTGAACATTTATGACAAAAAGAAAAAAAAAGTTTCATCAGTTCCTCTAGATGCTGTTTCAGTAAGTTCTTCTCAAGGAGGAGGATATGCATTAAAGCACACTGAATGCTTTTACTTATTGTAGGTATCTTCCCTAATTACAAATTCGTAAGAGCAAGAGGATTTCCTTGGTGAGAGATCCAGTATGTTTCTTTTTGCCTTTCGCTTACTACGCTGGCTACTGAAAATATAGTATACTTAAAATGAAATAACTTTCCCATTTTAATGTGGTTATAGGTCACAGCCTAGCAGGAAGCTTAATTGAGACTTTTGATCTTAGCTTTTTCAAAACGTGTTATTCTTCAGAGTCTGTGAAACATTTTAACTACAGATCTCCTGCAATAATTACTGAAAGCTACAGGGAATAAAATAATAAAGAAAGAGGGGGAAAAAACTCAGTTTATCAAAGTCAATGGAAATACAAGGTATTAATTATGCTAAATGAAGAAATATGGGCATTTGGTTACTTTTTGTGGGTCAGAACTATTTTAATCTGGTGCTGCCAGCCAGCTGCCTCTGCCTGACCTGCGTGCGTCTCTATCAGCTGCCGGATCACATCAAAGCAGAAGTAAGTGAGGAAAGCAGCGACCAGCGCAGGGGCCCCGCTGTGGTACCAAGGTCACAGATTTGACTGAAACCACCACATTGTTATCAATTACAATCACTGATAAGGACATGACCTTTTTTGAGGCACATAAATGGGGGGATATTCATGCGACTGCTTTCCCCAAACCCGCGCTTGGCTCGCTTTATGTGCTGATAGAGAGAATAAAACTGCACAGAAAATGTTAATTCTCAAACGGGCATAGAGTTAAAAATATGACCCAGAGTCCACTGCTGATAAGATCCACTCAGATCGGCCGAATGCAGTTCCCTTGATTCGGTTAACGGAGCCAAATACACGA
Source organism: Sagittarius serpentarius (assembly GCA_034782735.1). Classification (NCBI taxonomy): domain Eukaryota; kingdom Metazoa; phylum Chordata; class Aves; order Accipitriformes; family Sagittariidae; genus Sagittarius; species Sagittarius serpentarius. The sequence goes on along the minus strand of JAVKLA010000084.1, from coordinate 3,255,164 downwards.
CAGAGCACAATTAAAGCAGAGGGGAAATTGTATTTCTACCCTACAGACGGCTCTTGTGAAGTTTCATCAAAGCAAACCCAAAAATGTCTTTATTATAGCGAGACCTACAGCAGAAGCACATGTAACTGAAAATAAGTAGTGTTATACAGTAGTAAGTCACCTAGTAAAATAAAAGTATATTTTCAATAAAGATTAGTTCTGCATTTTATTTCTCAAAATTCTTTGATCAAGTAATTTTGAACTATATAAAAACAGCCAGACCTCCCTAACTTTGCATTCCTTAAGAGATTGTTTTGCTGCACACAAAATGCTACAATTTCATCTAGCTATACTTCAGGTGACATTCCTCTTGTTAATTTAAAATATGCAGCAGTGTTTGCTCACATTTGTTGCAGACATATTAGTCTAGAGAAAAAGAAAGCTCCAGATACAGGCTATCCTATTTCCCAACCAGAATGAAAAATATTTTTACGATAAGCTAACCACAGTATTTCAGCATTTTAAGTTTTCTCAAAAGCAGAGCTGAAAAAATTATACAGAAAGGCGGGATATAACTTAAATCCTTAATGACTTAAAATGTCAAATCTAATTCATTCCCATTGCATTTAGAACAAACAAGAAATTAAAATGTTAACACTGTGAATCATCTTGGCTTTTGCAAGTCAAAAGTTAAACACTAACTAGTTTACTCTGTATGCCCAAAATATTTACTAGCTCTGACTCAGATTTAAACAGTATAAAATATCATCGCTCTGTAGTGCAAAACAGTTCCAAAAGAGGTAAGGAGGTGAAAATGGAAGGTACAGAGCTGTATCTTTCCAATCTACCTAAAGGTTTGGATTTTACTACATTTTTTTCTCCCTAAGGGGACCAAAAGAGACGTATATGGTGATATGGAATTAAAGAGCTACGATTATTTAATGTACCTTTTGAATTTACTATGAAGTTAAATGTAGAAAATATAGTCAAGGAGTCTGTTTAAAAGCCTGCGGAACGGTTAAGGAAGGAACAGTAGGACGTAGTCTTTAATCCTTTAACAAACTTTACTGTCTGTGCCAAGAGGCAGAGAGAAAAATACATTTTACGTTTTATAAATAGTCGTGAACATAAGCTAAAGCATTTTGCCACTTCTGGGAAATCAATAAGCAAAAACAAGCCACTCATTTGCAAATAATTTATGTGGCTTTTTTTGCTAATGCAGGACAATCTCTCTGTGAAAACGAGGGCAATAACTTTATTATGCTCATAAATGCAATGCAAAGCAAACAGAGACTGATGCTACTTCTATATATGCTGAACAAAAGGCACAACTTCGATTAGATACTAACATCAGAGAGATTGTGGAGCTGCATAACTTTAGTAAGGCAACGTTACAAAGCATGTGTAACCAAAAAAGCCACAATTATTTAAAATACATTCGATAAGCTGTTATTTATCGATGCTTAAAACTGCAACATGTAATACAGGAATGGTATTTTTATGGAGGGCTGTGAAACACCTCGAGGAGCTGCCGTGCACGCCCGCACGGAAGCAGACCTGCCATCCCAAGACTCTGGATTTTCCTGTGAAAGGAGTGCAGAATTAGGCCAATTATCATTTAGCCTGCCTGATCACGCTCCTGGATCTGCACAAACGAATGCCATGGCACAGATTTTGCTCCACTACGGAGTGGGGCGGGGGGAAGGGTTAGCCCCCACTGTTCAATCATCACTAGACATACAAAGCTCCTTAGTCAGGTCTGAAGATCAGTATGTAGGGCAGGGAAAAGAAAGACCATCCTCCTATCCAGCTGTGTGGGACACGAGCTGGATAATTAACATACACTCCCCTAAAGCGGCGTTCCCTCCTACATTGCAAAATCCTCCCTCGAAAAGGGGGAGAGAAGTTTCTGTGGCTCTGCTGGGAGATGCCCTCTGAGCACACCTTCCCCTCGCAGGGCACGCAGCGTGGATGGAGCCTGGGCAAGACTGTCCTGACATGACACTTGCAGCGATGTCTGTGCGGTGCCTGTAGCTTACAAGAAAACGAAAAGGTCCTATTTCTTACGAAGACCCAAACTTCAACAGAAACTTTGCTCTGAAGGGGAGACAGGCAGCAGCAGCAATCAGGTATTCTGCTGCTGCAATTATCCTCCAGGAACCCAGCTAACAAGTCCATAATACCATCCAATCTGCCATATATCCCACAGTTTGTTGTTTGTTTGGTTTTTTTTGAAAGCCTAGCTATTATTTTAGAAAAAGAAGGCAAAAAAAAAGTAGCTCATGAAAAAACTGGTATTTGACATAGGTCGTTAATGGTTGTGTTACTGCTTTGCTTGCAAATGTCTAATAAATTACAAGAGCTGCATAAAACCTTTACAGCAAGCAGCAGTCCAAGCGCTGAACAAAAGTTAGCCCTCTCTTGAACACCACAAAAACAACTGATACAAAATACAATCAAAGTAAAGACTGCTTCAAAGTATTTCAGAAAGTCAGACTTCATTATGGAATTGATGGTCCTATTTCAAAGGACAAAACGCTAAACTTTTCAAAGACTAAAGAGGGGAAAAAAAGATTTTCCATTTGTGCAAGAGAAACGCAGGGGAAACACACAAAACATCCATGATTAAATAAAACTTCCTGTGAGTGAATCTGACTACCATTTTACAATATTAATGCTAATGGATTATCATACTCTTGTTTGCATGTTTAACTTCGGTTCCCATAAAAGTTGCTTGTACACAGGATCAGAAGAAAATGGCATTTTAAAAACTAAAACCAAAACACACTAAAAAGGAAAGGCAAGGTTAAGAGCTACAAAATCAGCAACATACACACAATAATCAGTTTCCAATGTTAGATCAGGAAGTAAGGCAGTAGAAGAAAAGACGCATTCTAAAAAGAAAAGACTTTTAGGAAACAGCAAAATTAAAACAGGAGTAGATATGTAAAATAGATGAATGAAGACAACGTCTTCCTGCACCGAGGGAGTTGTTTAAGGAGAAACAGTGTCCGTTTGTGGCCAGCGATAATACTTTCCATTCAATAGAGTTTGCAGCTTGCTGATTCATATGATTGCAGGCTGGCGCCCTGCTGGCGAGCCCCCTCCACTGAAATTAAATCCACTCTCTTCAGTTATAAATTATAATGCTCTATAAACAACACTCCCACTGGGAACAGGGAGAGAGAGAGAGCTCTCTGCATAGTCCACTCACTGTTTAATGCTCTGCTCTTCTGCCACAAACAAGGACTGTATGTCTGCCACAGACAGCACTCTTGCTGTAATTTATATACTGTTTGATGTTGAGAGCAGAGAAAGGAAAGTAGAATTGTAATGCGAGTCAAAGAGGAAAAGAAGTTGGAAGTGGGTGAGTGTGCAAGAAAGAGGAAGGACGGAATACATTTTACACACATATTTTATAGATACATCACTGTATGGATCTCTGCTGTCCCCCCAAAAATCTGGAATACCGCTTAAAATAGATCAGATGTACATGCTGCAGCGTGCGACGCCAGTATCATTCCATATCAATCAGGAGCCATCTACATGACTGAGACTTGAAGTCCATTATCACAGAGAATATAAAAATGTTAAAATGATAAGGATTTAACTAAAACTGACAGCAGCCCAGAAATTCACAGCCCAGGCTGCTGTGCTTTTCCTGGAGTGGTGTGCCCACTGTGCCCCAATCCTGCAGCCCACGAGGCACGCGGTGCTGCCGGAGCCACAAGCAGAGCAAGATGTCGAACTAGTGCAGCTTCATGCTTATTCCCAGCTTCTTGGTCTGCATTGGGTAAGGGGAGACCGTTCTGGCTGTTCTTCATGCTTTTTATTAGTTATTTTTAAATGAACATGCAACAGACACCCAACTGCTCCAAAAACACGCTCAAATCAAGGCTTTTTTCTTTTTTTTTTTTTAAGCCAAAATGATTAAAAAATGCCAGTGAAAATATTTCTGCTGTGGGAAAGATGTGGATTCCAAGTAAAAAGTATATTATTATCTCTAAGAACAGCCTATGTTACACAGCAGAGACGGTACTGGGAAATACCCCATGGGCCAGTGAGAGCTTTGTCAGAAGCATAAAATGGTACAAGTTTCAAAGCAGAACCCCGTAATTATTGTCATGGAAATTTCTATCTAAACTGTGAGAGAATGACAGAGTATTCAAGCAAAGGGCCATCAGGATTGAGATGTCCATCACTCAAGATGTTGATGAATGACTGCAAGTTAGAGACCTGACCGCCTGACCAAAAAAGCTTGCTTCAGCTAAAACTGGCACACATTAGTCACGTATGGGTCTCAACATGATTTTTAAGAGTTCTTTAAGTAGAACATTGGCCCAATGCTTTTTTTTTTTTTTTTTTTTTGTTAATAATAATTTTCTTCAATTGCCCCAAAACCCCACCACTATGCCTTTTCTTCTTTTCGGAACTGAGTGAGTAGCTTTTAGATTTGGGGGAGGGAGGTAGGGTGGAAATCTCCTTTACTGTGAGGTTGAACCCTTGTATGTCAAATCTGGCCTGGAGCAAATTTTCACAGCTGAATTATAAACCCTGTAAACAAGGGTTTATGATGGAAATGCTGACACAACCTTAATTACAAACAGCGTGAAGTGGGGGAGGCTCTGTAATACACACTCCTTTTCACTGCAAGTCCTCCAGCACGCCAAATCTGCTATCTAACAAAAAGCAAATCTTGCTCGTTCTTCCCCTTAATGCTCAAGCAAGCTTGCTGGGACGTTTATATCAAATCTGGTTGCTCAATACTGTCCTCCAGAAAAGAAAAAAAACTTGATTTTGTAATAAAAGTATAATGTATAGCTTAAAAATAAATTAAATAAAGGAAACATTAAAAGATAAATGGAGCAGGATGCTCTATGGCTGAGGTAATTTGAGTGGAAAGGGAAGGAGGGAGTTTACATTAATAAATGATTAAAGGCCTTAACGAGGGCCTATCAGGTTGAACAGTGGAGCATACTTCTCCACCTCTCCTCCTTCAGTCCAGCTTTTTTACATTTGTTCTCAATGCTGATCAATATGGTTTTCATTTACTGATTTCCATAATGCCATATGTGATCTGCTAGCCTAACATAATGAAGGCAGAAAGAGAGCTGAAGTCATTTGAACGTTCTCGCTTGCATGTCTGTCGCCAATTTAGAAAATAAATATCTATTGAGAGTTAGAGTTTCCTCCTGTCTAGGAGGAACACGGCAAGATTTGCATATGCAGATTGCAAAGCCTCCTCCCCCCGTCTTTTTTTTTTTTTTTATAAAGAGGAGTAACATGGAAGAGTATCTTTCCCCATGTGTTTTAGCGAGTATGCGTTCTTATAATGAAGAAGAAATATTCTTAAAGTTTAAAACTGGATGAGAGTTGGCTTCCCTTCTTTGCTCTAGCTGAGACTTGCCTGGCATCCCAACGAAAGCAAAGCTTTTCTGTCTGCTGAGTCACACTGACCCACTGGATAGCATTAGGGACCACGTTAGTTTGAAAAACAAGAAAGGACGCTCTACATTAAGCAACATATATTTTCAACATGCCATTGCCTTCATGAGCAGAGTCTAAATCAATACTGGAGAGATAGCACACTTGTAAACTGAGTTCTTTTGCCCCTCTCAGAAGTGTGAATTATGCTTTATGGCAATGGTGTTATTTAAGTGCTGTATCTGTTTAATAAAAAAAGCAAGACTGGCAGGTGCCTTCTGGAGGGTTGGAACTGGGGTTCCTGCCACCTGTAAAACATGGCTGGCGTAGGAACAGCGTAAGGGCCATAACTGAATCATAAAAATGTAAATGGCTTACGACAGACAAGACACTACAGCAGATTTATAGGCAGCCGGTTTAGTTCTTTCTCTCAGTCAGACCTCATAGGAAAGGATGAAACTAGAGGTTTCAAAATACCTTGCCCTTTGGTGGTAGTTACTTCCCATAGATGCCCGACTGTGATTTAATGAATTCTGTTTATAAGAAAAGTAAGCGATAGGTTAAATAATGTACCTCAGAGTGTCATTACTGGGGTGATTCCATCATGACCCAAACTCACGATTCTCCACCAGACCAAAGAGATGCGATCTTTTGAATTACATCATACACATTAGCACACAACATTTCCTGACTGCTGTGCATGGCGGCCAGCAACACACCGTGATGCTCCAGCTGGAGAGCAGTTTTGTTTGCTGAGAAAGGAGGATCCTTCCCAGAAGAAGTTTTGCTTTTGATACACAATACGACAACAGCAAAACAAGACATGAAAAATTACAGTATGCATTAAATTTAGGATTTAGGCTGCTGCTTTGGCTTTACAGTTGAGCTAGTAAATTATGTTGTAGTAGAAAAGTTCCAAAGTTTTGCCGGTTGCCTAGCTGAACATCAAGCCATAAAAATATTATTTGAGTTGCTGTTAATAAAACTTGCAGTTCATTAAGGATATCTGACAGGGAGAAATCTATGTAAATAGGGATTAGTGACTGGTGAGAGCAAGCTTTCTGTCATAAACAAACTTTCTTTGAGGTTCAAAAGAGTTAGTTAACGATTTAAAGATTCTTTCTCATTGTTTTCAGGCGTTGCCAACTCTGTCTACAGGAAAAAAAAGCCTGAAAAAGCTGTACTTTGTACACATTTTCCAAGTTCCACAAATTGCTACAGATATAAAATATAACAATGGAAAAAACCCCACTGCTGATTTCTGAGAAGGGATTTCAAAATTAAAATATCCTGATGATATTGTTAAAATTATAAAGGGTCTCTGTCTAGAAGTGAAAAGCAACATTAAAAGAATTTCTTTGACTTCTGTTTATATCACACTTTTGCATCTCTGTTTACCCAGTGTAACTAATGGTAAGGGATTTCAGCTTTCCAATTATGACATTGCATTGACCTAATTGGGTTTCTGGAGGGCTTCAGGGAATTCTGTGTTTAAAGACTTTGTTCCCGCTAAATTAAGAAAGATTTAGAAGTATAGCAGTTTCAGAAAGGGACAAATGAACCTACTGATCCAGAGCTGTAAAAATAAATTCTGGAATAAACTCGACTGCAAGCAGCAGAGACACAAACCCCACGCCTTGAACTGTAAACTCCTCGCAGCAGTCTTACCGGGATTAATAAATCAGAGTCGTCATGAGCCTAAAGAAGAGACGTGAAAGCTCTAATAATTGCCGTCTCCTGTCTAACAGCATGGAGCGAGCACGGAGCGAGCGCTGCCGCCCGCCAATCCACAGGCTGCGATTAACCTCCCGGCCAATTACAGCCTCATTGGCAAAGCAAACAAGGAATTATTGGCTGTTTAGTCGGGCTTTTCTTCTCCTGCTCTGTCCCCTGGTTCTCATTCTGCTTTTTTCCCCCCTTTTCCTGTTAGGCAAAAAAACCCCATCCGCAAACACCTGATACTCATCTGAGTCGCTGCAGTTGTACAGTCTTGTTAAATTGTTACCACCTTTTCCACAAGCAGTTTTGGCAATTAACCTCGTGGTCATACACTTCAAAGGAAACAACTGTTGAGTTTAACCTCCTTGAGCTACCATGGATTCCTTTATGATTTTTCTTCAAACACTTTCATCCCGAACAAAAATGCAGACTGATAAGATTCGTGTTTATTTTTCCATTTTGCCAGTTTATTAAGATGACAAATACCTTGACCAGTTACCACTATTTTCTGCACCTCAAAGTATACGCAGAAAGAAGCTCTCCTATTAATTCACGTTTCTAAGGCAGGGTACTCTGCTTGCTGGAATCCACGCATGTGATACATCTGACCCTTCCTTGCCCCTGTTCGCAAATCTCTCATATATTTCTCACAATGCCTAAAAGCTCAGAAAACAGAAAAAACAAGTAGCGTTAATGTTAAGGACATGAGATGCCATTAGAAGTAGGTATGTGCGTACATATATTTTGTAAAAGTCCATCATTACTGAGAGACAGGACTACTTTACACACAAAAAGAGCTCAGAATCCTTCCACCTTCAATTAGAATACGGGCTAGTGAGATCAGGATCTATGTTAGTACAAATTAAGTTAACTTTTCCTCTGTCTAAACTTTTGACTACAACATATATTAATTTACTGGACTCTGCAGCTGCCCCTTAAGCAACTGGATAGCTAATGATAGGAAAGTACCAAAGCAAATACTATGGGAGTGTGATCAAATTACTTGGAATGTCGGTTGGTGTCGTCGTCATCCCCCCCCCCCCCCCATTTCCATTCCGGTATTATTGCACATTTTTTCTCCAAAGTAATCACAAAAATGTAAAACGGGTTATTCTTAGGAGAAGCTTCCAACAGAGAGTCAAAGAACACCAAAAAAGTGTTTGAATGACCTTTTGCTACCAAGCAAGCGCACCCCGGCTGCGCTAATGGCTGCGCTGCAGCGGGGCTACGGAGAAGCATCACTTTTCTCTGGCTCCAAACTGCCTTGGGTGGGAGGGAGTGGCTGTAAGGGAGAAGGAACAAAATATTTGTCTAGGAAAAGAATGCAACAAAAGTTTTGTATCTGTCTTGCAATGCAAGAAGGGGAAGCATTTGGGCAAGCATATGGCATATGTTTCAGCTTGTGAGGGAGGAAAAAAAAAAATGGTGATGTTACGTGCAGTTCAGACCAAACAGAAAACTTATTCTGACTATTCTCATTTGTCAGAGGCTTTTCAAAACTAAGCAGATCTCTTCATAGCATTAAATGTCAAAGAAGGAAGTAAGCGGTGGGTATTGGGTTTGCATTTTAGGCTCTCTTTTAACTGTTTCCACTTTTAATTTTAATATGCTTGTCAACAAAATGAAAAACTCCTTCACTCAAAAAAAAAAAAAAAGAGAAAGAAGAAATTAGCACATTAAATGATACATGGGTCTGGTGCTATGTTGCACAGTTCAGTGAACCCCTGCACAGATCAGCAAGATGGCTGGAAATGTCTCTTTCCGTCTGTTTTTCATCTCGAAAGCCTGTGTACTCAGCAGAGTGTGAAGAGTGCCTCTCTCCCCTCCAAACGCTCTCCTGCTTGCCCCCCCCAAAGCCCCTGCCGCAGAGAACAGGAACTAGAGCAAATGCTTTTGTGAATTAAGAGATCTTGTGAGCGTAAATTTGGTCAGGCTGCTCCTTTCTGCAGGCCAGACCCGGCTGCTGCCCCAGGATGTGAACTGTCAGTTTGCATAGCTGGTGATGAGTTGCAGAACCATCAGTAAAGGTGAAGACGGCAGAAGCAAGAAAGATTCAAGACTGGTGGAAATCATTTCACAAGGAAAATTTCAGCCATCAGTGGGAGGAAGTTTTGAAAAATGCTGCCATTTCCGAGTCAGAACGAAGGAAAAATTAAATTACTGCCGGTGAGGCGAGCCAAAGTCGCATCTTACCCTAGGGAGAGGTTTGATAATGGTAAACATTTGACAGCTGGCCTGAAGTTGTTATCGTGTTCTAACAGTTGTTATAGTCTGAATGAACATTTCTGATAAGAGAACAGAAAGAAAAACACTAAACCATTTTTAATTTCTCGCTTTTTATATTTTAAGCTGCACTGCCCAGAGCTAAACAGGTTTAAAGCAGTTTGCCACCAACAGTCCGATTAAAGCTTCGGTTTTTACAAGAAGCAACGGACTACAGTTTGAAACTAACGGCAGCACCACTTCAGCTGAACCGACATGGAGTGCATATAGCAATACCTTAAGACGACTTTAAAATAACTTCAACCCACTCGCTTTTGATATCTGTTAAATATCCCCTCTCTGTTTCACAAACAGCAGTTACAAGAATTAACCCTAAATTGGAGTGAAATTGAAAAAAAACTAATCAATTTAAGTATTTAACTTCAAGATCTACCACAAAATCTTGTTTCTTCATTACTTTACTTCAAGCTGTTGATGTACAACCGCAAAACTTTAACCCCCTGCCAGCATGTAACAAAGAATAATTAGACAGACATGTTAGAAAGGTAGCAACCTCAGTTCCACCTGACCAGAGCAAGAATGAATGAAAACCAGTTCTGTTTAAGCAGAAAAAAAAGTATGCTATCTTCACAGGAAATTTAATTATACACAAGATTTTTTTTGTGCTCAGTTGTTACTGACAAAGCATGTATTGAGGAGGGAAATACGGCTCTGCTCTGTACTGCTATTAGCAGCTCCTCCTTTGGAAAAATACAGCGTGGATATGAAAAGTACATTACATGTATGTCAAAATCAAACTACCATTCCGGCAGCAAGATATAGGTGGTGGGGTTTTTTCTTTTTAAAATCAGGAATGCATTTCTGAGCTGTTTAACTAACACAGCTTTACCTCACAGAACACACACACTAAACATTTACCTCCCATTAAAAATAATTAAGATGACTACCATGGCTTTTAAACTGTTTAATAACTTACTGAAACGGACTGTTGGTAAACCTTCATATCACTGCGTACCTAAAACCTTCCTGCCAAAGGTGCCTCCTTGCTGCCGAGGCAGGCACATACAACTGGCACTGTTAAATCTGACAGATAACTTTTTCTCTGATGGTAATGATCCCAACTACAGGCACACGATAACGCTCCGATTAGAAAGGCAGCATGCAAAACTTCTTCCTTAGATACATAAATTAACTCCAAAACTCTTTCTGTATCTTCTATACTAACAGGTAGAAAGTGTTTCATTACTTTTTCAAATGACTCTACCCCATCTTAAAGCAAGAGTGTATAAATTGATATTAAAGTATGGTATTTTGAGAATGTTTCAAAGCAAGGTCAAACTCGTATTAAAAAACCTACTAGTGTAGGCTAAAATAACAGTCTGGCTGAGCAGCCTTCGGTGCATCTGGGTTCAATTACTCACTACATCCTTGCTATGTTTTCTACTAGCAAGAACAACGCAAGCAAGGCTTGGAGTTCATGAATAATGTCAAAGTTAGGTTACTCTGAAGAGGAATGAGATAAATCATCCAAATATCACAGTCATTGGCAGACAATTTTTTCCCCTTTACTTCATCACTGAAAGCAGCACAATATTGCATAACAACAAATAGAGGACAAAAGTCCTCGCCTCACGAGGAAGACTGAACTCAGCTGGAATGCCTGCTCTCTTACACACACTCTAAAAGAGAATGAAAAGCACACGCTAAAATGATAGCTCAAAAAAGAGGCAAAACCCCAACCTAATACGCAAGGCAAACAAACATGATTTACTACACTGTCACCCTGGCTGATTTCGGTTTTTTTTGTGTTTGACCCTGGAACAATGAGGCTGGATTAATATCCATTATTTGCATTCAACAAGCTGCTGTGCGGAGTAGGAACTGCTCCAGCACCAGTCTTCTGAAAAAAGAAAGTGGCTGTGACACTTGTTGAAATGTTGGCTCTCGCCTTTCTAACTAGCTTACCGGTGCCCAAAACTTCAACCATCTACAAGCGTCCTGCATTTTGCTTTCACGTTGTCAAGCTAGTTAATGAGGGTTTAAGAGCTTGGTGGGTAAGCAACATACTGGGGCTCACCTCAGCAGTGCCCTGGGGTAAAGAGGATGCCAGACTGGGAGCAGCCATCTCAAGGACTGCATCGAAATTGGGCTACCCTGTCCAATGCAAATGGTGTAAGACGGAAGTCAGACTCCAATGCCACAAGCCCTCCCAGAAGATAGCCGCCACAACCCTGCACTGCACACCTCAACCATTCTGACTAGTCCAAAATTGTGAGATTGTACTTAGGTCATGAATAAAATCAACAACAGCGGCTCCGTCTGCAAAGACGTACGCTCCTCCAGAGAACGCAAAGATTGTCATTTGCTTCCATCAAGGCCCATAAAAAAGCAACTGTCAGTAAAGTTGCTCAAAGTTACGTATGTTCTGGGAACACTGTATAAAGTATTTTTCAATCACTGTGTTTAATTTTAGGCAGTGCCATATGAAACATGGTAAAAGCTAGCAATAAATCACCATCATCAAAAATGCGTTTGTTTTGTATGAGGAGTTATTTTAGCCATTCTGTATTCGGTTTGCATCAAAGCAGTAACACATCTGCAAAATGATCAATTAGGTTAAATTTAGAGGAAAAAGTGTCTTTTACGTAGACGGCGTTTGTCAGAACACTTCCAGATTAGAACACAACAAGATTTTAAATCATGCAATATCGAAATGCCCCATCATATATATGTATTTATTATAAATTCATACTACTGTAATGTACCTCATTATATAAGGTCATTTCTTATAGAAAAGCACTAGTATAAAAGTTTCATGCAAGAACAGTCTGGCTGCTTATTAATTTAGTAGCGCAGATGAGAAGCCCTCCACTGATTGTTACACAGACACATATGCAACATGCTTCTGCATTCCAGAAAAGCAACCTGCCCAGCTTACAAAATATTAACCAGCAATCAGAATCAGAGACTGAATGGATCTCAAGGGTTAGGCCCTTCCTATACCTGCGCATAAGCCACCTCCTCCCTCTCCCAGCACTTGCCTTGTGCTTACCTGTTTCCCTGGAGACCAGCATTTACAATGAATGCTATAAATACACAGAGTAATTAGGCATCTTTTGAAGCAAACCTTCTACGCCATTTGCCATCTCAGGAATGTTTTAACTTCTGGAACAGAGAATGATCTTCGTTTGCAAAAGAATATGAACACAGCCCTCAGACGGACCAAGCTCAGAGCTACAGTGAGGGAGAACCTAAAGGAAAAAACGACCCTTGGACAGGTCGTCACTACAGCCAGGGAGGGGTAACTTTGGGCAATGGCAATCCAGACTTCGCTGGTTATTCTCCCACTGGGAACAAAGCTAAATACCACTGTCAACCCCTAAGATACGATAAAATATGAGGGAGAGATTTAAAACTTATTTCTAGAGGTAATTTTAAAAAATATGGGTGCTACACGCACACACCTTAACACACTTCTGTTTCACCAGGGTCTTATTTTCTCACAATCTATATTGCTAATGGCTATGGAAAGGGCCTAAAAAGTCAGTTAATGCTGAAGGAACCGAGCCAGCAGCTATTCAGAACCTCTGCTTGGCCAAGTCACACAATTAGTTTTGCCAAGTTTTGGTGGAGATCTATCAGCATTCAAAGAAGCAATTTAGACTTTGCTGAGCTCAAATTATCCAAATGGTACCTATTTATTAAAGAGGGAGGTGCATTTCTTGTTTCCAGGGCAAGCTTTCCAAAGGCAAGCAATGCAAACTAGAAAGATAAATGTATATACGTATATAGATAAGGTACAGTAACAATACTTTTTATCTCCAGTGGACTATCTCATATCCTTTAGTTTTATTTATTTCAGCTCTTTAGTCTTTTCATGTAAAGGCTTCAAAGGCCCTTCCAAATACTGGCTTTAAATGAACAAATAATATCTTCAGCAAAAAAATCCAAGTATTTTGGGATGGATATAATTGAAGATACCTATTTACATCAACGGAATTTCAACTTTGCCATGAACCAAGCACTTCACCAGCCTCTAAGAGGAACTACTTTTGCACATAGCACTTCGGTAAAACTTTGACAAGTCTGGCATTAAAGATGCAGAGAAGCAGCAGATGCATTATTTAGTTCCTCCCTACCCTTAGCATCCAACTGGTACAACAGTAAGTCAAATAAAGTTGCACTACAATAACTAAGGTATCATATGCAAACAGTTAAATACAGCCTTGCAGGGGAGAACAGAGTTTCCCCCAGCTGCTTGTTGGAGCCCTGCAAACCACCAGGAGCAAGACAGACTCTTCAGTAAGTAACATGGATCATCAGAACCATGTTGAGTATGTCAACATAAAGCTGCTTACAAGGTACAGCTGACTGATGTCTGCTTTCATGGTTTGATCTTGCTCCACCCGAGTCAAATTCAAAATTCCCAAGTAAAATCATCCCTCACATAAGACAAGGTAATTAAACACTGAGACACTCTGTATATAAAAACGCAAAGCAATCACAGTTTTCCTACTGAACATACTGGGAAGAACTCTATACCATTAACTATGCAGGGGGAAGAGATGAAGTCTTCTCTCACAAGACAGTTTTAATGCCTGCAGTAAACCTGTTTAAGACTGAATTTACTTCCAGAATTTCAGTCCTTCACTTGCATGCTGGAATTGGGAGGTATGGCAGAAGGGGGGATCATGGGGTTTTACATCTTACGAAGAACAAAGGGAGGCAACTTCAATACAACCTTGAAACAGACCTGCAGGCAGAATTGTCTTTTGTAAAAATTATATTCCTCTGACTACGATGTGTAAGTATCTGCTCTTATCTAATAAAAAGATCCTTTTGAAGTAAGTGGTTCAGTTGGCTTGTGCCAATGCTTGTGTTACTAACCCAGAAGAAAGGCCCGCTGAATACAGTATGCAAAAGCTTTGTCTGATCTGTATCACTTTGAACCATAAAAGCAGCAAGAGTAAAAACAGAAGGGAAGCCAAGTGCTTAATACTGGACAGCGACTTTCTTTAAATCTCTTCTACTTTCTAATTAACTATAGTGAACCTACTATGTAATAGCATTGTGTGTTAGGCACCCTTCCTGCATAGATAAGCATCCAGAAGTTGAGAGAGCGTATTGGGGCTCAGCAAATAGAAGTAATGCTTTGCCTGCAATTTTGGTTCCTTGCTTTATAGGATTATTTGTGAATGGAGACACAATTAAGGAAGTATTTTGGGAGGATACCTAAAACCAGTACGAAATATACATAATTCCAGGTTATCACCCAGCAGAAACAGCAGAAAATTAGTTAAACAACACTTCTTTCTATTTGCGTGTTATTTATTACAAAGCAAGCAAGTAAGCAACACTAAATGAAAGTCCAAAGATTATCTCTATAGTTTTCTAAAAATCAAGGATTTAGAAGTTATCGGAAAAATCTGTACCAGGCACAGCTCAACCACGTGTGATTTTTTTTTTTTTTAAATGAATTTTCAAAAGTTTACCGGTTGATTTTACGGTAGAAAAATGCAAAAAGGACCACTAAAGCTATTTAGTTCCTTAAAACAGATGTAAAGGATAAGTTCGTCTAGAAATTAGTCAGCATTTCTATTTTTACAGTGTGTTGCAATTGTTGAGATGTCATTCATAGAATAGCAGCCATCATTCACTCTTGTATTTAATAAAGAATTCATAGTGGCAAACTCTTCAGATATTCTGACATCATTCTGAAGCCTGAAGAATTTCACGATGGTCTTTCGGTCAAGCTTTTGGGAAGAGTTAGGAACTTTATTTCCAGTGCATTAAGAACGAAGTTGGGTTTTTTTATGTATGCTTTTTTTTTTTTTAACCCTCAAGTTTCTTCTATCTTGAGCCTTTAGGAATGTGAGATCCTTCAGCTTTTTCCGAGAGGTTTGTGCGTCAGAATGGACAACTGTGTGCCCTTGCTTCCCTACTTAAAGACAGTGGTAACTATTTGCCCAAAAGCTCAGTCAAAGAGGCTACTGTTCTACTGAGCAACTCAGAAATATGAATCCAGGAGATATTATTTAATTCTGCAATATTTGAGACTACTTGCTTAGATTTGCAGAAGTACTACATTGCCTAACACAGAATTTTACCAAAAGGAACACAGACCAAGTAATCCTCCTTCTGGATTATCATTCCGAAGAGTTCCTGCAGATTAAGTATACACAGAATACTACGCTACTGAATGCGGATCTAGCCATTCTGAAAGTAGCAAATTATTTTTAAACACTTTACATGTGATTATGCCTAATGAATAAATAAACACACATTTATGATGGAGAGATGTTACGGTTCAAAAAAGCAATACAACATCTTTCAGCTACCTTTTCTTAAAACCCTAATATGCTTGTGCATAAATAAAGCCCTTAGCTTGCTTGGATAGACTCTCACTGAGACGTGCCGATGGTGCTAATTCAGAGCAGAAAACGCTCTTATTCCAGGCCACTGCAGTGAAGTGACATTTACCTAATGCAGCTATAAATTTCCCGATAATTAGTGGGCAGCTGATGGTGATGCAATCTGACTAGTGCAGCAATGCCAGCCTCAAACTAGCTCTCCAACACCCACAAGTTAATCAGATTTAAAAACACAAATTTCCAAAATTCTGAATAGTGCAATGGCTCAGAGACAAAGGCTGGTGCCACTAAGCTTACACCAGTTGCTGTGATCTTTTAATGTTCCACACACTGTTACTAACGAGACGTAGCTCCCCTTTACACTCAACCATTTTTGAAGTCAAAAAACTCGTAAGACTTTTCACTTAGTGATATGCAATCAACATTTCCTGACTTCTGTATAATTGTGGAGTAAATTTAGGTAAGTTCACATGGGTAAAATGATGGAATTTTGAGGTGTACAAGAACGGTATCTTCAGAAATAATTTTCAGAAGTTAATTCTAAAATTTTACAAGCCTTTGAGAATCCTTAGCCAGTTTTGAAAGTTTCCAATGTCATTCGGATTTTCAAACCTAAGTAGTTGAGCAATTACTTTAAAAACCTGGCACCAAACCACATACAACCTTTCACCTATAGTAAAGTGTACGGTCCCCAGCGTTGCTTCATTCTGTGTCACTACCACACAAAATAATTCAGTTCGACAAAATGATATTAAGGAACCTTAATTTTTGTTTTCTTTTTCAAACCTAATGCTGGAAAATGGTTACATTCTAACACTTTGGAAGTATAAGACCGGTTAAATAGTAGCCTTAGATGTCCTAGCACAGCAAGTTTATTTAACACTGCAAGAACTACTATAGAAGTTGTAAGTAGATTCTTAGAGAGAAAACACAGACCCATCCTTTAAAATACTTTCTCAAAACAATCTTTGACCTTTTAGGTGCATCATGAACGAGGCCAGTCAATCAGAGGAAACCCTTCTCCCTGTTCTTTTCCTGGATGAACTGTTTATCATACTATTTTAGAAAGAAAAAGAACCTTTCTGCATGATAGATTAGAACATTGTTGTAAAGCAAAGCATATGATAAAATTTCATGAGACAGTTAATTAACATTTGGAAAGTACCCTGAAATCACCACTGAATGCAAAGGCCCATCCACACATTCTCACTGCTCAGGAAGCGTTCAGCTCACCGCTTGTTTCCTGAAGGAAGGGAAAGACGACTGCTAGCAAAGCTGTAAGGATGGCACAGGAGCGTTTCCCGCATTCACCAACGTTCCCATCTCCGTGGTGTTCATCAGACTTACTTATCTGAGATGCAAGATCACAGTCACAGTGATCTTTCTACTTTTGGTTTTGCCTATCGGTTTTGGACAATCGAGCTCAGCAAGTAGTGATTAACAGGTCACACTCGACCTCGTAGCAAGTGGAGTACCACAGGGCGCTGTCCTGGGACCTGTCCTCTTTAATGTCTTCATCACTGACTTGGAAGAAGCAACCAAGCACACTCATCACATTTACAGATGACACCAAACCGGGAGGATGCATCAAAGCGCTCGAGGGCAGGGCAGCCAGAAACCTGGTGAAACTCAACAAGGCCAAGTGCGAAAGTCTTGCACCTTACAAGGAAGAGCTCCGTGCAGCAACAGCAGCTCCTGTTCAGAAACTGGCTCCTGCACCACACCTGGTCGGGGTGCAGAGAGCAAAGGTGCATCAGGCATGCCAGCGCAGCTCCGTGCCAGTCACTGCTTCTTTAATAAATACTCCTACAGTGGATGTATCTCCTCTCTGCATCAACAGCATCCTCACACGAACACAAATCTGACAAGAAAGTAACTGCAGAGATTAGGATGGATTTTAACAGGCCTACCTAATCCCTGCGTGCATAATACAAAGGCCAATAAAGTCAGGGCGTGTCTTTCCATGTACTCAGCTTTTTCATTCATACACTAATTATAGCCCATGCTGATCTTTAAAAATGGAAAAACCCACAGAATTTCAAAAACTACAATAGGGTGAAATCATTATGCTTATTTTTGTTTTGAATTCCTAGTTAATAGAAGCGTTGGACCATCTAGATCCTACCAATATGCTTTTGAAATCTGTCTTCAGTTACACATCCAGCACTAGATAGGAACTTTCTGACCTCTCTCTGATCTAAAACTTGGTTGTAAGCATTACTTTTTGTCATTCTTTTTCCTTATTAAAAAGGGCAGTGCGGAAAAAAGATGATTAAAGATATCAAACAAACACCAAACCTCATGTGAATGGACTGCTGGAAAATAAAGTACGATTTAATGACGTGAGAAATTAGATGAAACTGTCAAGTTTAAAGAATCTTAAAATGGTTAACAGGTCAAAACATAAAAACTTCTTTATGTACAGAGTGAATATAAAGGGAACATGGTAAGTATCTGCCAAGGGTTAATTGCAACCCTGCATGAAAAGCAGTTAACAAGTGAGAGTTAGAACACCCAGGAGGAAAAGAAAAATTTTTCCAGTGCCATGAGAAATAAACAACAAGGGGGAAATATTTCCTTTGGCCACTGTTACCTCCTCTCCAAAAGCTCAGAGGAGCAGTGGGAATGCCAAGGCCTGGTTTGCTCTTGACTCCCTCTGAAACATTTGTCTTCATTACCACTCTTTTTAATCAGGGCTCCTTCATGAGTGTTTCTGCTCAGCCCCCAAGGGGCAACTCTCGGCTGCGATAAATCAGCATCCATACCACAAGTCACTAATCAGCACTCTCAGGGAAAGAATAACAGCAAAGTGCAGACCACTAAAGGCTTGGAGAAACCTGAAGGCTTAGTGGCCTCAAGGAAGAACGGCCTACATAAAAATAATAAGTCAGTGAACCATCACTACCTTCTAGGCTTAGCAGGACTTGCACTCGGAGAAATTATTTAAAAGCCTCTTGCACACAAATTGTTCTCACTGTATAAAGGGTACTTTATTGATAAAGAGGAAACGCGCTATCAGCCTTGAGCTTGGTTCGACTAATTCAGCGTATTTCACTTCCACCTCCTACTAGAAAGCGTTCAAAGAAACAAACTTGGTAATGGATACCCAGTGCTGCCGTCCTACAATTTCTAGAGAAAAAGATCAGTATATAATGAAATTGAAAGAAGAGGAAAGGGAAATGTATAGAAGTTAACACATTCCCAAGAAACCTCCTATATTATTGCAATGGAAGAGGAAAGTATTTTGTCTGTTTCTTTTGTTTTAAAAGGTTATTTATAAACACAACTAAACAGATGTCATCTTAAAAGGAAAATATCTGCATAGGTTATCTGCACTCATGACAATCTCCCTGCATCTGATCCCTTTAAAACTAGTGCGTGATGTTCCAACTGCAGAAACAATTAATATTTCAATAGTCATTATTATTCCTTAAAATTGTCCAAATTCCCAAGTCTGCGTCAATGCTTGCCAAACACATCACAGAAAAAAAGGTGAATACACACCCAAAACCTTTCTGCTTTTTCCCAAGTAGCCTGGATGCCAGCACCGCTGTGAAATAACTGTGAGCTGTAAAACCATACTAAGTATTGGCATCCAAATTAGCAAACTAAGCATCCTCCTATCCAATAGCTGTTAAACAAAAATCCCAGAGCAAGCTTTTCCAAAACCACAATTGCAGCCATCCACAATTTTTTCCCTGTTAAGACTCATCTCTATGGTACCTGGAAACCTGGCCCATGTAGATAAAGCGATTATGGCCATACATGGAAAGATCACAGAAAAAGAAGAATCTTCCACCGCTCCTACTTCCAAAGCTCAGGAAGGTCCAGAAATCACATCCACCCAGTGAGCAGGCTCCAGCACTGAAATTGAGTATTACTGTAGGAAAACCTTCTACAGTCCTAAACCAACAAACCAGAATTATTTACTGTTGTCTACGTTTTTTTCTTGACATTTTGGACTATATAAACTGCAGAACAGATTCAACTATAGCTGGGAGGTAAAGAAGGGCACCTGCAAACGCTTCTACACGGCCCAAGTTTTGAGGTCTCTTGCATGTGCTTCCCTGTTTGGTATTTCTATGGCAGGATATATAGCCACAGCTAAGTCAGCTTCTGTGTCTCATACAATGCTAGTTTTAATGCAGCTTTGGATTCTGGGTTTAACTCTGATTTAAATTAAGAAAGGATAACAGTCCCGTGCTTTAGCAGCAGTAGGCTTCATTGCTTTGCAAGCGTCCCATTAGCAGAGGGCCTCTGTCAGGTTATTAACTGCCTGCCTCGGGACCCGGAGTGGCAGGACCTGTATCGCTTTGTGCATGACCTCTGCCAAACTATTCATAAAGCAACAGAGAGCACCACTGGGATAGAGCAGCTTCTGACTGAAGGTTTAATCCTGAACGCCAAACAGAGGGGAAGGAAAAAGAGATATTACCTTTGCCATTAACTCATCATGAACTTCTGAAGGGTTCTAAGCTCACACTCAGGTTTATTACACTTAAAGGGGTTACCGTGAGCAACGTAAAAACATTTACTACTTCACGTTAATCAAAATATAAGTAAATAACCTGCTAATTATGCTTACTAATTAACATGCATTTAAATTTAGAAGTTATCCGAGTAGCTAATTTCAGATTGTTAAAAGAAGCATACAGTATTCAGTTTAGGGAGACCCAATCTGCTCAAAAAGTCAAATCTTTTGAGTACTATAAATAGGTGGTTTAGTAAAGTTAGAGACGGGTTATATTAAAAGAGCTGCTAAACCAGAGCATGGAATGTAACAAAAATATTCTCTACATCAATCGTGCTCCTTTACTTCAAAGAATTCAATATACTTCAGTGTTCCTTTCTCAAAGATGAAAATTGTCATTTAAGTTGTCTGGTCCCACTCCACTTAAATGATCCTTTAATTTCCTTTCTTATTTCTAAGCCCTCAGGTGGCTAGTGCAATGCTATCTGGCCTTGGTTGCATGTAAAGTTCACAGCTCCTTGCCTGATCTCATGATCCGCTCTCAAAACAGCACTTTCAGAAGCGTTTCCTGTCTAGCTCTGCCTTGCGTGATGTGCTCCTTGGCTGAATCAGCTGCCAGACTAAATCCCTTTCGTGGAAAGCCGTAGAAAACTCGGCGCGGCCCCTTCCCCCTCCACCTAGGGCCTGACATCCGGAACTGACTTAGGAAGTACTATAATGGTTACCAAATTTTTGGGAACTGCCTTAGCTTTTCTGAGCTAAACATATGTTTAGTACAGGCAGCATCCACCGTCACCACTTGACCTTATGGCAGCCTTCGAATTGCTGATTTTTCTTTTCCCTTTTTTTTTTCCCCTTGAAAAAACAAGCAAACTTTTACCAGATAACACATGATGTAAATGCAAAATTATGTTGTGAAGTGACTGCAAACATGCTGTTTTCCAGATGTTTGACGAGACAGTAAAGAAACAGCACAAAGAAGGGTCAACAGTTTCCGTCAGAGACTCTGCCGGGTTCCACATGAAAAAAAACCCCAAACCCCAACATTCAGATCTCATAAATTCAAGGGACTCTGTGCAGCTGTCAAGCTATTATACTTTAGAAGTAAAACGCAAGGTTCCTCTGTCATCTGCCAAATTTCACTCCATCGATAGGTGGTTAAAAGACATTTGACTGTTAACATTCTACGAATTTCCTAAAACCATTATTACCTCAAATGAAAGAGACTGCCTGGGAATCGCTGCTCCTGGTAAAAGCTATCTGAGGTAAGCGGGGCTGCATCCTCTGTTTGCTTATAAATACAAATCTCCCTGAACTGCATGAAAACAAAACTTTGCAGGAGAAAACGATCAAAAAGAATTGGAAGAAGAGATGAAAGAAAATAGTAGCTGCCAGGCACTTCCCCTTATCCCCACCACGCCAAGAATGACCAGTGCTACTGCCACAAGGAATATCAGCTTTTATTTTTCCACCATCTAATCCCCCAGCTGGTGTCAGAAGGACAGACAGATCACCCTTTTGATCACGAATGCAGCCACCAGCACGCTGCAGAGAAGCAACATCTTTGCTACAGTCCACCAGGATGGTAGGGCTGGAATTTCATTTCTTTCCAAAACCGCTTCCTCTCTCAGGACACAAACCTGTTCTTTTGGACAAGACCATCAGGAGTAGCGATTTCAAGATTGCTCTTGCTACGCTTTTCTTCGGTCCCCTTTTCCACTCGAGCAATTTTTACTGAGTACATTACCTGTGATGGGCTGAGGTGATACTTTTTACACAAACTGGATGAATTAATCTTGAATTTCTGCATGTTTCTACAGAGGGAAACACCAACCATAATTTACAGACAGCTCTGCCAAAATGGAAACTTATGGTTTCGGACCCACTCATTTGTTAGCGTGTGATCCACGAAATGCAGGATCACTTCAAATGCCTTTTAAAGACACGTGGCTTAGTCTTACCCTGTGATGTTTACAAGGTCGCCTGCAGCTTCCTCACTCAGCTAAGGGGAGTACGGTCAGGCTCCTGCACCGAAACCAGCGCAGGCAGGGATTACCACAGCCTGTACGCAGACTCGCACCCCGCATCCGGGAGGTTCTGGATGTAAGAAAAGACACCCCACGAAGATATTCTACACAGGGATACCGACCAGTGTGATTATAGTGAAGTGTGGTATGTCTTCATGTGAAAATGACACCACTGAAAACATTTTAACTCCAGACAGAGCACACATCTGTGGAGCTACTCTAAAACTGCTTATTCTATTCTAGCTGCACCAATCAATTCCCCCGCAGACAAATCCCAAGCCTACAATGAATTAATTCACTGCATTCAGCAGCAAGTAATAGCCAGTAGTTGGCAGCACGGTCCCTCTACCTCAGACACATGCCTTGGGGAAATCTCCCCTGGCTGGCAGAAAATTGCATCTAATGGTATGTTAAGAACATCTTTGTTCTCCTTCTCTGCAGTAATCAGGATAAAAAGTTAGTCTGCTCTGCCTGCCTCACTGTCGCAGCAGGATACTCTTCTTCCAGGGAAGCCTGACAGAAAAGATGAGCTGGATTTCCCTGTGTCACTGCCTCAATAAAATCCCTGGCTTGTCTTTTTCTGTGTTATTACAGCATTAAAATATTGCATGAATCAAAGTATATACTTAATTTTATTTACAGTGAAGGAAATCATTCACTTGGTTGTGAAAGAGTTAATAAGGAAGAAAATCACACACAGTGCGTGTTAAAGGTTAGAGGAATAATCAGTCATTTGAAAAACACTACATAAACATTTTTCCGGATGCAATTTTCAGTCCAAGGATACATTTCCCAGTAGAAATCAGCAGCTAAAAAGGAAATCATTTAGTCTCCATAAGTGCCAAATTGTATCCTGATTTTTCCTGGTCTGGCTCGACTTTCAAAACTAGTGGCTCAACTTCTGCAATCTTTCACCCAATGACTATATAAACACATCCTTATAAGACAGACATAATCCTTGGGTGGGCCAATTTATGTTGGATTATGAAAATACTTAAAGTACAGAATCGTATAATGACTGTTGTCCTTTGGTTTTCACTAAATGGAAAAAAAAAAACCCTGCTAATACAGATTGCCTTTTGAAACAGCGTAGACTATCTGCGACATTCTTCTTTTGCAACTGTGTCAACATCTTTTGAAAGTAATTAGGTACCACTAAATCTATTATTTAGTTATCACAAGCTCTATTTTAATGACACCTAATGTGACACGTATCTATTTTGAGTTTTCACATGCAGAAAAAAAAAAATATCTCTGGCAAACTGTCTGCATATCAACGGGGTGAGTTACCGCACAGCACGAGCGTACGCTGTACCGCACGATTGGAGTGAATTAAGTTGTTACGCACACCAGCCACAAAAACAATTCTCACTCTCAAAAATACTTTGGCTACTCTCTGTTTGGTTAAAGGTTATATAAATAGTAGCTTTAAGAAGGATAAAACAATCTCCATACAAAGCAAACAAATTCATTTGTAATTTATTGCTGTCCGATACACACATACCCATGTATAAATGTATACTTCCAAAAAAATTATCTGTTCCTGAACATTTATCCTTTCACCGATGTAACTAAGAAACAATGGAAACTTTTATTCTTTGTGGAAAGGTAAATTCTGCTTTTTTGCTTCCCGTCTGAAACTCTAGAGTTTTTACAGGCAACTACAAAAGTCAGCATGCTAAAGCCAACAGCATCCTATCTTCAACACTTACCATGTGGTAGAAGAGAACTTTCCTTTTCCTCCAATGTATAAAGTTATGTGAAAGAAGACATTTTTCTAGTCTATAGAGAGTAAAGAATAAATTATAGTGATAAGATCTGGAAAAGTTTGGTTGGAAGTTAAGAGATTTTCACATCTGTGTCTACACATCCATGTCTTGGGAATAATGTATCTCTAGTACCGGTCACACAAAAATGCAAGAAATTGCTCCTCTCTCAAACGCAGCAAAACCATTCATTGTACTAACGTCTACACTTTGACTGGTAGCTTACAACAGTGATCTGAGCTAGCAAACTAAAATGTTTTCCCCTAATTTAAAATACTATTTAATGTGTATATGCATTAAAAAATACATAAATACTAACATATACACAACTTAATTCACCATGACATTATTCCCTCTTTGAGCTTGAGTAAGTTAATTTATTCATGCTGTTCAAACATAAACTGAGT
Organism: Sagittarius serpentarius; assembly: GCA_034782735.1. NCBI lineage: Eukaryota > Metazoa > Chordata > Aves > Accipitriformes > Sagittariidae > Sagittarius > Sagittarius serpentarius. The sequence continues at coordinate 3,230,777 of JAVKLA010000084.1, read as the reverse complement.
GATACTGCAGTGAATCTGCATGTAACACAACAACGAGACTGATTTATGTCCCTAAAGTCAATGAGCGCCTTTCCTTCAGTTTCTTAGGGTTTAGCATTCACCTCCACTACTTTTCCAGGCAGATTCTCACATTGTCATGAACAATAGTCCAGTGTCATGTGGACAACATCTGAGAAATCACTCATTCATTTAAATAAAACTGATAACGGTACAGCCTTTCACAAACCTCGTGCAGAACGGTTGCACACAGCATACAACAGGAATACAAGAAATTGTACTGTTTGCTACGCTGTCTTGAAGCTGTGTTGGCTTAAGATAACAGAATAACTGAAAAAAAAGATGCACAGCCTAATCCTTGTATGAACATTGTCTTTTATAATACAGCTACTCAGGTAACAAACACAATGTACACCTTAACACACCATTCCATAGTTTTACTCCTATGAAACAAAAAGAAATAGAATGAAATAATTTAAGCCATTAAGACTCTAACATGTTTCTTTGGTTGCCTAGCTCAATTCACGATCTATTTCAAAGGAAGATTACATTATGAACCCCTAATTCACACAAATAATAGTAAACCCAAACCAAAACCACATATTCTGCAAAACAGCAGAGAGTAACAGCATGAAAAACACACCGAGGTCCTCCAACTATGAGGACTTCAGTGCCACTCGGTGCAAGTATCTCAGATGCCCACCCTATCCTACTTTTTGACAGGATAAAGCATTCGAACAGATTCAACAGGGCAGAACTGTACCAGACTTGCTAAGAAAGCCCTAGTACCTCTTTGAACCATAAAAGAAAAGTTTTTGTTTAAAATCAAGAATTTCTGGTCGACATATTTTGCGTTCCTTTCTGATTTAAAACAACCTGCTATGAAAGCTACCATTATTTAAAAGTGAAGAAAGAAAAGGGAATTCGCCCCACTTCTCCCCACTCCTCACTTTGCTATTGTCCCCTGTATCTATTTCCAGGAAGCCATATTCATTAGGGTTAATCTGCCTACTAAATGAATAAACAAAGGATTTCTCTGTCACTGAGAGGCCAGGTGAGCCGATATCATCTTCTAACACAGAAAATCATCTGCACAAATACAGCGCAGGAAATTACCTGCTGCAATCCCACACCTGGGATCATTTGGCAAGTAGCTTAGAAATGTTGAGTAGATGACTGAAATCAAACTAATTACGTATATTTTTTTTTTTAATGCAGATCTTCTATCAGCAGAAAAAAGGCCTTCCTAAAAATGTGATGCAAAAAGGTCTCAAATGTCTTGGCTTACTACACTTACTAACATTTCAGAAAATTTCCTCATATGAAAATGTTAAATGGACTTGTATAATTGCATAGTGCTTACTTACTAATGATAATTACCTATGGCTGTCTCCAGCAGTGCCCACGCTGCTGCGCACTGCAAAAACATAAAACTTTACAAATTGTTGCCGTAAGAATCTAATGAAAGATACAGAAAAAAGGATCTAATTGAGCTGCAAGAAATACTGACATAAATACAGCACCTAATACGATAACATAAACCTACGCACATTAACTCCTTGCGCAGACCTCACTTGCAGCGCTGTTAGTTATCACATTTCTGGTAGGCATCATGGCAGACGTAAAGCTTCAGACATGTCCTGCATGTTTTGAGAGCTGACACGGGAAGAATGAGCTTCTTGTGTAGAAGCAAACTGAAGAGTATTATGAGTATGAAGAGAGGTTGCGAGTAATTCCCCAGAAAACCAAAGATGAGATAGGAACAAGCACTCAAATGCTTAGGTGCAAGTGTACTAACCTTGCACATGTCATGGCAGAAGAGGAGCCAACACAGGGACTGAGAACTACAGAAAACGCTGTGACAACGGAGGAAGATGTGCTCAGCAGCGGCACTTGGGGCCGAGGGAGACTAGGGGTAATTCTGAGCATCAAGGAAACAAGAACGGGAGAGGTCACAGGATTCAAGAAAAGAAAGGAGTCATACCTAGATAGAAACACGTAGGCACGAAAACCAAAGTTCACAGCTTGGCAATGGTATGGAGGAAGAAAGGCCAGGATTTGAAGCTGGCCTAGACGAATGGTGCTCCCAAAGCTACACAGCAAAAGGCTCCCTTCCCTCCCGCAAACACGGATTCTTTTTGATGTTCCTTATACAGCGAGCAAGAAGAGATAAATTAAAATTGAGAACCTAGAGAGGTCTTTGATCCTATTGCCTGGAAATATGTATAAGAATATTTTCTCCAGACGTACTTTTGCTATATATGGAAACCAAATGCTGACTAATCATATAAACCTTATGGTGCCTAAGCACAGCTGTAATCTGCAGCAGAACACTGTCACAACAGCAAAGGAAAATGTGGAAAACTAAGAAGTTAGCTGTGGTGCTGAGAAAGAGGAGAAAACGGTGATCAAAGGCACCGGAGGCCACATTAGACAAGAGGGAGAGTTTCTAGCTGGTTAGCTTTTAAGATACAAGTGACATATTTATGACTTATTCTTGTATTACTGAACTTTAACAGTCCAAGTAATGATTATCCATTTTCCAAGTTTATAGAGAAATGATTCTATACGAGACCTGCTGACTCAGGACAACGGTAATAGGATACAAAAGTCTGAATTTTGGTTTATGGGTTTATAGATAGCACCAGTTGGTAGTGCTCAAGCCGTTCAGAGCTGTTTATCAAGACACGCCGTGCGTCTTGGTTGGGAACAGACAGAGCCCCCAGCTAAAGAAAGGGAGGCGAGAGTTGTAACCTGCCTGCTTGGCCTTACGTTTCAGGCACACACAGGGATGAGGTATGGACAGAAGCGTATACGTGGCATCGGCACTCGCGGTGAATGCCAGGGGACAGCACAGCTTGGCGGCAGTTGTGGGCAGCCTGGGAGCTTCACTGCTCGAGTGCGGCTGGCGAATACGGGGACTTTTGTTCCTACAGATAATCCTTAACCTCTGAAATTACACCATGATAATCTGAAGAAATGGAAGCAATTTCCCTTTAAAAGGACAAAACATATGGAATTTGTACATTCTTAAAGGGATTTCAATTTATGGGAATGGGATTACTTCAATCTCCAAAGATCAAGATGGAACCTCTTGGAACTTTTTTTTAAATTTGCATTCTTGGCTGCTAAGACTTCGCACTGGTGCTTTTATGTCAACAGAAGATTGTTGAAATACACAAGTCCCTTTCACTAATGACTAAACATCAGGAGAGAACATGTAATATCAATAAATCTACTTAAAAATGGGAGTATGAATAAATCTACTTAAAAATGGGAGTATGAATAAATCTACTTAAAAATGGGAGTAACATTTCTGAGTAAATCAACCTCAAGATAAACCTTTACAATGCTACTATTTTATCGTTAAAGCACTTTGAACAAATCGTATTCCTTCAGGATACATTAGTCAACATGAGTGACCACCGCATTTAGGGAAATGACTCTCCTGCATGTGTGAAAATCCAGTGGTCTTCCCATAGCGTGGTTTGGAAGTCCACATTATCTTGGTTACGTCAATCATCTGAGGAACATCTCACCAAGCTACCACTGGCATGTGACCACCTTACACTCGCTTTCCTGTGGCATATTAAAAGATACCACTTAAGTGCCAAATAACTAATACAGGCAATTGTTGTCCATTGTGACATTTGAAAGCAAGGTAGTATGCAATACAGAGTATCCCAGTCAGCATTTCTTACTGGAGTTCATCAGTCATTTACTGAATCCCCAGTTCAAGCAATGGGAGAAATACAAACTCGAAGAACAGCATCAGTTCTTGCTTTTCACTTTTCTTTAAGTGCTCATCATTATGGCATACCTAATTAATGCTTTCAATAGGTGTTAAAAATTCCTATGCTGTAAGGCAGTAAATGCATTATGAACAGGCAAAGGCAAGTGGCTATAGCTGAGAAGCACAAAGGTGAGATAATGGCCTTCCACATCACTGAACTGTCAACCTCATTTAGCATAAAGCATGGCATCTGGAGATTTCAAATCATACAGCCGTTTAAAAATATATAGAATGTTAAATTAAATGACAAACACGGGACATGTCACCTTTTAGAGGCAGAAATGTAAAACCAAAGCATATGTTCTCCAACTGTATTTGCTTCAGGATCAGCAATATTTTTGTAACCTCATTAGTTTCTTGACTTGGTTTTAAACATGGAAGGATGGCTATACAAATAAGTTACAGGTCCTCCACGTGGTATCCTCAATTATAAGTCAGTCTTTACTAGAAAATAAATTAAGAACTCCAGGTTCAACTCTTAATGAGAGTCTGGAAGCTGAAGACAATGAGGTAAAATTTCTGCAAGCTCTTAGGGATGAAAGTTACTCTGTATTTTGAGCCCTGAATCCAAAAGGCACATGTAAATATCTAACTTCCAAATCTACATTTACAAACAAATCCTGTGGCCTCTACGCGTGCCAAACTCTCACTGACAACCCCAGAAGTCCCACGCGGTTAGCACGCAGAAACAGGCTCAAGCTCAGCCACCCTGATCGAGGGCCAGCCGATGTCTGCAAGCAGTTTATCTGTCTCTGCATGGCACAGAGCCTAAGCTAATAAACTGTAGCTGGCTCCATGCAGAGCTAGCTCGGGTCTCGGCACCGTGGTCTTGTCACCGCTACGGTGGGAGAGTGCCGCAGCGAGACTGCCGGGCAGCTCTCCGGTGAGCCAGCCTGCAGGCGGCAGAGCCAGGGCGGAGGAGAAGGTGACAAACCCCACTCCCGAGCATCATCTGGGTATGTCTGCACGGTGCTTCGGCTCTCCCGCTACCCTCGACAGCCCAGCCCTCCGGCCCCCTCGTAAAGGGAGGGGAGACTCTGCGTACACCCTCACCTGCGTTAGAGGCTGCTACCCATCTGACCTGTCATTGTACTTCAGCCACATTACCTCACTTTAGAGCACGCGTTCAGCACTTCATGGCATGCACAATCTTTCACTGAAGTGTTATTAAAAGGCTATAACTAGGCCAATAAAGCTGAATTTTATTTGTCCACTCACAGCAATGGGGAAGCGGTGCCTGCTGATGACATGAAGCAAAACATCATACTCGCAATTCAAATTCTTTTTCAGCTACCCACCATATAAAAGCAGATCAGTTAGAAGTGCCCGATTTAACATGCAGCAGGATAGTGCTGAAAAGTAGTTATATCGGGGTATTGCATTAGGTACAGCTGGTGCTCCTCTATCCTGCCATCCTCACGCCTCATTTTATAGCATGAGGAATATTTGATACTGCCTACTGTTCAACAATTCATAGTATCACTGAGCCCTGATCCACAGCACATGGTTGCGCATTCTCCTCAGGACCTGCTTCAATAAGGATGGATTCTCTCTCTTTGCAGGCACTGCAGGACTAGCACAAACCAACCGCAGTATAGTTTTATTTTTTTTGCAAGCCAGATTCCCAAAATTTCAGTCACATGTTTCACTGGAGAGAAAGGAAAAGGCATCAGCAAAACTTTGAAATAAAATCACGAAATACTGAAGCGCTTATTGTGCATGAAAGTTTAAACTTTGCTTTCAACCTCGGTTTTCAAAACATGCTGTCATTCACTATAATATGGGTTAAAAATAAGAGAAAGCAAAGATGAAATGTAAATGATTTAAATGCATGCATATGTTCTTTTGTAAAATGCATAATGCATCTGCAAGGTTTTTCCTCATATTTTGGACACAAATCAAGGGGGAAATGGTTCACTTACGATACAGTGAATTTTTTATCTAACTTCAGTGGTAAAATGTACTTCCATGTAAGCATTTCACTGTATACTGTTTGTTGCTGTTGTTTTGGTTTTCTGGTTTGTTTGGTTTTTTTTTTTTTTTTTTTTGGGGGGGTGGGGGGGTGGGGGGTGGTGTTTGTTTTTAAACTTAAATAGGAACACCAAAACCAAAAGACTAACACAATATTTCTTTTCTTCTCCAAATTCTTTCATGGCAACTTTCTGTTTCTTAAAAAAATCCACTAGCAACAGAAACAAGCTCGTAGATGATCTATGGTCAATTACTAAATTGGAATTCCAATCACAAGTAAGTTTAGAGAAAGTTATGTTTACTTTAAAAATATATTTTAAGTGATAGTCACACAGTTTAGCACAGAGTGATTTGTTCAGCTTTCATGCTGTAAACAATATAGGTGAAAGTCTGCATTAATGCAAACTCAGTTCATGGAAACTGGCGTAGTAGCAAAGAGCTAGCAAGATCCTTACAACAACAGTGGCTTCTACTGCTTTTTTGTACCAAGGCAAAAATAGGTACATACCATCTTTCTAGAGGCCTCCTTTGCCGGAGTGATAGAGTCAGGACTTTTTGTAGGGTCCTAACATTAAAGGAGGCTACAAACTACAGAGTTTCCAGTTCCTGTACTGCATTTCTCACATCAACGGCACCATAACTTGGAGACAAGGAAAAGCAATGCAAAACACAACGATAGGGCCAGTTACCAAAACTAATGCTCAAACCCAACCAGATACTCACGAGCAAGCATTCGGCCGCTGTGCCAAAGCCTAGCAAATTCTATGAATTATCCAGAAATACAGGTGGGTTGTACACAGCCAGGGCCAGCTGCATCTGGGACAAAAGCCCAGGCAAGCGAGCGCATGTAGGTCCCACTCTCTCGCAGCAGATGTGAGCTCAAGGGAAAGCAGCTGTGCTGGACGCCCCTATAGATATTCTACACAGTGCACCCAGCACAAGAGGCACAAATGGTTGCCCGCTGTTGCTGGAGGGAAACAGCAGGCAAGAGAGACTTGGCAAAGCCTGGGATTTCAGAAGAGGAGGGACTGCACCCCGCTTGACCCGGGGACATGGGATTTTTGATAGGACTATTACAATCACAGAGCTTATAAAATATATTTGGAAAGGCTTTCGTGTTGGTTTTGGGATAGCATACGAAGGCCCCAGGAATCCACTCTGAGGCCTTAAATCTGTGGCCAAACTCCAGCAAAAACCATATGTTAGTCATATTACCACCTTTTTCTTTTCCCTGTTCTTGCTCCATTTTAAAGGACCACGCCCTGCGCAGTAAACGAAAGACAGCCTCAGGGCAATAGAGGCTCGTATACCACTTCTCTTATCTGGAGAAATCCTGTGCTAATGATGTGAATAATCCCAAGTCTGCTTTCTGTCATTTACTGACTGTGACCTGCTTGTTTTCACCTTTACAAGGGGAATAGCACCAGAAGGTTTATGTACGTGAAGTACTTGGCTTTACATGCTCCCTCTAAAACTCTGTGCTCTTTTTGGAAGGAGGCGAGCCCCAGGCAGGGCTGTCCCCAGCAGCCAGCAGCCGTCAAGACTGTAAGAGATCTCCTATTTGCAGAGCCCCCACAGCTGGAGGCACTGCCAGCAGCTCTGTACTTCCACAGGAGAACCGGCCGAGGAGGTGGATGGTGACAAACAGGGGCTCCTTTCACCCCACGCTCCCCTTCCCGGCTCACCCTACACGCCGGCCGCTCTCTGCTGCAACCACTTGCTGGCACCGGCTTTGGCTTTTTGTAGCACTCCACCCATAGCTAGAGTACTAACCGGCACCCAATTTAGCTTTGGTTCTAATAAAAAGTGAAAGTTAAAAGCAATGCAAGCAGTAGATAAAGCACTATTAAAAAGTAGCTGGGATGATGCCAGGGATTGAGTCCAAGGCAGGGGGAGGAGCCAAGATGACTGCAAGCCGACGGGTATTTCACAGTATTGGGTAATTAAGAAAAAATATTTTCCATCTGTTTTTTTACCTCTTACGTCATTGCGGCAATAAAATACACACAAGTACCAAAAGACTGTATTTCAACTTAGATATAAATACTTATTTCCAGCAGAGAACATCCTTACTTCAGCAAGGAGAAGACAGGGTGAGGAGGTTGTGATTATAACACTTTCAAACTATTGAACTCCACTTTAAAATAGATCAAATGCCTGACTAATTTATCATGTCAAATAGCTCAGTTTTATATGGTATATACCTAAACACACACTTCTGCTCACTCATCCGTATTACACTCTGATGAACAATAGCTAAAACCTGCTGGTCTTGGATTAACAATGGTGAAAATAAGTGTGTATGCTGACATTGTATCAAAAAACCCCAACCAACCACGTGACAACCGATGCTATTGTTTAAACCTACTTCGGTATAGATCCACATACAGTCTATGTAGAGAGTTTGTGTAGAGTCTTTCCACCACGAGCAGTGGGTTGGACCAGATGACCTGAAATCAGACGTTAAACCTGCAGCAACTTACACAAGAACAAGTTTTTGTGGCTCTGGAAATATTAAGAAGTGTCAAACATTTCATTATTACATAGTAAAGTATTACCCACAAAACAATATATTATCTGTAGTATGAGGAAATACAAGTGAGAAGAAAATTAGCAATTCATATTGAAAGCAATCTCTGGCACGGCACTGGTGGTCAGCTCGCACGCTGCACAGCCGAGAGCTCAGCGGCTGCGCAGTAAACCAGCAGCTGATCTGCTCCTTCCTCACCTTCTCCTTCCCCAGCTTCTCCTTCCCTTTTGTGCAGAGTGTTTGGATTTAAAATGCAGCACTATTATCTCACCGCTTGGAAAAAAGCAAAACTTAAAGCCACTATACTTATTTTTAAAAGCTATTTTTGCCATTTAATGAAGAGAGGAATAAAAAAAAATTAGGATTCACTATGAAACTAGGAGACACTGCTTAGCAGCCGCTGCACCACTTCCAACTGTCCTTGAGAAACCAAAGCCAAAAAACATTCTTGGAGACTGCTTCATGCCCAGTTTTATACCTACAGATTTAATTGCTCTAAAGAGACCATCACAACCTATAGTATTCAGGTAGTTGCTGAACTCTAGGGACGCAGACATCGAGCCTCTACAGGCATTTTACAGGCTGGAGGAAGCTGCCAGATAAAAGGAAGAGTCCGCAGAGCCCTGAGGACAGGGAAGGGCTGATGTTCTCGAACAGTTCCTGAAAGCAGGGGAGGACAAGCTGGAGGATCTCAAGAGGACCACAACCAGCAAGCACTCCTGATGGTTAAAACCTAGCATCTGACAGAGACTACAGTCCAAAGTGGAGGAGATACACTTGAAACAAGAAATAATGAAGCATATTTAGAGGTTTTTCAAAGCAAACATGGAAAACAGTGAGCAAATACTTTGAAGGATAGCCTAACTTAGTGAAATCATTAAATAAGAACGTCTCTTTATTATAAACTGGAAAACTGTTTCTAAATGAAAGCTTTCCCAGAAACAATACTGACTCTCAAATTCATTTGCAGATGGATGTTCAAACACCTTTAACTTACACACCTAATACCATTTTAAGAACATTTCAAACAGTCTAGATTAATAGAGGAGCTTAGAATATATTACAAACTTAGAAAAATATCAAGATCCGTAAAATGATTCTTTTAAGCACTGTATAAAAGGAGCAGAAATGTCAATGAACATGCTTCTTTGGAAATACTATACGGTGTGTTATTTCTGTGCAATCTATGAAAACACAAGTACAGACACGGAGGTTTCTGGATCTCTTGTAAGTTTAACAGTAGCTAGGAGCTCTTAGATCTCAAGCCATAATAAATATTGTATCCTACAGGAGCCCATCGGGAATCTCAGCTCATGCTTTGTTCCACAGAAGATTGTGGTGTCAGATATGATTAGAATCAACACTTTCCACCTACTCAGAACTTAAAAGCTATCTACACAGAACATTAACAACTGTTAATGAAAGACAATTAAGGGGTACATAAGACAATCTTATAGTCAGAATGAGTTTGCCTTAGCTACTGACATACAAAATATCTACTGTGCATTTTAGATTCCCCACCCCGCCCCTAAACAAACAGAAGGCATTTACATGCTTGGACCAGACCACGCTCTAGCACACTGCTGTTTTTCAGCCAACAAACCATTATATGAACTGAAGGTGGCTTCCCCAACTAAAAGTTAGCATGTAATGCTTAAGCAGTAAGAAACTCCGCTGCCTGCATTAATGGACCACTGGTACATGCGTCAAGTGGGTTATTGTGACATGGGAATAACTGTCTTCGAGCAAGAAGAGGACTGCACCAGTGACCATTGACGTGGCCCCTGGAAGCCTCGCTGCAACTTATCTTCATATATGAAGAAAAACCTCATTACCTTGTATTTGGTTATTATGTCGGTTGGGTCACAGTTATGCTTTCATCTAGCTATGACATCAACATGGAAATTGCTGGATTTCTTGTTTGTCAAAGCCCCCTGTGAACTATCAAGAATCACATTAGCAAGACGAACAAGGTGACTAGCCTTTGGGGGGTTAAGCACCTTTAGTCACTTAAGTTGCTTAAAGTCAAATTCAACCTAACACAGCAGTGTCTAGAAATTGTTGATTTTTCATTTTCCACTCGCACCCGTGACACTAATTTGCATGTCGCACCATTTTTTTTTTGGTGATGGACAGTTATGTGTCAAAGCACAACCATCTTAGTAACTGAACCAGTTCATCTCTTCTGTGAGCCTCCTCAGCTAAACCAAAGGCAAACCAGGATGAGGAGTCACGGGCACCTCTGTCACTAGCAGGGTAACAGCTACCCCGCATCACTGTATTATGCTGCGCAGAGTGAATTCCCGTCTCCAGAACTGACAGACTAACCCACCCACGACCATCATATGGAGACAAAAATAAATCAGTGTATAACGATCCTGCTGCCTTTCAGTCACTGTTCCCATGCCCTTCCTCTCTAGCATACTCCTGCCTACAGAAAACACCCACCAGCGTTTCAAGACATTAATGCTACTCCATGTATCCCTGCAGCTGAGTCTTTTCACAAGCCAGGCAATGATCCAGCAGCAAGTGCCCAGTCAGTAGTGTCAGGTCATTTTAATTTCTCTTCACAGCTCCACAGTCTATAGGGCATAACTGTTTCTAGACGTAATCATGTATACTGCGTTGGCATCTTGGAGCCTGTTGAAGTCAGTTCTGTCTTAAGGCTCTCTTCAAAAATCATCAGATAACATTTTCTCCAATTAGATGAAATAAAACAAGTTGGAAAAATTCTAAGTATGAGAATTCTGTATTATACAGCTCACGCACACATTTAGCGAGAGACAAATTGGATGGAGAGAGTATGAGCATGTGCAAATGTGTGCTATTGCACCAAGAAAACAATATATCCCACATGCTATCACTCTTCTAGGAGTAATACATAAAATGTTCTTCAAATAACATAATAATATCATATCTATTTAGAACACCAAACAGAATTGGCTCAGAAGTTATTCCAGGAAAGAACCATAACTTAAACTCATTTAAATTTCAGCTGACAGAATGCAGAAGTACAAAACAAGCAGTGCTGAGTACGTGTTTTTGCAGTTACTAAACAGGTGATGCTCTCTAAAACCAGCTTGTATATGATCGTTATTAAAACCTCTCAATTGCTGTGAAGAATAGACTAAGGGCCAAATCTCTGCCTTGGCTTCAAAGCTCAGCATTATACTCAGAGGATCCGAGTTCAATCTCCATCTGCAACAACAAACTACCTTTATACCATCCAGGTAATTACAGGTTCAGGTCAAGGACTCCAGACCATATTGATTACATCTCTCTGCAACAAGGACCCTCCAGCGCTGGCCGGCTCCACTCAAGCAGGGCCGCTCAAGTATCCGTGACGCCAGGACTCCCCGGGCCCTACCAGCACCCGTAACGGGAAACCAGCAACCGCTCAGGCCTGTCAGTTATTGCCTGTGGCAGTAAGGACAGCCTGGGAATTCATAATGTTGGTGACTTCATCTGCCAGCTGCATTCACACATCTTTACTACCTGAATAACTGATCTCCGCTACTCCAAGGCAGCACTTTCTGGTGTACAGCATTTGGGAATAAATATTTGATCGCACATACAACAGAAGAGAGCTCAGATGGTTTAAGGTGTGACAGCAGAAGTGTTTATTAAATTCCAACTGAGAGCATTGCTGGACAGTAAAAATTTGTCCCATGGTCCCTATCTCACAGGTGTGGCGATGAACAATAAAAGATCCTTCACAGGCAGAGGGGAGGGAGGGAAGGGGAGGGCAGGCAAACTCCCTCCCCCACAGAACCCAAGTCAATTCTTCTGTTCATTAAACCCTCTGCAGGCAACAAGCTATCTGTCCATGACCAGCCAGTCGCACACAAAAGAAAGGGAAGTACTAAATTAGAAGCCAATTTTGAGCGGGCATTGATTGAAGTAACCAGAATAGAGCTTAGTACTGTCAGAGTTTCATACAACAGTAATAAATAATCTTCATTAAAAAATGATGCGTGCATCCCTAAGAAGCGCAGCACATGCCAGGTTTCAGATAAGAACATAAAGGTTCCCCCCGCCCCACACACAATCAAAGAGGAAAAAAACGCTCAGGATCTTTTTCTTCTACAGTTTAATTTTATTCATTAAAATCCTTCCCACCCTAACCCTGTGTTTGTCCTAAGCAAGAAAGAAACAGAGATCTCCTCCAGGGAGGACAGGGAAAGGTTGACGCAAAACAGAGATCAGACAACTTCTTCATCAGCGCTTTCCTACTCTGCTGACAATGCAAAATCATTACCCGACTGATGGATAAGTGTCAAAAGCCTCTTTGTATAAGCGAATAAACAAGGCTTTTCATAAACACACACACAGATGCACAGAATTTTTTTCACTGAGCAGGACTGAATTAACAGCTATGACTGAGCATACCTGAGTACCTGAGCCCTTCAACACATTTGTTACAGTTTAAGGGGAACACTTGCATTTACAGACTCAATGCAGCTGTGCAATCAAATTTACTGTGATCAGGAACTGCTGCAAAATCCTTTCTCCAGAGGTTTTCTGTTTCTGAAAGTTCAGACTGTTGTTCCATACAGATATCCTGACCTTCCTACACGCTTTAATTTCTGCATTCTTTATTATTAGTAGAGTTCTATCAAGTCTGATTTTTCCGGTATGTAACATATATGACATGCATCATTCATCTACAGGTTATAGTACAAAAATTCAGAAAGGTGCCTGGAAATATTCAATTACATGTATAGCCTATGCTTCTATTTTCTAGATTAGTCTCCATCATTCCACAGATATCCTCAGCTAGCCAAAAATCATATCTAATGCTCATCACATCAAAGAAAGGAACAGCATTCAATGCATACAGGTAATGTAAAGTTTTCAAGTCATGCCTGTAGAGTGGTCTTCTGAAATACAACCAGGTCATTCAGCAACAAACTTTTTTTTTTGTCACACTACAGATTTCTGTCTCAGGGCCGGCTGGTTTGATTGTGTAAAGAGTGTGACCTTAAAGCTGCAGCATCTCCTGCAGACGGGGCACTTGTAGGGTTTCTCTTCCATCTCTGGTGTCTAATAAAGTCTTAAATGTAACCTAAGACTTACCCTACTTTTGTTAAACCCAATGCAACCAGCTGATAGTCTCAGCACTCCTTCGGAAAGGATGGACACACAGACGCAGGAGCACCCATGCCTGCTTGCTACACACAGGGTGCACTTACTGCGTGTACAGTAGTGGTTCTTTTGCTCCATTATTATCCAAGGCTTCCTGCTTTGTAAAGATTCAGACTCAGTGTTGTCCCTTTAATGTTTCTAACTGCCAATCTGGAATAGCATCTGGAACTACACCGCATTTAATCCTTGCGGGTATATTTTCTCTACGATGCACATGACTAAAATGTGTGCATTGGGGGACAAATGTCCAGTAGCTTTAGGTGACTACATTTTTGCAAACTTTTCTTAAAGATTTGGTTTAAAAAAAAACAACCAAACAAAAACAACCAAAACAAAAAAAACAGAGAAGAGTATCTTAGGAGAATTAAGTAAAACTGAAATAACCCTATTGAAATACGATTTTTTTTTTTAATTTATCCAAGTAATCTTTACAGATACAGCCATCCACCCTGAAAATGCCATTGCAAATTTTCATTGCTGATAACAGTATTAGAGTTCTTTATTTCTTAAATGAAGATTTTTGCAAATGATCTTGTGAGAGAATATTGTCATTAGTATACCATAGTTTTTACAGACATGTGAAGATCATTAAAAAAATTACACAGATTTCTTATGAAACTCAACAACAGAGTTGTCACCAACGGGGGAGAAGGAAGGAAGCTATCAAGAATGGCAGAAGAATAATGGAAGACGATAAACATGTACTTGAAATCTTTTGATAGGAAGAACAAGTGATGGAGTTAGATAAGAAGAGGCGCCACGCTGGTTGCATCTCTAAGCAACAGGCAATCAAACAGCCAGATAAGTATCTTCATAAAGTGCAACAGATTCGAACGCATGGGTCATAACTGAAGAATCACTTCCTGGTTCAGCTTAGGCAGTAAAAATTTATGACCTACTTAAAAATCCTTCAAACCTAAAAACGTATTTTCCAATAAATTTGTTTTCCATAAAGAATGTAAGCCATTTAGGGCACGCCTTGGTAATAGCAGGAAATGAGAATACTTACAGTAGTGGACTATAACACAAAAAATGCAATGTTGTACATGAACAGCATTTAAAAATAAAACCTTTAGACTCAGAGCTGAGCTTAATGTAATTTTCTGCACATCTCAAAGGTGGGAAGAGAAGAAAGTAAGAATAAAATACTCTTCTTCCCTTTGCTGGGCTCTGTTACAAGAATAGCACAAGATCTCAAAAAACAGCCTATGTTTTTTCCTTGTGTCTCCTTTACTCCGTAGCAGAATTCACACCCCTATACCATCACACATAATCTGGCATATCTACCCCTAAATTTGGACCAATAATTTCTGCATGGGAAAGGATGGGGATCAGACAATACGAAAACTGCAAATAGATGGTAAAGTCCCTGAATCAAAAATCAATTCAAATCCAAACTGTCTGGCAGTGAAGTTAAATAAAATACTGCTATCAGCATATCCCTAACAAAATCCGTGTATTGTTTATACAAAACTTATGAGGTGTTATAACAAAACTGAGTCACTGCTCTACAGTAAATATATTTTCAGTGTCATAACAATGTATACAATTGACTTTGGCAATTTTAACATGGACACACATGTTAAAGGCATTACCAATAGACCTTCATCACATTCACATGAGCCATTTCATATTAAGGCCCCATCCACACTTTGGGAAAGGTTGTTTAGCACAGAAGAGGTACAGTCCTATGTGGTTCACTGTTTCTGTTGTAGATGGAATAACACAGTTTTAAAACGCATTATGGTTCCAGAACAGTTATATTTCAGAGTTATTTCACATCCCTGCTAAAAGTAATGGCATCACTTTGTTCATACAGAAGAAGAAAAAAAAAAACCCAAAACCACCCTGATAACCCAGATACCTCTATCTGTATCAGCTGGCCTACTCACACTGATAGTGAAGAACAGCTATGCCATTAATCACTCTGAATCTGAAGTGTCAGATAGACAGAAGCACTCCTATGATTCAAGCTTGTAACCTTTTAGGGGTAATAGGCATAGATGAACTAGTCCAAAAAATCATAACTGATACATTTATGTTTTCTTCTGTATCAAACAATTATTTTCAAAATTACTTTGTCATGTAGTAAAATAAATAAAATTCCCTTTAAATAACCCGCATCAGATGTTTGTCTAAGCTCGATGTGAATTAAACAAGTTTTAAATATTTGAAAATGGAATTTATAATGACAATCCTCAATATCCAAAGCAAATGTAATTATTATTGAACTCAGTTATAAACACATCTAAGAAAGATCCTGTAATACCCTAATAAATTAATTTGGCAAACAACGCAGTATCTTAGACTCAGAATTTATATCAATAGCAAACAGAGTCTGGAACAGGAGCTTTTATTTTAACTCTCTTTAAAACAACCTTCAGAAACCAGTTTCTGTATGTGTTACAGTCTCTTTACAGTTTAACCTCAATCCAATCAGCAGTCTCCAGGGATTTTCAAATCGCTAAAGATTAAAATCCTCTCTGACTTGACTGTTTGACTAATGCTGTGTGTTTAATAATTCTACTTGTGAGAGATTTTATTTGACAAAATCCTGCTGCGTGGACCCTTCAGATGCTATACAGCAGTACTAGAATACAAAGCTCTGCTGTCCTCCTTTCTTTATAAAGACTATACCCCACCACTGAGGGGAAAAAAAGAAAACTTTATAGTACATATATTACTATGTTGATATTAACATAACCACTGTAGTATTAAATTTACACGCTCTTTTAGAGCAGAGTAGTGAAAATGTGCCTATTATACAAACATTAGATAAACTATCCTGTTGTCTTGGCTGTTCACAGAAGTCAATTACATTTATGATTACATTTCAATGAAAGCTATCTTATAAACGAGATGGAACTGTAATACTCTATGCTTTAGGCATTCATTAATAAAAGCATTTCAGTGTTAGTAATTGCAAATGTTCTGCTTTTTAGTTTAGGCAGTTTTTAGCATTCTATAGCTCATGTTAAACTCAATATAAATATTGTTTTCATATCTTACCGCAGTGCTGTGACTTCAGATTTGAGGGGTAAGAGGAAAAAAAGTCATCGTTACAGTAGCTTTCAATAAGTATTTGCAAAGACAGCACTTACCCTATTGTGCAGCTGAAAATCATGACATCCTTTTAAGTATGTGGCAATGGTTAGTAAACATGTCACCAGACAAAAAAAGACAAGATTCATGACTGCCACAAATATCAAAGAAAACATGAAATCAACATGTTTCTACCTGAGGTAGCATCAATCACTGTTGAAACTCCTCTGCGATCAGAAACTGGACGCGATGACCCCGGCATGCTAACAGGTTCTGAACGAACTGGCTGAATCCTAAATAATAAGTTAGAGTTACCACCTGTGTCAAAATCATTGCTCATGAGGGCTGTAATTAAATCACAAACCTGATTCACCTGAACCAATTAAGCAACTATTTATTTTTAAGTCCGCCAGCTGTTGAAAACTTTTGTTTTCCTTTACAGAGCCAAGATCTGGATAATGCATCCAGAGAGAGACTGAGACTCTACACAAAGTGAGTATCCCCAAACAGTGTCTCACATGGGAGCTTTCAGAAAGCCTCAAAAGAAAAAGCTCACCCTACCCAAACTGGTTGAAAAGCCTCTATTGCCCTCCTGAACAGCAGCGTTTTCTTTGTCAGTTTAGGAGAAAAGACGCATTTGTAATTGTCTATTCCTTTTGTAACATTTATCTATATTCATTTTTTTTTAATTTCTGCTTTCTTTCTGCATCTGTATATATATAAACAATAAAAAAATTAATATATTTGACAGCTATATCCTTACTTGTGGGAGTAATTACACACAAGGAGAAATCACACATTTCAAAACCATGTATTTTCAGTCCAAGGACAATCTGCCCAGTTTTAATGGGATTAGTCATATTATCCATCTCTCTTGTTTTACTCATAACCGTTTCAGACAGAGTCCCAAACAATCCAAGTCCATACCACAGAACTTTGGACTTCAAATCACATGTAGAGTCAGAAGCATGGAAACTCGTTAAATCTTGGGAGTTACTGGACAGGATGTAGAAACACATGGTGCAGAAAGCACTTTTACAAAATCACTAGCTATCAGTAAATACAAACCCACATTTACCTTTGCTCTCCTTCCTTCTCTTCCCCAGGCCCACTCCCTGCCCCCAATTCCAAATCAGCAAATGTCCAAAACCAGATGAATTAAATACATGAAAAAGAACTACAAGGAAGGAAGCAAAGGAAGGGGGGAAAAAAAAAAACAAAACCAAAACAGGGAGGGGAAAAACATTCCAGAAGTTCACTTACTCTTCCAACACACTGACCGCTTCACAGTCAGCATCTAAATCTACGGCATAAAGCTCCCACTCATGTCTGAGAAAATGAATTCATTAAGCAATGCAGAAACTGTAAAAGCCAAGATGACACTCAGCGAGACCACCAGACTTTGTACTGTCTTTCACTGTCATTTACCCAAGAAGGGGCAGCAGAAAGGAATCTAAGCTGCTTGGCCTGGTTGAATTTTTATTGTTGTTGAGTCACACCCTCTTCTAAGACTTTCATCCGGACAAGCCTGATGAAAACTATTACACGTTCTACACAGATGGCCTCATTTAAGCATGAGGCAAGTTATTCACACAAGAAATGTGAAACAGCTTGGAAACTGATTTTATTTTTACCTGAGACTGTTGAGATCAAGATCATCTGTATCAAAGTCCAGAAGAGGCTGCGGGGTATCACTTGGACCATGTGACTGCAGCACCGAAGAACTGGATGAAATGACGGTAGTTTGGCCTGAGGGATGGATTGTTTTGAACTGGAACTGTGGGCCCATCCACAGGCGTCGATGAGGCCCGGTGTGAGTCACTATTTCAACCTGTGGGAAGACGGGGAAACGCTTAACAAAAACCTGCAATATACCGAATGGTTCCTTCAATAGACTGAACCCCCAGAATCCTGCTGTTCTCAAGCAAAAAGAGCGTTTTGTGCCATCAGTTTGGAGGAACGCTGAACATGGGAAGATCTGAAATGCCTTTGCTAGAGTGCGATGTTCTAGCCAAAGCCAAGAGCTTCTTGCGGAGCCTTGAAAGCCCTTGAACCACCAAGCCTGAGGACACTGCACCCCGGTTTTTAAAACGTTCTGAAGACCGACAGTCCATCCTGGCTATCGCTTCACCTGACCCTGTTCATTCCTCCCCTTGCCATTACGAAATACACGCTATAACTTGAACAAGCTACTCTTCTTGTGGCAGCAAACAGGGGAACATGTTTCTGTCTGCATCTACACGCAGTAGGCAGAAGAACCAAAAAAGTCTGCCTCCCCCAGATAACCTCAATACTGACCAGGTCAATGGATGCACTTTTAAAAGCAAGCTGTTACAGCTTTGTTACGGCTGCTTTCTAGAAGTTCACACGTTAAACACTGCTGCTTCACATGTACATAGTGCGAACTGTATTTCAAATCAAAGCTCATAATTACTGTTGGCATATCTGAAGATACCGCTGGCAGAGACCATCTTGCTGGAAAGCAACAAGATTTGTAACAGAGCAATGGGAAGTGTGCTGTGAGACGCTGAACAGCCCAGGTCACGCTCATTACTATGCAGATGCAATAGAAATATGTATGTGCAACACATGAAGTTTAGAAGGGCAGCTACACACACATACATATTCATTTAACCAAAATTCCAGCAATTAAAACACAAGTAAGGGTGTTTGCTTGCAATGAACAACCACACATATATTACATAATAGGTGTACATGAGATATGTATCTGTATGTATGTTTATGTGCAGATATACACATAGACACAGAAGCTTCTCAGTTCCGTGCCTGCTCCCAAAAGGCACAAAGAACACAGGTGGTGTGTCTAACAAACAATAATTTCAAATATTCAGATTTTCCTCTGGGTATTGGCTCCCACTGAGAGTCTAGATACGAACTTTGGAAAGATAAATGATTTCAGTAAATGAAACATCCAAAATATTTTAAAAATGTCTTTTCACACTGATAACTATAAACCTGATGAGTATCAATTCGGGAAAACTCTTAAATAAGCCAACTATAGGAATGCAAACAAGCATGGAAATTTAAGATGGTAGCATTGTTGGAAATGTGTATGATCAGGAAAATTAGGCATTGTAAATGAAAGGGTAAACAAAGCATAAGTCTTCTGTAATACAATTTTAAAAATCAAAAAGAGCCTTTAAAGATCAGAAAAAGGAAATATGAAATGGAAATGTTAAGGTCTGGTGAACTCATACTTTTAAGATGACAAAAATAGACTTAAAATTCCTATCAGTTTCTGCTGAAACAATGATCAGCTTCACAGCAAAAAAGCAATTTAGTAAGGGAATTCATGAAATACATTTTTGTATATATATGACATAGATGTGTATTAGTAGTGATTCTTAACTCTTTGAGAAGCAATTTTGAACACTGGATAATCTTGTTCTATGTTCTCTGCTAACGTAAGACGACAAATGCACAGCCTATTTAGCACTATTTCCATCTTCGCATTTATCTTGGCGTAACTCAGATTGACTGTAGACATTTCTGAGGCAAGTAGCTTTTATGTAGCAGTGTAAATTAGGCCACAGATAAAGTAATCTGTATATTTTAAGCTTGAAACCATCAGTGTCACAGAGCCGAGAGGTAAACAGATGCCTTTGCAATTTTACTGAGGCTACGGCCAGATGTTCCTATTCACTCTTCTGTTGTGTGCAGGACAAACATATTGTATCTACCTCACACTGACAGCACACATTACCCACTGTTCTAATTGAAAAGTTGAAGTGAAGGGCAGTGTTTTTTCACTGCATGCTGTTACTGTTGGTAACAACACTTTAATTTTGAAAAACATACTTGCATTTTAGGCTTAATCTAAAGTGGCTTGCTTAGAGAATGCTAGCATCTTCATGCTCAAAAGAGCTATCATCACTCTTTTCACTTAGCAAAAATTAAACATTCCGGAAGCATTCTCTGAATTATTTGTGTTCTGTGACATCACTGGGGATTTTTTTTTTTTTCTTATAAATATATTTACTCTTCTAGAGGGATAGATGTGATGAACTTCAAGCTGTCTTAAGTTCCTTTGACATCTTTTATCTTCCAAGAACTAGTAATAAACTAAGCCCCATAATGTAGGTTTACCTTACTCTCTTTTACCTGAGGTTGCCCACTATACCAGAAAGTCCCCAGAACAGTAAAGTAAGCTAAACTATCCAAACAGTACTGGAGAGGATAGGTGGAAGACTGCAGGTGAAATCCTGGCCCCAGTGAGCTCAGTGATAAAATTCCTGTTGACTACACTGATTGAGTAGTTTTGCCCTCTTTATGCTCTGACAAATTAGAGACAGCATAAGCAAGTAAGATATATCAACGTGCAGCCACGTCTGAAAACTTAGGCCAGGTAAGTGGATTCACACGAATAGATTCCCCAATGAATGCCGCTCCTGGACTGGTACATGTAGAAACCTAACTTCTCATTTTAGGAAAATGCTGTGTATGATCTATCCACCAGTGGGAGAAGCAAATCACATCCATGAGTGTTTCATATTTATGCCATGCACCCCAACAACACATTTAATGCATCACTGTCATAACAACATTGTTCTTAAACCAAAGGAAACCCACCGAATTTGTCAGGATGAATTCCACATATTAGGTAGCTTGTAGTTGCTTTGCTAAATCCAGAGCATGTGTAATTTTTATCTATTTATTTCACTCTAACCTTTTATTTCTAACAGGAGCTAATTCTCAGTGTATTATTCATGACCTATATTCTTATTTGAGCCAAATAGTCAAGTATGTACTGAGTTCTTAAAGAGAAACTTCATCAACTGAAACAAAGCAAGAATGGATAAAACTACAAAGATTTATCCTCGTATAAAAATATTCCACCAAGCACGATCATTTTAAAGCACTATAGTATTTCTATCTAGCCATAAGTCAACGGAATTATCAGTAGGAAATGCAGTAGCTGATAACCAGAAAAAAAAAAAAAAAAAGAAAGTAAACCAGTTAATCTACCATTTTTATGTTAAAATGCCACTAAGCATAGCACAGGTCACAACTGAAAAGGCGTCGTCACTTTGCCAAGCTAACTTCCTTTATTCATGTCTGAAAAGCACCGTGTCAGGCCACCCGAAACTTCCTACTTCATCCTGAACTTCCCAAGGATGTGACTTGTGCCAGTAATGAGGGGGACTTTATATGGCTTTTAATATAGCTTGTATAGTTCGTATAACATGTAAAGACCAAATGCATACCACGTTGTTAGGAGTGAAATCAGTTTTACACACAGCAATACCTATACCCTACTGGAAGCTTACTTTCCCTTTTGAGGAAAGTTGTGATTTTACTTCCCGTGAATACTATTACTGTTTAACTCCCGAACGGGAATGCTCCTAAAAAGCATACCTGCGAAAGCCACTCTTCATCCTCTTGCCCGCTGTGGTCAGATGCTAAGCTGTCGTACGACTCATGTCGAGTGATCGGTCCAGGGCTGCCTGGCGGAACCACTGAAAAAAACCAGAAAACTGAGGAATCAGATTTACTGTTAAATGGTTTTGAAAAACGCTTTTTCAGTAAGTTATTGGTACAGCAACATATATTTTCCTAAATCCGTGACAATATGTTGGAGCACAGAAAAAGCTCAAATATTGACATCTAAAGTGATGGAAAGATTTCTGTTCTTTGACTTGAAAGTATACATACAGCCACTATGATAACCCAACTGGCTGCTCTTCTTTTAACCTTAGGTACTTCATGAACATACAGCACAGCCCAACACAGATGACAACCATCTGTCTTGAGGAATTTAACACTGAGAAATGCCACTGTCAATGATGTAAGCCTTTTCTACAAACTTTTCAGAATTCGAACTGTGCTAAGGCGTACTGACAAAAGGTATCCCAAGGCACTGGTACACGTACTGACTCTGAACAGAGAGTACTTCCAAGACTTCATGAACTGAATTATCACTCCCATTTTGACATTAACGTAGTTAATTTAAAGCTGGCTTCACAAACAACTTGTTTTAGGATTTGACTTTTTTGCAGTTTAATTGGAAGTGCTTCATTATCATCTTCGTGTCACCTTTTCATTACAATAGTAACAATATATTAATTAAGAATCCATAAACAAGCAGAGCTGATATTTAATTTGCTACAAAGAGTAAACATGGAGATTATTTCACTGGACTATAAAATACCAGAAATTCTGTATTCAAGTGTTGCATTGCACTGTAGTAATACTGTATAATAATTTTGGACAGATAAGAAAAACACTTTTTTCACCTGCAGGTGACACTGATAACTAGAAACATGTATTAGTTCAAGCTGAGGGACAAATTCATCAGTGGCTATTAAACACAACAGTCCAGACACAACCTCCAAGAAACCCGTAACCTCCAAACTCCCGGACATTGGAGCATCGGCTTCCAGTCACTACCAGAGATCTGAGTCTGGGTAAATTTTTGGTTTGACTTAAGATCAGATCTGTCCACAGTGCTCATCAGCAAACCTCTTCTTGACAGCACCATGAAAATCTTACATTCCTGTAACTGCTTAAATACCTAAGTCTCTACTGTTCTCAAAAGACTGGAACAAATAACCTCAATTCACAGAATAAAACTAAGTTAATTTTGTTCCTCTATTCACTACTCTCTTTCGTCTTCTTATGGGCTCACTACAACAGAAAAATGCAAGTTCTTCAGCTCTGTAGACTGCACGATATCCAAAACCACTTTTAAAACGATTACCATATATACACACAACTTTGGAGAAAATGACTATTTAGTGTTCAAATACCACCACAAAAAAAGAGAGAACAGTAGACTCATTATTGTAAAGATTAATATTTCATGATGCCTGCTCCTTGAGTCATTTAAGTATGTTAGCAAAGCTTACAGTCTAGCTACTTTACTTTCTCTGGTGGTAGCATTATGTTGCTCTAACTGAAACGTCACACTTGAGAAAGCTGAAAGAGTTTAGAAAAAGCAAAATGCAAGCAAGCACCCCAGACAATAAGCCAGGAGGTATTTTTCATTTTCTTGTACCTGCCTACTGTCAGGGGCCTGTTGGAGGCCTGGATTCAATACCAAGAAACCATACCCACTTTGAGGGAAGAGCAGACACCACAAAAGCAAATTAAAAGAAGCAAATGCAACAACGGTGTTTTTACTTTGGTAAAACAAGAGAGTTTTATGCTATAGTGTTAAGATACCGGACAATTCTAAAATTAGAAACAGTATTTTTATATTCATCTAATCTAAAAATGACTCAAAGTTTTTAAAATTGATTTTTAAAAACTGTATTATTACAGGGTTGACCTTTATGTGTCAAGTTTCCATCCACTACAAATTTTTACAGCCACGTTGTAAACCCCTAATAATACGAGTTTATAATGGCAAAGCAGACACAATTGTAACCATAAATACAGAACGGCGCCTCTGTAATATAAACAGCACGGGGTTTTCATAAATCTATACACTGTATGAAATAAAGGGATTTTCATCCTGTTTGTGTAAGTGGGTATCGGAACCCAACCTCAGCTATGGAGCCATTTCTAACACCTCTGTATTGCAGAGTGTCCTTCTTCTGAAACCTGCCACATACCAAATTCAGTTCAGGGCCTGTCTTACTAAAGAATTACTCAAAGTGCTATATACATTAGGGCATATTCTCACAAAGTGTCAAGTTTTTCCCATGAGATACTATGCATCTGCCTTATGCACTGAAATCAATACAATTTGTGCCTGCATGTATATGTACATACGCACCTCGGCATTCAACAGGGTGTGCTCATCAATTTTCAAGATAATAGAGAAACTACATTCATCTGCTTCATTACAACCATGACAGATCTAATTCAATGACTTACGGATGTGTCTGTCCAGCCCCTATTAAACTCGTATTAAGAAAATACACATACCTTCCTGGATTACAAACAGCTGAAGATTCACAGTAAATATCTCGAATATGAAACCATAATGCCCACACTTCTTCCTTTCCGGTAAAGTTTATATTTGAAACCGATGAAACAAAAACATTACTTTGACACGTTTTGCTGTTGCCCTAATCTTCCCCATATCTCCTGACTCCCCCAACAATAAATTCTACTGACTGCAGTAATGCCTGTTTCTGAGGGCACAGCTGATCAACTGCAGGCTTTCCTGTTATTGAACTCCGCTAACAAACTGTTCATGACTCTAGCAGATGTTTTTGCTTTCAAACCAACAGGAACTTTATGGACTGTTCTGAATTTTTTTTGTTCTTTCTATCCCAGGGGCAACTACTAGAGCTGTCAAGATTAGGGAAGCTGCTATTCAGTGACTAGCTGCAAAAACGCTAGCCCAGGGAGCAGCATCCACCCTGCTCTGTCACTGTATTTCTCCCTTGTGTAATACTCATATTTTGTTGGAGATCCAAGATGGCTTTACAGTGAGAAAGAAATTTAAATTTAAGAACAGTTTTGGTCCTACGCTTTATGCCTTTTCCTGAGGAATCACAGCTTTGCATAGGTCTTGCAATAACACACGATTCAGTGCAGCTTCAGAGCACAGCATTAACTCTTTCCACCAAAAAGTGACGACATGCTGAATTCCATGAAAAAGCTCTGCCTTAGAGTTCACCGGCAGGGCAACAGTGATAAAGCCTTAGCTGAGGTCAAACCCCAGTAATTTATTTTGCTATTTAATAAAATAGCATTTATGTACCACACCTATCACAAAAGCAGGCATTTAAAGAGAGTCTGGTTTTGATAGCAGGATCCCATAATGATGGTCCCAGCCTTACCACAGGCAAAGCAAGCTCTACTCCCACTGCCCTTAGTGGGAGCATGCCGTGTTCTGCGAGACATGACCTTATAAGACAAGTGATCCTTGCTGGAGATCTGCCATCGCTGTACTGCTTATTACAGATATACATATGGTCATTTTTTTCAAGTTAAAAACGGCCTTGAAGTTACAGGAACAAATATGTTCTAAAAACGTAAAACCGATTCTTTCTTCATTTCTGGGTCACGCACCTCTTGCATCGGTATCAAGTTCCAAGACGAGATTAATTTAAGCCCAGAGGGACATTTCCAGGAATTTGAGCTCAAAAGTAATCTTTTATCTTCCAGCTTAATTCTCTGAAAAACATGAATTCACACTGGAAATTGTGGCAGCCTCTTACACCTCAGTGAAGCTATTCTTATGCTATAACGTGTTTTTTTAATTTACAAAGAATTTCACTATAAGGCAGGAGAGCAAATAATAAAATTCAAATTCTTCAAAGGCTTTGCAGGAAGCAGTGTTTTTTCTTGCACTCCTGTAATTCCTCTTTCATTGGGAAAAAGTCACAAACGGCACACACGTAGACTAGCAGCAAGCAAGCCCTTGTTGCGCAGAGATATTTTACTGGTAATTGCAGGTGGTTTCTACCTTCCTAAAGTAATAAATTCAATGCTTTATGTCTGAGCTATGCCAATTTTTAACTTTTTGCTATTCTTACACCAACATGTGGAACCAACATATATCAAATACCAGAACGCAACTGAGTTTGTTTAATCTAGAAATACACAAACATGCAGAAGTTTGTACAATGACCTGTGGAGTGAAAAAGTACAAAGAAAATGAGTGTTTATTAAAAATCTAAGGTGGGAATTAGAACAGACAACTTCTGTTTATGCAGTGTAACAGGACATGAGTTTCTAAAGTCTGCTTATAAATGCAAAAAACTCCATAAGCAAGCACTCAAGGCCACTTTCAAGAAACTGGAGTGCTACCTACAGCAAAAATCAGACCTTTTTCATAAATACTTGGCAAGGGGCAAAAAACATCTCTGAGGGCTCAAAAACAATAGTAGCACCTTTAATCTCTGTCCTCCTTCAAGTGAAGAGTGATGTGCTTCAACTCTAAATCTGGAATATATTCCTGTCCCTCCGTCCTGACTAGCTCTACTGAACTACTCCACATTTAACTACGGGCAAACAGAATCTTAGCAAAAACTGTTCTTCATCTTCTTTCATGACTTGAACACTGTCATCTCATTTTCTACCCTCAAAATCAAAGGTGCAGGTGCTTACCCATAATCTAAGGTAAAGTTTTAAAGTTTAGACTCCCTTCTCTGCAGTTACAGGATTAATCTTACTACCGTATTGAAGAAAGATTATTAAGGGCAAGGGTCTGAAAAAAAACCCACAACACATGAAAAACTTGATCATTTGTGTGATAACTGTTAGTGCCAGGAGAACTGCACAGAAGTGACTGTGGAGACAAAAGTTTCAACGCAAGCCAAAACAAAGGCTGAAATACAGCTGAGCTGATATTCCTCTGGAACTCCAGGACCCGATTCACACAGTTCAATGATTAAGTATGAAAAAAACTCCACTGTTTTGAAACTTTGCCATGATATTCAGTGACAAATAAAGAAAACAAACAATTTCTATTAACCTCAAATAATTTGCATAGGCATTCCTGACATGTGAGCAAGACCTAGACAAATACACACGCTTGACGAATATTGGAATTAACCAACAGTGGTTTTGTTCATAGATGGGCTAATTATACAATAAATACCTAGAGCCAAGACAAATCTTTATTCATTCAAAGATCATAAATTGTCATCTTTCAGCAGCATAGAAGTGTTGGAACAAAGAAACACTACAGCTCAATTGTAGTGTGCATGCTTATGGTTTTAATTTGTGAACAATAAATCATTAGTTTTACTTAGTTTTGTGTACTTCTTGAACCAAAAGGTTTTAATTTTCTCATTTATATAAATAAGCTTTACACAATTCAATGTAATTGCGTTATATACGAAATTCCCAATGTGCTCTTCTCTAAGGGATGTATGTTTGTCCAAATCAAGAGCAAAGGCATTTGCAGACTATAAAGGCTATTTGTTCTGTGCTGCCTGCCATACACATGCCTGCAGACACCCAGAGAGCTTTCCTTTATTTGAACTGAATAGACAAAAGTTGTAATTTGAAGTAAGATTCTAAAATCTAGTAGAAACAGAAACAACGTACTCTTAACTAATTCATTAACTCTGAAGTCTATCTTGTGTCCACATGTAGTCTCCAGTGATACCCATGGCAAACAGGTATGCAGAATAAAAATTACATATCCCTTGGTTTCATACAAATCACACGCTAACATCTGACCTTGATGCTTCTTCTGTGGTTCCTAAGTTATATCTAAAATGATCATAGGCGGTTTAGAGACCCAAGGTAATCACATGCTTGTCAACAAGCTTCAGGAATACTTCTCTTAAGATTAAGCTCCACAATTTGAATGATTTACTTCATGCTACTTCTGGAACTACTGGCACATTAGTTACATCGTGTTACCCATGACAAGTAGGATGTGACAGTTCTGGTTTAGGTCTACATGCAGCCACTTCAAATTCAACAGGTTCACCTTTTTTCCATCTTACAGAAGTGATCTCACTTCCGTTGGAGGTTGGTTTCGGTATCCCACCGTCAGGTTTGCCATGTAGTTTGAGTCCAACAACGGCTTAGTGAGTTTCACTGCACGCATGTTCCTAAATCTTCTCTTACAGCACACAGCTCTATGCCTGCTGGCTCTACCTCTGCTCAAGTTTGACATTAAAGTGAAGACCAGATTTTCATTTTAGACAAAATGCTTACAGCCATGTTTAAAACAAACTGTTTGTAGTTTGGTGATATGCTCTATGTATTTTTACTTGTGGCTGTATGGTACTGAACAAAGTTCTGGTTTTAATGCATTTTTCAGCTTGTAAACTCCTGCAGGAGCATGCCATGCAAATTAAAATAACCTCTTTTACCCAAAACTTCTCCCCACTCATTTTTTTCTCGTTAGGACTTTCCAAGATTCTTGTGTGCAAAAACATCATAAAATTAAGGTAAAACCCCCCTGTAAACCAGGAGTTGAGCCAGCCTAACAGTTATTTCACACCACCAACTGACTTACAGATTCATTCATTCATTATTTGTATATTGCCCACAGTTTATTAGGTGCTTTATAGACCATCCACTCTCTGTATCAGCACTTTAATCTTAAAGGAATAGGTAGGTCTATAATCAGGATATGAATTCTCCTTAGATTTTCCCAGCTTTGATGACTGCTTTACTTGCTCCTTACTTCACACTGGTCTGAGAGTGAACAGCCTGGCATATTTTTTTTTCCCCTAAAAGGGGCTGATTAGGTGCTCAGGCTTCATCATTACCCCTAGTTGCATTGCGAGACCGGTATACATTCACTGTGCTTAATTCCAGCTTCCATTTCTGAAGTTCCCATAGCAAACCAGTCAAGAACAATGAACATTTAAAGCTGGGCAGAGCTAGAACCTGATATTACTCACAGTATGGAGCATCTTAAGGCTGTTGAACACTTTAAACGCTCAGACTGTGAGCAGACTATCCATTCTGTACCAAAGGAGAACATATATATTCTTTGCTGAGTTAAAGAATAATTTCAACTGCACGAACCTATGGCAAAATCCATCTGATGGCCATCTTTAAAGAATTATGGAAGAGGTAACTATTTCTATAATTCACTGACTTCAAAAGTATGTTTGACATTATTGTCGGGAAAATTATGTTAACCATGGATTACTGTTACAATCAAAGTATGTAGTGAGAAGTCAAGAGGCTTAGTAGTAAATTTTCAAAGCGGTGCGTGGGGATTTACCCGTTTGACTCCCATTAACGTCAATAGGAGTCGCGCGGCTAAATCCCTGTACACTGCTTTGAAAACTGACCCCTTCGTGTTGATGGACCCCTCTCTAAGAAGTTCCAGATGACCATGTAAGAATAGTAAAGAACTATTTCAGCATGTGGCCTTGTTCATTATTGTTGTTTGTACACATCTGAAAGTATTTTAATTCCTATACGCAGTGCTGTTTCCAGCATTTAGTTTATAAAATATGGATTAAGACGGGCAAGTACTCAGTAATATGATGAAGCCATGCACATGCCCAGGTGGATATATGCATCAAAAACTTAACATACAATGCCAGCATCCAATGCACCTTGCAAAGTTAATTTTTTTCCACTTCATCTATATTATTTCACAAACACCAGTTACGGCTGAAGAATGTATCATGATTTACTCCACTGCTCATACGCAAAGATGCAGCTCTTTCATGAAATGACATCTGCCCTGTTCCCGTTTACCCCAATCAGTCCTATGCTCAGTCAGAAATTAAATTTGCTTCCCTTTACCACTCCATCCTGCTTCCTGTAGGGAGCAGGAAGTGCAGGCTACAGTTTTAGGGAAACATAGTTTTCCTTTAAAAAAAATACCATGAACTACAATTTCATTAGAAACATCTTTTCTGGAACAGGAAGGTGATCCAGATTAGTCTGCAATCTGTTACGCCTCCAAGTATAAGAAGCAAACCTGAAAATTCCATTTTCACCGTTTGTGACTACTGCCAGAAAACCCCAAATACATGTAACAATTTTGTAAGAGAAATGCATGCTTGGAATCAGTTTCGTTGGAAATTTTTTAACTGTAGTCATAAAAAAGATATATATATAAATACATATATATTTATAAATTACATATCTTTAAGATATGCTACAGTTTTAAACATAGTAAAAACCTCCAAATATGAAACATTTTTTAAATTGCAAAATTTCTTCTACAACCTATTTTATCTGTATCACTTATAGCTATATGTTCATATATATACACACACTCATATTTTCATGTATTATTTGGAGAGAATATCTGAGTCAAGATAAACATTTAAGAATTAATTTTCTGAAATTCTGAAACTCATTTTTCTGTATAGAAACATCCTCCTCAAAATTTCAAGGAATTACAAATTTTTCCCCAAGGATCTGGATTTTTACAGGACATCTGCACAACTCCTTTGAAACTACTGATGCAGAGCCCCAGGAAGAAGTTCTTTTAAAAGAAGTATGTTGTGGTTTTTTATTATATGGCAATAACAAAGTAGAATTTCATGAAAATGACACGCTAGCTAGAGGCAGTTTGAAGTAGAAAGAATAATAATAATAATGGCAAACTAAGAATCTAGAAAATATAAAAAAAATTCCCATCTGGATAATAAAGTTAAACGTATGCACCCAAATAACGACATGAAATCTCAGCTGTGTGCTGGCTGTACACAAAATAGCAAAACACCAACATAATGCAGTTTCCCATCCTTAAGTGGATTGTGCTAACAACTGGCAAAGGGTTAGCTGCAATACTCTTGTTGAGAATAGTGGGGAAAAACCTGGCAGAATCATCGAAACGTAACACGTCTTGTGATCAGGGACTCACTCAATGTACCAAAAGGCTGGTTTTACATCCGCTCAGCACAGATGCAGCAGCCTCCCCTGTTTCCTCTCCTGCAGATCGCCCATAGCTCTGCCATGCCCAGCCCCGTCACTCCGACTTTTCACGAATGGTATGTGCTTTCCTGCAGTTTTAAGCCCACAACACTCAATCCACACAATTCTGTGGAAAGGCCCTCATCTGTGGTGCACAGGTACGTCTGAAAGGCCGGTAGTTTAGGCAACATTCATATGATCAGTACATAAAAATGAGGGCAGTTTAAAATGTTAACCCCCACACCACTGCTTGTTCCAACTCCTCTCCAGGCTTCACAGTGCAGCAGCTCATATAAATTCAAGTGGGCTTCACCCACTTCAGAGTAAGGTCAGAGCGCTTTGTTTAGATAGCCTTCATCGGCAGATTGCGTTAAACTGGCCAGCTTCCCTCTGAAGTGCTACCAGTGCTGCTGCAGGACCAGTAAAGCCCAGCAGAGATGCCGTAATGGGCAGCTGAGAGCACTAACTGCTAAACTACTCCAAACTCACATCTGATCGTGGCCATGCGGAGATGTCACAGAAACAGAGCAAAAAGGCTTTGAACACCTCGTAACTACATGATAGCGTAATTGTTGTTACAGAACGGGCTCTGGTTTTGATCAGTTTTACTATTTGAAATCAAGCTCCGTTGTGATAGACATTGAACATACACATAGCAAGATACAGCTCTTGCCTCACACACTATGCTGCATACACGCACACACTATAGTTATGTATATAGCGGGTTACATACCATGACGTATATTCTTTCATATTAGTGAGAAAGAAAGATTACACTACGAAATACACACACACAAAAGGGTGCAAGAAGAAAAATAGAAGGCTGAGAGGTGGTAGAACACAATGTAATTATCAGTCCCAGTTCGTTAGCCTATTACCAGACCACCATCACGCTCTGCTGTGCACGGAAAAAGGCGTGCAGACCAGAATGACCAGATTCCTTACTGTGTCTGCTCGGTGTAACTCGTATGGCAGCAGTTTGGTTATGATTACATGCATCGTAGCTTGTTTTTCATAGTATCTGTCTTCATAGCACATATTCACACAGTTATTTAATATGTTCTCCACTCTTACTCTCAGTCCTGCTTTCCATTGCACAACATTCACTAGCTCTATGGAATTTTTATTTCCATCAATGGAATGTATGAAAGGAATATAAAACAGGCCATAAAGAACCGCAATGTTGCTTAGAGACAAAAGTCTTGCTCAGGGTGCATAGCTTTCATTAGAGGGAGCAGGAAGTGCAAACATGATGTCAGAGTTACAGAGATTATCTGTATAAATTGTGTTATCATTTAGCCCAAACAAACAGTGAGGAAAGGCTAACCCCCTCCCTTTGAAGACAATGAATATTTACTAAGTTTGACTTCTAATGAATGCCATTTTCAGTAAAACACAAGATACGTACAACAGTTGGTCCAGAAATGAAAATCTGTTGTAACAGCCAAAAGTCAAAGGCAGCTATAAATACAGACCTTAATTTTTTCAAGAATCCCTTAACGAAGTCTATAAAACTGATTATATCTTCAAGCCTAACTCAAGTGCAAATTCTTACTCAGAAGTAAGTTAACAGCCCTGCAAGTATTACTTGGGAGACTAGTGCAGGAATGAACGAGAATACAGAGTACTGGTTCGAATCCTAACATCGTGGAATATGAATTACCTTGCATTTAGAATAAACAATTAATGAGACAGCAGAAGCCTCAGCTACATGTCCATTTTTCTGAGAGAGAAACAATTTCCAAAAGCGGTCAGAGTGGGATAAAGAAACACTGCATCATTCCTTTTAACACAACAGAAATGGTCTTTGATTATTTAAAAGCCAATTGCAAAGATCTGTCTTCAAAACCTCCTATTGGAGGTTTAATAGCAAAGAGGTGCAAGTACACTTACCAGCAACACTACAGTAAAGTAGAGACTTTTGTTTTAACAAAATCTATATTTATACGATTACATTTCCTATGGTTGAGGGCAGCTGTAATTAATGGATTTCCCTCCTTCCCCTAATGCAGTCATTTGTCAATTTAAACACAAAATGTCCAATCAATTTTGATGTATTTAGTAAGCAATTTGTCAAAGAGTACTGCATACCAGTTAATATATTAATTCTTGTCACTGGCCTGCTTCTGACAACTGCGGGTCGTCTCCGTAAAATCGGTCCTGATGAGCCAAAACTCTTGCCTGGAATGTGAAGGTGCCCTTTCCAGAGCCAGAGGAGAGCAATCGTATCTCATTTCATTCAATACCTTTTTTGGGCATCTTTTGGTCTGATTTCAAGTTTTTTTCATTAATGTGTTAACTGCCCACGTTTCAGATATTTCAACTACGGTCTATTCCTCCAGCGCAATGAAAAAGTGAATTCAAAGAGGAGGAGTAAGGAGGAAAGGAAGTAAGTAGTATGAAATGAGGATGTAAGACTTTCTGCTGTTATGCAAAGTTACCTATTTTCATTGCAATTCCATTATGCAGCACGCACATGTCTGTATGAATTCAAGCATGCAAAATTGGAAAGTACGTACGTCAGACAAAGGAAACATGGGTTAAGTCAATCAAACATGTAACACTTCAGGTCATGGTAACAGAAAGAAAAGTATTCCTTAGAAAAAAACCTGAACACAAACAGCAGATTGTCATGGCCACGAAGAGCACATCTGAACAGCATGCCTCAAGAGCTGGTACTACCAGAAGCATCTTAATTCCTAAGTAATAAACAGCAGGAAGCAAGTAGCATTTAAAGAATAAGTAATGATGAAACTTGGCAGTTCTCTGAAGAAAGCCAAGTCCTTAACGTTACAAGTTCCTGTGGACACCAGAAACCCTCCTACGTAAGCATGCCATGCCTCACACAACTCTCCTCCTACTGTCAGGTCTGCTACAACAGTCTAGCTATACCGGGTGACAGTATTTACATTACAGGAAAAGAATCTGGGAAGAATAAAATGTGACTTACATTTCCTTCCTCTGTTGTGATTAGATTTAGGAGTTGCTCAGAACACAGGCAAATACAGAGCGAATAGTAGAGACACAAATAAGGTAAAATATTACTAATTAAACCTGAAAAGGGTAGGAGAGAAACACCTGGCACGTAACACCCAGCACTGAAGACCTGAGGACTGTAATACATCCAGGGCTTTTGGGGATGAACTCTTACGAAAACAAAATTAATCTGAAATCTGCTCTGTCCGAAGGCGAGGAGATGCCAGGACTGGTTATTTTTACTCTGACCAACTGCAAAGAGCCTGAAACAGTTAGGAGCGGGATACCAGCACTTCCTGCAGGCCAGCAGGTTGTGGAATTTAACATGCAAGTTCACTTTCAAGCTATGAACTTACAGAAAGGTCCAAAACTCTCCCTACCCACTTTCTCACCTCTCTGCACCAGCCACGGCCGTGATAAAGCGCTCAGGTAGATACGAACTGCATACTCCGATCCAGGTTTCTGCAGCAGATGTCACAGATGACCTCAAAGCAATGGAACAGCTGTGCTAATCCACTTACAAATACCCTTGGGATAAGTCTTGGACACTTGTTGTACAAAATATTTCTTCAAACAATGGTTCCTTGTGACTTCCTTATTAGCCGTGAATATAACTTTAAGATTCTTTAAAAATATTAAAAGCTGAACTGTGTGTAAATAACTAAATGCAGTAATTTCAGAATATTCTCTTTTCGTTACAAGAACGCACTGGCCTACTTTATACTTTTCAGAGACGAAGGAAGATTTTGGTCCTGTGTTTTGGCATCAAACTGCATATTTATGAAAACCTGCACAGTATAGCCCTCCAACCAGACCGCCAGACGTTTCATTGTTCTGTCTGTCTGCTGACAGAGGTACTCTGTGCTAAAAAGCACACTGAGTATTTTTCAATGACCCAGGGGGCAAAGGTCACTTATTATAAATGGATAATGAGACCTAATGCAATGTTCTGAGTGTGGACAAAGAAAGGGTCTATCCATACCCCCTTGTGACTTGGTCATTCAGGCTTTTATTTCCCCTGCACACTTAATGGAGCCAAACAATTGGCAGAAATGCTATACAGAAACTGAGAGAAACTGCTGTATTCTACCTCTGATAGACAGATACAAATAGTGACCCTGAAACGGCGCCAGAATTCCTCTTGCCACTAACGTGGCAGACAGATCTAACATTCACCCTAAACCCCTATTTAGCCATTTGCTGGCAATTAAACTTACTGACGGAAGTGATAGCACATCAAACCACAGGCTTCAGCTAATGTCAACCCATTACATTACTGCAGGTAAGCAGAGCCGGATAACTTCTTTTTAGCATGTATTTAATAGGGGGAAAGCTAACAGGTGTCTTGGACTCTTTTGTGTGAATCCTGGTTTGACTCCGTTTTTTCAGAAACTTCACTGAGTAGCTTCAGATAGAGTAAATCCAGAAGACAAATAAAACTTCAAAGAAGATCAGATATACAGAAACTTCTCTGTTAATGACATTTTTACTATGTTCTCTGGGCTCTATTTTGTCTTTAGAGTTTATTATTCTATTTTTCTTTACATTCCACACCCATCTTAATGAATTCCAGTTATGTGAATTAAAACCTGAATTAAAATTCTCCACTGTAATTCAAATAATACAAATCCATTATTTTGTTGGAATTTAGCTACCACTCTTTCTTCTTCCCTCAAAAAGTTTCCCATACAACAACATTTGAGATGCACAGTATTTGGGCTGTTAACGAAAGACAGTGAACCACATCCATTCCTGATTTCAGTATGTAGAATAAATGTGATCTGTGTATGTAAGCATTGATGCTCACAGAAGGACTTTTGTTCAGACCGTACCTATGCAATACACTGCTTTTAATGTCAACAGGAATTAAAAAGCAGACAAAGTACTTTTATAAAGTGTCCAAAATCCTCCAAAATTCTGTGCTCTTGGACCCATGCTGCAATAACTGCACACTACATACAATAATTTATATATTTATATGCTTGACAGTATGCAAAGGAAATAGGTGAAACCAATATGGATGATGAAGACATCTAAAATTAGAGCAGAGAATTGGGGCAGGGGGGAGGGGGAAGAAATCTGGCCCAAACAGGAGGCAAGCTGCAAGGACTCACAAACGCAGGTAGTGTTTGTGAATTAAAGCTGGTTTTAGAGACTTTCAAGACTACTCAGTATTGCTGTTTTCCCTGAAGTCGCGACGTCTGATAGTCTGGTTAGCTAATTCTGCAAAGCAATAGCCTTGACAGTCCTAAAGAACAGTAAATGCACACAGCAATGGACAGTATCCTTTTATCCTAATGCCTTGTCTTACGCAGATAATTTAACTACTAACAGGCCAAGAGGATACATATTGAAGGAAAAGTGCTTGAAAAGGGTCTTAACTCCACCTGCTTGGTGGCACGAAACAGGTTACGTTTTTCCTTGCAAACATGTCTAGCTAAACATGACTTACTGAAACACTGCAGTTTCTGTGAATGAGCCCGTTCGTGTTTTTTACCTCATCATAAAAGTTATTTAATGTCACCATCAGCAGCAGGTGCATAAACAATGGATAAAACCATAAATATCAAAATGAATTATCGGGAACATAAGCAGACTGTGTGGCAGCAGTTACCTTGAACTACAATATGAAATTAGACCTACGCTCTATAGTTAATAGCGTCTATTAAAGGCTTTGATATAAATTACAAATATATTTGTTGACCTGATTCTATTCAATGCTTCAAAAATATTTTTATGAAAATTTAAGTATAGGTTTGCACACCTAATTTTAGACATACTCATTTGAAAATAGTGATCTATATTTGTATAGTAAAATATTATACAGCCAAAATACATTCTTGCAACAACCACCTGTCTCAAAGCAGAACTCACATACCTGTAAGTGAAAGTAAAATAACGCAGGAAACCAGCAAAAAATTCTAGCCAAAAGGCACAACTAACAGTGTTGCACACTATTAATTACTTTTTCATCTTCTTTTCTACCTTTTGAGTTTTCTTCCTTTTACTATGCAGCATGGAAAAAGTAAGACCCTAGCCTTGTAGGTTACCACAACATTTTGAGCTCTGAGCACATGCAACAGACGGACAGGTAGAAGCAACAGATCGAATCTGGCGCCAGTGTCGCTTTTACCAGTCACATTCAGACATACTGCCTTTTGGCCCAGATGTCCACTTTCTGCATTTTAAAATGCCTGTGTCACATACCGTGCTGGCATTAGCTGCACTGACAACTGTGCAGAGGGTCTAGTTTCCCCGTGAGTACCTTTACATATGCCAAGAGTTGTTCCCTTGTGAAACTTTGACTGTTGCATCACTTTGATCTTGACTACACCCTAGGTAAAAAAGAGACTTCCTACTCACTGTTAACATTCTTCTCTTTTTTGAACTGTCAAAATAAAATATAACGTGAATACTCATTTGTCTATAAAAAAATATAAAATACATGGGCATGTATATATAGTATACATATACCATGTATCTATAGACATATAAATGTTTCTGAATATGCAATGCCATGCATATTGGCTCCCTGCGAATGATGTGGCTGGACAAGAGACAGGACGAGGCAGGTGGGCAGCCATCCCTGGAAGCGATGCCAAGGCTCCCGAGGGAAGCAGCTGTCTGAGACTCTGGCTGGAAGTAGCCCAGCAATCACGAGTTCCAGCGGAGAGGGAAAATGCAGATGCACTCGCTTGTCACTGAGTATTGAATTCACGAGAGGAAATGGCTAAAAGCATGAGAAGAAATGAGGTGAAGAAACCCTGAAGACTTTAGGGGATCTAGTGGGTCACACTTGCAAGGCCTGCCAAGCACTCATGTTTTGGGTATATGACAGCCTCACAACTTTGATTCGCATCAAAAAGAAACTATATTCGCTACTCTACCATTACTAATACAGTTGGTTACACGAAGCCCTACTGTGGGGTAGAACATGTACTGGAATAAATGCAGGCTGAAAAACCAACTCAGAAAGTCACACTCAACTTAAAACATGCGCAATAAGACAAGACAAAAAGTTGTCAGCTACTTACAGCCAGCAAGAAGATACTGGTAGTACTGTACGGCATCTGCAGCCAGGAGCAGTGGATGGTTTGCATTAAATGGTGGTTGGAGTTCATTCCACTGAGGAGTTCTGAGGTAAAACACAAGACTATTAATATTTAAGCTAATACAGAGAATGTAAATCAGTGTTTCTGTCATCACATGTAATTATCTATACAAGCTCACAAAATGTTTGTAATTATTTAAATTAGCTTGTTCAAACACTGCAATACACCACAGGCAGTTGAGCAGCAGGACCAAATCGTGCAGATTGTGAGGCAAAGACAATACTCGTTTGTTGACTGCTGCATGTATCGTGCAAAAAAAATGATGAAGGCAGTTTAGATTAAGTTGGTAAATACGTTTAGGACCATTGTATGTCATGCTGACGTTGTATAAACACACAACAGAAACCGGGGAAGTTTTTTGTTCTGTTAACTAGCATTGCTTCAATACTGTAAAGTCATTGAGCATTTACAAACTGTGAAAATAAAGCTGTGTAAAGTTATGGACTATTGATCCAATTAGAATTTTCAATTCCATTACAACCTACTCATTTCAACAATAATGGTTTAGAAGTCTGTGTTGTAATTTTAATTAGGGTGGGCCATTCCTAAATAGCTTGGTAAATCAAGTATTGATCAATCTAGTCCAGCCATAAGCAGCACTAAGGAATATAGGAGCCAAGAAAAATCGATAGAAAAATATTTTAAAACGTCAAAAGCACTGACGACACTTTCTCATCAATTTCTGTTTACTTTCTTCCACACGTCAGGAATAATTTCTTCAACTGTCTTAAGAAATGCTACCTTCAGCTACTTACAGGATAACTTGCCTAATTCTTTGCAATGCTTCATCGTGGAAACCTCACTCACGTCTCATGGCAGAATTCTGTACTTTAACACTATTAAAATAGCTGTTTCTAGTCCTTACATAAAAAGCTAAATTACAATCTGATGATTTAAAACCACTAATTGATCAGGATCTCTGTTGATCTGTTAACATGTTCATGTAGCTCCATGCCTACAGAAGTATTTAAATAGTTAGCTCCCGTTCAGACATGTGAGCACTAACAGAGAAGTATATGAAAATGTAGGATTGCATTTGCTATCGAGAGTCCTCTCTTTCAATGGAAAACTGTAAGAGTTTTAAAGATAAACTTTAATATAAAAATATGGGTGAAAATCATGATGCAGTTCATTCACCCCTTCCAAATAAAAAAGCTCATGATCATTTTCTGGACAAAAAGAAGAAAAAGCAAAAGGAATGAGCTACCTAACCAAAGTCCAGCTGGCTCTTGGGCATGTCATCATTTCCAAAGGTGTGTCATCGCTAATCTTCGGAGCAGTGCTGAGCGGACGTGGTTCCAATACGTGCTCCACCAGGCTACCGTAACAACTGATAATATACAACGACTCCACTACAAACTGTTTTGATTGATCTGTTTGCAAGAAGAAAGAAAATCTTATTGCAATAGCACAGCAGAAACAGAAAAAATGCTTACAGAAATAGTAGACCACTTATTCTTTTAAGCCTCTTGCCTTTATGTGCTTGCAGTCAAAAATGTGAATTAGAAGTGAAAGGGCTGGAGAGACAAAGAGAAAAGTACAAAGCACACAATTTTCCCCTTGTTTAAAAAAAACCCCACAAATATCTCATATAAGAGAAGGTAGAACAGAGCTTCTCACCAGCTCTGTTCGGTGTGTTCAGGCAATTACACATCGCCAAACATACGTCTGTACATTTGCTTTAGCAAAGGTGTCTCAGCTTTACCTGACGGCTTTTTCAGTGACAATTTACACAGTACCTCTGGACTGAACTATCAAAGTTTGTTTTCTGTCATTGTATCATAATAAAAGGTCAATGATTTATTTCACTAATTAAAATTTCTTGTAAATTGTCCTATTTACCAAAAGCACCCCAACCATGTTCCCAAAAATCTCCATTGTCACTGAGTTTAAGGAACAAAATCTACAGATAAGCACCATCTGCTCTGAAGTTATCACAAAATGAGAAAATGAAATAGACCATTTGAATTTAAATGCAAGTCCTGTTTTTGTAATATACCAACCTTTTTCTCTTTTCAGACCAGGATTGTTTGCAAACCATGACCTTGATGATCCAAAGACTGCAGCGACACAAAACTCTCCTCCCACAGACTTACTGGGTGAAATCTGTGGAGCTGGCTTGGATTTGCTTAAAGAAAGAACACAGTAAAATTATGAAAGTTAATTCTCAAAAATTAAGATGTCCCTTGCTTAATAATCATTCTAAGATGTTAATTCGGAAGTGGTGAATATCTGCAGTTCCCATAAGATTTAGCAGGATTTACAGCT
This sequence comes from Sagittarius serpentarius, assembly GCA_034782735.1. Taxonomy (NCBI): domain Eukaryota; kingdom Metazoa; phylum Chordata; class Aves; order Accipitriformes; family Sagittariidae; genus Sagittarius; species Sagittarius serpentarius. The sequence continues at coordinate 3,190,672 of JAVKLA010000084.1, read as the reverse complement.
GCTTAGTGTTTCTTGATAATAGGTCCCAAATTCCCCTTGATCACTGAACTCATTAACTTGAAGAACAGCACTGGCTCATAACGGAGAATTAGTTGGGCTGTTTAAAAGACCCAATATTGAATATTTGCATTCAACAGAAACAACTTCCGAAGTGAATACATTTACAATTGTAAGTCCTTTGGGAATGAAAATACAGATTCTGGGTCAGTCATTGTAGGTGTTGGTACTTTCTCGCATTTTCAGAAGAAACTTCCAGATAATGCTAATATTGACTGCTGATCAATTGTAACTCAGCACAGTCCAGATGCCATTGAAACCACTAGGATATATGTGACATGGGCAAAAGGGTAGGAGGGAACAACATGCAGAGGATACAAGGAAAGGGAAACAATGCATACGCTCATGAGCTATGAGTTAAAACAGATCAGTAACTATATCCCATAAAAAGAGACAGACACATTCTCCTCTGAAACTCCACAATGTGCATGGAGCAGTTACAGTGGCTTATAGTTACATTTTACTGAAACATCATTTAGTGATCCTCCTTACAGGAATCTGAAGATACGTAATGTTCTGCTTTGTATGAACTCAAAACTATGTTCAGAGCACTGCCCATTTACTCCATTCATTAAACCAGGATTTCACCCTTTCCTTAAGAGAAAAGCTGCTCGAGAAGTTCACGCAGGGCTCCTCCTTCTCCACATTCCCTTTCTTCCAGTCTTTTTAATTAGATTATTTTACATTTCTCCCTCTACTCTATTGCACTGCTCCCTTCCCTGCTGCCTCGCCCTCCCTTCCTTTTTTCTTCTATTCATTTCTTGTTCCACATTATATCAGCCTGTGATTACACCATCACATTAACTTGGCCATTTTTAAGTAATGATCTTCAATTCTGAGAAGTGTATGTGTGCATATATGTACATGCAAACAAATTATTGCAAGTATTATGATGAAATTAAGCAGCAGAAAAATATTTTAAAACAGCAGAAAGCAATTCAAACACTATGCATAATTATAATGGCACTCAATTCATACTACCTTTTCTTTTTTGTTCATGACAAATTACTTTTATACAGGTGAAGTGGTTCAACAGAATGAACCGATAGGGATATTAAAGCAAGAACAGATTATGCATCAACATAATGTAAAAATAACATAAGAAAAGCAAGTTAAACCAAAATTATTCTATAAGCTGGGCTTCTCTAAAACTCCTGCACCTGGCTGCAGAGACTGCACCTGCCCAAAGACCTACGTCTTGGTCCCTTACAGCTCAGTCCTGATGTCACTGAAATAAATGGCAAAGCTCGCACTGATCTCCAACACTTAATTTCCTTCCAACAACTAGCTATAGTGACACGTAGAAAATACAGCATATGGTTAAAAACATACAGCCTCCATCATTACTGTCATACAACTTGAAACATTAAAAATTGCCTTCAACGTTAACTCACCTAAAGCAGCAAATACTTTTTGTATAGCATATCGGAAATGAGGTCATTTATGAAAGCAGGAGAAAAGACTAATTGTTTGCACTTGCACTATATTTTCAGCCAGATTTCTGAAAGGGATTTACAGAAAGTGTAACTGAGCTTCCCAACACCTTGTGCAGTATTACTCTGCCAGTTTTACAGATAGACTCACGGAAGCACAGAGGGGCTAAGCTACTGGCCATAAATCACACACATGGCAAGCCTATGGTCACTCCCTTCATTTAGAAGAAAAAAAAAAAAAAATGACAAAAAAAAAAGACGACCTTTCAAAAGGAATTCCACCACACTGACCAGAGTCAATGGAAAAATTCAGACAAACTTTCACAGACTTAGATCAGTCCTGAAGCTCTCATACACGCAGAAGAAGCTAGAATATCCCAAAAGAGCAATTGCAATTTATAGTCAGTAACTCTGATATTGAACCACCACAAAGCACTTAATATCCAAGTGTTAAAACTACAGCTACAGATTACTGGGTCAGAAATCTGTGTTCCAAAAAGTTCCCGACTATAAATATATTACCTCGCTTGCAGTGGCACTTCACAATCTACATTAGAATATTTAAATTGATATTAACATATTATTTATTAGCTGCTCAGAAAAATTCAAAATAGTTTTCTTTCACTTTGAAATAGTCATCTGTCACAGAAACAGTATCTTTAACCAGTTCTGTAACAAGCTGTGTATCGTTAGCTAATTTTAGTTTTCACCTTCCAAATATCCATACACTAATATTCCTTCAGAAATGAAAATACAAATGTATCCCCTAATTAGAGTCTGTGCTATACTTCAATCAATAAATGATTGTTTTTAATATAGAACAAGATTGTTCAGAAGGACAGTGTTACCCATCAATCAATACAAAGCAAACTATGAGTACAGATATGGTTCAGCTGTATTCACTTCCTCTTACAAACTCTTGAAAAGAGAATCTTTCTACACTACCCTAACATTCTTAATATTCTGAATTTTTACTCAACAAAATCTCAGGTTATTAAAATAATTTAAAATGGAAAAAAAATTGGGAGCAAAGGCTATTTTCAACTACAAACTGAAACTCCTACAGAGATATAATTGACTTAACTTTCTTCAAGCCTTTAAGCAGAAGGGGATCTGGTAGTCTAACAATACATTTTTGCAGGGTTCTCCACACTCTTAGTCCCAAGACCCATGCTCAACCAAATAACAGATATAAACAACCTTAGAGGAAATGGCCTAAGCTACATTCTATTTACATCCTGTCTTTAAGATGTACATCTTTCAAGGCACGCATTTAAGTGTTGGTTTCAGTGCCAAAACATTTTCCCTTTGAGAATGATGTTTTGTAGACAGAAAGAGCAGACCTTGTAAAACACGGTTACTCATGTGGTTAAACTTAGTCCTGCTAAAAAACAAAGACAAACAAAAAAAAAAGATGAGTGCATCATATTGGTTTAGACATATTTCTGAAAAAACTGCCGAGACATCAGCAAGCCTATTCTGAAAGCTATTGTAACTAAGGAATCTTTCATTTTACCACCATTTTACTTTATCCCTGAGTTTTCATCAATACATTCCAACTCAAATTTCTTTCCTTCAGTAAACCTCAAAAGCCCAGTTATTTTCAGTAACAGTAATGCCATTAGAATAATATATTTTCATGTCATTGTGATATTTTAACAACTTGAAAACTATAAATCCTCATTATTATGTAGATGCAAACACCCTCTCAGCTTTATAAATGATAACAAAACAATAATGTTGAAGGTAGGTGGTGAATGACTTGTTTCTGCTATGAACTCCTGCTCTTTACTTGCTCTTAGCCTGTCAGCACTTCATAAATTATTCCAAGAACTGAAATTAAGGCACATTTGGCCTCACTTTTAAAAACAGTTAATTTAAAAGAATCTTCACAATGTACTAACTTTCAAAAGACTGTACCATATTTTTACTGAAAGGGGTTGCAAAGCAGAAAGAAGTGCAGGTTGTTGGGAATCAACACTAAAAACAAGAAAGTGAAGCTAATGGGACCAAAACATTCACCCTTATAATTTCAATCTTCCACATTAGAAACAACAGCATTATATTTAAGACATAAGGAGGATAAAAAGGCAGCATACTTTTTCCTGTCTGGGTCTACCCAACTGCATAACTACACTAAGAATTCAATGAGACACAGCAGTATTTTTATCCCAATTTTATGTGTGCAGAAACCTACAGCAGGAGTACAACAGAAATAAAAAAATCTTTCAATTACGTAACTCTTGTTCTGCTATAAATTTAATAAGAGCTGTGCCTCAACTGAAGACCACGTTCATGTCATTTCAGTTACCAACAGCTGACGTTCACCTACCCCAGCTGAAGTCAATGACAAAGTGACCTACTAAAAGTCAAGTTAATCCCAAACTCCAGGTAAATACCACAATATTCAGGGGAATTTGTGTTGCCGATAATAATTAACTTCTCATAATTTTGGAGGATTATTTCCATTTTAAATGCAGAAGCACTGAGATGTAGATGCATACATGTCCAGTGAAAAACATACATGAGCATTTTCTACTGAAATGGCATAAAAAATGATGGGAGCAAACTAAAGAAGAAAATTAAGACATCACTTTGTCAGATCTTAAAAAGAAATTAAGAGACTCAGCAATAGCATGCAAGTTCACTCACACTGACAGTGCAGTAAGAAAAGATTAAGAGCTACTGAAACAATTCAGTGCTACCACTTAAAGACTTTTGTAACAAATCATACTCTGCCATAACCTCTGGAAATGTATTGTGTTAGCTCTTTATAAAAATTCACGACTAATGACAATGTTGTAACTAATTTGTATTTTCTGTTATTGTTTATTTTTCTACTTTATGTAAGAAAGAATTAATAAGAATTAATACTATGAAAATATTTTGAAAAACATAGGCAACTATGAAAACCAGAGGCTACGCAATTCAGCAATGGAGTGTTCCTTGAATAGCTTTATGTCTCATAGAATACTGCTTGCTCTCAAATTTGCCTTTCACTTCATCGTCAAACAAGTGACATGACTTTAAAAAAAAAAAAAAATTGCAAATGTATGACATGAAGGAACTGCTTTAAAAATTCAAATATTATCAATCAAGTAGTAAGAGTCTGCAAAGATTGAGAAACACATTGGTTTTATATTCCCAACAAATAGGCTTCAAATACATCAGACTGATAAAAACAAAAGCACTTATGCACAACTCCACAGCTAAACCCACTGAAATGGAAACACATAGGATTTTTGAAGGTGAAAGTTTTACCTAGACTATGTAAACAGCAACAAGAGTATCAGGAGAAAAGTATGGCATGAAAATTGCAGTTCACATAAAATTACTGAAAAAGTGTATCTGTCTCAAAATACATAAATTTTAATTATCATTGTGCCTTAAACAAGAAAACAGACATGTTTCCAGTTGTCAAATCATGAATAAAGCAAGAAAAAGCAAGAAAAGAAATGGTAGGCTCCTTTATTTGCCAGGCAGTAAGCTGTCAAATCTCCATTCATTTTGTTTACATAATTTTAGGTCTCATTAAGACCTTAATGGAAACAACATGATTTCTTCCCCCACCCAAAGCGTGGTTTTTATCCTAATTTCTCTGTAGGCTAGCAAAGACCATATTTTTGAGCTAGCACTGGCATTAAACAAACCACAATAGTCTCGTGAAAGACAGGCAACAATTTTTGAGTCTATTTCATACATTCCCCTCTTTAATCTAGGCCTTTTAATCTTGCCCCAGTCTAAAATCATTTCTGGTTGACAAGTATCTCTGCTGCTTCATGCAGGGGATGACCAACACATACGTTTGCTAAGACAATCCACTTTCAAAACTCTTCTTCCAGAGCCTTTTCAGTTCATAGATCACCACCAGACGAAATACTTAAGTGCATCGTAAACTACATTTAGAAACGGTTCTTAGGAAGACTACTTCAATAACCAGATAGTCTCTAGGAATAAGGCAATGTCACCTTCTCTCCTTTAGGGTCGTATTTAGTGCCTTTGCTTCTCCTCTCTTTAGTATAGCTCCCACATCCCTCATCAGCTGCCCTCAGCCATTCTCTTAAGAAGTCTCTATCCTAACAAAGCTCTTAAGAAATTCTTTCTGCTGAAGATAGTATTTTGACAGAAACGTACGGGGGTGATACATGTGGAACAAACCTCCAGTAGTAGAAACAAGAGCCACATACAAATATTCTAACAGATACCGATAGACATAGCTAATAAGTACCCTTAGCTCAACTTAAAAAAAAACCCCAAACAACAACAACAACCACCACCCGCCAAAAAAACTCCTAGCTGAAAGTTTCTAAAATTTCTAAAGGAAGTTGTAAGATGTTAAAACTTCTTCCATTCTTGTTGCCTAAAATTTCAACCACCTAACCCCCATCTCATTACAAAAATGTGACTGGAGGTTATGTAGCATTGCATGAATACTGAACCAAGCTCCAACACAGGGAAACTTGTTAAAACTTGGTTTTTCTTCTGTCTGTATTTTTGTAATATGCTGCAACGTTACATATTAAAATGAAAACTCCTTATTACTTCAAATATCCTGATTTTAATGGAACTGTGGTTTATTTTTTTCTCAAATGTGATAAGTTGGTTTTTCTCAGTGCCCATTCTACTAGCTTCACCTCTCTCACTGCAGGACTTTGCTGTCTACTCACTGCTAATCTGGCTTATTTTCGAGAGGTCATCATTGATGTTTTCTGTCTGTAAACAACTTAGTGCTACAATAATAAAGGAAGATATATAGTAAAAAAGAGGCTTGTTTTGCAAAGATATTGCAAACATTTTTGCCTACTGGGAAATAATTTTTTTTCAACTTCTCTGCTTCTTAAAAATTAAACGCCCTCTCAAAGGTAAAAAAAAAAAAAAGCATTTCTTTGACAATGCTTGATGGTGAACACACATCCATAGTTTAAAAGTGAAATTATGCAGTGCTTCCTTCTATGGATCAGCCATGCAAGTAAACGAATTAAAAAAAAAATAACCCAAAATTAAAAAGTCTAAGCACAGAGTTATTTTCAGTGAGGAGAGCAAATGAATTATAGGCATGCTGGGTTTGAACTGGGAACTCACCATGGAGCTTTTATGGAAAAACATCCTGCTCCAAACAGGTAAGGTCTTCACGTAAAGGGGAAAAATGCACAGAAATTAGATGAAAACTCAATTACCAACAAGTACACTGTATATCATGCTATTAAGATTTATGCAGAAGGTAAACAAAATAATTTTTTATAACCGTTCATGATGCCCTGAAAGACATGTAGACCTCTAATGTAACCAGCATGCTGACACTCACGAACAGAACTGCTCACGTGAACCGTCCCACTGACAACGCAACCACCCAGAGAAGCAGGAGCTGACGGGGTAGACTCTTCATGCACAACTGCCGTGACAAACGTAACGCACCAGTTGCAAGCAGGCTTTAACGTTATAATTCAAGTTAGACACAGTTTACGTCGCCTTCCTGAAATCTCCTGACAAATCTGAGGCAAAAGCAGTCAGAAGCCTTAAAGAGACTTTAAAGTCAAAACTAATCGGAAAAGTAAGTTAGCATCAAAAGCAACAAATACGTGGGTGTTTTCCATGAAACACTGAAGGTCCGAGTAGGACAGTTTTACAAATTTACTGAAAAGACCAAGTCCTAAGTAAAAACAACAGGTACAAGCACAACCTTTTAGAGAAAATTACTCAGCTTTTTTCCTAGGATAGAAACACACCATTAAATTCAAAATCTTTAGCAACTGTGTGACACAGCAATCTTATTCCCCCACTTAAAAGCTTGCATGGAATGCAGGAAAGAGAACCCTAACTTACTTCAAATGTATTTGAGGTTATAAATCACCTGATACAGAGCTTAATGTTTTTGGCCACTCAACAATTTATCTACACCATGTTTTTATTTTATTTTTTGTTCAAGTATTTTGCACAGTGTATAGTTTTTAAAGTGGTATCACACACCATTAATTTTAACACATTTTTAATATATATCTCCCTTGTTCTTTACATCACCCTTGAAAAAACCATCACCATACCGACATTTGCATAAAATTTGAAAATGAGGAACAGGAGGTAAATTTAGAGCTACTCACATGCTCAAAGCTTCTTCGATTCTCGCTTAGGATGTACGACCATCCACAAAAGTGCCGAATAACTGATTTTGTAAATGCCAATGTGTCATTTTTCTTTTTATAATCTGACAGTGATAAATTCTGGCTAGTTGAAACAAGTTAAATATTTTCAGGCAATGAACTAACAGAAAAGGTCTATCACAGAAAGACGTATAAAGCAATCTGCCATACGCCTACACAATTAAAAGGATACCAGCCTGATAAAAAAAGAATTCTGTGAACTAAATTTGACTCAAGCACAACATCAATGAATGAAGACCTCCTCTTAAGAAACCATTTAGGTGAAGGTACAAACTTAAGACGTATATTTTTCAACATGCAAAGATGTAAAAATCCAATAAAGAATAGAACATTGCAGAAAAAAAAACCCTGGTTTTTTATTAGTAACATAGGCCAAAAAACACATTGAAGATCTTTTGAACTCTGTATAACGGACTAGCCTTTAGCTTAAATAAAACGTTTCATTAACACTTTGGGGGAGAGAGTTCATTTTGTAGAAGCGGCTGCCTTTCTAGACTTATTATATCACCTTCAAATAGTGATAAAACCCAATTAAATTGTATGAACTGTATGAGTTGTATGATCTCCTATACAGTCAATCCATTCAGTCCCTGAGTCAAAGACCATTCTAATGGCTCAACAGAAGATTAGCGCAGCACTATTGCACTTTCCAATAAATATTTAATGGAAAGCTGTCTTCTGCATAACCCATAGCCAATATAATTTAAAACCTATAATGTATCTAGTGTAAATTTGAAGAGTCATTGGAGAGTGGTGGAATCTGACTGGGAGCTTAGAATTTCTAAATTATGATCCTGGATGTTTTGGCAATGTTTTTTTTTCTCCTCTCTGCCTCAGTTTCTCTGTCTGCAAGAAGCATGCAAATGACATTTAGCTGAGATCATTAGAACATTTTAAAAGATAACATAGGCTTTTTTTTTCCCACAACATACTATGTTGACCTGATTATACTTGCAAATTAACAAATTCTCTGTTTTAATTACACATTGACCCAGGTGGATATGCTTCAATGGAAGGTTTTGTTTGTTTGTTTTTAACATGGATACAAAACCTTGTATCATGAAGAAAATGTAATTACACTTCCAAAGACTACAGTAAAGCCTTAGTAAAAAGCCTTAAGTGTGACAGAGACATCTTAGCACTCCCCTTTCTGCTCAGAGATGTAATTTCTTTTAAGATGACCATTTTTGTTCCTATGATATTTATATAAGCAATTGTTTTTCACTATTTCCTTCACGTAATATGGATGGTATGCTAATTGAGAGAGACAGAGAGAGAGAGAATGTACAATTTACAGGATAACCCAGCCTTAAAAAGACAGCACCAGATGGCTACTCGGTGACAGTAACAGAGCAATGCCAAGGCAGAAAACTCACTGAGGTTCCCCGTTCTCATAGCTAGTGAGAAATTCCAAAGGAAAATCATGGAATGAAGATGATTTATGATTCAAAATTCCAACACAATTTTCTTAATTTCTTACCTGATTCTGAGTTTTAGCAAATTGAAAATGGAAACATTCTTTAATTTTGTGTTATCATGTTTAATAAAAACTATTTAAACTTTTAATAAGTTGTGCAATACCCACGTATTCTAACCCTCATCGCTATGTTGCCATAGCCAGAATCCTTTCATAAAGTGACATCTGAACAAAATTTAGTGCAAATAACTGTATTTCATATCAATTACAAATCATTACAGTAGTTGCTTTATTACCAAAATGTATTATAAAAGCGAAAGGTAACATAAAACACATCTCTGAAATGTGCCAGAAAGAGAATGTCTGGCTTCAGCATGCAGGATAGCTGACCTACTGTACTGAATTCTTTAGCTTTACTTTTTTTTTTTTTTTTTTTACTTTAGTTACTTTTTCCTACTTAACTGTATCATGACATCATGACTTTGCACTCCTTATTTTTGTTTGCCTCAGTAGTAGAACCTGGGATAAATTAAGCTCTCTGAGTCAAAATAAAACAAATGGATACCAGTAATTTTCAGTACATGTAATATAAGCAATGAGAAACATCAAAATGATAAAATTGCATCAGACACTTTACCTCCTTTTCCCCTTCCTTATTGGGTGTGGAATGAGGGATGGGATGGAGAACGGATAGAATTTCATGTTTAAGAAGACACTATCAAAATCCTTTGGATGGCAAAAAATAACGTTTCTTTCTTTTCCTATAAGGTACATTGGATGTCTCTGTTTTGACAAGACCCAACTAATGCAGCTTATATCCTGGTGTTTCACTAAAGTTATAATGAATTTGAGAATGAAGCATGATACAAATATAATGACCATATCCCTTGAGGAAGTTAAAACAAATGCTGCTGTCAGAGAAGCCAGCTTTTACAATAGTTTTTCTTTGGGGGCAATTATTGTATCTTTTATTTCCCTCCTTCCTATTTTACAGCTCATCTGTGTCCCCACATTCTTACAAACTGGAAACTAACTACGACTCATTCCACAAAGACAAGGAACACTTATAAAGCTATTGCAAAGCACAAAGCTGTCTTCTAACATATTCTGATTCACTGCCTTTTATAGACAAGCATGAGAAGGATCATACAGTTCTTCTCCTTTCAAATCTATATGCTCTTTGTAAATGAGCAATGAATTAACCCATTCACCAGACTTGAGAAGGAATTCAGCATTACTATTAACATCTTGAGAGGGAAACTGAGGCACAGATACATAAAGACTTACTAAATCTAGCTCTTTTACTGTCTTACATCTCCCTAATCTTTAAAACATAAGATGCTTCCTTACTCATTAGTGTTAGAGGCCCTTTGGGAAAGCCTATCTGCTCCTCAGAACGTGCTGACAGTACAAACTACAGGCAAGTGAGTCAATGGGATGACAAAATTTAGGGACAAAAAAAATAAGTGCTTCATGAAGGTGCGGAAATTAGAACGAGAAACTTGAAAAAGCAAGGGAAGAAACAGAGGGCAGGGAACAAGGAAATGACAGTGATGGCAAGAAGGGAGGTAATGCGCTGAGATACTTAGTGCTGAGAATGTAAACTGTACTCAGAATAAGGGAGTTTAATGACTGATCAGAAAATGTTCCAAAAATCTATGAGTTTGCATGAAAAAAAAAAAAAAGCATCTGTGATGAACAGCGCAGTAATGACATGACTCCAGATTCTGGTCTTTCGTTCCCATAGGGCTACAGCAAACACTTAAAAAATTTACTGCCATTCCACCTGTCAAGTAAGATGACATGCTTTGCAGCTCTGCTTGAGACAGATGATATTAAGAGCACTGATCAGTCCTTTCAGTACCTGAAAAATACTTTGCTGCCCTGGATACTGGCAGAAAAAAAAAAAAACAACTTGACTTTTTGGTTAATAAAACCTGCAAAATTTAATTAAGGTGTCTAGTATTATAGCAGCTTTTCAGATGTTAAAAGCAAATAAACTGGACAAATCCAGAACTGCTAATTATACGGTATTCTTTAGTCTTGACTTTTACTTTTAGAAATGTACTGCAACAGATTAAATTTTTCATTCTTTAGAAGTAGCAACAACAGAAAAGGAATCTGCTTTGAGGGCCACTGAACAGTGACTGGAAAATCCAACTGATAGCAAGTTCGTCTCCTTTTCTGATCACTGCACAGTCACAAGGTTAAGCAGCTGCTCCCAAAGAAGAGCCTTGTTTCCTCGGAGCAGTGCTTAAAGGTGCTGACCATGTAGGTGTAAATACATCTGTCTTTTGCCATTTGCAGTAATACACGCCTCCTACACTTCTCAGAGTGAGGCAGATGGTCCCTGTCCTGTCTAAATATTACACTGTACAGACTTACATTGCTATGTGTTTCTAGAAATATGAGGGCAGATGTTAAATATGTTAAACACACGCTTTGCCCCCTGGAGGTTTAAGTTAAGGCTGCTGTCTCAATTTGGTCATTTTAGGCATGCCAGGCTTCTTGGATCCTAGGCATTCCTCTTAAATCCCTGCTTTATAAATACAGCTTTTCATGTTAATTTTGTGTACTTTCATCAAATATTTTGGATGCAGAACAAATGAAGGAAGCTCTCAGCTTAGCATTACACATCTACACAGGCTTCACTGAAAATTATGATCCTCATTCATGAAAACTCTATTTACACAGCAGGGTATTTCCCATGACTGTTGTTCCCCCCGCCCCTTACATAAGCCTCACTGAATATTTTACATTTAATTAATTTCAAAAATTACACAAAATATTAGGGCAGGGACAGTTTGTGAAGAGTAAAATTTACGTAAAGAAAACTATGAATATGGACACTCTGAATATGTTTAAGTTACGTAAGAATAAAACACTGAATAAAATAATGCAGACTTATTACATTTGCAATAGTTGTAGAAAAGCTTGCTGGTATCACCACAGCATTAAGGAAACAGCCTTTGTAAAGACCACTGCATGAATTACTATTGTAAACCAAGTGCTTTTTTCAAATCATCCTCCTCACCATTACTCCTATCACCCTACCTTCCCCCAACAGACACCCAGGTGGCCTTTTGTTTTCCCCTTTTGTCTTGTCCCACATAGTTCTAAGTGTCTATTCCATTTCTAGGAGTCTACCAACAGAGCCCAGAATTACACTTCTGTCCTTCTCTGATGGTACTCTTCAAGTCACCTGTTTGGTATTTTCCCTCTTTGAGGAACTCTAACTTCCCACTTCTCTCCATGCACACCAACCTCGCTCTGGTCCTACCGCCCTTCCTGTCCTTATCCAAGATCACACTTCTCCATACTCTCAAAATTCACCTGACTGCTAGCGCAATCTTTTTCCCTTGCCTGTGTTTAAACTGTAAGCAGGAAAAAAAACCCAGCAAAAATAAGCAACTGAAACGTTGTGGTTTAACTTCTCCCACACATACACTACCCTCATACTGGTCCTTTACTGTTTTCTAAGTTCCATTTACAATTATCTATGAAGTTCAGGAACTTATCTGCAGACAGCCTCTGTGCTTAGGGCAATTGCGTGTTCGTAGTTCATGATTTGGCTCAACAAGCCTAATGAAATTCCTGTTTACAGCAGCGAGAGCAGGACTGGATTGTTAGATAGACACGTATATAGATACACATGTATATATGTGAATACATACGTAAGCCTCAGAACACCATCATGCATACTTAGTGCACTAAACAAAACAATAACAGATTTTACAGGATGCCCTGAACACTCAAGCACAGAATATGGGAATTATGCAGGGAGAGAGGGAATATCCACGAGCTCTAGCCTGAAAAATAATTCCTGGTTCACAAAACACAAGGTAAAATTCACCTCGCTATCGGGGTTTGGGCAAGAAACGACTGAAGCAAGCAAGACAGTGCCTACACCCATTTGCCAAAATGCAGGAAAATGTTGTGAACCTGCAGGACTCTCAACTGTTTTGTCCAACCACATGCCATACTCCATCTATTTTTCTTAATAATATAAAAGCCATCTGTAAATTAATGGATCAAGCAGACTTTTAACTAGAAAATATTCAGGGATTTGAACAACCAAAAAGTGTGTGGGGGTGGGGGGTGGGGGGTGGGGTATTAAAAAAAAAAATCGCCCGTTAGCTTTATGTATTAATTGCAAAAAACGAAAATTTGAAATTTAGCAAGAGAAAAATATCAACTGTTGAACAGTATCAATTAACTTCAAATTGTTAACAGTTTATGAAGCTCACAAAATCTTCTTAGTTATTATGACATACATATATTTAGTAGAGCTTTTCACAACAAATATTTTGAAGTGCTTTATCATGGCACAGTGAGAAGTACCAAAGTGCAGCTGGCTCCAGAATGAAAGTCCACACGTGTATTTCATAGTACAGAACAGTCACTTCAGAGGAAAAATAAGGTCAAGAAAACAGCAGGATTAAGTTTTGTCTTTATGCTCAACCTGGCTTACTGTTTTTCCATTTCTGATAGTCAAAAATCATTTCTGCTTGAAAAGTTTGGAAAGCAAAATAAACAAACTTAAAAAAAAAAAAGTAAAACCATAACTTATTCTGATTGAATACAGCTCTGCTTATGTTTCATACCAATTCCTGGTGTGAAACTTCTCCTGATGTCAGCGTACAGTATTTCCCATATGGTAAACTGCAAGAAAATGATCCACCCAAATGAATAATCCTGATTTTTTAGAGATTTATTTTCAGGTTTTGTTTACTTATCTGATGCTGGTTTTCTTTTTTTGTTCCCTCCTTCCCCCACCCCCCTTTTGTTTCCATTAAATTACATTCACTGAGACTAAAATAAGGAACAAAACTAAGTATCACTAGTAATAAATTATTTCCATATTAATTATAAATAACAGCATTAAGAAAGGTTTGTGCAGATACACTTACCCTGTGCGTTTGGTGATGGTCCCTAATGTCATTGGCTGTTTGATTTGAGCAAGAGGCAACACCACAGTCAAACTTGGAAGAGGCAGGAGTCGAGGGTTCCCAGGATTATTGTTTGTGAAGTTATTGTAAGTGTCCTGGCTGTTCAATTTACCTTGATGGGATAGAGATGTAGTAAAACACATTATTGGAATTTTTCCTTCATTTGTCATTTCTAACAACTGCCTGAAATAAGCCATTGCCAAAAAAAAAAAAAAGAAAGAAAAAACCCAAAAGCTCCTATTGTAAGCAAAAATAGATCTAAAAAATTAATCTTTGTTTCAGGTAAAAAATAAATGACAACGGAAGCAGCAAATATTTATTTTTATATATGTGGATAAGGTCCCCTTCCATGGAAAGGAAATTATTCCTGCTGCTGCTGCTTGCCTGACAGTTTTGTTCACCAAAAAGTTTTCCAAGTTCGATTTGAAGAACAAGCTCTGGATTCCAATTCTCTATTCTCTATTAACAACAACAAAAAAAAATCTGGAAGGGAATTATTTTCCTAAAGTACCACATACAGTGTTGGTAATTGAAAGTCCTGAAAAGGTCGCTTTTGTTGTCTCTACGGATAAAGGCACACATAGTAGTAATCTGCTGAACTAAGACCAGAGGAAAATAACAAGTAACTATATAAAATAAAGTCATGCCAAACTACATGTAAAAATCAAGAAAGTATCAAAAAAGTAACAAACTTCATATTCATTCAAAAAAGAATAAGAAGAAAACAAAAAGATAGGTACTTAAAAAAGCAAGGGGAAAACACAACAAAAAAAATCCCAACAACCCTAAATTTAGCTTGTTTCAAAGAGGTCTGTGCTGGATATACGCCCAGTTTAGATACGCTTTCTTACTTTCTGTATCATTTTGTAGTCACAACCTTTCATTCTTCAGTTAGAAAAGGAAACTAGCTACAAATTTCACGGACAGTAAAGAAAGAAATGTGAAGAAACCAAAGAACGAAGTTAAACAAAAAAGGGGCCAGTCTGTTTATAACAGAACCAAAAGTACTTTAAATAGACAAGCAACCATGAATTAAAAGGTTTAGATCATTAACTTGTTTTTCTCTGTTCCTATAATGCTGTGAAACGCTGGCTTTGTTCTTAATCAAAAGGGAGCCATATTGGGAATTAGGTTCCTAAACAACCGATGCATTCTACATAGATATTATACAAATCCCAGGCCAAATCCATACAATCTGACTGAAGAGCAGCCACCTTTTTTCAAGGAAGAAAAACAGCACAGAAAAGGGTTTCTCACAGGAAGCTGCCTGAAAAGCTTTAATGGTACTTCAGATGGATTGAAAATAGGAAAAGGAAGGCGGAAAAATCTTAATGAATGTCTCATCATCCTAAAGACACTCAATGCTTCCTTTACCCTTCTTTTAATACTATATAACTGTAAGCTTAGGGGTTTTATTTGTTTTTTCTACAAAGTCCATGGACCTCTCCATCTTAGAAAAGCACAATAACAAAAATGATGAAATTACAAAGTGTATTTTGTGTTAAGTATCTGGCCTGAACATTGGTCAATACATTTTAAGAGAAATAGCAAGGCTTTAATGAATAACAAGCCTATTGAAGTCTCAGAGAGCAGATTTCATTAATAGCAATTTTCCTGCACCAACTTGGAATAAAAGGAAACAGGAAGGGGGGGGGGGGGGCCCAGACCAAAACAGCTCAGTTTTAAATTAAGACTGAGATGCAATTAATTTTTTTTAAGATTAGTTTCATAATGCATTCTTGGTTCTTGTGGAAAGGAGTATGAATAGTTTTCTCCTTTATTGTCTAATTAGTTACTGTTGCATGTAATCAAGGCCTCTCTGAAAGTGTTTCACTCTCCTATATTCACCATGAGCAACTGCATGCTACACAGCCAACAGCGACGGTATCTACAGAGGGGGCTCCAAATGTCTGTAATTTGTTTTCTTTTACTTGTTCAGAATATAATGATTAACTATGAACTACTGAACCAAACAACTGTGTTGTAACAGTCCTCTCTGTCTCAAGCAACATTTAATTACTCAGTGCCCTCTGCTCCCAACATCATGTAGTTTTCCATATGCAAAACCTTCAGTTGATTCAACAGAATATTTGCGGGCAGAGAAATGAGGCATTTACAGATGTCCTTCCTACACAAGGATGAGCTTTTTATTTTCATACAAACTGAGGAATCCCAAGGCAGTTAAGGATGCTCAGAAAACTGCAGGATTGAGTCATCACTTAGGAGTTTTCTACTAATTGTAGCAACAACAGCCTACAAATTTTTAGGCTCACATATAAGAAAAGAAAACACAAAGTAAAAAAATTAGCAAATTATACAGAGAGAACTGAAAACATGTAAGAGATGCTGAATGGGACCAAAATCTATGATGTTCTCCTTTGAAAAAGAAACATTCAGAGGTCAGGCATTTAATTTTTAAATGTATAGTTTAATGCGATGTATACAAACGTCAATAAAAAAATTAACTAAAACAGAGCTCATAATGCACAGCACAGCACTTCACAGCACAAACATAAAAATTCAGCTATGACAAATGGAAAAGCTGTAAATACCTAACGTATACTATTGTCTGCCAATCTACATTTTCCGCAGCAACATTCAGTTGCTTAACTGCAAATAAATGTAATTAAAAGTGATACAAGTCAAAAATTAAAAGTTGGAACACTACAAAAAGAAGAAAAATTATTTCTGACAGTGAAGTTTTTCTTGAAAATCTGACTACAGTAATATTAAGATGGTGCAGCTGAGTAACGTTAAAGAAAACTGTGCTGAACAGAAAGAGTAAAAATATTTGCTTTCATTTACACCAAATTATTTTTAGCTATTTTTATGATGGAAATGTTCTGTACAGTCGTATCTCCATTGTATGTTGCCTCAGACCTATCAGAGAGGTACATGCTTGTCGTCTTAACGGCACAGCCCTGGGGATCCAGTAAATGCACTCATATGACTAGGGCTGTTCCTTCCGTAAGCATTCAGCAGAAGCTGTATTGTGCATTCTGAATTTCACTGGAATAAAACAGTGTCACACATTATGTTTAATAAATCATTTTAAACCCTCATAGTTTTATGGTGTGCTGTTGTACCCATCCAGAAATTTGACAGTCACCCTCCATTCCTCCAGCCCTTCGAAGCAGGAAACTCCTCCTGCAGTAAATGGGAGTTGTGTGTGCACAGGACTGCTGTATCAGGCCAAAAGAGCACAAAGAATGCAGTCAAGCATCAACATTATTTCTACAGCTCAAGCAGTTGTTGATTCACTGTCAAAGGACAAGCAACAAATAAGCCAAAGTTTAAGTCCACTAGAAATATCAAACATTTTTCATACAGCAGAATCCTGTACTCAAGTTACCTTGCCTCATGTGGACAGTATATATTCATTCTTGTAAGGAAATACATGTATTAGTAAAGAATAAAACCTTGGAATTACACCTTCAATAGAGTAGCTTCACTTAGCATTGACAATTTAACTTTAAACGCTAACTTGGTTGTATGCTGACAGCTACACACAAATTACATCCTATTGACTATTCAAGGAATACTTTCTATTGCAATTTATTTAGAGAAAATTAATTGTCATTTCATGGCAAACATGCCCTCTCAAGAATCAGTGTGAACGTTTCCAGCAGAGCATCCCAAGCGATGAGGCACTTTCCCTTGGTAATGACCCAGAGCATGAGCTTAACAGCCCTCAAGACCCCGCGCAAGGCAAGTCCTTTTGGTCAAGTATTCCTCTTTCCGCGGGCTGCCACGAAAGAGATTTTCAGATGACAGTTCAAGAGCTGTGCACGGACTACATTAAAGCCAGTTTAGGCTAAGGTTTGTTTTCCCCCTACGCACCCTCCCATTTGCCTGCGCTCCCTCTCCAACTTGGGCCACAGCTCAGGACGCACACGAAAGGAAGCGCTTGCCTTCCTCTCACTCAACTGTTAGACTCAAGGTCCAAAATCCTGATCGCAACTAAACTCAAGTAAAAAAAAACAGCCCACAGTTAATCCTAATTCAGCTGTTAGATTTCCACTGGAGGAAAAAAAAAAAAGAAAAAAAAGTCTGATGTCTCAATTGAAGCTGCTGGTAAATCCCTCATTAATTTTACTAAGGGACTTGCAAAAAGCCGAGGATGTTGTGGCTCTGGTAGTCTGACAGCACGTTTATTTACAAATGCAGCATTAGCGTGGATAAGGGTTGCCTACTGAGACACGGAAAATACGATCAGTTAGTTCTGCCTTCGTACCTGTCTGCTGAAAGTCTGCAACAAAACCGCCATCATATCATCTGCCCAAAATCTGAGCCACGCTTTTCCAGACATTTTATTCCACAAATACTCCAAGGAAAAATGGATTAAGTTGAGGATAAAAGTGAAGAAAGGAAACAACAATGGGCTTTGTTGTCAGGCGGAGGGAGCGGCTGCCGTGCCGGCCTGGCTGGGGTGTATTCCCAAGCCAGCCATCATTAACGGACTCACTTCCACCGAGGAAAAAAAGGGAGGCCTGAAAGTGCCGGACAAAAGAAATCCCAGCAGACAAAGAAAAAACAAATTAAAAGCACCATTATAAAACACAGATGCTATAAGAAAATAAACTTCACAAGATTTACTGGTTTTTGACAAAGCTGGACATCTGTGGAAAAGACATCAGGAGCAGCTCCCAGGTACGGCCCGGCCGGGCTCGTGTCCCCGCTGCTTCGCCCTCATCCCCACCCTCCTCACCAGAGCCCACGGCCGGCGACCCGGCTGCAACGGCTCCCGCTCTACAGCTACACGGAAGAGTCACTCTCCACTACCCACGTACCTTCGCCACTGCGATGTTAAGTTACTGATAGCTACAATTTTTATTTACGATGATTTTATTTACAATCATTGTTAAACCTACTAAATAGTTTAAATCTCACATTCAGGCCTTGAGACATTTGATCAAATCACACATTTCTAGGTTTTTGAAGTATATTTTGGATATGAAAGGAAAGCTACACCTAGGGGAAAACATACTGGATTTGAGAGCTTGTAACACGGTATAAAAAAACATTCAATCAACTGAAAGCAATTAATATAGCAAACTTGTCTTCTCCTGATCAACTAAGAGCCTTGATGAATTCAGGCTAGAATTCAAATTGGTCAGCATTTGAACGGAGTACTGCAGGGCACTACTGTCAGAGATCATCTTTGAGGATAGAGGAAGAAAAACATCCTGATTTTTGCAGCTACTAACAACACAAATATACATCAAAATACAGCACAGCAGATAGATTCCCGCCAGCCCCAAGGAGCTCATCAGTGCATACAGCACAGTGCAGCCAATGTTACGCAAAGAGACTTTACCGGATCCTGAAAGAATTATGTTGATGCAGCCCCAGTGATCGCTCTACCGTTAATTTGCCCTTCTCTTTAGTCTATGCCTAGTACCACGTTAATGTGACCAAATCACTTCTTACCTCATTTAAACCTAGCTCTAATATGTTGGTACCACAGATCCCAGCCACGCACGCAGGCAACAGCCTCACCCTGTCAGACGGAAAGGGAGCTCAGTAATTCACAACCGACCTTAAAACCAAAACTACACCCTAACACCTAAGGGATGCAAACACCAACTTACCACCAAACTGAAATTAAATCATTTTACCCGTTAAATTTCCCCTGGCAGTTTGAATTGTATATGGCGTATCTCCCTGTTCAGGTGGTGTGGGATCCTCTTTTGCATACAGAAATTCCACCGCTAGTGAGCAAAGCACATGGGACTTGGCCCAGACATTTTTTCTGGTAGAAAAGTAACGATCATAAGGGCTTTAGTTTCTCTATACACTTTGCATGAAAAACTAAAGTGGTATCAAGCACTTCTCAGCCGCAAAATAAAATGATTCTATGTTGATTTTTTTCATTTTTCTTCCATTACTCCAATACAAAAAGCTTAGTAATGCAGTGTCATTAAAACTCAAACCCCACTTGATTAGCTTTTATATCTTCCAGTATTTAACAAACTACATTTCAAAGCGTACCACATAGTCTACCGACATTAACACTACATATAAACATCTTTAATTTGGTAAATAAAAACGCAGTAACTCCAGGCTATGCAATCATGTGGAGGCTGAGTTATACAAAAATGAACTGTGTTTGGCCATTATTTCTGTTTACTGTAACACTGAAGATTCCTCAACTAAACATTCACTAATCGTATAATGCAAGGGAAATAAAATCCTTTCTAACTGGCAGACAGAAAATGGCAGGAAAACCAGAAGTGTCATGGATGTGGTGGTTTATTTTGCTTTGCTTTTTATTCAATACAAAAAGTTTCCCGGATGAGAATGGAAAGCTTCCCAGCTTCAGTTCCAAGGCTTTCACCCTCGTTTCTGACCTTTTCTTAAACATGCTCCAGTACAATCTGTAATCTACTACAGTCGGAAGAGGAAACAGCAGCGCCCTGGTGAGAAATGCTGCCTTGTGACCTGAATAGAGAACCCTGCGGAAGCAATGCTGGCTCGCAGAAGTCGCTTGGAAGAGCTTGACAGACAAACTCTATAGTGTCCCAAGAAACACACTCAACACCACGAGTGCTAATTGCTGCCAAAGTGGGCTTTTTCTTTTACATTTTGTTTTATTCAGTCAAATGTGTTTTATCTTTCTTTGTAAAATGTTACACATTTTTCCAGAAAAAGTCAGGAAACTAATTATTTTAGTTAACGATTGCTTCTAAACTAAAGCTGCATTGCAATTCCCTTGAATTGCATCCTACCAAATTTAGGCTCATTTTATACCCTAACCCTCAATATTTCCAATACAATTAGACCCAATAAAGAACATCATGTATTAGCCACAGCATGTACATGCACATGATCTAGCTACTTACAGCAAATTTTCCTCTCAGCTAAACTGGTGCAAGCCCAAAACCTATCACTAACTTGATTCCATTGAAATGGATGGGAGATAACAACGCAGCCAGTTGTTCTCACAATGTTTAAAACCGCTTGATATTGAACCTTTTGAAACACAGCTGCACTAATCTCATGATTATCCTAAGAAAGCAGAACTTTCTTTTTGCATCCAGGCAAGGCATGTGACGGTGACGGGCGAGCTTGTAAGTAAGAATACTCTGCGGAGACGTGCAAGCGCCAGTCCAAGTGTCTCAGCCACTGATGAGACAGAGTCCTCCGCCCTCTCACCCGAGCTCCTTGAACTTCAGCTCTTCCAACTGCTCGTCAAAGTCATCCACTCAAAATCTGAACATGGCCTCATAATATTCCTTTCCTCCTTCTGAAGCTTCTCCTATCTTCAGTTTCAAAAACTTCATCCCTCAGTTATACAGTGCCCCTCTGATACCCCAAAATCTCCTCTTGACCTTGGCAAAGGTTAGAAGAGAGAAGGAACTGCTGTGACCCCTTTGCCACCCGTTATCTCTACCTGGCCAAAGATGGATTATGAAAGAACAGTTCAAACCTCAAGCTGGGACTTGGACCTGTCATTTACTTCTACAATTAGTGATGTACAGCTGGCCATTTCGCCTACCTCCATGTGTATTTCTTCTTTTCCTGCATGGAAAAGAAATTACATTGACAGTCCAGAGGAATTAAAAAGGAGAGGAAACCACTTCTGCCAGAATAGCAACAGTGTCCCGGGCCCCATAGCACCTCTCACCAGCAGCTGTGAGAACAGCCATGGTGTTAACTGCCTTGTGTAAAAAATATCTCCTTGAAAATCTGACACAAATGTCTCCTTCTTCCCTTGCCGTTTCCCCTCCTCATTTTGTACAGATAGCGGTTTGCTGTGCTAAAGTTCCCCAGAGCTGCACAGTAAAGGTGCCTTGAAGCATTGGCTTAGAAAACACCCCCTCCACCACCACGCATACAAGTCTGGCATAATAATCATCTTTCAGGACTTATTTAACTAAAAATATTGTTGGTGCAAAGCTCAAGTCCATTTATGGGCAAAACGCTCCTTGAAGTAAAAACAACAACAAAACTTGTCTGCCAGCTGTTGGCGCCAGGCTTCGCATAGCCATGAAGCAGGCAGCAGCAGTAACACTTCAGCTGGTTTGCTCCAGATGGTGGTTACCAGTAAAATCAGCCAAACTGGCCTTTCTGCTCTTAGGTCATCTCCAGTAAACGCCAGCCACATGCAGGGAGGGGTCCAAACATTGCCATCCTATTCGTACCAGACCTTGTACCTTCAACTCTTCACAGATTAAAAGACTGCAAGGTTAGTTTCTAGTAACTACTGTGGGTATAGGTATGGAATGTTTTGCAAACAAATGTGAAGGTGCACTGCCCATCCTCCCCGGCGTGTGGCTGTAAGCCAGCTCTGGACCAGAAGCTGCGGCTGTAGCTCCCACAGCACTGGACGTGAGTCTGCAAACTCTTCTGAGGAAAGGACTATGTGAGCTCAGACTTAACACTCCACTAATGAGGTTATCGTACAGGCAGCTTCTAGGCACTGTGTAGAGACTCTGTTACTCCAAATTCTTGCACATGGGAATTTTACTAACACTGTCTGCTGGTGAATGATGAAGCGCTTGAGAAAACAAGTATGTACTATTACTGCCCCTTGTCATTTCGATCAGTCATAACCCATATCAACACAGTTTTGAATGCAAAGCCTTCTTTTTCAGGGGTGACTCCGAGATGCTTCAGCAAATTTGGGTGTTTCAGACTTCTCTTCCAAATGATACGGAATCAAATGATCTTTACAAACTTTTTTTTTTTTTTATATTGGGACAACAGAGTCAGAACAACTGGTCAGCTTGTCTTAGAAACCGCAAAATGACTGGTCTGGGGATTTCTGAAGGACACCACTGTATGCAGCCGTGTTGAGTGAGGAGATAGGGAAAGTTTTAATAGCAGCCCCTTAGCTTATCATCATTTAGTACTGACAATAAACCACATGTTAATACATTTGTGGCTTCCCCCCCCACCCCCACCTTTTTACCTATGCCTTATTTTCCCTTGCTTTAGCTGCAACAATTAGCACAAATATTTTAGCATCTGAATTCAATCCAGGTTGAATACACAATATTTATCCCAAGTTATGTGGAAAAAAAGTGCCTTGAGAACCACTGCATACGAGAACTTGATAATATTATCCATGGATAATTATAATAAATGGCTTGTCTGAAACACCCATAGAATAGGAACTGAAGTAAAACATAGCAATCTCTTTCCCTCTTCCACCCACCACACACCC
This sequence comes from Sagittarius serpentarius, assembly GCA_034782735.1. Classification (NCBI taxonomy): domain Eukaryota; kingdom Metazoa; phylum Chordata; class Aves; order Accipitriformes; family Sagittariidae; genus Sagittarius; species Sagittarius serpentarius. The sequence continues at coordinate 3,167,489 of JAVKLA010000084.1, read as the reverse complement.
TCGGCAGCTCTGCTCTTTTACCCATGACCGTTAAGGATGTTTTCTGGCTCTGTGACAGCATCGTGACTCAGGTCATGAGAAGTGTCAAAGATGCATTTCCTTGAGATGGGAAAAAGCAACTGATTTTAACAGCCCACAAAGACTAAGCAAAAAGAATAAGCCCAATCAGCATATTTAAGAGTAAAGATAAACCTTTTAAAAGATACATTTTATTTCCAGTTTTAATGCTTACATTTCTTTCCATAAAGTGTTTACATTTGTCCGACTACCAAAAATGCACAGTTGATTTAAATGCCTTACTTAAGAATAATAAACTGAAAAAAAAGACAACAAAGGGCAGCACCCATTTACTGCATAATCAATCACCAGTCATATACACAGGGAATCTGATTCAGACTGCAGGCACAAGGGATCAGCCCTGGATTCCTCTCAACAGCGGCAGTGGCTGTGCCCCAGAATACTCACTGCCAGGGGAAGCAGAAGGTGTTTGGGCTTGAACTCAGCAGGTCCATCAGATAAAATGGTTGTTCCCACCAGCTCTTGTCCCATTCCTTTCCCTCGCTGGCTACTAACACAGAGCTTCACATGCTTTCACCTTCCTTCATGCCAAACCTTACTTGTCATACAACACCCTCAATACTTAAACCTCCTCCTTTAGCTGATACGGTCTCTTGAAAAACTCTAGATTCTACTTTCTCACCTTCTGATCAGACCTCGTACAGGCTTGTATCAGGTGAGCAAAGCTACTTTTTGTCGTTTCACTGATCGCAGCTCCCTCAAGCCACTTACATTCCTTGACCCACCAACAAATTTGTGGAGCACGCAGTCTCCCTTGTACTAGACCTCTCTTCTCCCAATCTAATCCCAGCCTTTCCCCTTTTGTGCTTTGGACACGAACATCATTCAGAAAAATCTTTCCTGAATCACTCCTTCAACAAACACCTCTTTTCAGCTGGCTGGTTACTTCGAAGCTCAGTCTTAGTCACTGCTTTTATGCCGATCACACTCCTTTCTCCTTAAAACACTGTTCAGCTGTATACAAGTGTATCCTCTGCACAGACACACATAAAGCAGTGGAGCACGTTCCTTCTTGTGCATCACTAATATCACTATTTATCTATTTCGAATTGGCAAGAACTGCAAACCCCTATCGAAATTGATGCATAATCTGCAGGACATCTTCATTGCTCACCATGTATGAGAAGGAAATACGCCAGCCTGACTTTTATATACCTGGTTAACCGGCGAGATGTGCAAATGGAAAAACATCATTTTACTGTCAATTAAGAGGAAGTAATCACAGGAACAACTGAAATAAGAACAGAAACCCAAAATGTCATTTTATTAAGTCATTTTCAGAAAAACACTTAAAAATCCAGTTACCACTTCTCCTTGGACTCCCTCAGTACACGCCTCTGACACATCAACACTTGACCCTACAGAAACTTTCTTCAGTTTGATGTTACCAAGACTGAAATCATCCATCTTGACAGGAAAACTTCAGTGGGACGCTCACATCTGTGGTAATCCAACTCCTCTCTGCCTTCCACCTTCCTTTCACCTCGCGATCCATCTTTGACATCGCGGTCTCCTGTGCACTACCTATTACTTCCCCTCCGCCTGTCTCCCCACAATCTTTCTGAAACCGTTTGCTTTGAGCACTGCTACAGCATTTGCTGTGCTAAATCACTCAGTCATGTATTTTTACACTTCATACCTCAAGAACTGCAATACCCTTCTGATGTCAGTCTTCTTCAATTTCCAGTTTATCTGGAATACCTGCAACTCCTTTTTCAAACATAAAGGCAAA
>JAVKLA010000084.1:3122505-3164636 GCA_034782735.1 Sagittarius serpentarius | reverse complement strand
AAACAAACAAAGGGATTTGTAGACAAATTCAGGCTTCTAAGCGAAGCTGGAAAAGAAATTATTTGAAAGTACGTTAAATAAAAAAAATAGCCAAGTGTGATGCTGTGGAAGAGTGCAACGATTAAACAAATAGGAGCATTAAAAGCACATTAAAAAAAAAAAAGTCAACCCCACAACCACTCAGGCCTACGCTGCAGCTTGCTTTATTGCTTCTGTGCATTTATAAAAACTATTTTCTGTCGAGAGAAGCTACAGTCTACGAAGAGAAAAATTAACGCTTAATAGAGGCTTTTCAAACAACTGGTTTCAACTCCTGTTTACAGCCCCAGCTCTCGAGTTAAAACTTTGGAAAGGAACTGCCCCTCCAGTGCTTTAAGTTATTATACAGTTAATTTTCTTTGAAACTATTTTTGCCTGCCCCTCTCTAAATAGGTGGTTTCTTAAGTGAGTGTTACTTAAAGGAAACCAATCTGTTTCTCAGGAAGGGCTGGTGATGTCAGTCCTTTCAACTCTGCTTTCCCATAAGAATTCTTCTAGTAAAAGGAGTTTCACTCTGGGAAATAGTGAAAAGTAACGTGAAAATATTTAAAGCATCTCAGAGGCTGCATGTTTATCAAACTTCCAGTTTTACGCTTGGATTTTAGTCATGTTGCAATTGTAACAAATGAAGGAAAAGTGAGAGAAAAACTTCCTGATTTCTAAAATGAAGAACGATTTTGCAATGAAAAATGTGCTATACTAAAATATTTATAAGAAGCTAAATACAAGTCTGAATGCAATATATACAGAACAATGTGTTTTTTTCATAATTCTAAATTTATGTACTCCATTTCAGCATTAGTATTAAAACTGAAACAGAACCACTGTGTATTATTGACGGTCTTTTGGCAAAACTATGGCCATCCAAAGAAATACTTCAATCCCCAACAAAATGACAAGACAAATTCAGAGAGTATCATATTAGCATTGACTGTTTTTAGTAGGCGTGGATGTGTAGCGATAGGTCCAATGTGTGCTTAACTTACTATATTATTTTTAGTTCTGATATTGGAAATTCCTGCAGTCAACAACAGAAAAAACCTCCAAGTAGAGCTAGAGAGACTTTAACTTACTGGTGGTGCAAGAAGTAATGATAACAACACACTGTAAATTTTAATTTGCAGAATAAAAATAACACGAGTTATATAAAGCTTTCAATCTTTCAAGTAAAGCATTACATTTTTACAGCTAAATGCTCCTTGCTATTCACCTATAGGTGTCCAGAAGATAACAGGGGATATGTTTGCATAATCACAGATACAGTTCTGTTTTAACTACTTGTCCATTAATCCACACAGTGTACCTGTGAGACAGGTAGGTACCATAAACCCCATTTTATACAAGCAAAAAGGTCACATAAGGCCATATTCTACCCTAACGTTCAGCCCCACAACCAACTGATGTCGTAAGAGTCTTATAATAGTAAAAGCCCATAAAAGGATCCCAACCCAACTCAGATATTACTGACAACACACTCTGGCAATCCAAAGGAATGACAAAAATATAACCTCCCTGGATTAACAGCCAGAATAACCCAAACAAAATCTGTGTTAGCTATAAAAGGTGCAAAGGAAATATCTCTCTATCATCCTCCATTTAACAGTTTACTTCATTCTGCTAAAAAGAACAAAGCCAAACTATGATTCATTTGGAAATTAAATCATCCCCACCCCCAGTAAAGGCTTACATTGTGTGGGTAAACAGTTCCTAGGGTACTCTGAACAAAATGTAAATAGATTGCCTTGCTATTACATACATAGCAAACAGTTTCATTTTGAAACTAGAGTTAAAAAACAAGTGAGAAAAATATTACAAAGTCTGAACTCTGAAAATATTTACAAGAACAAAAGCTAATCACAAGTTAACATCAATAGGTTACAATTGCTCATCAAAAAAAGAAGATAACAAGCAAGCACTTTGCTCACAGAAGTCCAGTCTTTTGGCCTAAGGTTGTAGCAATGCCCTTGTAATGCTAAAGAAACATTAGCAGAAGGATTAACAGCAGTTTTTCCTAACTTAGGCTTTATTGAAACTTTTCTAGATTGCAAAGGACATTAAAGAAAAATCATGATGACATGACTCCACACAAAAAAAATCCTCCAGAGATAAAACCAGTTTATCACAATCTTCTCTGAATCTGTCAATCAACAATTTGTCCCAGTATAACGGTGCTCTCCAGGACATGGTCTTCGGTTTTATTACCATTATAATCAGCTGCATTTAGAGGCATGATTGAGGAAAGTAAGAGTTATTCTTCCTGAAGAAAACTACAAAATTCAAATGATTCCACACACGGGGAACACAGAGATTGTTATTCTTGTCACACAGTAGAAAGCTGATAGACAACATCAGCTGAATAAAATTTACCAAGAGTCACAGAGCGAGTAAAAGCAAAGCAAAGAATTAAACCCAGAACTGCTCTTCCCTGTTCTGAGTACTAGTCTACACTCCTGTCACCAGACTGCTGTAACTCCTCCAAACAATAATAATTTAACATTATAATATGATAAGGAGCTGTTACAGTCCGAGTAAACACATCTTAGCTCACAAATTAAAACAATCGCTGGTCTCTGGCTAATCCAGCTGCCACACACGCACACAAAATCCCTCCACTGAAAGTCATTGTGAACTTCAGGGGTTTTTTTCCAAGTTGATGATAAATGGCTTTTTATAAAAGGCATATAGTGTGATTCAATATCTGCCCTGCCTTCAGCCAGGCAAAATGAAAGATTACTGAAATGAAAAAGCAGCAATGATATTACTAAAAACATTACAATATTTTACCAAATGGGTTATTTAAAACCAAACTATCTTATCTTTTTTTCCTAAGATTTTTTTTTAAGGTAACTCCGCTAACTCCTCCACACAATCCCCATAAATTTCTTATGGAAAATTTTCCTGTGAAGGTTTGCAAGTTACCAACACACAGTCTTAGTACGTCTCCAACTTCAAGCCCTTCCACACTGACAGAAAGTGATGAGCAGAATCTGCGTGAAGTTCTCCAGAAACCGACGTTACCTTCCTGCATTAATTCTCAGTGCCCATGTGCAGCTTTCAAACGGAACTAATTGTTTAAACAGCGCTAATTTTCAAGCAATGATGACTGCACAAAGCTCTTGGAAAAATCTGATTTATTTATCGTATTTCAAGACAGACATTTGAAAACTGAAGCCTTAAAACTCTTGAGACACTCCCATAAATGCTGCTGTCTTTCTCCTACCTAGAAAATCCATCCACCACTGAGGAACCTAGAGCAACTGAAACTGCTGTTTCTGCTTCTTAATAAAAAGTGTCAAATCTATTCAAAACTTCAAATGTACCTAAGAGTACTGTAAAGGTGACAACTTACTGAAATTTCCCTTGGCAGAAACCAGAATTGGTTGGACGAAAGCTACACAAATTGATAGTTCCTTCCTCTCCTCTATGTGATGTCAACAGTTAAAAAGGATTGGATGTGCCATCGTAAACCTCTACAGCACTCCTCAGCCCGTTTCAAGCCTGACATGTGGAGCTGCTGTACAGCGATGAGAGAGAAAGTAAAATGGTAGATACAGAAATGTCTCCAAGGAGGAGGAAACTACAGATCACATTTTGGGTGCCTTCCAGTGGCTCCAGGCAGAAGAGCATGGCTCCAGAAGAGCTATGCAGAAAAATTTGTTTAGAATTCTGGTTCCCTTAATAATCCGCAAGTCATAAAAATGTTCCTTTGATTCAGAAATTCCACAAAGGTCCTCTCTATAGCAGCAACGATGTTGACAGCACATAACTTGGGCTTTCACAAGGACTTCTAATCTTACTCATAATTAGGGAAGAGGGACTGTTCCTTGCCATTTTTAATACTGTTAGACTGGAAAAGGGTGGCTACCCGTACCAAACTGCTATTTAAATTTTCACTTCAATGGAAGCAATGACTTACTCCTAAGAGAAAGGAGGGGTAAGGATTCAGCAAATTCTGAATCCAAACAAAGCAGCTTCTAGTACAGACCTCATGAAAGAGAAGGGCGAAAAGAACGGCAGAGACGAAACTGAAGAAGCTGGGACAATGATGATTTTTGAACCTCTTTTAGAGGCTCCCCTTCACGTCCTTTTAGTTTCTCAAAGCATGTCCACCACAGGAGTAGGACGTACAGATCAATTCTTAGAGATTTTTTTTTCCTTTTTACTTTGTCACATTGCTCACACACACAAACACAGAAGAGGACAAGAATCCATGCCATCAACTTCTCATTGCCTAGTTTCCACATTTCTCCTCAAAACAGTATTTATTGTGGATATCCAGATGTGCTTCTTGATCATCGAGGCCGATGAGCAATGAGAATTTTAGGTAACTGCATTTGAATATAGACCAGATTACTGACTGTGTGCTAGATGGAAAGGAAACTGGAAACCTAAAGACCCCAAAACTTTCAGTTTAGAGTGGAAATTATTAACACATCTGTGATAGCATAGTTTACTTAAGGAAGTTGCAAAACTAGAACTATCTTTCTGAAGTATTTATACCTTGGCTCATTCCTATAATATCTGCATACATTACATTTTTGCTCAATACCTGCAGCACCTTATTTTATGAAACTCATTTTTTAGTGGCACAAACTACATGGGCAAATAGAATGAACCAAATCAATTCTTGTAATCTGCAGTAAGATCAATGTTTCTGTTGTTCAGGCTGTTAGCAAATACTACCAGAACTATGAAGCTGGAGAAGGACTTTCTACAAGGGCATGTAGTGAAGGGACATGGGGTAATAATGGCTTCAAACTGAAAGAGCGTAGATTTAGATTAGATGTTAAGGAAGAAGTTCTTCGCTATGAGGGTGGTTGCCCAGAGAAGTTGTGGCTGCCCCATCCCTGGCAGTGTTCAAGGCCAGGTTGGATGGGGCTTTGAGCAACCTGCTCTAGTGGAAGGTGTCCCTCCCCATGGTGGGGGGGGGGGTGGAACTAGGTGATCTTTAAGGTCCCTTCCAACCCAAACCATTCTATATGATCCTATGATCTTTAGGCCAGCATCTCCAAACATATTTAGGAACCAAATCTTCGAGTCAGGCAGCTACACAGCAGGTACTGAAAATAACTCAAGGGGAAAGATTTCTTGACAGTGCAAGAGGGAGGGGAAAAAAAGAAAAAAAAAGGGATTTACCATGGAGCGGTGAGCCAGATGGGCTGCTTGACAGGCCTGGAACGGGGCTACAGCGTCCTCCTTGTTTAGATGTCAGCTCTTGCTCAATCTCTTCCAACCCTGCACTCTTTTGGAACCGGCTCATGCGATTTACCACCCGGGGTGACATGTGTGTTCGGACACAGGGCTGGCCGCCATAAGGATTGATAGGAAAAACATGGGAAGTGCCACGAAGCGTGCTGACCACAACCCAACGGCAGTCATGGCTGAAGGAGATATCCTGTACCTAGAAAACAGAGGAGTGAAATGAGAACACAGTCACCAATGTGCACACATCTAACAAAGGGAAGGGACTCACGTTTTAAACAAACACAAATCTTAATTGGAAATGTGAATAAACACTTCCTAAGTTTAGGTAGTAACTTTAACTTTTGTGTATATACCAGTGAACTTAGTATTCAGTATATATTTTAAACTGCAGTGTAATACCCAGTTCCAAATTTTATGTACTTTTCAAAATATTCTGACATTTTTCTTTTCAACAGGCCTGAACTTAAGAAAACAAACCATGCTGCAAAATACTACAGAAAGCCACAAGAGCTTGGTGTAATTTTCAAATAGAATGTAGTTCTAAAAAGAGTTGGGAAACCATTTCAATTACATGTTTTGTTATTTGCTTGTTTACTTTAATTTTTAGAGATTACCCAAAAAGGGGAAAAGGGAGGGATGAGAAGAAGAGAGAGATCTCACCACTGGGCCTGATTTTGACAAATACTGGCACTCAAAACTGTATTTTAAGTCAACAGAAATACCACGTCCTACATAACTTAACAAACCAAAAATCAATGGCCAGTATTTTCAAAAGCTTTCTATAATGGTCTCTAATCCTGCTACTAACAGTGTACCTCTCAGTGGAACTACCATTCACCCAGGTATCCCTGGACCTATGCTCTTTTTTGGATTTAAACTTTTGTCAAGAAGAAAATGAAGAACTTTGGCGATTTCTCTGTATAAACCCACTCCATTTTGCACATAACAATCTTTATTAATCAGCTATTAAAGTCCCAGGGAAGACCTCAGTTAAGATTCCTTCTTATGCATACGAGTACTTATCCACCACTTGAGAAACACAAGTCTTATTTTAGCTTAAAATGGTCAGTCTTGAAGCAAATATAAAAATACAGTTAAATATTTTCTACTATAGTTACTCCTTGCATAGATCTCAGATACGAAGTCCAGAAGGATTTAATTCTCTTTTAAGTGTGCTTTACACAACGCTTTGATGGAAAGCAAATTCTTGTTCCTGAAGGAATGCTTTAAAAGAGAGATTAAAGTTTGTTTCCAAACCCGTACTGGCAGACAACTCAAGAAAACAAGTAGTCTAGGTTAAAGTGATTTATCATAGAAAAAAAGCCCTAAAACAATTATTCCAAAAATGTTTTTAAAGGTAAAAGCTGACTAAAAAGAACCACGTACGCAAGTGGGATTTAACACGGCAAACAAACATGTAGACGAAGGATTAGTTTTCATTATATTATTAAACAGCATAAACTAAATAAAATTCTTTAAGGTTTCACTGAAGCCAGTTTTACAATACACTAGGTACTCAAATTGGAGTAAACACTGATAAAATCTTGACAAATATTCCAGAAATGCACTCCAGCTATTCCAGACAAAAGCAGCAAGTATTCATCAAAGTGCGAGTTTCCAGCTGAGCCCTGAAGCTTTTGAGATAAAAAAAGGATTTAAGTCTTGTGACTTGTGACAAGATATTTGGCTGACAGACTGTCACGACACAAAATGCTTCATCAACATTACATAGATAAACTAAAAAACAGCACTACACACCTGCTCTTTTCAATTATGGTGACATACCCAAATGACCTGCTAATGATACAGCTAAACAATCTCCCCAAAATCCGACAGGTTTTGCACTTTCAGTGATTCTGGTATTACTGACAAAGTCCCAGCACTTAGAGCTCCTAGTTAGCCTACAAAGTGTTTCACCTTAATAGATTGCTCAAAAAGGATTAGAGACCCCACAGGGATTAGCAAGAGCCAAAAAAAGAAACCCCAAAGCCGTGGAGTCAGAGAAAAACTACAGCACCAAAAGTATTTAAATACTTGCTGTTTAAAGAGGCAATTTCTACCGGTCAAAATTAAATGTAGGAACTGTATACAAACTGCCATTCTCAGTTACAACAGAAAGATCACCAATATAATAAAATCATTAAGGCTGTTGGAATGTATTTCCAACCCTATCAAAAGCCCTGTTTTCTAATTTCTAATAGCATGAAGAATGGCCATGTTTGTCGTTAGACGTGACCCCTCTGAACACATCACTGTTTTCCAAATATTTGGTATTCATTTTAGATCCAGCTTTGAATTCCCTTCCTGATCTCCAAAACCATCTATCTGTCCCAGCCTCAAGAAAACAGCTTTTCTCTTCCTTCCTCTTTGCTGCTCTGCTCACTCACTCTATACCTCCATCTGAATTTTTTTCTGTCTTGCTCTGTAGTTTCATGCTCCTTGCAGAAGAGTGTTCTCCCCTGAAACCACAGCTATCTGGAAGGGACTTCACAAATCCCCCTGTGAACTGACACCTTTGAGCTGTATTTACAGGACAGACTAAGCCTGCCTGTGCCTCTTCAATCTCTTCCCTCCTGCACTTCAACTGATTTCACAGCCAAACTCTTTAAATCACTGCTTCCACCCACGTCTCCCACTTACTTTCTCTCACGTGATCTGGTAGAGCGTTTTTAGAGAACATTTCTATGAGAAGACAGAGGAAAAAAACTGTATCTCACTGTACTGCGTAACAGAAACGTGTATGCTTCTATATTAATACTCGCATTTTCAGTACGCATCCTTAGGATTATGTTGTTTTTAAAACACATACAACAGCCCTGGCATATGACAACACAAGCCAAGAAACTGGGAAACAATCATTACAGGATGTTTTTTTCTCAATGTAAACATTACACAGAAAAAAGTACTGACCTTCAGGAAGAAAGTTTGGAACAATGTAATCCAAAACGTTCTCTTTAAAATAACGATCACAAACACTCGCTGCAGTTAGAGAGTGGGTATCATGATCATGACTACTTAAAATATGGCTGAACCCACAGAGGCAGAGAACAAACAGGTTTTTAAGACTCAGAAATAACAAGCGGAAAAAAAGCGTGGACAGATGAGCGTGAAATGAAATAACATTCATAGGAATACAGCTACGAAACCCTACCGAGCAGTGACAAAAAGTATTTTGGAAGGTACCATTACACATGCAGTAATTCTGCCTATCTCCTACCGGTCTCAAAAATGGCCTCGTTGGTCTTTCACAGAAAAACAATGAGTAGCAGTACCACAGACAGTTCAAGGAGGTAATCTCAGAGAATATTTCCAATTGCATACAAGGGCATAAATTAAATACGTTCATATCAAAACAGCACAATTCCATCTGTGCAACGCAAAGGAGTCTCTAACTCTCCAGCAGACCCGGCAGAAAGCAGTGGACCAGGCTGAAAGGAGAATGCTCATTCACGGCAGTCTCAGAAACGACTTAAAACAATCAGCTGTGTGCGTCCATGAAAAAAAAAAAAATAATTATCACATCAGACTTGCTGTTCTCCACCACGCTGTTACTGTACATTACACAGAGTTCTTGACTGCTTATAGCATAAACAAACTGCACAGTGGCCCATTAGTGGTTTTCAAGTTTATGCTAAGCGTTGCAATTTATTGCTGTCCTTTAGGTTAATGTACTATTATTTCATGTATTTATAATATATTTCTGGATTTGTTGTTAATTGTGATGTAATGTTTAGATACCAAAGATCAATCAAGACCCCATCGTGTTTACAGATATATGTTAATAAAGTACAAAGTACACTGGATCTCTCACAATGCAAAGTTTATTCTACAGCTCAAGGTCAATATCAGATCTAACGCTCAAGTCTGTATTTCGAAATTTTATCTCTCCTCTTCTGTCTGGGCCAGTAAAAGGAATCACAGACCCGAGATTTTTTTTTTTTGCTTGGGAACCCTTAAGATACTTTAACTTGCAATACTAAATACTTCTGTGGGAACATCAGTGCTTTCTCCTAGCTTTACTACCATTGCTTCTTCCTAGTTTGTAAGCAGTTTGGTTCCTTAAGTTTCAAGCTACATTTCTTGCATATCCAAAAGTCTCGGTGAAATCCGTGGATACTTCAAGGTCCTCATTGGAAACACCCAAGCCTTTTCTGGCCCGAAGGAATGCACTTAAGACAACCACAGAATGTTACAAGGGTAACAGCACGCACCCTCCAATTTGCCCAGGTCTAAACCCGGTATTCTGTGACTCCTGTTGTACAGGAGGTCTGCAAAAAATTTCTCCATATTTTATAGACTCTCCAGCATGCTCCACAAATCCTAATCAGTACTTGTCAAACCCAAAAGGGGTTCTGGCCGCCCAGACATGTTGCACCTCTTATTTTACTGTCTGCTACTGACTCTTCCCCATATTAATATGATAACTTTGTTGGGGAAAAAAAAAAATTCCGTACCCTCACAAAATTATCAATAGTATTTTCAGAACCATGGACAAAATGACCATTTTCCTATCGGAGACAATTAAACAACGTTTCAGATATTCCAGTAGGCTTTAGCATGACCTGGAAAGAAATCATCCAGTAGTTCTATGGAAAGGAAATAACAGCCTGAGAAACGTTTCCCTAACAGGTGCAAGGAAAGAAATCTTTTAGTACGCTTGTATCATACAATGAATCCTCTGCCATGTAGCTTCCTTCAGCTTTGTCATTTTTCTCGCCTTCACTATTTCTTTCTCGCAACCCTCTCCATCGAGGTACCCACCTCTAACCTCCTTAACTTCTTTTCAGTCTTACACTGTCTTCTCCTGTTTGCCTTCAATTACTCTTCTCCTACGCTTTCTTTTAACTTCCACTATCCTATTTCCCCATGTTTCAAACACTATGATATAAAATCCTCCAGAAAACTGAATGAAAATTTAGCTGCCATGTTCAGAGTCTGACCCGAGTGAAACAGTAGGGTAATTTAATATACGAGTCCTACAAGGACATGTCATGTGTCAACAGCTCTACTGAAGATCAGCTTTCAAGATTGTCCAGATCAAAAAATTATTTCCGGTATTCTGAAAATCTGGGTGGAATTATCTGAACTTAAGGCTTCAAAGCTGACATACATTTACATATTTTATATAATGTAAATCTGTAAAACTTTTTGCTATCATTTTTTCCTTATTCCCACAGCTTCTCCAAATTTAAACACAATTAGAACATATTCACAAAATAAATGAAAAAAAATAATTCAAGCCATAACTGAAACAAAGCAGAAGTAAGGGCAGCACATAGAAAACTTATTTTAAAAGCAGCTGATTAAAATGGGATAGTCAGAGGAATGGCTGATTACACAAGCAATCCCATGGGACAGGCAGTGACCTTGTTTACCACTGCTCCTGTGAAAGACTGACAGCCCACACCCAGCCTCCCTATGTCAGGGCTTCTGAAAGTTAATATTGTACTAACTTGCCGCACAATGCTTTAATGTATACTGTCACTTATTTTCTTAGAAAGGAGAAGGAGCTATACCGGGCTATCACAGCACCTCCCCATGCAAATCCACTCCTGATGCATGTGTGTAACGCTACAGTTCGAGAACAAAGCTCACAACACTGAACCATGTATTTTCATAGTCATTACAAGAAATAAATACTAAAATGCATTTTGATCTTCCTAGTGCTCTCTCTTTTCCCCTAGTGCCCCATTTTCAGTTGTGGTGAGTTACATCAGGTACAATACATACATTCTCGTGCATTTCTTTGCATTCAATTAAAACTTCAATAGTGAAGTGAAACAACAATAAAGCATGACTAGCATTACTGCAATAGGAACTTAACCCAGTTTCATGCACATTATGCAATGTCACAGAGAAAACACACACCACTATTTGAAGGACATGACTTAAGTATTTAATTATGCTGTGCAGGGAGATGGCACAGATAAAAAAATCATATCATTAAACAACGAGAAAGAGCAACAGTACTGAGGCAAGGGTCAAAATAAATTAGAATACTGGTCTGTATTTGAATTTTCTTCGTTGAGAAAATTAAGGAAATGATGTAGCAACAAACACAAATGAAAAACTAACAAAATCATGGACTACACAGTATGATTTATCTGACCCACACAGACTCAACTCTGTCTCCCCGAGTCGTCAAAACTGACTTCAGTTTCATATAAAAACAATGGCAGAATCTGGGCACAGTGAGACATTCATGTAGGATCCTTCAGCCAGAGGAGATGCTCTCTATTAATAACTGAAATTGCAAATGCCACTCTGCTTAGAGCTCCGTCTCCTCAAGATAGTTAAGCTACTTCTAATTGCAGCAGTTTCTCATTGTCTGCTTTCATCAAAGACTGATCAACTTCCCTGAATCCATCTTTATTATTTCAAGACTGTCCAAGATTCTTTCCCAGAAATAAGAAAGTCTCTCTTCCACAGACTATTTCAATAATTGCAACTACTTCAGTATGTCAAACGATACGAAGAAATTTCTATTAACCATAGAGGTTTACATCAAATGCTTATAAACTATTCCAATGTTTCACTACCTGGACACAGTACGTGACTCAACCTTGAACAGTCTCTATGAAATCACGTCACAAAAACATTCATGCATTCCCTAGAAAAGCGTAAAATTGCACATGTTCTGTGGCAGCCCATGCTGGAATGTTTTTATCATTCCCTCTGTTTACCTATGCTGACTGAAGTCAGTTGTAACAGCAATTTGCGAGTCAGAATAACAAAAGTCTGACAGCGTAAAAGATTACAGAGGACTCTGGCCACCAGCCCACTGATGCTATCATTACGTTTATTTGTTCTAGGCTGAGATAATACTGTTTTCAGGGATTCTTTTTTTTCTGTTTACAATTTCAGATCAAAGAGAAAGGATCATCAGGTGACAGTCTAACTTTCATCTGCAAGTAAATGAGCTTCCTCAGTTCAGAACGTGCTATACCTTTATTAAATACCTTCCAAAATGCTCTTGGATAAAAACACGAGTGCAGTTAAGGGTTGACTTAAAATGCAAGAGCTGTAGGACAAGAAAATGTATCCTTAACCAAAATGTGCACCGCACACACATACACATTTTTGCCCTTTACAGCCGAACTGCGCAAGCATGGATTCTCTGAGAGCTTCAGTTCTGTCTCTGGTATGGTTAAATACAAACAGCGCTTGCAATGAACCCTCACGATGTAACACAGCACATCAAACACACTGGGTTTTGTTCTCCTCAGTAAAAAAAAAAAAAAAATTCTAAAGCATAAGTGGCACTTAAATAGTAAAAGGCATTAATCCAATGTAACTGAAACAGGGGCTTCTGTGTGTGTTTGCAGACAAGTAACTTTGAATGTTGTGACCTTGGGACACACATCACTCGAACCAATGAAGTATCTGAGCACTTTACATTCTTTCATGGCCACTGTCCTTGCAATTCCCTTATAAGACAGAGGTCCACTTTCCATCTTAACCCATCTTCATCCAAGTCCCACAAAAAAGTCAGTGGCTTTGCTAGGAACTGAGTGATCTTCACAGTCCCGATTCAATGTTTTATTCAGCAGATGAGGCTTCTTCCTATAGTGGCCGCTCAAAGTCAGCAAATACAACATAGATTGGCAGTAACAACACTTTAAAACTCAAGAACACTCTGTTTTATTGTTCAAAGCACGCAGAAAGAGAAAAGGAAAACCATGTTATGAAGACTAGCTGCGAACAGTCAGGAAGGATACTATTACTTACCCTTAACTCTGTATCCAGGGGAACACAAGCTCAAAAAAACCTGCCTTACCAAGCACAGTACCTAAATCTCCCTCAGCATCATGAAGCCAGCACCAAGCAGACTGGCAGGGCAGACAAGCCCTAAAAAGATGATCACTTACAAAAAAAAAAAACAGGAGATGGCTAGCAGGTGCCTTTGGACACCGCTCCAGGGAAAAATGACTGTCAGTTGTTCAGAAAGTGCATATGATCATATATTGAATATATATTGAATACCAGCACAATCTGCTGTGAGCAACATTTCCGTGCAGGGAAAGCTTGTCTTGTGGAGGAACTTGTAACAGCGTCATCCCTTTCTCCTCCATCGAGCAGAAAATTACAAATAGCATAAGCATAGCTATCAGGATAGACTGTCAATGCAAACACAAGATGCTGTATTAAAATCCATTTTCATTTTTCTTTTTGTAAAAATCGAAGTAGAAAATCTCTAGTTTATCCCATTCATTAACAGTATGATTTCAGTGACACCGGTTGGAATGGCCGTCTCATTGCAAATGCTTAGCATAAATTCTGCTTTGGCTAAGGACAAGATACTGGTGTCCATGAAAGGAGCCAAGACCTCTATAGGTCTCCTTCCAACCAGTCTATATATTTCAGAAATGGTCAGGAAAAGGTAGGAATGGTCTTTCAGACTGGAATTTCTCAACCCCAAACCAAACCAGAATTTGTCCAGAATTTAGAAAAATTAATGCATGATGGAGTATACAGTCTTCAGTTTTATTAAGTCAAAGTAACTGTGTAGCTAATACATCCAACTCAACAGAAGGATGCGGGAGACACTGCTTGATTGCAGTAAATCGATCAGAAAACAACATTATTAAATCACAACACTTGTTTCTTTCTATTTAACATACATTAAGCATGCAACTTAATCCACTTTAGATGCTTCTGTATGTGAAGGACAGAGGGGACTTCCTATCACCTTCTCTTAGGAGACAGATGAGGAATACCAAGCTAGTGGTCTGCCCTCCAGGGCTAATATTCTGAAGTGGGTGAAATTACAATTCAAACAATCTATAACACCAGATATACCTGTCAATATTTGGAACACCTATATATGGTTCCCAAATTTCTGTTCCCAGAGCAAAACTGGTATGCCATGTATTACACAAAGCATATACTGCAGATCCAACACTTCCTGGAAGAATTGATCTTACAGTGTACTCCACGTACAGTCAATTTGTGCAGAAGCAGTGATCCCGTACAGGGAACTTCCGTGTGTCCAGCAGCTTAGACACAGCCATTCCGACAAGTACGTGAAACTTTTATAAACATTACCAATGTCCTCGTTCTTTGTCCACTAACTAAATGGTCTTATAATATCAGTAGTTAAGTATTTGCAAGAAAGACATTTATTGATCAAAAAGCAAGACAAGAAAAAGCATGTATCAGACTGTGAGAGAAGGATTCCCACATATCTGGAAAACGCACGGTGAAGCACTATTGGCCAGAATCTCACATACGAAAGCCGATTTCAGTACGGACATTAAAATACCACATATAACAAGGGCATAATGATGATGTTTGAACAATCTATAATGAGTACTAGCTAAACAAATTTTGACACTGATAATCACTCATGTCCATCAACAGAAACTAGAACTTTTTATAGCTCCAGTACAGAAGGTGACCTTTAAGACCATTGGCCTTGATTCACAGTTAGCTTTAAACCAGGGGTAGGAAGAATAAAGTCTGGTTGCAAATGTATAAATACTATTCTAACCAAGAAAGGAGGTACAGAGGCTTCCAGCGTGTGTCTCAGAATATCTGCACTGAGAATTTTAAATGGAACAGTCTCCAAAATTCTTGTCTAATGCTACTCTTACATGAAATTTATGGAACAAAAGAATAACATCACGTACTACTCTTCTCACTGAACAGCTACAAGTACTGTTATTCCAAAAGGAAAAGTAAAACCATCCATCATATTATGTAAATATTTTAAATGATAGATGTGTATTGATAACCACAGGTACCAATGCAATATTGTTGCTGGATAGTTTAATTATCAAGGGAGTTGTGAAATGCACCAATACTTCTCAGACCGGTTAGAATTTTCTCGATTTTATACTATTCCAAAAGCTATACTGTTCACATCCCCAATGGAAAACTGTGGCAAACTAGGAAAAACTTTACTATGTTGATTCTGAGAATTTTAATGCAATGCTTTCACAGAGATGCTAATACTACAGCCCCAAAAACGTGTATCAATAAAGGTTTATTCTCTAAAACATGTTATATTTGGTTTCCAATGTATGCCTGAAAAACAAATTTATCAGCTGTAAAAAACAGAAGAACATCTTTGTTCCTAGTGACTGGGCTCCTGTGCTTTGGTTTTCAATACTGATTATAGGATATTTCCCGTTTTTTTGTACGAAAGCAGAACACAAGTAACTCTAAAACATTAAACACTTTAGAGTACATACTGAAATAGATGTGTATGTATATATGCAGATCCCAATGCCCTTTATATTATTTATAAATAATGCTTGTAAGTACCATATATATTATCCCATATGGGCAGTTTTTCCTAATTTCCTCTCACTTTCCAGACTGGTTATTCCTTCCTACAGTAAACCATTGCCTATAATAGCAGTTACACTTTTCCAGAGCAGTAGCAGCAAAGCTTTAGGGTATTTAAACTGGCAGTAATTTAAATACACAGATTGTAGCATTATCAACCACTACTACATTAAATAAAGCTTTCAGATTCTACTTGGTACAAAGGTAAGGCAAAAAGACTTGAGGGAAACTGCACAAGTCAAAGGGGGGGGGGGAAATTGTTTGAAGGAGCTATAATCGTGGTACCACAATAATTCAAGCTTCCAGTGTCAGGGTCATAATCACAGTGCCTGAGGCTTCTCTCTGTCACACTAGTTTACATCTGCCAGACCGTCACAAGTCTGTGCTTTCACTGTGTAATTGCATCAGCAAGTGCAATACTCATTTCTTACCCTGTGGTGACATTTTTATTTATGTATTTAAAACAGGTTCTTCAACAGTTACTCAGTGCTACAAAGGTGAGGCTCTCCTGATGCCTAAATGCATTGCAGTGAAGGATTCAAGCATAACACGCTGCACTGGTTCTATAACAGTGATGCTGGCAAAAATGATCTCGCTCACTTTTTTCCGCTTCATCAGTAAATGAGTTCACTAAACATTTTTTAAAATATAATTTCAGACTTTTTCACCCTATGCTAGTCGCCTAATTTAGTCTTCCACCTTTGAGAGCGGGATTTTTAAACTGGGAAGTTAAATATGCATCACTACAGTCTCCAACAGGTTCCCCCACTTTGCTAAAGTGTAGATAAAAGTTAATCACACTCTTTTGATTAACTCTTCCTTTCAACTCTTTAATTGGTTGTCTTTGGCTTTTACCACCAAAGTCAAGCAAACCCCGACAGTTGCTTCACGGGCACGAGACATATGTTTAACATGTTACATGAGAAAAGGTTAAGTATAAACACAGCTAATAATCTGGGCTCTTTGGAGGTAGTGTCATATCTGAATAAATCTGACAGCACCTCATTGTAAAGGGCAAGAATTTATTATTGTCCAGGTTAAACGCTGTGCTCTTATCCTTTCTGTGGCTATAACATAAGAAAGGCTCTTTGTGTGCTGAAACAAACATTAAAGTGCCAACATACACAAAATGTATAAGGTGTCTGGGGATTATTCTTCAGCAAATAGTTTAACTTACTTTGGCTTCAGTCTCTCCCCTGTGAAGTGTATACAAATGATGGACGGCACTTTGTGATGATGACCAAGGATGTGTCAGTATTTGAAAAACATGGAAATCATGGCCTAATGTGTCAGTAGTGACCAGCAACATCCCTGGGTAAAAAAAAGAAAAAGAAAAAAGAAACACAAAAGCACAAGAGATTAATCACTGCAAGAGAAGAGGCTTACGAATGTCTATCTAAAAAAGCTATCGTGGCTTACATTTTGTGTTCTGGAAACAAAAGAAACCAGTTGCAGAAGATTACTGAATTGAAAGGGATTCACTTCATAAAAATGAATCAGAACTTCAACTGAAATCATATTAACAGTACTACTACTTAAGTATTACAATACAAATCTATAAAAGCCAACTGAAAAAATCTGGGAACATTCTAACTAAAGTTGAGAACTCGTGTGACCCATATGAAGCACTGAAGTGATGAATGTTACAGTGAAACCCCAAAATGCTCTTCACTGGGAAAGAGCCAGCATACAAAAAGATTGATGTTTCCACAATAATAATTTTTGAAAGAAAAGACATCATCAAAACCCAGCCAAAAACGACCCATATGAAAAACAATCCTGAGGAAGCATCTTTCTTATAAATGTATATGGAAGAAACTGTCTGATTTATTGCTTGAAAGGCAGCAAATCAGTAGAGAGCTTTCAAATAAAATATTAAATTAAGTCCTAATTTCATTGAAAACAGGTCACTGATGGATGTAGTGAAATGATTAAATTAGAAGATCAGCAGAATCACAGTAACTTATATAATTCACTTCTTTTTTCCCACTATGTGTCATCCCATAACCCAGTTTTTAAACATTTACAAACATATTTGAAGTCAATTTGCCATAAAAGTTTAAGTTTTTATACCAAAAAGTATTTTTGTACGTATAACAAAAGTACAGCATCATGGCAGACTGTAGGACTACAGTAAACAAACTTCAAATTTATTTTACTGTATTAAAATGTCCATATTACCATGCTCATTAATGAAATTTAATAAGTTATCACCCAATGTAATCCAACAACATTTAATTAATGTCAAGTACAAAGTGATTTTAGCAGTTTAATAGCTACGTTGAAGTGCCTTCTAAACAATTTTCAAGGTAACCATCTATTAAAGAAAACCAGGAATTTCCACATAGCTCTGTTGTGTTCATTCTCCACATAAATCGTAACTGAGATCTTTTGTCCTTCAGGAAGGGAATTAAGGTCTCCGCATTTTACACGACACCTATTCAAAGGACAAATGATTATCTTATTTCTGTCATAAAAGAGTGTTTGCTTTCTCAGTTTATTTACACACTGCTCCAGGATTCATCCTTCCCTCTTCTGCTCACTGCTCCTGAACAAATATATATAGTACAAGTTTGAAAGCGCTCACACATTACCATTGAAGTCCTAGCATATGCCACTTCTAAAATTTTAGAATTAAACTGGAAAAAAAAAAAAAAAATCCTCTTGTGTACTGAGCAGCAGAGAAACACTCTCTTCGTAAAGATTAAGTTTAATTAACTTTTCTACTGAACCACCATTACAACATCACTAGATGGCTATCCTGAGTGTTCTCCCTCCTTGGCAATCCCGGAATCCCCCTTTCCTTCAGCTCATATAGAAAAATTTCAGTAGCCAAAGCCTTGACCTCCTGGGCCCAGCATCACTCCCCAGTGCCTCCTCCTCCGAGGCCGAAGCAGGTTTGTGAGCACGCGCCTCGGCTCACAGGAGGAACAGCGCAGTCCTGAAGCCTCCGAACAGGATAATACCGCATCATCGCGGGCTTCGTGCGAGCACGAACAGGCACATGCCTCGGTTTCTCTTGACCACAGCTCTTATGAAACAAGGAATTTGTGAAGGTAAACAAATACTTGCAAGACTATGAGGCCCACCAACAGTAAGGTAAAAAAAAAAACCAACCAAACAAAAAAAAACCCAAACAAAAAAAAAAAACACCAAAACAAAACCCTCGGAGAAATCCAAATTGCATTTAGAGACAAAAGTTTCCTTCTCAGCTTGACCACTGATGCTGGTAGGGCTTGGACAGAGCGTGAGGCCACCCACATTGCACACATCCATTTCCTCAAAATCACACAAATGCAAAATCTTAAATCTGACCTCAGCAAGATTCCCTCCAGTAGACATACTTTTACTGTTACAGGCTGTTACTCTGATTCCGAGTGTTAGAAATGAAAGAGAGTTTGTTATGGAGCTAAAAAAATCTGTGAGTGCATTTGGGTATTATGTTTGGGCAGTAAGGCATGTGAGTTGAGGTTGGTCTGGATGTTAATGTTGGCTTAACTGGCAATTTCCTTGATTTGTAGTGACTGTGTTGATAGGAAATACAGCTAAAGTTGCTCAAGTGCAAGTCAGCCAAGTCTTTAGTGTGGGATTATGCACACAATTTGCATTAATTCTCTTCTGAAACATCACAAAATACACTTCCCTTCTAGTGAAATGTGCGGTCCTCAATAATATATAGCATTTCCACTGAAGAAACCTGGAAGCAAATAGGGGTTTGCGTGCTAGAATTAGGTTGCTGCTATTACTGCAGCGAGGATATTCCAAGAGATCTAATTCAACGCAGTATGGATTTATTTTCTATATTCCCATGTTTGCCTCTCCTCACGCAGTAGATAGCTTTATATAGAAGCTGAGTGTGCTTTTGGTCCTTTTGAGCTCTCTCTTATTCCAGAAGGAAAGGACCTTTGGAGAAGGAGAAGCTGGAAGAGATGAATACATAAGGCTTCTCTCAACACTGAACAGACGGCTTCAGCAAACCTACTTTTTTTTTTTTTCTTCCTCCAAAGTGCTAGAAGTGTTTTATAAATACATATACAGAGCTGAGCGCACCCAGAAATCTGAGCACAGCATTCTTCATGTGTATCCCAACACATGGCACAGCACAATGAAGATCGTAAAGAAAACTTTGAATAAGCCAAAAATCTGTCTGGAAGCTGGAGACAGAAAGCTGCCTAATAACCATGAGCCAGTGAAAACACAGGAATTACCATACTGTGTTGTCCATCAAATCTACTGGTCATTTAGCTAACCAGTATCTCGTTTCCAATATTGGCTAGAATTGCAGGTGTCTGCGGACAGTGCAATAAACCCCACACTACGCAGACGTGATATAATTTCACCCTTCTCCTCGCAAAGATTTTTTTCCCAAATCTGTAATCTCTACTTAACCCGAGCAGGGCATTGCTAGAGAGCTCACTTTGGGACCATACACTACAACGTAGGTCACACAAATCCATAAAGCATACGTGCTACCTGTTTGTTCTTTTGATGACGTACACCATATCTGAACAAATGAAGCCATGAAATACGCTTGCCTATCTGCAGGTCTGATCAGTTCCATATGATGTACAGCGTTCTTGGTTCCGTATTAACGTGCACTGCCTTCGGGGTTTTGGGGTTTTGTGTTTTTTGGGGTTTGGGGTTTTTTTTTCTGGTTTTGCTAACTTGAAGGAGTACAGAGGTGAAAGATAATACATTTGTGGGTGGAAAGGAACTGGCTTAAAAATAGAAAGATGGGTGGTATCTGATTTGGCAATTTTGCATGCCTAATCTAAAATCCTGCTGTCTGTCACTGTTTGGAATAACTGCGTTTTATTAGATGAAAGCCGAGGGAAAACAGGCCCTTCGCTTCTATTAGTGATTATTTTTCAGTAATTTAAAGGAGGACCTTTCATACTTACATTTGCATTTGAAATACAAATATATACTTGCAGAACTTGTATCAACACAGAGGTCCTAAGCACAATACCACAGATGTGAAAGGACGTGTATTTATAAAACAGCATTTTGAAATATCCTACTTACTACTGTTATTCAAACAATAAATCACTGATGTTTTAGAAGATTTGACTTGGGTTTTGTTGTGGTATTTTCCAGCTCTCATTACTTCACACTGAAGAACCACAGTTTTCACTTATTACAGCTCGGCCATTTCGTTTCTCTCTCCACCTCCCTGCAAGAAACGGCTGCTGCACCTCTGCAACACCCCAGCAGCAATACCTAACCCCAGCAGAGAAACACGAACTTGAATCTTGGTCGTTACCTCACTTTCACTTTCAAGGGCAGGAAACTTCAACTCAGCTTTCTGAAAGACCTTGTGACAGTTTTCCCCAAAAGTTGTTTAGACGGAAATATGGGTTAAAGCTGTCATAAGCTGAGTCCAAAATGTTTTCTCTTATGATGTACTTCATGTATGAATAATCATAGATGAAAAGTGAATAATTCTCAAGGATTTCCTGCTTATTTTTCAAACTGGCATTAATCCCTGTTTAACAGATAACATCTGAAATCAATTCAAAGTCTTGCGTACACAGAACCCAGTGGAAATTTATGTGTAAAGTAGATATTACTTAGTATGTATCTCACTGCAAAAATCCTGATTTTGCTTATCCATAATATGAGGGGTGCAGCTAGGTTAAATTAATGACTGTTTTACTGCGTGGTTTTTCAAATCCAGAGAGATGGTTAAAATCCAGTTTAAAAGGAACAGATATCCTAGATGGAAAAAAAATTACCGAAGCTTTGTTTTACCTGACAGATACATTTGCCCTAATTTACAGCTTCCTATTTTTCATGCATTCTGTTTGGGAAACAATAAGCTTCTTTCAGGATAGAGATGTTAAAAAATACAGAGAATATATGCATAAAAGGAAAAAACAGTACAGATGTAGACTGTGGGTTAAGAGCTATTTATGCAGTATCAGAAGACTAAACCAGACTCTGGCCTGGCCATAAACTAAGCCCACGCCCTAAATGAGGTGCCAAGCCACAAAAAGCATTTGCGTCAACTGGGAATACAAGGAAAAGAAGGACTTCTAATTATAGGGCCTGGAAGCGGAAGCCCAGAGTGATTAGGAGTTTAGGCGCTGCTGTATGTTTATCTGGGAGCTTCCTCTCGCTCTCTCTCAGCCCGGGTTTGATAGATGAGGGTTGGCCTAAAGGGTGGGATTGAAGTTACTGATGGTACACAGAGTTCTCCACAATCCGAAGGAGACGGAGACTGAATACTAAGGCTTCTGTGGCCTTGTAGGAACATAACTCTTTTCAACTAGGCGTCAGCTGGTTAGCCCAAATGGCAAAATTAGAGAGCAGCAAATCTCGGTTGGGTACTTGCTATAAAATCTAGGAAACCTGAGTAGCCTAAGCATCTCCACCACATCCTATTTATAACACCTATCTAATTGCATAGTTGTTTATTACATGCATACAAATGAGGTACACACAATTTCACCTTGGGTTTAAGTTTCATGAGTAACTTCACTTTAAATAATGCCATCTTTCAGAGTAACAGAAGGTTTTTTCTGCCTTCCAAAACAATGTCATTCTGTAATTACACACTGAAGAACTCAACACATTCAAGCTGTGTTGGCTTTGTTTTAAAAACACCAAAGGCACACATGTCAGGAAAGCAGGCATACATCTGCATGGAGAAAACATATTCACAGACACACACAATTTAGGAATGCAACTCCTACATTCCCATGCACACATATCCGCCTAGAGACCTGTATAGCCATTGCACAAGTACACTATTTACACAAACAGTGATAAAAAAAACCCCAACTTCTCAGATTTTTTTAAATATGAGCATAGATACCATGCAACGTTAATATTATGCTTTGTAGGTTTTCAAATTACAGGATCAGAGAGCTCAGCGGAACCGCGCTGACTTACAGTTGCTCCCAATTCAGTCCATACGCATTTCGCTCAGCTTTCCTACCTTCTGCACACTAACTGCACAGATTTCTATTCCACTGCAGCTCTCTTGCAAAAGCAGTCACGTTCGTATCTTGTTAAGATGTGACAAAGTTTATATGGTCCATGGTTTTATGAAACATATGACCCGACCTATGAACAGTAGCTTTATTTATGCTCACTTAACTCCTCTCTGAGGCTGATGCTAGTCAAAATACAGCCAAATATTAGTGCTACTAAGCCCATGTATACTTCCAAGTGTAACACATATGCCACAGTTACAAAATTTGGTCTAAAAAAACCTTAACTAAATAAGGAAAATCTGATTTTAACAACAAAATTCACCTCAAAATAAACACGAGTACATAAAGATATCCAAAGTGCTTAGACATAAATATTAAAAAAAAAACAAAACAGCAAGTCAAAAGAAAGAAGAAAAATAAAAAATTATTTTCTGAATAATTAATTATCTGTGACTGTACTCTGGAGATCTCTATACACTGTAACACACTTAGGACAATTATATATTTAATCTGAATATTTGGAGCTCGGGGTAGATTGTATGGAAACTGTCAGACATTTACCATGTCCAACAGATGGCTCAATGGTATGCTTTATATACTCAAAAACTATTCACCAGTTTCAAACACTAACTGACTACAGCTGATGGCCCAATAAATACTAAAACTTTATCAGGATGGGTTTCTCCCTCCCAAAACTAAAGGACACACACTGAGGGCAGCTGAGTATATGAGGACAAAAGATCAAAGGGAACAGACTCCCTTTTCTTTTAACCCTGCTCTTAATTCCTCCAAAAGGGATACAAACCCATAGCCACTACCATTACGTTAGCATTTTGGAGTTTGTTAGTTGCAGAGATTGCAGTAAACATTTTTACTGCTGAAACATGTTATCATGTTTTTCTCTTTTCATTGGAATAACAATAAAGTAAATCTTACAGAGAGAGGGTAAAATCCTGACCTCCCTAAAGTCTACAGAGCTGTTGCCACTAACTTTACGATGGGAAATAATTTTACCATTTTCATACAGTTGTGCATCTTTAATCCGAAAGGAAGTTCATAATGCCTGCTGTGCTAAATGACTGTTTTGATAATAATTTTAACATATTTTAGAATTAATTACAAATCTATCATGTATCAAAAGAAGATATTCAGCAATAGTGATACCTGAACAAATCAACATTTACAAGTGTGCCCACGTTTCTTCAATATATTCAGCATTATATTAAAACTCGCCTTATTTGCCTGCAAACTTGACAAATTTCAACAAAATGTAAAATTTCTATAAAAAGATGACCTTAAAAAGGTGACTAAAGAACCATCCTTCAATAAACTGCAAAATTTTCTGCACTAGCATAGAAAGCAACCATGGATAATGTTAGATTAGGATAATTGTACATTTCTAATGCTTGAAGAAACTAAGACCCTAATATTTCCTTTCTCTTAGAAGCGAGGAACATGAGGCTACAAAAATTACTGAAACTGTTAGAAAAATTATGGAAACAAAACATACTGAAACAGATAGGAGGCCTAAGACCATCCTCCTCAAGGCTTCTTACCAAAACAAGACTTTCTGGTAGTAATAAAAAAAAAAAAAAAAAAAAGCTTATAAATGGTACATAGATGGAAATCAATTACTTATATATGACTTCTGTCTGCCGCAAAAGGTAGGTAATGGAGCACAATGATTTAATCACACTTCTCCAGCAGTACAGTATCTTATTTGCATGAAGACATCAATTTGATGATGACAGAGAAACACTTCCTATCTTCTCCCTCTCCTCAAATAACAGCTCTTCAAAAGAGGAAACGGGCTCTATTCAAACCCGCTAGCAGCTTCTGCCACTAACTACTACGTAATCCTGATTTGGGGATAAATTTCTTTGCAGATAATAGGTTAAATGCTTAGATTAGAAAAAATATGAATCTGGAAGTTTTCTAAAAAGTTAAGTAGCAATGAATTTAAGCTATTGATAATCACAGATTTCTGAAATTCAAAACCAGGAGAATTCATGCGCTGCGAATCACCATACTGGCCCTCTTTTAAATACATTTCTTCCATCCAAATGACATGATGCTATATAGCACTGATTACAGGACTCCATGTGCATTTCTTCTCAGGCTCAAGAACCTGTTCAGTGTACTTCCAGGGTTAAACTCACAGAAAACAAAGACTGATTTTATTTAAGACTGGTTTTAAACAATACTTATCTAAATCATAGCTAACTGAAATGTAGTAGCTATTTAACAGAGAATTTAAATGCTCAAGAATTTCCTAAATTTTCAGTGTATCTTAAACTCTTCCACCTTCAGTTAGGAAACGCTCTAGACTTAGGCAAGTATTTCTATAAAATGGAAATCAGTTTTCTGTGGGGAGGCACTGAAGAAGAAGATTAAAAAAAAGGAGAACGTACACAAGTGGAATGAAAAAGTGCAGAAGAAAACTGCACTGAAATGATTTTGTGAAAAGGGCATTCTCATTGATGTCAACCTGGCTAATCACAATGAGGAGATAATTTATCGTCATTCAAAGCACACTTTGTGTTAAAACCAACTAGATTTTCTTCTCTCTGTAAAGTCCTCTTATTTACACTTTTGCTGCTAAAAAATTCCACTACTAACACTTTTCCTTCACAAACAAACCATAAAGCAATGCTACCAAGCTATAGATCATGAATTATTTCTCACCTTCCGGCCCAGCATATGTGATATAGAGACACAATCTTTGTAACAGCAATTCATCGAACATGATGTCGTTATGTTAGTTTTAATACCTTTGTCTTCAAAGGCAGTAATTCAAGTTGAAAAGCAAATTTAAAATAAAAAGAGAAAAAACAAAGAATTATTCTGTCATTAAATAATTACAGCTCATTTGACTCTAGATGACACATCCAGGAAGGTGATATTCCAGAATGAGATTAATCTTCCAAACTTGAGAAGAAAGTTGCAGTCGTTCTAGAAGTCCAAGCACAGATGCAGTGCTGGCTGCAGCCACATCAGTACTGCAATAAATTAGCTTATACAGCACTTGCCACTATAAAAGATATCTCCAAACCTTAACTAATCTGCATGTTTAATAAAAGACTGATTGTACATCTTAGGTAGGAAAAACAGAAAGAAAAAAAATTTCTGTTGATCTGTGAGGCACTATCAATGCTTCCCAACAATCAAATAAGGTATTTTTCTGCCCACTTGCTCTGATCAATGGGAAAAAACTTCTGCAGAGACATTCCAATTTAAACCTCTTTAACTATTAACTCAAGGCCACCATCACATTTCAATACAGAACATTTAAATAATCAGAGGAATTTCAGGTCCGTTAAAGGTGCAGTCAGGCATCCAAAGGGGTATACAGTTTAATCTGTTTTACTGCTGGTCCAACATTAATTTTCTTGTTATTAACGGACGGAAAAGCTCTTTTGTAGCCAAGGAAGCGTAATTATTTAAAATTTTCGATGTGCTGCCCTTCACAGCTCTCAGCTGCTAAGCTGGCAGGAGTAACACTTCTAGAAAGCAGATCATTTATTTACCATGTTTAAGAAAAAAAACCCCAGATATTTATAAAACAGCACCATTTTTTAGCTATTTATTAACTGACTATCTGACTTGAGAAGTTTCTCTCTTTGACATTAAAATTACCATAATTAAACAATAATAAAATAAAAGTACAAAAGTGAACTGGATTTGACATATCATTTACCAGTTCCAGCAATGGATTAAGAATCGGGGATCCTACGTAATACTCTTCTCTGGCACAGAGTTACTGCGTGACCTTGAGTGAGTGACAGCTTCTCGATCCTTCACTTTGCCTAAAATTTGCTTTCAATCCCTAATGTTAAAAATTTGAAGTTCTTACAGTTTATTTTCAACACAGCCTTCTTTTTAACCTGTCCTCTTCTAATAAACCAGACTGAAGTCGTACCTAAAGCTCTGATTTCTGCTCTTTGTTTTCTATACTGTTTGCAAACTTCTCTTCTATCCCTTCTCACTTGCACTGCTGGAATTATGCCACCATTCATTCAGTCAGCGACCACAGCTTGAAAAGTCTCCCACCTCTTGTTCACTGAGAACTCCATTCTTCCTCTCTAAACCGATTTCTTTGGAATCTTTCTTACCACCTTGCCCTTAACTCCGTAAGGATCGGGTCTTACACCCTCTATCTTTCCTGCCTTCCGTAGAAGCTATCTCGGGCCAAGAACGCATCTCATTCTGAACTTGCAAGGCAGCTGTATGAATTTACACTTCTCTACACAATGTAAGTAATACGTATTACTTATGTATATTAGAATGTACCTTCCCCACTCCACCAACTTACAAGTTGGTGCTACTGCCAAATTGAAGGTGTACTTAGCTACACCTACAGTTTTACTTAATTATCGTAGTTTCAGTTTGTTTGTAAGGGCTTGTACTGAGAAATACTGCTTCTATTGCTCCCTCTAAAACGGTAAGAAGCCACCACCCAATCTTTTAGCTGGCACACACTTCTATGGCTACATTTAAGAGGTGTAGAGAAAAGCTTTTATTGAAATACACTGTCCCAAGAGAAGACCACCACTAAGCTTTTGTAACAAAATGTCCTTTTCAGAGGCTGTAAGTCTAGTTACTTGCCTTAACAAATTGGCAATTGTAGCACAACCTCTACAAAAATTCAAATACAGGATAATTCTCATCTTTCCTGGCTACCCACAGCCACCTACTGGATTTTTTGTAGATATAGTTCTTGGCAATGAAGACTTCCCTCCCCAGCCTAACTGAGAAACAGGCAGAAACCTTACAGTAACAGTAATGAATAAGATTTAAACAAACTTCACATAGACGTGCGAACTTCTACTCTTAACCTGATTCCCAAAACAAATATAAGTAATAGATAAGTTTGTATGTAGGCTCCCAGCAACAAGGAGTAAGAGCAATGAAACGACAGCTCTGCTGCTCATCAGCAGCACCTAACGCTATAGTCCAAGTCCATATCGGCTAGTCCCAGCTCAACAGCAAAATTAAAAATCTGAAACTGGGAGGTCCTGCAGTCCTGTAATAAATTACTGGCTTGGACTATTACACTTACTATGCAACTAGGAGTTTTTGAAGGAATTCATGTCAAAGGCTCTGCCAAATGCACCATAGAAGAGAGAAAGGAAAAGGCACATGCCTCTGAAAGGCAGCCTGCTATAACCACAGTGCCCGCAGCGCCTGGACTACCTCCTCTGAAAACCTTGGCAAGATGGATGTTAGAAATCCTGCACAGAGAACAGGCGGCTACGACCAGTTCAGATTCCACACTGCCAGTTATCACAGGTGAAGAGGAATTAAGACCTAAGCACAATTTCCCATTCTGCTTGCCTCAGTAGCTCAGCCTAACTGCCAAAATTATTCACTATGTTAGTCTGCATAACTTGAGGCTTTTATAGAAAGTGGAACTACAGAAGAAGAGCAGCACTGCAGTTCACACTGAAAATGGACAGAACAGTAACAGATGTCCTAGCATCCTCCAAAATCAAACTCGGTATTCGAATATTGAGACTCTCAGAATTAGTGGACATATCTAAAATTTAGGGCTACTTTCTCTACATTTTATCTATAAATTGTGAAAATGACATACATTCATGTTTTCATGTTCCACTTATTCACACATATGCATCCTTCAGAACTTGTGACCAAAGAGCATTACAGTAATCAGTATGAAGCTTGCAAAGTACCCCTCTGTGTAAAGGTTAAAACCAACAGGTAAGTACGTTAGTCCTGTGAGGGTCTGATTTATGTAGTTTATCTTCAGCAAAGGATAGCCTGGTTCTGTTTCTCTGGGAAAGCCAGCAGTTGTTCTTCCCTCGTGTAAGACTATCCCAATTCAATGGCATA
Organism: Sagittarius serpentarius; assembly: GCA_034782735.1. NCBI lineage: Eukaryota > Metazoa > Chordata > Aves > Accipitriformes > Sagittariidae > Sagittarius > Sagittarius serpentarius. The sequence goes on along the minus strand of JAVKLA010000084.1, from coordinate 3,136,314 downwards.
GAAGAATACATAAAATCAAATATAGCTGTGTGATTAGTCGCCACAGCGGATAGCTGGCATCCCTCTAAATGTTTCTAAGGAATGGAGGCAGCTTTAAGAACAAAAAGTAACTGTCTCAAATTTCTATATGGGCTGAGAAGTAAGTATCTCAGCAACCTGGCAAAAACACAGTGTACTGACTGGAAAAACGCTACCAGAGTTCAACTGGAGGCGGGGGATTTTACTTCAGACACCAAGGTTATTCACCCTAACACCCACTTACAGAGCTGCTTCATGAATCCAGCAGCCAGAAAGCATGGAGATTTCTCAGTTTCGTAAAGCACATTCACTTCTTGCCTCACCACCACCGACTCCACCACAACCCTGACTGAGACAACTTACGCCACTGATACGTACACATTAACTGCAACAGGCAACAAATGCCATTTCTACCTAATTTTCATCGGAAATTCTCCTTCTGCAGCATATGCCAAGGTGTAGACCAGTGTAAAATACAAGTAGGCTGTAACCTCCCTTCTGTCGTACAAAGCTGGTATTGTTAGGGAAAAGAAAAAAAGAAGGACGGAAGGAAGGACGGAAGGACGGACGGAAGGAAGGAAGGACGGAAGGACGGAAGGACGGACGGAAGGACGGACGGACGGACGGAAGGACGGACGGAAGGACGGACGGAAGGACGGACGGAAGGACGGACGGACGGACGGAAGGACGGAAGGACGGAAGGACGGAAGGACGGAAGGACGGAAGGACGGACGGAAAAAACAGCTAGAGTTGCTTGGGCAGGACGGCAGCACATGCACAAGCAGCACATACAGCGTACGCTGCCTGCGTGCGTTCCTGCAGCACCCTTCATTTGTGGGACTGCTGTTAGGACTGTGATCCCACAATGTGTATGTCAGGGAGAGTGAGTGATATAAAACATACCTTTCTTTGCAAGCTAGAGAGGATCTGGCCCTTCCTCCCCTCCACAGGGAGAGGAGAAAAACTGATTGACCCATGCACTAGACAAATGAACAGACTATCCATTAACTAGTGAATTGCACAGAATGAAATTATGTTAGAGACAGTAAAACGAATATGACTTTAAAGCGTTCATTAAAACTGTCACCAGCCTTCTAAAATTTAACCTATACACCACAGCTATCATCCACATATCATACAAAAAGCTTGCCAAAAAAACACAATTAACCTGTGCAATGATCACTAATTTTGACATACTGTAAGTTTTGTTTTTAATTGGAATACTTACAATTTATTATAAAGTGTTCTCCTAGACACAAAAAGAAAAGAAACCAGCAAAGTTTAGCACACATTTGTTAGCTAAAAACTTTAGTGTTGGAGAACATCTAGCTATCAGTGGCAAAAATCTCCTTAACTAGAAAGCACTTTCTGAGGCAAACAGACAGAAGTTTTACAATCACAAAATACATTATTTCCATCTAAAAAACTAGATTGTATCAGTATCTTCACCGTTTTTATTGGAATCAAAATCTCAAACATGGAACGTAAAAATTTTAATTTATTAGTTACACTTTTATACACAATTCAACTTCCTTTTCTCTTTCAGTATCTCTAGGAACAGGCAGCCTTTGGGTAAAACACACATTTATTTGTAGTGTCAAACCTAGTCCAATCAATAACTCAAGTTAACCTAGAAAAGGATATTCATCTTTGTGCTTCATATTCCTATAAATCCTAGAAAATCCCAAGTTTATGACACTAAACCATACCAAATAAACAGAACGCATATGTCAGCTACAACACTGACTCCAAATAGTAAGAACTAAGTTCCTTTTTCAGCTAATCTTCTCAAAAATTCTATCCCACATGAACCACACTTTGTAGACAAAAGATGATACTGTAGGCAATATAGTTTTGCCTTAAAAAAAAAAAATAAAGGTACAGACAGAATTAAAAAACAGGGGGTTTGGTTATTTCCAGGCCTGTTGATAACATTTGCTAAAGCAAGATGAGCAGCTGGTCTAGACTGAAAGGCTGAACCAACTGTTTCCTGTCACATTTAATAGCCCAGTATCATTTAAAGTCTTAGTATTAGGAGGAAGGTGAAAAGAGATTCTGTCGCTGTGTAATCTGTATTAAACCCTTGAGCTATGTAACTTTCAAAATCCAAATAATTTACTTTTTACCTTCTTTGAAATACTAGTAAGAAATGTCTATATAGTAAAAATACATACATTCCACATTTAAATAAAAAGTTAAAATAAAATAAATTGATACTATTAGCTTCACTGTTTATAAGACCATTAAGCTTGGTGTGTCGATAAAGTTTTCTGTTTTCCTAGAGGGTGGAGGGGAAACTTACAGTTTATCATTAAATTTGGCTAATAGAAATGGTAAATATAAGGTAAAAACCTGTCTGGAACCGATTTCTGAAACACTGATCTTATTTCCTTCCTTATGGATTCTATTTTTATTGTATTATCTGTGGCTGTACAGAACTTGTACAAGTGTGGACAACAATGTATTTAGCAACTAATATTCAGCTTTAGCACAAATAAAAAGTCTGTAATTTGCTTTTAAATGTGGTCAAGTAAAGACAATTTACTAAAATAAAACTACAGCCCCAAAGACTCTAAAATTACTCTTAAAAGCATGTCTAACAATTTCTCTAGTATGAATAGATGTGTATAATTTACACACAAGTTGGTTTTAATTATCACAGTTCATAAAGGCCTTTATACCTTAGATCTGTCAAAATGAAGAGAGGAATTCTGTTAGTTTTTACCATGTTAAAATCTATAAAAGGATCCTCCCTTCTGGCCTCCTAAAACTAAGATCCTTTAAGCATGTTCAGTTTGCTAGAAGAACTAAAAAGCAGATTCCACGATGCTTATCAGTTGTGTGATTTACAGACATTATACTTTGAAAAGTCTCACCAATCGTGACTCCGTTTCAAGTCTGAAGGGACTACCTCACACCACCCATATCGAGTCTTGTCCAGCTCACGGGACTAAGCCGTAACGCTCCCTGCCAACATCATAAATGCTGCCATTAAAATATTTGTTTTAATTCTGACCTCAGAGTCACAGCTAATAAACAAGAAAGGCAATGAGAAATTGAAAAACAAACTAAATGCAGCTGTTGGACTGGACGTTTCACAACTGTGTTTAACTGCATCCTTTAATTTCACTTCTATGAATAGAAGGCATACACCACAGCTTGCATGCCAGCTCGTCAACCAAGCAGTATTTTCTTTTGAGTTCGTTTTGCAGTGTTATTCCGTCATGTAAATTTTACTTTATTTTTAACTTTTCCTTTGAGATGCAGTCTGCAAACAATAGCTAACTATTTGCTGGTGGTTTCTCATTAGAACACGTACTAGCAATGGATAGTAGAATTTTTCCATAATCTTCCTTGCACACAAGAGGAATAGAATTTTTCTGTGTATGTATAATACATGTTTGTATGTGTGTCAGTCCAGAGCCCATTTAAATATATCCAGTGACCAGAAGATTCATGTTTTAGAAACTATGCATTTAGAAACTATTTAGAACTGCATTACAAAATGACACAAAATAACTAGATACAGAGGAGGGAAACATAAAACTTACGCTGTTCCAGGGACTTCGCAAAACTTACTCATATATCTTTAAAAACAACTTTTTTTTTTTAATGTGTCTTCATAACAATCAAGGAAAATACCTTTCTAGAATGCACAGCATTACAGTTACTAATTAGATAAAGAATCAGGAACCTGAACATGCTTGAAAGAAATCCATTTAGAAAAGGGAAAAAAGAGGCCACATCCTTTCAAAACTGTAGATACGAATAAAGAATCAGATGATTAAAAATTAGGATACTAAGAAAGCCAGAAATTCCAGTTTACTTTGGAATATATTCCCCAAGTATGGAGGAAAATACAGATAATTATATTTTGCAAAAAAATATAGCACATTGGTGTGTTTTTCAAATATGCAACATCTTCCTCTTCTCAGTTTTCAAGTTTGGTATGTGAAAAGACAAATACCACCTCACAGCCCTCCAAAAGTAAACACTTTATTTCCTTTATGGGGGGGGGGTGGGGGTGGTGTATTTTCATTAAAAGATAAAAATAAAAATCAATAACCATTTATTTTAAACGTGGAAATCCAACTTCCAAATAATATATACCCTTAGAACTTTATATTGCAATGTCCTACCAGAAAAACAAACAAAAAAAACAAACCAGGAAGCAGACCTAACGCCTCCAAAATCACACTGAAGTCTTAATGCCCAGTACCATCACAATTCAGGGTATTTGCATCCACAACTTCGCTCGAGTCCCAAGACCTTACATGAAAGTAAAACAGCGAATACTTTGGACCAATATTAAAAGGAACAGCAATAAACCAAAACATTTGAATGAAGCTGTACACAGAAATTTCCGTAACAGATCATGCCAGAGGTCTATGCAGCCCAGTGTATTTATTGCCTTTAACAACAGCAACTAGCAATCATGTCTACGATGGAAGAGGGAACAAAGTGAATTAGTTTTAATGGACTACGGCTGACATCAGAATTGGTGAGGTTTTTTCCTCCTTTCTAAATCACAGCATCTAATACAACATAATGAAAATGAGGATGTTTGTATGGTTCCTTCAGTCTCCAGTCTAGACACTCTCTAGTTTAGACTAATCCAGTTTACCACTGAGCAACTGATTCTAATTGGTAACATTTAATCCTTTCCCTTCCCTCTCCCCATTTCAGTCCCTGCACACATTTACAATTCCTGGCAGATCATCATCAACATGTTAAAAGCTTGGAGGCTTTTCTGTAAACATCTTAATTTAAGTAACCCCTTACGGTGTATTCCTTCTTTTTGTGAACTTCCAAAACTTAGTCCAGGGCACCTTCATCCAGAGTTTACATGATAAACTCTTGTCCATTTACATTAGGCAGCAGACAGGATTCTTCTGCGATACTATAATGACTGTGACATTCTGTAAACTGTTTGTACCTTTTTAATTATCTAAATATATAGTATATTTTATATTTATCTAAAAATATACAAAAATATTATATATATATAAAAGTTTAAAGCCTCCTAATCACAAATTCTTGCATAATGTTGCATTGACAGGAAAACGTCTTAATAACCAAGAAAATATTTACCAAAATTTTTTATCCTGCCTACATTTTAATTTTGGTAAAAATTCAATCATAATAAATACAGACCTTAGTGTCAATACTATTGCTTTACTTTATATAACAGATAATCATTACTGGTTGTACAATTGGTACTCGTTGCACATAACTGACATTTCTAAGTATCTTACATTTATAGCATGGAAAAGGCCAAATCACCATTCCAAGAAATGGTGGAAGGCTATGTTGTCCTGTAAACTATACTAACAGAGCACATGTGTTCACCAAAAAAAGGAAATAGTGCAGATAACATTATCTGCAACTCAGTGTAACTAACAACATCTTAGATTATTTCTGTGTGGCCAAGGTGTATTGACTGTAATCCTATAAAGGTAAGCCTTGTTCCTGTACCTAATCCAAAGGTATCAAGATTTTCTTCAGAAAAAAAATATAACCAGGAAAAATATGGTGTGTAGGTTTGGGAGTGTATCTACACAGATGCCGTCTGAAAAATTAATCTAAATTACCTAACGTGAATTAGCAAACAGCACTAAATTTTTGTCTGGACACTCTGTCCACAGTAAGCTGGAAAACTGAATATTGAAGTTAAATAAATCAAGACAATGTTAACGCTAAGGAAAAGCATCCACACAAAAGCTTAATGTGATTTTCATTTAATAACTGAATTAAAGTAACTGTTCTTAGAGCCTCTTTGTAAGTAGAAGCCTCTTGTTTCCACTACATCAATATACATGCCAGAGGTATATTAATAAAGTCCCCAGTCTATTAATATTACTTCACTTCCTTTTATTATTTATTCTCATCTTGAAAAGTTTTATTAAAAGGCTTAAAGTCTTCCTAAAAGTTAGAAGCTGCCTGTCTTTGTTCAGAAATGAAAGAGTGGACATGGTGCTCTTAACTCTGTCTGCAGCAGCTGCTTTGCACAGATGATCAGATGGGTGTTCAAAAATGAACTAAATATTCTCAGAACGCAGCTCACTTCCCTCGCAATGGTTTCGGTATGCCTAAGAGACGTGACTTTCTTCTTAGATGCAGATCCTTCTCGATTAGGCTGAAGAAATATTAGTGTTCTCCCAATCAACTACGAAACAGTGCTATAATCGCAAGACGTCCAGTGACTGCCATTCAAAAGACTCTGCGTATCTGCAGCGCCCAGCCTACGGTCTATCAACCACGGCTCCCCACAAAGTCCATCCGGCTTGTTGGCCATTTCCAAGCTGCGTGAATTATTCTGCTGGCAGGAGTCCATTTCTGGTCATCACCTGCACTGAGGCCCCACAGCTCTTTCCTCTTACATGCAAGTATCCTTGCCACATACTGTGGTGTAAGCTTCACTTTATGGGAAGGGGTTGTGGCAAAAAAATAAATACCATGTGTATGCAATACTTTTTAAGTGAATATACTGCAAAATCAGATCCCTTTTTCCTGTTAATACACAGCATCTCTTCCATGGCACTTAGCAATGCTAAATTATTACTGTAACACTGAACTTATTCAATATTGGATGGATGTCTTAAAAAAAAAAAAAAAGTCAAAACACGAGTGCTTCAGAAAAGGGACCCTATCATGATATAAGTCACAACAGCAACCACTGGCATATACGGCATTATATAAATAAACCATGATTTGACATATAATAAAGTGTATAGAAAAATTGTGTCAGTTTCCTATGGAAGAAAATGATACATGAAATACTTGTATTCTAACAACTAAGAAAAAAAGAAAATAACAGTGCCAAGTCACCTGAACTTGAAACTTGGAATCGGATTTATTAAGCACACTTCCAAAACCAGAACAAGAATGTTATATAGGAAGTGTGCCCACCAGCCAGAAGAAACACTGTCACCAAACCTGACAACACAACTGGCTAAGAGAACGGATTAAGGAGGCTCACATCATAATTTTTATTTTTATCACTAGAATAAGGTCCCAGTTAGCATTTCATGTCTGTTTCCCAAAGATTCAATCAGCAACAAATGGCAAAGAAGGACCAGTTCTTTTTCACTTTTATTGAACTACTACTACATATCTTACCTATTAAAATGAAAAATGTTAAGCAGAGAGGCAATAATAATATATGCAAGGACCCAGCTTTTCGAAATTCCATAGGACTAAGGGATTTTGTGGATGAGATGCCTGGCCACAAATTTTCAGCTGCAGTACAAACCCTCCACTCCCCTTCCCTCTGCTCCATTCCCCACCCCCGCAAAAAAAAACAAAAAAAACCAAAACAAACAAAAAAAAAAACACCAGCAACCCACTCCCCATGGTAAGCCATCACAACTTTTTTTTGAAAACTAAAATTTGATGCACACAGGAAAAAACACAGAGCAAACCTAAACTACCAGGAACTGCAGTTTTTCTCCTTTATGGTTTTGGGTTTTTTTTCTTCTTTCTAATGTTAAACATGATTTGCTTTATGTCTTAGACTGAGACTTTTACAGTCTCCCTAAAATCAACTGACTCAGAAGCAAGCTTTTATTAACATAAGGGTCTGGAAGAGGTATACAGGGACATGCTAGGCAGCATTAAAAAAACAACAACAACAACAACAAAACCAACAACTATGGTGCCCCCTAAGTATGCTCCGAAATGATATTTCATGTTTGTTATTTTATTATTCAACCAGATTTTCATAGTAGCCATAGATCTAATACTAACTGTACGTCAAGTTTTTTCTTTCTTTGAATACCTCAAAAATGGGAAAGAAAAATATTCAATAGATTTGCCTTGAATTTTAAAAAAAGGTAGATCTAATGCCAGCAAAAGTCACTACAGAAATGTCTACACAGCACAGTGAAATGCTATGCAGAGACACCCCTGCTTGTTCTTTCATGATTTTGCCTTGTAATGCAGCTAATGCAAAAGGCTGCGTGTACAGAAAGCTCTCCTTGCCAGCTAATCCAGCTCGGAACTCCACATAGATTATTTACCTTGCTGGAAGGAATAAAACCACCCCTAAAGCCTCAAAACCAAAGCAAAACAAAAACAAAAACAAAAACAAAACAAAACAAAACAAAACAAAACAAAAAAGACATACACCCTATCAGCAAGAGTCCTGCCACTGTTTGCAACAGACTTTCAATCAGGCCCATAACAACTTCACATAACTTGGACACTGTAAGTGCAGGAAAAGATTTCTTCTTGGTTTCAAAAAGAAAGATTAGGGAAAAAATGTGACTGCCATTTACTAACATTAGTGAGTCTCTTTCCTTCCCATTGGATAGTTTTCCGATAATCCTACACTGAAACAATATATTACCAGGAGCTATTCTCACAACGATACCCATAAATTCTGTACTGTTATTTTATCACTATTAACTTATCCCTAGCAAGCTCCTTGTTCAGTATGAAAACGTAAACAGCGGAAGCCCAAAAAAATTTATCTTACTGGCAACTGATACCTTTAAAATACAGCTTAAAGTGATTGTGTCACTGTTCTACTGGTTTACTACACAAAAATCATGTATATCCATCTTCCATATTCATTGACCTTCAGTGGTGGCTTTGTTTGTAGATTTTTTTTTTTCCAAACACAATCCTGTCAGTTTTTACAGACCTGAACACCCGTGGAGCTCATGGGCCCTCGGGATGAGACATGATGAAATTAAGTTATTTAATCAGCCATAGAGAATAAAATAGTTCACTGAAACAGATCAGTGTTCCCCATTTGCCTCTATAGCAAAAGTTTGCAGTTGCTATGTTTACAGCAGCATCGCAGACACTGCTTGAAATTATGAGCAAAAGTGTTTTTTCACCACAACCAGCCAATAGATGAAAACAGTATCAAAAGCCACCTCTTGTTTTGTTCTGCTTTGTAATGAGATCAGCTTGATTGGCAATATACCACTACATAATGGATTAAGATGATGTTACTTGCAACACTGGCTTCAAACAAAAAAATTCTGCCTTGATGTTAAATAAAGAATACAAAATCCTGTGTTAAGTGCTGCTTTCATACTGTAGGCAGCTGAGGTAATAGTTTTCAACTGTTTTGATATTGCTTTACTCAGAACATGCGGTATGATTCAATATCTTGCTGTGAATCATCCCTCCCGCAAATACCTCATAACACACACAATTTACAGTCAAAAATAACACCAATTAGATAAAGCTTTTTGCCATTAAATATCTTATTGCATCATTAGATCTAAGGTAACGGTCTGCTGTATCATGTACAAAGGATTGTAATTTTAGTACCTGAGCAAACCAAAAGAACTTGATACTACAAGTAATCCAATAATATGCAAATACATCCTTCAATTAAAAAAATAACAAGTTAATTTTGCTTTTGCATAAACATTCTGTTCCCCTCAAATTTATGCAATCATAAAAATTGTCTTAAGGGCACATTTAATTAATATTTATAAAGCATTCTAATTTAAGCATCTGTATTTATTTCACTTAATTAGCATTGCTCAACTCTAGGTATTACCTTTCTACCAGAGTACGAAGCAAAAATACTACTGTCCTGGAATTGGCATAGTTGATTCTCATTTAAATGCAGAGTTCCACAAAAAAAATTCTCTGAAGTATCAGAAGAAAATTCAGCCAGATGAGAATACAGTTTATGTCAAAAACTCACTGTGAAAATGCTGTGAGCCGCACACCACTACTAAAGAGTTCTGACATAACAGATGGGATGTCAGAATAAGACCAACTGGTCAGTAAAAGTGAAAACAGAAATGACAGACACTTATTCTTTGAAAATGTGACTTCATCCTCAAGATCTTCATGGCATTTGCTACATTTTAGAAACCGTTAATTTAGGCAAGTGGAAGCTGTTGATTCACGGGCCATTTCACCGACTACCACTGCAATCAACCAAAACAGTATTTTTTTTGCTTTCTATAGGTGGAGTAGTAAACATGTTCATTGTCAAATCAATAACTACAAATCTACCTCTGCTGTCCACAGTCATTGTTCCTTTACAAAGAGGAAGGAGAGGAATAGGTACTTTTGAGGAGTTTCTTACAAGTATTTTCAGATTATAGTCAATTCCACCCAGGAGAGAGGGTAGAATCACAAACTCTTCATCAACAAAACACATAAGGGCAGTGTAAGTTACTTTAAAAAATAGTGCCAGTGGAACGACTTGTTTTGTTTTCATATTTATGGAGTAGTACAATTTAATAGATGAGCTGATCCTCTGGATACCTGCGTATCAGAACATCTGGATACCTGGCTGGCAGGATACCCAACAGAAAAGAACTCCTTAGTACTTCTGCTACATTCAAAGTGGTAGACTGAATCTTTTCGCATATACCATAGTGTAACAGTTGCTTAAGTCTGAAGCTTCCACAAAAGACAAATTAACCAGTGTATGACACATTCAACACTCCACAAAGCAGGTAAAGTCCTAGTAGCAGTGAGCAGATACTTGCATGTATCACACTGGTATCTGCAATTCCTCCAAAGCAGTGGAACGCATACCTATGATATTTTATTGTCTTCATCTTGTTTACGACTATCACATTAAAACAGAAAAATAACTTACCACTAGGGTTAAAAGCCATGCAGCAAACAGGCTTTTCATGTGCAGGGAAGTGGGCCACAATACCATCACTATCAGAGTCCTCACTGACAAGTACCTGCGTAATATTAGAGACAAAGTAAGGTTAGGAAATAAAAATACATCTAAGAGAAAACACCAACTTACTGATACAGGAATTGTTTTATAAGATATACACAGTGGTATAAATTAGAAATAAAACTGCATGTGAACTAAACACAAACAATCTTCTGTAATTTTTTCAGCTAAAGAGTCATGAGACATGCTCAAGTAACCTACTATTAACGAGAAAGGATTATGCATTTTATACTTGGATTCCCTATTCATGTGTCCTATTCAAATAAGGCAAAATGGGGAAAATATTACTGTTTTGCTACATAAAGTATTAATGGTTGCATAGAAACTTATCACAAAAGAAGCCTGTATGCAGTGCACCAGGAAGCTACATTAAGGTTTCCATTGCCGTTGGCTGAAGCAAGGGTTGTGACCTCTCTGTACGTCTATCATTGAGAGGGCCTATTACTCATAAATCTGTGACAGGAGCTCTCCTGCTCATTCAGCTGTCCTGTGGACAGGGGCTCTCATTCCACCAGACTCAGAGGCAGCGTGCAGTTGGACTCATGTAAGGAGGATCAGTGTAATTACACTGAAGAGAACACACAGTTCTTTAACTGTAAACAACAAAATTTTCTCTAAGCAATAACCAAAAAAAAAAAAAAACCCACAAAAAAAAAAACAAAAACAAAAGGTAGCATAGAGTTTTCAGAAGAAAAGGGAATATTTAACCATTGCATAAATCAGTATTTTGTTTGGGAGGATTCCAATTATACATGGCAAACGACTGGAAAAACAGACCAAAAACCCAGTCAAACAAATTAGGTTTGCTTTCCACCAGTTGTATAAAAGTAGGAACGCTACACTTGCACCTGCTAGTAAGTAGTAACGGACTCGAGGTATCTGGATTTCCAAATGGTGCAAGAAATGCTACGGACCGGGAGTGTGTATGAAAAGCAGCTGCACTGCGAAGCATGCAGCTAACAAGAATTTTCTCCATCTTGAAATTGCCTCAATGGACATTAAATAACAGTATTACAAAGGCTGTTAATCAAAACCCCTTAAAAAAAAATCATGCCGTCGTAAAATACCTTCACGTGAACAAAAAAGCCATTAAGAGGTAGGAGAGAGTTTTCACAACAAAGGAAAATTAAGCAGAAGGGGAAATATCTGGACTGAGATCAGTGTCACGCAACATCTTCTGGAGAAAGGGACAATGGATGAGCTTCTGGGTTTTTTAAACAAAAGGCTATCTGAAGTCGATAAAACTACTTGGGCCAGTCAAAACTAAAGCTGATTGTGAAGACATAGAAAAGAACCTCCAAAAGGACACAGTATTACCAATGTCTACTTGTATGAAAAGGAAAAGATATTCTTTGATTTATGGAAGAAAACCAAAAGATGTGTGGATAAAACATATGCATGAGCTGTAAAAGTATTTTATTCTCCTTGGTTACATCATGTTAAAGACTAAATTAAGTAAAACAATGAGAAAGATCTGTCAGAAAAGGACTTAATAAAAGGGTTTCTGTGGTAAGCAAAAACCACCTTCTTACAAAGATAGTGCAAAATTTCCCATTTCAAGTTCAGAATAATTTGTCTGCTGCTTCCAAAATAATCTGAAAGGTTTTTAATACTTCCTATTCCTAACAGATATCAGAATAATTTGAAGATATTTTTATGCTTCAAAAAAAGAAATCATCTTTAAATGTTTAAAGAAGTCACGTAATATGGATGAAGAGGCCTGCGCCTGACTTACTTTAAATGTTCAAATTACTTGGCACTGTCACATAAGCACAATTATGGTTTTGCTTTCCGTTGTCAGCATTTCGTGCTTATTCCAGAACCACTAACCAAAGGGTCTGGAGATCTTCCTAAGAGCTTTTCAAAGAAACAGTGTTCTTTTCCCAGCCTATATAAACTGCACTAAATAACTCCTATACATCTTTTCACAGCTTCCACTTTTCGGTAACTTGGTCTTATCCTAAACATTTCACTCTAATTAAAGATATATAATAATGATAAAGTAACATCATAAACCAGCTTTACAAAAGAAATACAAGGTTTTTTTAAACAAAACTATTTAATCTAGAAATGTGCAGGTATCAACAGTATCTAAATCATTGCTAAAAAGAGTTATATAGCATATTTCACATGCATCATCTTCCACAAACTGTAGACTGGATTAATTCAGCATGGTGGGTTGTTTTTTTTTTTTTTAAACTAATGATAAATGCACCACTGTTATCATCCCTGCAACATAAAACCCCCATTCAACAGACAAGGAACACTCTGGATGGTAAGATGACCTTTACTTCTTTTTTCCTCTGTAAATACGATATAAAGCAAAAATTTCACAACATGAAAAACTGTGAAACACCTCAGACATACCAATTTGAGAATACAATAAAGCCCAGATCTATTATTTGTATGCTATGCTAACTGATTCCATGTTTTGAAATGTTTTGGGGCTTTTTTTTTGTTTTGTTTTTTCAATCACTGCTTAAAATTATCTTCCTGGAAAAACACCCTTTGTGTTTAATCTAAAAGGAGTTTTTACAAATCTTCACTTTTCCCTGTAAAAGCTGATTTTCAGGTATAGCAAACCAGTCCTTATTTTGGCTGTTATACAATTCTGTTGTTTGTGACAGAAACACAAGGAAGAACAACTTATCGGCATCACGTCCAATCAAGAAAGAAAGAAAAGCCACTGTGAACTTATGGACCCTGAAGACCCTCGCCTGCCACCAGGCCTGGCTCACGCAGAGCTTTCAGACTCAAACTAAAGTACATTAGTCTCCTGCACAAGACAAGTTAAAAAAAAAACCACAAAAAAAACCCCACCAAAACCCAACAAACCACAAAAGCACCTTCATTACTCAAAAATTTGGAAATCCTTGGATAGTGGAGAACGTGAAACTCAGGTTGTGATGGTGCCACACCACCTCCTTCCTAGACATCTGGTATCTGTCACTCCCTACCCACTGTGGCCACAGAATGGAAATGTTTGCTTGTGAAACACACACACGGAAACAACACTTGCCTGTGCAAGGTAAGATGAAGTTGAAAAAAAATGTCCTTCATCTTTTTAAAATCAACATGAAAAAATAAATCCTTGTGGAACAGAGACGAAAAGTACT
>JAVKLA010000084.1:3069626-3122405 GCA_034782735.1 Sagittarius serpentarius | reverse complement strand
TTGAAAAAAAATGTCCTTCATCTTTTTAAAATCAACATGAAAAAATAAATCCTTGTGGAACAGAGACGAAAAGTACTTTTTTTAAAATCACCAACTTGCATTTAAATCTTCAGGCTGCACTGCAAGATTTGTCATGTCCTTTCCCTGCACTTTTGCAGTGGACAGTTGGGGAAAACATACATCACTTTTTACAGTTTCAACACTACAAAGGAAGGGGGGGTGAAAAAAGAAAAATCAAACTCAAAGGAATTACAGCAGTTGACTTAACTACATCATCAACCAAAGAAGAGCCTCTTTGGAAATGTCCCTTCCAAACGTGCCACAGAACAAAAGCCTGGTTCACATGCCAATTTAGAGCTTGCATAGCTTTAAAAGCATAGTATGATTTTCACCAGTGTATAGAACTTTAAGGAAGACAAAATTATGCTGATATTAACACAAGATGCTTTATACTGGAATACATTATTTTCTGTATTAGAGATCTTTAAGTGGATATAACTGCCTCAATACAACAGGGTTTCTATAAATTTGGACAGATCAAATAGCACAGACAAGGATGAAAACTGGAGCCGTACAGCAATGAAGAAGTATTCAAGGCCTCCACCACACAGGCTTCGCAAATTTTAGAAACCACTTCTTGCAAAGGCTGAAGTGGAAGACGCTAACTGCAAAGGTGCTGGAAAGAACGACGTCCGTAGGCTAACAAATGGCACATTAAATCAATACTGGCATTGTACAACTGGTTCCTTTCGGCCAGTTTATGGTTTCTTACCACTGAAAAGAGCAGACCTGGAAATTTTTCTTGGAAGTCAAACCAGTGGTACAAATTGCCTAATAACGCATGCAAGTGCTGTCAAAAAGCTCGAAGGAAGCAGCTCATTCAGCTTCCCGAGGCACAGAGCATACAAAGCCCACAGGAATCCCGAGGCTGCAATTTTTTTTCATCCTAAATAGGCTTCTTTCTCCAAGGTAGTGGCCTCTAACCACTCTACTATTAAAAGACCTTACAAAGTCTCTCATTGAAGGAGGTTCATAAATCTTAGCATTACTCTTATAATTGCATAGTCACTGAGGTTCATAAGGATGCTCCAGTATCTTCCTTGCAGAGCTCCCTACCCTTACAAATAGAAACACCATTTTAAGTAAAACAACCGACAAGAAAGAAACACTGAGGCTCTTCTACCAAGATGGCCTTGTGAACCAGCTTTCAGCCTATTTCTGATGCCCAAACATCAAGAGAGCAGCAACATGATTTTAAAAAAAGCTGCCCAGCCAACAGAGTCTGTAGCTGGACATGCTGAGCCAATGCTGCAGCTCTCTCAAGCCAGCCCTATTAAAGTTCAACAAAACACTGTAGTTGATCGAAGATGAATCAAGTCCTCTTTATCTTACTCTAAAAGAGAAACAGACAAAACACCTAGGGGATCATTATATTTACTATCAGAAACCAGTGTTTGCTTTGAGGGCAAGAGATAGCTGAAGCTGAAGCTTTTTTTCTCCTATGCCATATTTTTCTTCATTCGTTGTATTTTCCATACTGCTGAACAGAAGCCACTAGTAATTATGACTTCAATTATTTTAATCTTTAAAGGCAAATTACACCACTTATCCCAGTGGAGACATGTTTTTAAATAAAACATGAAAGTAACACAAATAAAAAAGGACACAAATCTAATCAAGCAGGTCCTTCTCTTAATAAAATTAAGAAAGAATAATCCCATCATCATAAAAACAAGTAAGTTTGGCAATATTTATAAATATTAATATTATATAATACAGAGATCTTTGCATGTATACTTATTAAGATCTCCACTGATTTAAATAGCTGAAGTTAGGGCAGTGCTCGCTTCAGTTCCTAAGACGTATGCACAAAAACCAACCCCCTCCATACCGACCCCCCCAATTAGCCTCCCCCAACTTATAGCTAAGGTCAAACATCAGTGGAAAAGGGCTAAAAGTGATAAATCTGTGGCATTAACTACTGCACTCCTTTTAATAGAATCCAGCATAAACTCGAAACAGCCTTGTGCTCAGCCTGAACCATTTATCTGAGACAAAAATGTCTTCTTGACAAAAAACAGATCTCCTTTAATAAAAGTGAGGCAGACAGTATTATGCTCTGAGGGAATCCTGTTGCTCTTTTTATATTTATATATAAAAAGAATTCTCCTGTAATACACGTAGATATAAAAAGTAAAGAAAATTTATGCCAAATATATGAGCATTAGAACATCAAATTAGCCTTTGTGAAAGCTGTTCTTATAAATAAAAGCACTGGTGTTAATGACCAGTGGAATTACATACGTAGTTAAAGTTTTATTATTGAATACGCTTTATTCTTTCAGCTTCTTTTTGCTTTAGACCAAAGTTCCACAAAAGTTCTTGCTCTTGATAAGCATCTTTATTTGGTTCAATTGTTATCAACTGCTTACCAAATGAAAATGAACTTTTGAAACTGCAGCAGTCCGCAGTTTTTTTTCTGAAAATTCCTCTTTAATGCAATAAAAAGTTAATAGGGAACAGAAAAAAGCACCAATCACATTTTAAAACATAAAAAGATCAACATGTTGTCTTATTTTTATAAGTTATTTTTAAAATATGTCCTCAAATATTTTGGTGTGTTTTGGATAATCTGTGAAAGCAACACAATGATATCTCATCAATCACATCGCTCTATCAAAAGCACTAAGAATCAAGTTTTGTATTTTTAAATGACCACATTTTTCTCTGTCAACTAAATGTTAGATGTTTAACAGATTTACATTCAGTCACAAAACTGGCGACTTTTGAGAAAGGTCATTATTGCAGACTACATGTGGGTGGCCTAGTTGATGAATTAATTAAGAATACAGAAACAAAGGTCGAAAGAAAATAATTTTTCTTTAAAACTCAAGCCACTAACGTCTTACACATTTAATTCCAATTACTGCAAAAGAGGACATCTGTACAGCTTTAATTTTATCCATTTCAACTAATTAACAGATTCAAATAAATAGTCATTACATCTAACTGAAAAGTTTGCTAACACTTCATTAGAAGGAAGATTAAACAAGCACACAACCTTGTTAACATATTTTGGTTTACCACAAGGTTACTTGGGCACCTCGATAATTATTTTCACTCCCTTTACAAATATATCATGACAGCCAACTTCAACAATTCTGCATTCCTTTGCATTTATTTAATTACTTCATAATTCAAATTTTCTTAACGTACCACCAATTTTGAAATAGGAGCTATCATACAAACAACTGCTGGGTAGGAAATTTTATTACAATATCTACATTCGTACAGTTTATTAAAAATATTTTCCCCACAGAGTTAATCCTGCAAGATGACATTAGAAGATTTCTTTGGTCTTTAATTGTGTCTTTTTCAGTGCTAGCATTTCAACCTCTGCCATGGTAACACAGTACATTTCATAAAATGCACTGAGTTCCAGCTCACATTCTTTATATTGGGTATCTTTGAAATGGCAGATACAATAAAAATCTAGTGAAAACTTAAAGCTGTAGTTAGTCCTTCTGGCTTATGTCCAAAACATGTTCCTTAATCGTCCTACTGGCAAATAAATCTATATGTTCGTACACATGCAGAGAGCAAACTCCATCTTTAAAACCTGTGTTGCTATGCTGAAAGTAAATGGACAAGCACATGCATCATTACTCTGCAAGCCTTTATATATATATATATATATTTAGATTTAAAAAAAAACAACCAACCCACAACTGCTCCCCTACTGAAAAAAGTGCTTATTCTCCTTCAAAAGAACATGCTTGCTTGCCTTAAATTTACTGTCGTCGTCTTCCATTTTCTTTCTCTTTTTAAAACAGATTTCTTCCTTTTTTTACTATATGTTATCCTAAAGACATGTTTTATTACTTGGAAATTGTTTTATTTTATTACAACACCTACATTCTTAGTTAGGCTGTGCAGGTAGATCAAAATTTTTTATTGACCTGAAGGAGGTGAGGTATTCTTTTTACATCAGGAGTCCACTGATGACAAGAAAATAACTCCTTTCTGCTTCTGAAATTTCCCTCATTCACAATTAGGCTGACAACCTCTGAAAGCCATGCACACACACACAAATATATTTACATAGTTGCTAGACAAGTCCCTGATGAAAAGGATGCAAGGCTTTCAAACTGTTAATTCAGTCCAGAAAACACTTGGTAGGCATTACTAATTCTTGTGGTTTCCCAGTCAGTTTAGGAAGACTGATGCTTGTACTGGGCATAGCCATCCAGCAGCATTCCCATCCAACAGAAGTGAAATATTCCAAAACAGGCATCTTTATCACAGGAGGAAGCAGGAATGCCACTAAGTGTTTCTTTGTAGCTACCCAGACCTCTTATTTCCCACCTGGAATCTGAAAAATGGGATGATAAACCAACAACTTTAGGAGAAAGAAAGAAAACAAAACAAAACAAAACAAAAAAAATAAAATCACACAGCATCAAGAAAACTGAGACTAAACTATGCAAGGTGATTGCTATACCGCTGTAGAGCAATTACTTTCTCTAAAATGCAGGTGAGGCTGCACTTTGCAGTAGTCGATCTGCTCACTCACTCTTCTATTTCAACCAAAGCATCAGTAACAACATCGTTTGGATGACTACTATCAGTAAACGAATTTGCCACAGAAGAGCAAAATAATTTCAGAAATAAATACAATGAGGAAGAATCAATGTAGCTCAGTCATCCAGATTTGAAATTAGCACGACGCTTAACTACAAGTTTGTATTGAAGTATATGAGTAATCACATTTAGTTCAGTGAGATTGCTTGCGTCGTTTAAAGGTCAGACTTGCTAAAACGCTTTCCTGAACTGAAGCTTCACTCAATTATGCTATAAAAACTAGCCAGGACTATCCAGCTAGTACAAATATGTGCCATCTAAACTAGCATGTCATTCCTTGCCGGCTTGCCTGCTTCTGCCAGCACACAAGTGCAGGATCCCTCCCAGGCTCCTTGGGACAAGTCAATTCACACAACTGCATCTACCACATTCAAACGAGGCTGCGGGCACAAAAACTTAGGTTTCCACCTGGCGACAGAAATGCAGCTGGAGCGACGGACAAGAACTCAGTGGGGATCATGAGCACGCACGACACCCCTTTCAGGAGAAGGTTCTTTACTGAGGCAGGGCTGAATGACAGTCTTTATTTAGACCATGTACGAAGCGTATTTATTTTTAATCAACTTTCTTTTTGCTAGATGCACATTTCAGTAAGAAAAGATTGTTAAAAAGTGTTCTGTACCACAAAAACCTAACAATGCAAAAGAAAGATTATGTTATTTTTCCTGGGGGGAAAAAAAAAAATGCTAATTCTGAAAGTAAGTCTCGGCACTGAAAATAAATTATTAATTTAATAGCATTTTAAAAATTCAGATCACAAAAATATGAATGCAAGACACACAAACAATTAAGATATCTAACTTAGAGCCTCCTTCCCTAGAGACTAAAGACAAAAATTATTTTACTAGAACTGATGGCTTATTTATATTACAGCAGCAGTATTTGGACAAGGCAAGCGTTATCGTTTTTACAACTACTTTTCCATAGCGCCCTTTCGGCTTGATAGCTCCCTACTATTGTTAAGGTCAGAGGACAAGTTCATAAAACCTCTAAATCATACATAACAAGGCTTAAAAACCTAGGATATATCATTTTGTTTCCCTAGGCCTATGCAGAAGAATCAAAGCACAGACAATGACCATCAGAAATAATGACCACATTAAACAAGGCTTCATGAGAAATTTATGAAGCAATTTTTTTTTCCCCTGTCAGTATAAGAAGAGTGAAAAGACCTTTTTTCCAGGAAATAAAAACAAACCCCAACGGTCAACAGACTTATTTTAAGACCTGACTCTAAGATCTTAAGTAATATATATTCTTTTTTCCATTCTCTTCTTTTTTTTTTTTAACGTATTTTAATTTTGCAGGAAAAGGCCTCTAATGTTATATGAACAATGCCCTTTCAATGTAATGTCACTTGACTAAGTATTTCTGAGCTAATTCTCAGGAACAACCACAGCTCAAACTGCATACTGGCTTTTTGTTTGATTTGTTTGTTTGTTTTCAAGTAAAACGTATAATTTTCCTATCAGGTAAGAAAAAATAATGTGACTACTTATTTGTCATTAATACCTTACTAACTTACCTGCAATAAGCATCATAAAGATAAGGGAAACAAGAAAAAAGAATTTTTTTTTTCTCTTTTTATATTCAAGAAATGTGAACATTAGGAAAAAAAATTTACAGAATAATGAAGTCTGTAGGAGTGCTGCATAAACACAGATTCCAGAACCAGACACTTAAAAATGAAACAATTGGTAGAAACAAACAAAAAAGACAAGGGTATCTTTCTGCATCATAAAGACACGACAACACACCAATTTAAAGTTTATGTGACAATGGTATGGATTTTTCAACAAATGAAGTTGCCTGACGCACTGTACTGTATGTTATTAGTAAAACAGTACATATGCCTCACAAAACAGTGTCATGCTTGATTACATTTTAGTTTTGAAATTTATGTATAATTATAAGCTTTTATACTTAATATCCAACTTCACTCATCAACTTTTTTAAACTGGAATTCAACAATTCACCTTATTTCTAGACAACCACATTTTCCAGCCACATTATCTATTAATAAATACAATCAGACTACATATACATTTCAACCGATCAGCATAAATCAATGTCAATTATGAACAAGTGTTAGAGAGACAGAATGTGACACTTCACACTTGATCTTGTCAAAGTGTCACATAAATATGTTCTAAGGACAATATATATTTTGGCTTAATTTCAGTCCCAAATAGGACTTTATCACAGCTGCGCATGTCTGTAAAAGTTTTTCAACTAGCACAAATCTCATCTATTTTTCATTTTCAAAAGCATAAAATACACGTTACTGAGATTTTCATGAAAATGAAAGCACATTCTGTTTCTGTGCAAACTGTATTACCTGCCCTTCTGCAACTGTCTCTGTATCAATGATAGTGATAATTCCAGGCACAAGAGGACTTCGACGAATGTTGCTATGAGCTAAAATTTCTTCTTCAGTTGCTCCTGAAGGCAGCGTCCCTGTCAGCTGTGTAACTACTTTCCCAACCATTGTAAGTCCAGTCTTTATTGTCTATAAAAAGAAAGAGAACCAATAAATAATGTTTAGGGCTATTTTGTGGATCTATCTTGAATTTTTTCTCAACACAATTAATATAACTAGATTGCACACACCAGAAACACAAAAAACACATGTTTTTATAAGTGATATATAAGCTGCAAAAGGCTGTATGCGCAGAAATACCTTGAAAAAATTTCGCACCCTATCAATTTGAAGTATTCACCTTTATTTTGGAATTACATATTTCCAAAATATTCTTGAAAAAAAAAGTATTTTAATGTTGTCTAAATGTTACAGTTTTTCCTTTAACTTTGTTATTAACTTATTCCAAGAGGTTCAGAGGACAGATAGAAGAATCAAATGATGAAGCCAAGACGGGTGCACGTGGAGGGCAGTGCTACATAGAGAAATACTTACAGCCCCTAATGGTTAGTGCTGAAATAGTTACGTCTTCTGCACAAGTGCAAGAGACAAGGAGCTTGGCCTTTGAAAGATATGACAGACACATTCGTTTCTCAGCAGTTATGCCTTTTGCAGCATTAAAACTGAATATGTGACTCAAACCCAGCAAAATTAAAAACGCTATCCTCAAGGCACTAGGAAGGACAACTCTGTACAAAGTACGTGCATATCCCATTACAAATAATGTGACTTTCCATAGTCTGCACGTTTTCCCGACATGGGTTTGAAAACATATTCATTGCACCAGCTTTCATCATCTAAAGATGCTGAATATTTTTTTTATGTTTTATTTTATTTTATTTGGAGAAAGAGGGAGAGTACACACAGTAGGACAGATACAGATTTAAAGAAAAACAACCCAAACTACAGCTTTAAATATTTTCTCCTTGAATCAAGGACTGTGCCTTATTTGCCTATAAAGAGTTGAGCAGATTTATTATGCAATATAAATAAGAAATAGCAAGAGAGATCAGAATGGAATGACACTATAACAAGCCAATTCTTAACTAAAAAGACAAGCTAAGCTGCCTGCTAAATTGAAAAGGAAAAAAATGTACGGATCACAGGCTGAAACCAAGAAGCAGCCACAAATCAATTGCAACTGCTTTGTTTAGTGCTAAAATCTCAAACTGCAGTGATTAGAAAACACATTAGTGTTCATCAATTAGCAGCCAAACGTTTGTTTTAATAATTCATAGGAAATGACTTACACAAAGTCTGTTAGTGTGTTGTCAGGAAAACCTCTGAAGGGCCAACAGAATTAGGCGCCACACTGTATTGATGGCAATATCTAGCCAGGAAGCCTGATTAACCTCTGAGATGCCTCAGCTGATGTACTTACTCCATTAATGCTAATGGAGATACTACCACTTAAAATCGAGCCATGCCTTTATCATAGGAATGTCTTTGGGGTTTAACGTCTTTAGTAATATCCTGCCATTTGTTTCTTATTATTTCTTTTTATACTCAGATACAACAAATGAGAAAAAAAACAAATTTTAACAGTGGCAAATTCAGAAGACTGAAAAACGTAACATAAAGCAGATAATGACATCCGAGGAACAGACTTAAAATAGACCCAACACCATCACAAGAATGCATTTCAACAGATGCTTTCCTTACAAAAACTGACAAGGCAGTTTTCTGGCCAATAGTTAAAATCGTATAAAATGCACTGGTAGTTTATACAGAAGGAAAGAGAAATCAGTACAGAAGTACTATATGGCAAAATACCTATGCAAGTTAAAAAACAAAGAATTATTTACCTATTTTAAAAAATATCTTTCATATTATAACTAGAGAAATTGGATGACAAAGTGCTGAGTACAAATTTATAGCTCTCTAGAAAAAAATTAACATGCTTATCTAGCAAAATGAATTACCGTTACATGTTAGAGTAGACTGTGACTGCAGGACTACTGAGAAATAATAGGTGTACAAAGATGTGGCCGAGGCCATTAGCTCAGAAATATCAGTGCAAAACCATTACGGCACTTACTTCTTTGTGCTATGTGTATATTTGCGAAAACTTCTCTGGTAATCTTTAACCTTTCCCATGCCATATCAGCTGTCCCCTCCATCCATTAGAGCTAATGACCTTGCTCTCACATAAGCTGTTAGTACTCATTAAGAAGTTATCAGGTAACAAGAGAAAACAGATGCAGCCTTTGCTAAATCACTTTACCACTATAGGATTAAAAGATATGGAGAAAGAATCAACTAAAGTTATGAGGTGAGAAGAACTTGGTTTATAATATGATGCTAGACATTCGACAGACCAAATATATTTTAAATGAAATAGGTTAAAGTTTGCACTGTCCCAGTTCCTTTGTCATTGATGGGAACCTGCCAGTGCACACTCAGTGAAGTTTTCTTATAAATAAAATTAAAATACTCAACCCAGTTCCTTTTGTAAGCAATGATGCACACTGTGCAAACACACAAATTATTTGTATGCTCACATGTATCCTATCTACTTAAAGATAACACTGTTCACATTCATTCAAATACAAAAACATATATTTAATTAAAATTAATGTATGCACTCACACCTCATTTAATTGAAAAGTAAATACAACTTTAATTAGATGAGAAAATTAAAATGCATCATTCAGTGCCTATTTTGTTCCAACAAAGGTCTTCTATCCTTTTAGTGACAAACCAATATATTGTTCCTGGTTCTCATAATAAATACGTTTTACGTGATTTATTTGTAATGAAAAATCTATAGAAAGCAGAAAAAGGTATCAAAAAGATATGCCTTGGTAATCAACAGTATGAAAGCCTCATGGTTAGTTTGAGCAAAATGAACATACAACCAATTATAGATTCAAATTCTAACTAAATGCTGAAATGCTCATGCTTCACAAAGATGTTTCCCTTTCCTGCTCTTGCCGCATATTCTGAAAAGGAGGGTAGGACAGGGAAGAAAGCTATTAGGAAATTCATTTTAAACAGCATGGCAAGTTTGACCACCAGGGATACATTAGGATGGGGAAGGTCTGCAAGAGCACTGCCTGAAGAGAGAACAAGCTGAAATGGGACTTACTCAGGGACATGGTGGGACCAAACCTCTCTTCAACAAGGTATAGGAAAAAAAACAAGCATGGAGACATAAGAACATCTTTTCCTATGTCCCCTTCCTTGCTGCATCCAAAATGGATAAATATGGATAATTATAACAAGCAATTTCACATTTGGATGCTTATCTCAAACCAAGCACCTGAATATTCTCCCATCACTAATACTGTAAAGTAATAATGGGGTTTATTCTAAAAGATATTCTACGTCCGTTCTGCTGTGTTTATTCAACTGGAGTGAAAAGAATCATCCCGTAAGGAAAAATACTTCCATTTTTCCAAACGCATCAATTTCTATCTTTGCTAAATATTAACCTAAACTGGAATCTTGACACATTTTCTATTTCCAGAAAACTCCTGCTTGGTCAAATCAGACAAATTATCAGAGCTTTTTAGAACATGAACAGACAGAAAACCACCAAATAAATGTGCGGAAATGACAACAAGAGATTGGGCCGGAGAAAATGCATGTGTTTTCCCAGCAACAGCAAAAAGCTATGCTCTTGCAAGAGACATCTAAGGAGAAAAAGTAAAAAGTTCAGTGTTCAAAATAAAATCCTTCTAAAAATTCTAAAATTGAATGGCACAATGACATAAAGGAATTCTTCATAATGTTACCAGAATGACTAGTTTTGGCACCAGCAAACACCACACTCCAACATGACCACAATTTTGACCTCAGTATTCTCAGTTAACAGGAGAGCTTCTGAATCCCAAGTTATTTGATTAAGGAGGAAATTTTTTTGCTGCATCTAGTACAAAGCGGTACATCACGCTGAGCACAAACCCACCGTTCGCTACCAGGACTTTCAAAAACATTTCTCAAAGGGAATACCATTAAAGTAAGTATTCTGTACTGCCACTGAGACCTTCTACAGAGGATCTGAAAGGTAATACTCAGAAGTGACCCTGTTGAAATTACTCTTTGCTCTCAGCTTTATCTTTGTCCTTTATATGAAGGTTCTTTCACATCCTTCAATAAGAAACTGGAACCCAAATGGAGAAAAGGCTGTAACCCAAGCTAAGCTGACAAAACAAGAACTTTTATGGAACCAAAAAGCAGCAGTGTAGGGAACAGAGAAGGACATCCACTTTGAAAAAAGCTAGTACCTCTGCTGATCGAAGCAAATGAATTAAACACCATTGCAGGCTGATAAGATGTAGCAGCAGTAGAGGTTTATAAATGAAGACTTACTTAAGAAAGGAGCGAAGTTTATGGTGAGGTAATGAGATGCACAAAGAGCAACAGATAGATAGAGTATGTATTTGCCAACAAGAAAGTGAGCATTTCAGTTATTGGAGATGAAAACTTGCTAGACAGTGAGCCAAGATTCAATGAAATCGGTAAATTAAACATTTCAGATTTAGTATTGCACACTCAGACATGAATAACAAATTAATACAGTAAGGCTGAGATATACTCAAGAGCCACATCATGCAAATACTTAAAACTATATTAGTATTAATCTTGTCTCTTACAGTAACATCTAACAGCCAGTCAAGAGCAAAAGCAATGTGCTATGCAAAATACAAAGTAGTATAGAGCGTGTGCCCTTATGATAATCCATTTTCCTAACTTTCACTATTACCTCTGTACAGAGGCTAACTATCTTTTCTTTCCTATGATTATAATCACATTTTCTCTTCAGTATCTATTCACTTGATGCAACATCACTACTTCAGTGTTTGCATATGTTCATCTTAACGTGGGAATTTCTGGATTACGATCCTTGGCTTAGTCAGCAGGTAAGGTCATCATGTTGGTCCTTACTAGCTTTAAAACCTAGTTATCCAATCAATGGTCTTTGGGGGTAAGGGCTATAAAACATGTCCTCCTTTTTTAGATTTTTTTAGTCTGTTGAAAAAAATTAAACCAAATAGTGCTTAGTCTTCGATGCCTACTGGAATGCTTGGACTATCATTGTATGGTTTAAGAAAGCTTTGGCTTGTTCTTCAGTCATAAGTAGGCTTGGCTTTGGCAGTACAGCGATCCGTTTAAGATTTTACCACTTCTGATCATAACTGTGGCTGATCATGGTAAGCCAGTTGGTTTTTCAAACTTATCTGTACTATAAAAAAACACATTAATGACACTGAGATTGAAGGAGTTCGGGGAGATTCCCCCCCCCCCCCTTTTTTTTCCTGATGCTGAAAGTATGCAAACAGGTAACAGCAAATTTCAGATGTCTTCAGAAGAACAGCAATTCAACTCAACAGTGTAAAAAACTGATTTTTCTCCTCCTCCAGCCACAGTGAGATTGTGTCCAAAGCTATGCTGATGGAATATGTTTGGTTTTATGTTTTGTTTTTACATGAGATGGCATGCTCTATGTCTTTCTTTGTGGGTTGTTGTAACTGTTGTTTTCTTCGGTGACACTGAGCTTTCTGTTCTGTGCTGTCATTTAATTCCTATTATTAGATTTGTTTTGTTGTGCATATCAGAAATGAGAAGGCTAGTGGTTACAAGGAAAGCTTGTAATCAGCACAAAGTTTGAAAGACAAGGCCAAAACTCACTTTGTGTGCATGTGTGTGTGTGTGTGTGTGTGTGTGTGTGTTTGTACGCAAGAAAGAAATTACTTGGCAAAATGCTGCAGGCAAGTCCTCAAGGAAAGAAGTAGGGTGGGGGGGACAGTAAAACAACAGTTCTACGTACTCTTTGGCTCGTTTAAGGTTTTTCCAAGCCATGGTCTTCTTTTGATACTATGAAAACCCAGACATTTCTCTGAAAATGGAGGGATATTATAATGTCATCTGAACTAGGAAAACTAGGCAGTGGAACCTTTATGTAGACAGTCATTAATAAACTCTAACCTTCACAGAAATCTGCCAGTTAATTAATTAGCTCCAATACTATGCTGTCATCCTTCAGAGAGATTAAAACATATAATGCTAGTGTGATTGAGTCGAAAAAGCACCAAGCACTTATAAAGTCAGTTTTCATTATGCTAAAAGAGTAATAATTCACGTTGATTTCTAATCATGTAAACTTTTAATATTATGAATAGCCATTATAAAAATCCATTTTACTATGATTTTCCTATACAAGAGGTCACTAATATGAATAGCTGTTTGTAATAAATAAAGTTTTAAAAAATCAGTTCAGAAGGACAGGAATACTTTGTGAAAAACAATGGCTACTCAGAGATTTGCAGGTTCAGGCCCATATACATGGTGATAATGCTAGCATGTTGCTTTTACTGTGTTCTCCTCTTTTATGAAGGGGGGGTGTGCTGACACACAGTACAATTCAGCAGGGAAACCTAATAATTATCTTACACGATAACCTCTCCCAGCAGCAGATGATGTACTCACTTTGGCAGCACTAATGACTGTGGCAGTGTAAGACTGAATGTTGTCTCCACAGGCTCCACCACGGGATTGATGGCATCGGATCAGCTACAAGAAGACAGACAGCAACCAAGTAACTACTATTAAACTAAAAAACCCATAACCCATTACCATAGCTCTTATTTATCATGTACAGTGGTGTGTTTTTTCCTACAAATAGCAAAAAGGCCTGCTGAGACACTTAACCCCTTTTTATAATCTTCTGGGTGCCACCCAGACTGTCGCATACTCAACTCCAGTTTTCAATTACAAGATGAGTAGTCGCTAAGAATTCATAAACTTTCAAACGGTGGGATTTTTGGTCTGGCAGCAATACCACAAATAAATTCAAATAAATATAATCAAAAGCTTTAGCCATGTATATGTAACATTAAATATCAGACATTCTAAGAATCTGAGTGTGGCTTTCCCCTCCTTTTTATGACTAGCAAGCAATGAAATGACACAGGAAGAGAGCTACTTTAAACTTTGTTTAATAGATTAAAGGAATGTACATGGGGTTTACTCTATATTGCCTTCCTTCAAAACTAATAAACTAAAACAAGACTTTTCTACCTGCCATCAACTTACACAAGCAGTTTTTGCCTTTGAACCCTAACTAACAATAGAATCTGCCCTTCCAACTAAAATGGCAAAAACCTACAGATATTTGTTGCTTGTACACAGAACATGTTGCCTGTTTAACTGCTTTAGCTAAAAGAAAACTAAAAATCACTGTATTTCTTTCTACAGTCTTTCCTTTCCTGCTTATATTTAAGTATCTAAATAATAATAGTTAAACTAGGGGGAAAGGGGGAGTCCACAGTGAATATACCTGGGAACACACAAGCCATTTAAATTCCTTTTGCAATATAATTCTTTTGCTGATCAGTGGCTTATACTTTTGGCAGCAGCACTTTTTAAATCCCAGGCTGACTGGTTAAGTTTTACAAAACCACATAGGCGTGGCATTAAAGGAAAGGCAGCCCTGAATTTGGAGAGAAATCAGTTGTGCTTGAAAAGGTGTAACAAATACATTTCTAAAGGCCGCCTCTCTGATAATTTCTGGTTCAGCTCCAGAAACAGTTATTCCAGTCACAGGTGGAAGGGAGAAGAAACATCTGCTTTGAAATAAAAATAAGGCATTAGAAGTTGAATTTAAAGTTTTCAAACACTTCAAGCTTTAAATACACAACCACTTCTCTGGCTTAGGGCTGGGTAAGAACAGTGATAATTGTTTTCCTTGGGATTTATTTTCTTCTTTTGCCTCTAGAAATAAAAAAAATTAATCCAACATTTTCTTTTTTTTTTTCCTGGAGCCTAACAATTTCAGCAATGTTAAAAAGTGGTCATTTTAATGCTGTTTCCTAATTTACAAAGTGCATTGCTGTGTTGTTTTGTACAAACTCACTGGCTCTGTCCAGGCTCGGTTTCCCCAAACAGAATTTAGGAATCTTCACTTGCCTGCCTTCCGGAGGTGTCTATAATTAAAGTGCTTTAAACTTCTTCAGTGCAAAATGGGTTGATTATTAAGCAACCTCACTGAGAACACATGTTGATAGCTGTCTTCTCTGCCTACGCTACTTACATATTTATGGCCCCCACATTCATGAGCTTAAATCAAATGTGCAGAGTAAAGATGAGATATATGCATAACAAAGCACAACCAGTGTGGGTCAAATATTGGGTCTGTCTGTTACCCACGTCCTCTTACAGATCATCTTTGTCACATAGCTTTTTGGTTTTTTTCTGAGACTTTTCTTCCCCCCCTCCCCCATATACAAAAGCTAAAATGAAATCTAGACAAACAGAGACGCATTTTTTGTAATGAAACCTTTCCTTACCTTATTTTCTGCATATGCAAGCCAACGGCTTCCAAGAGCAATAGGATTCATGTTTGGCCCTGGACAAGGATAGCAGCCTAAAAAGTTTTAAAAGGCAACATTAAGAAATATGTTAATGACTTCTTACAAAGAATTTTATTTATTGCCAAGAAAACAAAAAGTCTAAACAAAAACCTTTCAATTGCTAATATCACTCAGTAAAAGCTTGCATTTTTGTTCCTAAAGATAAGACTGTGGTTAGACGAGCTATTTTGAACAGTTAATTATGTGTAAATACTTGCTTCTCCTTATGTTTGCATTTTTAAATGCCATTTTGATACAGTAGGGTGAGGGCAATATTTGACTGGATTCCTCTGTATCTTCACATTTTAATTAATTTTACTTGACTGATGTCTTTCTATTGGTCAACAGTTTCAAGATTTTCTATCTGTTCTAGATTTTTTTTATGGTGTGTATATATATAAAGGGTGTATCGTGCTTTTGGTTTTGTTTTTAATAATTCTATATACAAGCCCTTAGCCTCTCAAAATACTTTTGCACACACTTAAGCTTACACACTGAGAGAATTTGTAATTACTTTAAAATCAGTGGCAAAGTTTCAATTGTTCACCTGCTTTTCACTACCTTTATATAATCATTAAAAATAGATATATACACTTGCACAGAAATGAGCATAATAGGGAATTATTCCTGAGGGTTAAAAGGTGAAAATATCTCTAAGAGAAAGCCACTGAAAATGGCTGTGAACGGAAGTACGGCAAGGCTTAAAATAAATCAGGCCCACGTTAAATGCAATTTAAAATATAAAGTCTAAGTTAAAAAACAAAAAACACAACAAAAAAGTCCCCTCAGAAAACAACCACCAAGAATATCACACTATTAACTATTAAAATTAAAAATACAAAATTTTAGATTATTGAAAACAAATAGATTATACTTAAACACAAATTAAAAGCTTAAGTAATCTACAATTAAAAGTAGCAGGGTGACCTTCATCCTAATTGCTATTACTGTCCTACTTCCATGTCCTGTTTCCCATCCTTTGTTTCTCGTCATTTTAGATTAAGCTCTTTTGGGTGGGCGGCTGCTCTTTCTACATCAACATGTAACCCTTGCCTGTATTTAGTGCTCAAACCCTAGTGATGTATCTGAACCGTAGCATACCAGCCCTGACACTGTAAGCGTCTGTGCTGCGTGGTCCCAGCAGGCTGATTTCAGTGGGATCCTCTGTCAAGGTGAGAGTCTGAAAGTTCAGATACTGAAGTCACAGGCATGAAGCCACCAAACTGTTTACTGATTAAGGCCCTGATAATGAGCTAGTAAACTAGGACCGTCAGCCACATGCATAATGCCATTTACTACACCTAAATCCATTCTGGTACACTAAAACATATATATAAAAAAGAAATATTGCATAAGGGGGAAGGGAATAGGGGAAGGAGGGGACTATCAAGCAAATGGTTAATCCCCATTTTCATCAGTTCTTAGGCTAATACAGACAATTTAGTAATTCATATTCTCTCACTGCTTGGCTAAGAAACAAAACATTTAAAAACTTACAAATATGTGTGTCTCATTTAAAGGAGCCCTGGTTTGCTGATCCTGTATCACAGGCAGAAGGAGCACTGAGATCAGGCAAACAGCATTTCAGAAGAACACGTATAACCAACACCCGCGATTTATTGCATAAAATCCTACACTGCATTCTGAGAAGCAACATAAGGAAAAAAAAAAAAAAAAAAGACAAAGACACAGGTAGCTAAGCTTCTATTTCCCCACAGTCTCTTGTGTCAGACTCTTGATACTGATCCACAGTGAGAAAAAGCAAACTTATTCACTGACGCCTTTTTGCAAATATCAGGGTCTTTTCGAACAGGCCCGAAAATAGTCCAGAACATTTAGTGAGGACAACAGACTTAAAAGTTTAATGGCATTATTTTCAACACTTGCAAAAAGGTGAAAAAGGTGTGTGGGAGGGTGTTAGCTATAGCACATGGGTATAAGTTTAAACTGACTTTTGACAACACAGACACATTTGATAGCATTTTGTTGGGCACGTGCAGCAACGGTGGCTATACTGTTCATGCTGTCTAAGATAAACACCTCTTTATTTCATTTTTTAGAGCAGAACAGTGAGGGTATTGCAAAATTTGAAGGACCATAGCAGGCTACTTCAAAGGTCATAAAGCAATGGAAGGAGGAAAGCAGCAACTCATCCAATTAAATCCATCTCAGGCCAGGAAAGCAAAACCAACTGAGTATTTTGTAAGGCCTTATCACTCCTTGATCTCAGGAAGGAAAACGAATTCTGAAGAGATGATGCCACAATTGTTATTGCATTCCAGAAGTGCATAAAATGTGGGTAGCCAGAGCCTCTTAAGGAACAAAGCAAGCAAAAAAAGGTTGTAAATACAACCCTAGGTTGTAAATACAAACGTGTTCTTCCGATGACATTATAGATCACGACCAGTAAGGTTTTAATGCTGACTTCTGCTTCGGCAGTTCTTATCTGGGTCAGTAAAGACATTCAAGTCTCCCAAACTTTATTTATTTTTCCTCCCTTTTATGTATAAAATATAGCATTTAAAGCTGTCAGATGATAGCCCTCATCATATAAATCTCTTTGGTGACTTTAGAATCAGTCACTTGCATTTCCCAAACTCTGCAAGCACCTCATAACATCCTTGCAGCAGAAAAAAAGGAGTATCAGCCAACAGATGCACTGTAACAACAAACCCCAAGCAATTCAACAACTCATAACAAAAAGAAACATCTTGCTTGGAAAAGGGAGCTGTTCTCAATTACTTCAGTGAACTGAAGTAAATTAAGAACTGCAAAAAGCATTATTCTTCAAATAAAAAATTAATCAAATAATAAAAAAGTTACTTAGAAAAACTGCAACTATCTTCACTAAACCCACTGTAGGTAAGTTTGTTCCATGAACTGGACTCCGTCAATCAGACACAGCTCCACACACAGATCAGCCAATTCTAATAATAACCTCCACAGAGGTCAACAATTCAACTCGGTACTAAACTCTACTCTCCGATATGAAAAACAGCGTAAAAAAAGAGCTATTTCCTCCCTTTCTTTTCTTTGCAAGTCTCTGCATTTTGGAAACTTGCAGCAGCACAAGGATAAACAAAGGGTTATACTTTATGGGAAGGAAAAGCAAATTGTTTTTCTGCTTTCCAAAAAAACAGCTGGAGTCAGCAGAACATCATCTACTAGGCAAATGAAAAGACAGACACAGCGTGACCTATAAAGCTCAGCCATCCAATCGTTACCAGCCTAACTCTCTTAAAGATTAACTTCTATTTCTACTAAACTTCAAAACAACTGAGGAAAAATCCATTCTAAGCAATAACAGCAGCAACTTTAGCATGTTTACAATAGGAATGAACATAATGAGAATGTAGAACTAACTGTCAAGAAGACCAAAGTTTCCACGTTTTAATGACACTATGGAGAGGTCATCCAAGAAAAGATCACTCGGGGAAAGTCCTTCCAAAAGTACAGCAAATCAAGCAAATACTAAAAAACATCTGACCTTAGAACAATCTTTACTGGGAGTATCACCCACAAAAATATAGGTGACAATCTAATGGAAACTATTTTAAAAGTTTTTAAGTACACAGTTACTCTATCTCTGTGCTTCATAATGAGACACAGAGGAAATGCATTACTTCAAAGTTGTGAAAAGGCAAAAATATAAAAATACTAATTTGAAAATCGGAATCAAAATGCAAGTTTTTCTGCTAACTTGATTGAATTCCTACATCCAGCAACTCCAACCACTGCTGGCCTAAGCAATACTGATAAATAAGAAATGGGCTCCAGGCTCCCTCCGAACAGGGACTTGGCTAACAGCCGAGGATTTCACAGGCAGCACCCTGGTCCCTCATATTCTGCGCCTTGGTTTTCCCATTTCCAAGAAGCAAGTGTTATCTACATCGAAATGGTACCATAGGTAAGTTCTTGTGCATTATAGTTTCTTGAGTTTCTTCTCATGGTTTGTTTTTTTTTTTGACAACTAGTTTATAAAATTATAACCTGAAATAAGCATATAGTTTGTGATTATTTGGATTCAAATATGGGTTTAGCTTACTTGTTGCTGTGCTGTCTTTATGTATTTGGTTTTACTGAGAATACAGGAACCACAGAAGTTACTTAAAGTTCTCTGAAGAGCTATACAAATGTTTGCTTAATGAATGAGCAAAGAAAAGGCATGTTTATTTTACATTATTTTTCAAGTACTTTTATGAAAATCTCTACCACCCTTGGAGATTCATGTCCATATGCCCACGATAAACCAAATCGCCTCCTCTACTCATCTCTGAAAATTCACACAGCCATCCTCTTCTCTGACTCTGGATCTTTCCATTGGTCTATGCTCCTACAGAAAACTAAGACTCCAGTCCTTTTCTTAAATTGTTTTCAAAAGGCTCATCCTCTAGCTTCAGTAATGGCAGTGTGAATACACAGACAGCAGCCAAGAAGAGAAAAGCAACACATTCCTCTCCTCCCACTTAGCTTTTAAACAAACAGCGCATTGGGAAAATACTGTTAAGAGCAACAGGGCCATTAAAAGTCATGTCAGTTATAACGGAGATTAAATCAATAAATCACAAAACATGCCACTATTAAAACTTGAATCACTTCTATTGGGGCAGCTCTTCATCAAGCTCCACAGCTTCTTCATGAGAAAAAAAAAAGCTTAAAAAAAAAGATATATACATATATGAGCATATATATAAACCCGGAAGTCCAGTATGGGATGGAGAGTTGGGGACTAACCACTGCAGGGATTCCCAATATCCATAAAAAGTTGGCAGTTCGCTACTTCACATCCAAGCACACAAACTGTGGAATCCCACAGGCAATTAAAAGTCTAAGCTTTCAACAGCTCAGTTCTTCAGGAGGACCACAGCTGTGCATCTGTTATCCACGATACTGCTACAAGTTCAATCAGTATCTTTGGATGTGCTCTGTATGTGTGCCCTTCTCATTCACGAAGCACGGATGATGTATGTGCCCTAAGTGACCCCGCATATATACCAAACATAATACATACCAACACGGCCTGCTTAAAAAAAAAAAAAAAAAAAAAAAAAAATACCCAAAGTAGGTGGAGGACCAGTACTTTAATAACAGTTTTCCCCCAAGAAGTGAGCACTAACATAGTTAAGGCTGTAATTTTTTCGCTTGGTCCTTCTTCAGAAACTTCCTACACAGCCTAAATGGCTCCATTAATGAAGAGCTAAAGACAATCTCATCATGGCGAAGTATTCAGACCTAAATATGCACGAGGAGGCAATGTTTCTCTCTAGAAGAACCTGACGCTAACAGTCAGAACTTGTCTGAGGTAAGTCAGAACTTATTTTCAGTTTACATAAACATGTACTCATAAGTGAATATGGCTCCTTACCCAGAGTACAGCTATATTTCCTTCTCAGACCTCACTAAAATACAGTGTAAAGTGACATGCAGTAAACTGTGGCAAATTAATGTGCAAATGAATAAAGGTAAGGGAATGAAAAAAGCCAGACCAGAAGCATCCAAAAGAACATCGCTTTTCTTCAAACACATCCCAACACGCTTATCTTAAGACACTACTGATTGTTTTTTAATTTCACAGCATATTGTAAGAACTCTTATTCTCTACACCTATTTTTATAGTCCAGAAAAAAAAAAAAAAAAATCTGTTTGTGATATTTGCCAGGCTTTCATCCCCTCTATCTTGACTTAGTTTTACTTTGTAATGAAAACCATTTTAGTAAGTTCTTTTCTGTCTCACCCCTGCCCCGTCACTTCAATAGGAAAACTTCCTTTTTCCATAATTTTCACTGCTTTCTTTTCCCCAGTTCTCTCTGATTTCCTCTGTGCTGATACCTACTCATCCTTTTTTTGATATCAGTTTTAAGAATTATCCTCATAATTACTGTAATACTTTTTTTAGTGGATGTTCCACACCATTCCACAACCAGTATTGTCTAGTTTTATTTCAAGCTACTTCTCTGTGTGAGTGTTTATACAACATGTGGGTATGGGTAGAATTATTATAAAATCTTCTTAGGATTCTGTCTCTAATCCCAAACCATGGAAGAAATTGCATCTCTTTTGAATACAGTGAATATGACATCGGGATAGGACACACTCAGCAAACACACAGAACGCTGGTCAGGGCAGAGATCTCCAAGGCTAACCTACATCCTAAGGCAAAACTAAGTAAAAACTTACTGAAAAAGCAGGTTACTTGATAAACAAAGATTTTTCTGTTTCAGCATGTGGAGAGGTTCAGTAAAGATAGCATATGCCATCTTAAGTGTATACTGTTTTTAAACACAGTTTTCTGAGCAAATTCCAAAATGCGTAACTCTCTTCAACCAAAATTATTTGTCTTTAATCATTTGCAGTATTTCCCAGATATCACTTTAAAAATCTGTGAAGCAGTGGTATCGTGTATTTTTAAATAAATACAAATAACCCACTAAAGCTATGCTACTTTTCAGTCACTGGATGTAGCTCACAATCAGTGATTAATTTTTTCTAGGTCTTACAAAATATACAGCACTCTGTAGTAATGAAATTACAAAACTACATTCTTAAGTCTTACAAACCAAAGCAGCCAGAAAACAGATCCATGACAGACAGCATAGAAAGGGAATATACAATAAATAATGGGTAGAGTGATACTGTTGTTGCAAAAGCATTGTTTATTCCAAGGAAAACAAATTATATAAGTTGTTTTATCTAATATTTTTTGTTTGTTTGGGGGTTTTGTTTGGGGTTGTTTTTTTTTTTAGCATCACCAAGCAAACCAAATTTATTTGTTTATAAACTGTATAAAGCAATATTGTTTATAAATTCCTCTGGGTTCCTTCTAGATGAAAGGCCCTATGTAAATGTTATTACTCTCACACTGTCACATACTTTCCAAAACTCTTCTATTGTTCTTGTACTTCCTTCTGTTTAAGTATCACCCATAAAAACTGAGCAAAAGAGCAAACCAGCAGGATGCACCCTATTGTGAAATCATGTTTGCCATCCAGGGCCTTTTTTTTTTTTTTTTTCTTTTTAAATCATAGTGGTATCGCTATTAAAACATTAAAAAAAACCTCCACCCATCTAGAAATAAAGTGAAAAAGTAAAGCCACAAATGCTACGTATACTGTCATCACCCGCCTTTGCAGGGTAATATTCATAATACACATCATGTTCACAACAGACCCAGCCCTGCAATGAGTCGCATTTTGTGCTACCCTGGATCAGAAGAACAGAATTCCCTCTCATAAGCTTGGGGAAGAACCACAGACTGAAGTTTTTTTTTTATAATCATCATCATTATTGCTATTGTTGTTGCTATTATCACTACTACCACCATTATTATTACTACAGAGACTTCCTTTCCCTGTCAATTATATCATGGCAGTTTTAAGTATTTTGCTGTTACTCTATAGGTCTAAGACCAATACCAAAGCTTTTATGAAAAATATCTGTGTTCTTTAACGTTCATTAGGCTTGGTTGTTTAATTTAGCACAAATTTGACTGATTTCAGGACAAATGACGTTTTAATCTTGGGTTTACTTTCTTTTTTTTTGTTCAGAGTATTGGACAGCGATAAATAATAATGTTACTATAGAGGTGGTTGTTTCTGTACAGGACAACGTGAGTAAGATTGCTTTGTTTTGGCCTTCAACATTAAGGATTTGGGTGCTTTAGATAAAAAGAACTGACAGAAATAAACAGCACTTCCTGTTCTACATATAATTTTTAAAACTGTCAAACCCAGGAGATATAATAGATACACATCTTGGGTACCAATGCCTGCTTTCTGCCTTTATGCAATTTTTCTCTTGTATTTACACTTTCCTGCAATATAGCAAAACACCCTATAAGCAACAAAGACATTCATTTCCATAAACCTACCACGTTGCCCTAAAGACCTTTTCAAAAAGTATTTCAACATCATCCTGTAATAGCGATACACTGATTCCCACGTTCAGGAAAACACACTCTTGTAACTAACACTGTTAAAATGTAAAAGCGCGATCAAATCACCATTTCTCAGGGAAGGCAGTTACAAATTACATGAAGGCGGGGGTGTTTACATATATATACATGTCTGTGTATAAATATAAAAACTGCTTATATACAATTCACATGAACATGCTTGGCTTGGCTTCACTGATCAAGAAAATATTGTGAATCAGGACCTTACTTCCCACCTGCCTTAAGGATTGAAGAGTCTCCCTCCACAGATGGAGAAATCCTACCAATTATTATACCATGTGGGATATCCAGGATAAATGCCACTCACTGATCACAGCTGAGAAGGGAAACATGCATTCTTCCAGAAGTTCTGTTTGTAACTCTTAAGGCATTAAACCTTTTCATAAGACATCCAGTGTTTTTACTTCAAAGCAAAGAGATCAAACTGCTCCCTGTGTGCCCATCAGGGAAAAGGAATTCTAACAAAGCTAACAAAAACGTACAAAAAAGCCTAGATGATTTCCAGATCAGACCTGTGATGAACTGAAACCACCATATTATTTCTTGCATGTGAATGTCAGTGAAAATAGGAATACTGCATCCAAATTGCAGATTAGAGTATCAAACACCATTTCGTTTTGGTTGGTTTTTTGTTCTTTTATTTTTTTTTTTTATTTTGGAAGGTGCAAGTGGGGTGCATTTAATATATACTAAATAATTTTTGGCTTGTGGTTAGTCAAGTCTTTTGAGACTTTACATACAATAAAGTACTCTGACTAAAATCTGGAAAATTACCTCTTAAGGCTCTAGCTGTACAGCATCAATAGAAATGTGGTGCCAGCTAATGGCTGCAATAACTGTCTTCATCCCTAGAGAATAACGGATGGAGAATATATCAATATGAGGAGTGGAAGGGCCAGAGAAACTGAGCAGGCACTAGTTATCAGACACAAAGATGATGCCACATGCATGATGTTATCTGTGATAATCTTTACTTAGGGCCCAGGGGGTGGGAAGGATATTCTTTACAGAGAAGTATCCATCAGGCCATATTCATAATCATCAATGTTGCACTAAGTAAGCATTTTTGGAGAAGGGTTGAGGGAGCACTTATGTAATAGAAATCAATGAAATTCAGCTTTTTCTGCATCTATTGTTTCGAGCAAAGTAGGGAAAAAAGCCTGTACATCACTTTCGTTTCTGATCATTCAGTCACACACGGTATTCAGAAAAAGATTCTGAAGGAAATCTTAAGTGAACTACAATCAAATGCTTAGCTATTCAAAAGTCTGTTTAAAATCCACACCTTAACATTCACAACTACCAAAGGAAATACATTCTTATTATAAGCATCAAATGAATTTTAGTTTGGCCACATGAGCCATTAAAGCAGTGCAGGATGCAAAAACACTGTTTGGCTTTATCTTCTTCCCCTTGATGCAAGTCCTTTCTTAACAAAACGGAGTTGGCTCCAAGCATAAGCACAGTAGAAAACGTGGCAGTAACTTTCATACGGCACTCTTAAGTTCTTTGCAGACCGACGCTATACCTTTCCTTAGCAGACATTTAAAAATAAGAATACCACAGAGGGTAGATTATAGGATATCCTGGTAATTTTTCTACAATATCAACAGTATGTTTTCCCTTCAAGTTTAAGCACCTGTCTTAAATTCATACACCAACAC
The DNA here is from genome assembly GCA_034782735.1 of Sagittarius serpentarius. Taxonomy (NCBI): domain Eukaryota; kingdom Metazoa; phylum Chordata; class Aves; order Accipitriformes; family Sagittariidae; genus Sagittarius; species Sagittarius serpentarius. Next base: position 3,097,376 of record JAVKLA010000084.1, on the reverse strand, counting down.
TGGAGCACCTGTACACTGAGTTTTTGTTACAAAAGGCACAAATAAAATGTGCTGGCCCTCTGCCATTCAAGTCAAATCAGCACATTTCCATCTAAACACATGCAGGGAAAAAAAAAATAAAAAATATTAGTACTATGTCAGATTTCCTCAAGAAAAATCGGGAAATGCAGGAGTTAAGCATTCCAGCAGCAGCACGAACTTGACCATGTTCTACATCCTGAATATTTTATGGTATATTTATTACAACAATATATTAAGCTACACATTCAACCACAAAAACAAAAACAGAAAGACAAATACTACTCATGTGCAACACAGCTGCATTAGCATTGCTGAGGAACACCAAGCTTCAGAATTCATGACACTGTTTTTAATTGTACATTCTGCATTTAATTTCTATGTATAAATATTCAACAAAATGGACCAAAGCTTCTGCTTAATTATGTTTGCTTTTCAGCTGTCTCAATGAGGTTCTAAGGCTCCCACACCACTTAGGTGATACGGAAGATGCGACTTCCATATCATCACCAAATCATCTTTAAAAAAAGATTTTCTGTTCCTACACAGTGGTTTACACAGCAACAGAAATGTCTTCAAAGAGCTAGTGATCCTCATTTAATATTTTTGACCTTTCGTGCTACTGCTTCTGACCAAAAGCAGTCAGATAACACAGCTGAAAGTCTTCTTCACAGTGAAAAATTCTCTGGGCAGCCAGTGACATTCTTACTGCCGCTGTCCAGCTGAGGATGGGTCCAGATGGGATGCCAGCTGACTGTCCTGCAGAGCAGGGATGCTCCAATAATGGAAACAAAGAGGCCTATAAGACCTTTTGCCAAACTTCCTTTTCAGGGATTTCTACTTTTCCAATTTAAACTGGCACTGCCCTTTCCTAAATTGAAGGGAAAAAAAAAAAAAAAAGAAAAGAAAAAAACACAAGCATGCAGCAAAACAGCCCAGTTGCTGGCCAGCTGGCTGACTATCAAAAATCTACACAGCTAACTAGATAGGTAGCCCATTTACATCAAGTTTCAAACACATCAGAGTAACTTAAGCCTTTAAAAGACATACTCTTAGGTCAAAGAGATTTCAGCACATACAAAATCAGAAAGCTTAGACAAAAGCTTTACTGCAGCTTTCAACATGCCAGAGCGTAACACCCGCCTGATAGCATAAGCTATTAAGTGAAACAACTAAGCTTCAAAACCCTCAGGACAGCTATTCACCAGCACAGGTCCAAGAAACCCATTCATCTAGGAAAAAAAACACCCATCTTTTTGCCCAGTCACACCCACCCCGTCACTGGCCACAGGCAAGCCGGGGTGGCAACAGGGGAAGGGCTTTGGCAGCAGCAGCTCCAGCTCTTTGCTGGGTGCCTCAGCTTTCCAAAATGCCCAGTACAAAATGAGGGGTGTCTTTAACCGAGCTTTGGAACCCCATAACTAGAACAAAGTTTGAGAACATATTCAGTTTCTTGTATTAAAAACGCAGGACAGCTGGAGAAATACACTGTGAATAGTGACATTTCAGGTGTTTGGATTTTCAAATAATTTAGTATCTCCAAAAGCTTTATTTTTTCCTCTTCAAATTGCACCGCTGTTCCACAAAAGTGCACTGCAAATCGAAAGTTATGGTTAGGAACAGGATATCCCTGTTCCTCAAAATACAGTTCAGTGGATTAATTTTTAAAAGCAAATTGCAGTATCTTTTTTTAAAAGAAACAACAAACTAAGTGGAATTAGAAAAGCACAAGAACTGTCAAAATTCACACTTAATTGAGGTTGGGGTTTTTTGGGGGGAGGGGTTTGTTGGTTTTTTTGTTGTTTGTTTGTTTTGTTTTACTTTTGATCTAAAGTAAAGCAAGGCTTGTACCCTAATTCTCTTTGGTAGAATAAAAAGGAGGAGGAGGAGTGAGTCTTTTCCCATTTGGCTCTCTTCACTGAACCCCAGCAGATTCCTAGTATCTTACATCCATGTATAGGAAGAAACTGACACCTATTGGCAACTTTAATATTACTGCATAAAGCTGCCTGTCTTCAAACTATTACAAGAAACAGCTTCTCTTAACTGGATTTTTCTTTAAAATACACAGATAATTTAAAAAGATAATTTAGAACTTTTCCAATTGTGACTGAAAACACATCCAGAAAATTTCAGACTCTCCTTTCTAACAATAAAACTCTGACCCTTCCAAAGTAAATTATGATCCCTCAGTAATCTACAGATTTTAGGAGGCTATTCTAATTGATAACAGTAGCACTGGTCACTACCCACTTGAAAAAATAACTTTTTTTCTGGAGTGAATGCTTTCTTGCTGTTTAGCATTACAACACACAGAGTCTTGGCAGCAGGTAAATGACATCCTAATCCTAACCACATCCTGTGACAGAGCAGAGCACAAGCAGTAGAAAACATACCATTTTTCTCTAGTAACATATCAATTACTGTTACAGATATTGAGGCAGCAAAGGGATGCTTACTGTAGAGGAACGGCTTCTGGAAAGCACCTTACCCATTACAATCAATTACCTCCTATTGAGAGGCAAGCGGTAGGTTACACAGGGATAAAGGGGAGCCTAAGCAAACGGTTCCTTCATGCTCAAGATATATGTGAAAGCACCTGCAGGCAAATACCTGCCTATAGTTTTTCTACTACAACACTTAGTACTGACCTGCTCGAGCTTTGGGGCCTGCTAAGTAAGGACACATTATAAAGAAAACATTGTACCTGGGCCTAAGGAACAACAAAAAATAAAAAGCGGGCAGATCGCTGCCACTGTGTTTTCAAACTGCTGCTTACGTGTACAACCTGAAACTTTTGCACATATTTCTGCAAAACGAACAAAAGAATTTTTATGCTACCTATGGATGTCACAGTGTAGGTGCTCTTCACAACAGTGAGAAATTAGTTACAAGCAATAATACATATGCAAAAGAGCTAAGAATTCAGAGAGTAACATTTGGGGTTTTTTTGAAGCAACAGATTTCCTGAAACTCCAAATGAAGGCATGGAAACCTGCTTCAAGGATTTAGAAACAAATAATAATAATTAAAAAAAAAAAAAAGTATCTGTTTTATCTCACTCCAACACTAGAGCAAAAAGACTGAACCCAATTATTATACATACTTGTAACGAAGAATTTTTTGGTGAAAGTACAGCTGTCAAAGGCGGCAATTTTCTCTTGCAGGACTACAACGAGTATCCTGAAAAACCAGAAATGGAACGTGTACTTTAAACATTAAATGCATTGGTTTAAAGATTCAATATCTAAATGTAATTATTTCAAAAGCATCAATATAAATTCTACAGTGATAAACTGCCAGGTTACCAATACATGGCAGTTATTGAGGATTCTCTCTCATCCCAACCACATAACCTTCATTTCAGGAAGTACACAGATCTGATACAGAACAACACAGCATATTTATGATATACCTCCTGCAGTAAAAGCTCCATTAAAAAGAAAGAATGGAATTGCAAGGATCCTGAATTACTTTCAATGACTCAAATAACAATCAAATCAACAATTGGTGGAACACAAGCTAAATTTGAAATAATCCCATTGCCCATCTCATTGCAAATTTATCAAACCATCTTATTTACTAAAAGCAGGGGGGGCTCATACCAAGAACATCAGCACACACACACAGTTGAGAGAAGCAGAATTTGTGTCAATTAGCAAACTTAAAGGTGTATGCTTACGTACTCACTTGTACATGTACATACTTTTATTGTAAAATACCTGTTCATTACTTGAAACAAGGAACAAAAGCCACGTGATAACTATGCATGAAGCACCGTACTGTCTAAACTAACATAGGCCAAAGATGCAAATTTGGAAAGTGAAGCATCTTGAAAGCTTTATAACTAGGATACATTGATGACTTCCCAAGACAAAGTTCTTAAACTCTTGAAATGAAAGAACCACCTGGGAAGCCAACAAATAAACAGATAAAATCTACCAGCTATCTGGAACATTCAGCAATATGATATAATTAATTAAGAATCTGATTATTCTCTCATTAGGAAGAATATGAGACAGTATTTTTTTTAATTAGCTAACAATATGGAGCATTATTAAATGCTGTGCTAATAGTTTTAATTGTAAAGATATGATAAAGAAAAAAATTAGTTGCATCTCTCAATGACTAAAATATACACCTAAAACTTTATCTGAACATTATGATTATTATTCTATACTGTAATATGCAATCTTTAAAAAGATGATGGATCACATCAGTCTCGGCACATATCCTTGGGTAAAGGGTGATGCTTATCTCCCATCAGTGTGAAAAGTAGCCATTAACTCCTTTCTCCCCCCCCCCCCCTTTTTAACTGTTTAGCCACAAAAACACCTAGAAAACTGTACTAATGCTCCTCCCATAGGCATGGTTTATCTATGTGTCTGCTATTTGATTTTGCTATTATTTTTACCAGCACATTTGCCAAATAACGTAGACTGCGTCTGTAGTTCCCAAGATGACTCCTGAAGCCTGTTCAGTAGGCTGGTATAACACTAGCCACTTTCTATTTGTCTGATACAGAAACTGATAAAAGTAGTAAGTGTTGTTCCATATCTCAAATTCTTTAAGGACTCTTTGGTTTATAACATCTCGTCCTGGGACTTTGTCACTGCTCTGTTTATCAATATGCCTCTATCTAGAAACAAGGAGAAGTACAAATTCTTGGAAGAAAAAAAAAAAAAAAAAAAATCACATTTTTGGACAAAAGTCTTTCATATTCACAAATCTGCAGACCTAGAACAGGAAGCACACGTACACTTTCAGGGTGAGCAGTTTACTTGCCAAAAGAAGAGGACAGAACATGTAACTCAACAAGAGGGATTCAGATGTGTTAAGTCACACAAGAAATTAATGTAGGATTTCTTATATGCTTGTAGCTCTCTCCTTGTGGAAAAGATGCTTCCCCACCCCCTTCTGATTTATAAATCTCAATTTTTAGAAGTTATAAACTCTGCATATATAAATTAATATTAGTTTTGGACAACATGGTTTTAGTTAAATGATATATCTTCCAATTGCTTAAACTACAGGAGAGAAAAACAAAAGAATACGCATCATTTCAAACTACTTCCACAAAGCTTACAAGAAAGTTAACCAATAAATAATGGAAAGACTTTCAATGCATGTGCAAGTACAACATGTATATAGAAAACCTATGTATATTTGATTGTAGTATTTCCCAATCTGGTAGACTTTTGTTTTCTACTCTTTGAAGATGTACTGTCCTTCTGCATAAATGAAAACTACCGGATGGATGATTCTAGAGTATAAATACATAAATAATAAAAGTTTTCCCTTCTGCAACTCAAGTTTTATTTTAAATTCAAATTTTGGACTCCATTAGTCTACAGTACAGTTAACGCACCATTAGCACTGCACTTGGCCACACTTCCTGCATTTTCAACCTGAAATTGTGGGCTTTCCTTGGATAATAACAGAATCTGATACGTTCCACAAAAGCAGCTACCCTGGATACAGCCACACAGCTCTTAAGTAGCTTTTCCATTTTTACCACTTAGGAAAAGAAACATTAGCACCTGGAAAGACTTTTTAGTTGGGAGAGACTTTGAATGATGATTTGCCTTTTGACTGTTTTTACAATTGGATTTTTCTTCTGCTAGGAGGCCAGACTGGAAAGATTTACTATCATCACACTGTACACAAGGGAACTTTAAATTTTTCAAGGGACAGTTGCACAGATAAGTACTGAACTCCTTCTGACAGCTTTTAAAGGAACAGTGACCTATTCATGGCACATAACTCTCACCAACTCAACCACTTCAGAGAAATTTTTTTTTGATATAACAACCATACCCACATCCTACAATAAGCAGATTGATGGGGATAACAAAAATTACTATCCTTTACTTCTTTAAACATTCACACCATCAAAATATCCTCCTGACTATTAGATTAGTTGTGGTATTAACAGTGTTTGTTTTGTAGTACTACTTTTCTTCTGTAACTTCTACTTGACCTAATGTGGTCATTAACATTTAGATTTTCACAGTACAATGATAGGCAAATGTCTGTTTAACAAAACCTTTGTAGCTTCTAGAGTTGGTTTGGTTTGGTTTTTTAATGTATTTTTTTTCCCGTCCAATCTCCAACACTGCTAATTTCCCTTAGTTACATGAGTTCGATACATGCTCATATTCTTTTGTGGTCTTCACATATGCAAGCATGCTACCTACTGCCATACAAAACAGACACATAAAATGTATCATTCCAATGTTTTGTTTTGTTCTTAATGATTTGTGTTATTATGCCACCTTCCTTACTGAAGGACCATCAATTCCAGCAAGCAGATACATATTGCTAAAGAAATGCAGTAACTTCTTCATTCAGTGCTCTACCTTTAATACAGGAATCCTATCCCACAACTTCTGTAAGGTACCTAAAGACATACAACGACTAATAACAGTAATAGCTGGGTAGAAGGAAGCATAAAGTCAGCAGCACAATCATGGACTTTGACCAAAGTCACTGCATCAAATTCTCTCAACAGGAGTGCCAAGGGATCATCAAGATCCTCATGCAGGGATCCTGGGAAAAAGGCGTGGTAAATTACAAGGGTGTTCAGTTTTGTGTGTCTCAGAGAGATGAAGATCTAAATTTAATTCTGAAAAATTTGAACTCATAAGTCTATGGAAAGAACAGATTCTGTTCTATTTGAACTCTATGATGGTCAGCCTTTCAAGCCATTTTTTCCTCAGAAAGCAGGTGATGTTATCACAACTAAGAAATGCTGCTTTGTTACTTGACTTACAGGAACATTATTTCCTGTAAACCACAGACCCCACACTAGGAATTTTTTGGATGTGGAGGAAGGCAATATATGACAGAACAATGGAACACAAAGAAGAGAGAGACACTCTTAAGCGCTCTATACTGTTTAAACTCTTGATGATCCCATTTCTCCATCTGCAGGTGGATGATAGAGGATTCCAACAATTCCTGCTCACCGTCATCACAACTGACCAAAGCTTAAATGATTTCAGATGCAAATTGGTTGAGTTTCTTAAATTAAAGCCATTGGAGAAGCATACTATCGTATTCAAACTGAAATATTACTTGAGAAATGGAGAACCAAAGCTATGCTTACAGGAAAGTCAAAATAAAGTCAGGGAGCGCATACACCAGAAATCATATTCACTACTGAAATTTTACATGCCCTAACACAGAAAGAATGTATAGTAAACATTCTTACCTTTTATTGCAATGCAGATCATAAATAGGAGTTTTGAACTGTATGGACTTGACCATCTCTCCTGTTCGCAAAGAATAAAGGTCCACACAGCAGTAAGGTGGGCTTGTGCTAAAATGAATAATAAAAAAAAAAAAAAAAGAAAGATTTTAATGGAAAGAAGGATTTTTTTGTAAAATTATTTTTAAATTACTTCAGCCTCCCTATATTATTTAGCATGCTAAATGAAAAATCCAGCAATCTGAGCAGAATGCTGGAGAACAAAGGGTCAAAATAAGCCTTCCACATCAAGGAAGGCACGATCCAAAATGAATTGTAATATCCACAACGGTCAAGAACTTGTATTGTGCAACTAATTACCAAACACTTACTTTCCTTTGTCACAAATAAGATTTTGGAACAGCAGATCTAACCAGCAAAATACAAGCCATTTGATAGGCATGAAGTTTTCAACTACATTCTAGTTATTTAAAAAAACATTCCGCAGAGTAACGCTTTCCTAAAGGGAGTACTTACTTCCCTCTATGCAACGGCTGAATCATAAGACTTGATTTGATAGAGACACATTACACAGAATTTACATTACATCTCTGATGGACTTTTGTTTGAACTATATGGAACTTTTCAACTGCTTTGTGTCACTTTTATCATTTTAATATAAATAAAACTCTACAGCCATTTCTTAATAAAAAGGCTTGCTTTCTTTTGAGAGGGAGAAAGTGCTGAGTGTTCCGATAGGGTTGAGGAAGGTAGTGGTGGAAACCATTTTACAAGCTGAGGAGAGGCTTTGATGTGGCAGTTCTTTTCCATAACACCTTTCTTCCCCTCCAAGAACGCATTAAAATGTTGGCTACTTCTAGGTCAACGAATATGAAGCAGCACAAATTGCCAGCTGTACAAACATATACTAAGTATTGGTAAAAGAGGGTGTTTCCCCTTGCCCATATCTGTTTTATTTTACAGAGTTTAACACAATCCCTGACACAACACTCGCTTGTCTTTTGGATCTGCTCAAGCTGCTTGAGAATTTTCTGGAGAACTGGAGTACAAATGCCAACTGTTTACCTCAAACGCCTCAAGATAATAAAATGGTACATACAGTAAGTATGCAGCAGAGAAACAATATACAAGCACAGAAAGACAACTGTCAAAGAAATAATAGAAAAAATACGTTTTCACATTTTGCCTACTGAAATTCTTCCCAAAACACACATTTTTCTAGGCACGTACCTAGGCTAATAACTAGAGGGTGCTATTTATTATGTTTAAGCACTTCAAAGGCCCTTCAAAAAACACTTTTAAAACAGTGAGACTCAAGTCTAGTTACTTTACATTAGAAGCTCATTGCTGCTAGAAAATGCGGAAAACCACAGCAAGGTCTACATACAAACTTTTTTTTATTTAAGTACATTTATTACCTACAGGAAATTATTATTTTGATAAAAGGGTACAGATTCTTATTTCAAAACAGAAATCACAGAAGTTGATACAGCTAAAATTATATTAGCATAATTGATACTGATCAGTATTTCCATATAAGCCTGTGTTGAACAGCACCATTTTGACTTGACAGATAGCTAGCTACATGACTACAACTCAAGAGTATGTACTTTCTAATACATATTGCACCAACAAAATTATGCATAATAATCCTGTCACTCAAATTAATAATTATTATTACATCATACCTTTCTTTTGGCTGATCATGGCAAGACTGTTCTACCAATGCTTTTTTAAACCACACTGGCTAAAAACCAGTACCTTGAATTCAAGGACTAATAATCAAGTACTAGTATGGACCAGATCAGAAGTACTCTGAAATTCTACCTAGCTCCAATTCAGAAGTCCTCTTTCCAAATGTTATCTTTCTTTTAATTCCATGGTACACTGCAATCCACGATCAGAAAATAAAATGTATGTTTAGGGTTTTTTTTATTTTCCGAAATAAATACGAAGACAAGGTCAAGTACAGTTAAGGATGCTCCTAGGACCTAATCAGCAGAAACAAATGGCAATAGCCAGAGAAAGTCACACTTGTAGTCCTTTCTTGTCCCATAATGCTTGTTTTCCTGGCAGCACAGACGCTCAGCATTATCACGAGTCTTCAGATAGTCAACGATGCTTTCCCAGGAAAGTCCCATTTTTTGCTTTATCCACCAACTGTGACACAAAAGGGTGGAAGCACAAGTGCTTGCTCTTTCTTTGGCAATCTTTTCAAAGGTAGAAAGGTAAATAAAAAAGTTTCAACCACTAGGAAAGACTTCTCTCTTTACCATTTCCTTCTGGTTATTTTAGTTCCTCTCCCTGTTCAAAGTAATGGCTGTTACAAACCTCATTTGCTACTCTCAATTCATTAGACACAATATTCATTGAATTAGCGTAATTTAAATTTATAAATTCTACTCCAAAAGCTGTGTACCTAAACGAGTAATGATACAATGCTGAGATCCATAATAACATGTTCTTTTTTGACCAGGCCTCAGGAACAACTCCGTAACATGGTTTCAGCTTGCTGGGGTAGGGGGGGGGAAACCAAAAACCAAAAAACACCAAGGATTTTCATTTCACTGTTCAACAGAACCCCATACAGCAAGGATTCTTTAACACTGCAAAATTTCGTTTCTTTTCCAAAGACATTATTTCTCAACCATTCTAAAAGTATGAGCCTTTTGAATGGTCCTTCTTTACCCTCCCTTTATATCTCCTCAGCTAGCAGAAAGATCAACTCTTCTAGAACAGGAGAATGAGGATTATAGACACAGATCTAAGGATCCATTTCTCTGTTACAGCACTTAAAGAATAATAAGAGTACCTTGATGAGCCTACACTACTCACAAGCAGTAGTGAGAGCTATCTTTCCTCCTCCATTTCAGTGACGTCAAAGGCTCAGGCTCAGTGGTTCTGTGTACTTTCCTTACCCTGCCTCTGATACGCAATGGATTCTATATTGACCTATTTTAGTGTATTAAATCAACAGAAGAATTACACTTCATCCTTTCTTTCTCCTCTAGAGGGAATTCTCCCCCAGGTTAGTTCACTGAAAGGGCTCAGTGAAAAGTCTAACAAGCACGGAAGCAAGGAAGGAAGTAGAAGCACATGAACTGAGCAATAATAGACGTGCAACAGGGCTGCAAAAGCCAGAACTGGCTTGCCACCACACACTTGCAGCACAGCAGAGCTTTTTCTGACACTCGATGACCTCCATTGAACTACGCCTAACTCCCAATCTTCTTCAAACAGGGAATTCAGGGATTTCGATGGCCTGTGTTGCAGAGGAAGTCAGACTCAATTACAGTGTACCGTCTACATTCTTAAAAAACTGGACTGAGTCCTGAATATAGCTTTTAAAACCTAGACATCTCAACTCCTTTTATCTCATTAGTTAAGAAGAATTTGAACCCAAACCCACTAAGATCAAAAGCAGAGTATGAATGTGTTTCCTTTCTTCCATAACATTCGTACCACACACACTATTGCCTTATTCTGTTATGTTATCACATAGCAGGAAGATTTACACTAAGCAAGATGCCGCATTTAAACATACAAAAAATTACTCCGGTCAATAAGATAAAGCATCATCATTGGTAAACATCCTGGAGTCCTTTGCAGGGTCTCTAGAAAAATTTACTTACGCACGCATAATGCTTTGTTCTTCACAATCTTCTTCACTAAATTATCAAACAAATACACAATCAAATATTAAAAATAACACCACCTATGAAAACAAAAAATAACGTTTAATGCAATCAATATCTTTAAATTTCAGCTACAAAAACAGAATTACCCAAGCTACCACCGAACACCACCAAAAGCACCACAGATTGCAAGATGGAGCCCCACAAACTTGCAAAAGCATCTCTTGACAATCGGAAGTTCTCGAAACCTTAGAATTTTATGCAACTAAAATTACTGCATCATGCTCTATTTCAGGAATAGTCATGAATATTAATTTCACAGAGGATCCTATAGATATTGTAAGTAAATGTGCCTGAAATATACTAGTTGATGGCCTATCTTAGCCTATGCTAACAAAATACCACCATTTGGGAGAAAATAAAGCAAGGAGACTTCTAGCTAAGAAGCTTTTCTTCTCATAAACTTAAGGTTCACGTATGTCTCGATGAGAAGGGCTCCGATCATATTTCAGTGTACCAGTGATGATTACGTTAAAGGGGAGAGATTAGGACAGGAATGTGAAAACACTGGGTTTTGCAGTCTGGTAATAACATTAAGTCCGTCACAAATAAAATTCTTGCAAATTACTCCCACAGATTATTGACAGATTTTCACTATGCATCCTGATGGTTAAAATAGCTGCTTAATGCAGAGATACCAACAACTTCTTTAAAGGTAATGGACACAAATTCACCAACGACTTCAAAATGTCAGCATTAAAAAATATACATGTACACTCAGGCTCTTGTATCTTCTTCTATTTGACTGTTGCAGTGCAGGGATAGAAGAAAAATAACAGATGCCTTGTACAGCTGGCACTTGACTACATCTGTGCTTATGCATCACGACATAACTACCACCTCTTCACAGATTTGCTAGCTATGAGTCACACAATTTATAAAAGCTCTGTGTAAAATGTTTGCATACAGAGACAAATATACTGTACAAAACACACACACATTTTATATGAAAAAAGGAGAAGACTGATGGAACCGACATGAAGGCAAAGTGTTCTGTGCCTAGAAAGATTTTACTCTGCCTGCTCACAAGTGTTTACTTTCCTCCCTGCTGCCTCTCCCCACTCTGCCACATGATGAACAATATCCCACTCAAAGACAGAACGAACATCAATTACAGAATGGTCTCATGAGTCCAGAAAGAAAAAAAAAAAAATTCTTTTGAGAGGCATAAAATTGAAATAGAGCTTTTGGTGAAAAAGCTGACCAACATGCCTTTATAAGATGTTCTTTACGTGAGGCATTTTCCAGTTAATTGTGGCATTTAAAAAAATAATATCTCGGGATGGAAGCTGTTTAGCCAACATAGTACATCACTGTATATTTTATACCATCTTCACAAAAGATAGGGCTAGAAAAAGAGATCAAGGGAAGCATCTTCATCTACTTACTTTTCTTTGCTCTACACGTATATAACAAACTTGATGAGATATGCAATGATGTCACTTGGGAACAATGACAGAAACACATTTTGGATAGCAATAAAATTGCTAAAGTAACAGGTAGAACCTTCCTTAGGGAAAAGTGTATAGTTATACAGGACACTGTTACAGTAAAAGTATTTTCTATCACCTGTACATCTTTATACAGGCTTTGCAAATTTCTTGTACAAAACAGTCAATTAATTACTATTAAGAACCAATGTGTTAATGTATTAAAATGACAAAACGAATGAAAACTTCAGAAGGTGAAACTGTATGAAGTTATCAGTGACATCACATTAAGAGATTACATGGACTGATCTAACAAATATAGAAAAAACTACCACTTCTTGAGAACACAACATTACAGGGATTCTAAGCAATAGCAGTAGTATAAGTAGCCTATCAAAGCTTGTCACAAAAAACTGTTCTCAAGATTAGTTAACTTCAGAATCTGCTGATTCAGTTACTAAATGACAACGCAGCCGTCTGCAGACAATCACTACAGCATTCTCTACCCAGAGTCTCTTTTTGATAACTTGACTTCACGTGACGGAACAAGGGAAATAGCTTATTTCCAGCTGCTATGTATAAATTGATCCTCGTCTAAGGTGCAACTTTGCAGTATGCTGCATGTCCCTCTCGCCTGTTGAAAATGCATTACAATGAGCTCCATCTTTCTCTAATTACAGGAAGAATGACTTTACATCTGACTTGTTCTGTACCCTTACAAGGCAGTTTCTTTCTGTATTTACTCAGGACAAATACTGCACATACTAGCAGCAGGTTTTCTGGAGTAATGATTCCCTTCCTTCTCTTTTATAGTTTCCATATTAAAAAAAAAAACAAACAACATTTCTTCTTCTCCCATCATGTATTGACCTTCCTAATGTGCAGGGCAACATCAAGAGTTTCCTGCAATGAAAAAACACGTAAAAAACTTCCACTCATCAGCTTACTTGATCTAACATATGACAAAAAAAGCCTTTCACTTAATCACTACTCCAGTTTTGATACTTCCAGGTATTATCTGGCAAGTTATTTAAACTTTCAACAAATACATATTCAAATTTGATGGGATTAGGGTGTGAAACGGTATGAGTTACTGCACAGTATACAGGAGCAGCCTAATATAATCTCTGCTGACCTCAACAGAACAATGTCCACTACCTTCTGAAGCTGGATATAAAAAAATCCAGATGCGACAAAAATTACAGAAGGTGTCTTGCTAAATATAGCAAATATATTTTATTACAGACTAACATGGTTTTTGTTACTGCAACAAATGGGAATTACATTCCCTGGGAAAGGCTAATAACATTTAAACCTAGAGAAGCTTCAAGCCTTCTAGCACACATTATGCAGGTCAGTAAATTTAACAGCTGTCACTAAACTAGCTTCAGACAGCGGGTCAAAAGCAATGTGACTTTTATCCTACAGTCATATAGGTACCACTAGTTTACAGTAAAATGAGTAATTAAAAACCCCTTGTAATTATTCCATCACAATTTGTCTGTTATCTTTAAAGTTTTGTTACACAAGAAAAAAAAGCTCTGTTTTAATTTCACTGTTTCAAAACTAGGTCAGGTGACTGGTTTTATTAGTCTATTCTGAAGTACAATTCAGTTTTCAAAAACATAGCCTTTCACTTTTTTTAAAAACTATAATCTTTAGCGTACTCCTGTTACTGCACTGCATGTTCCCAGGCTTACTTTTCATTCTACTATGGCCACACTAGTACCACTCTTCGTTATTCTAATGTATTCTTCTTGTGATGCTCTCCTTGTTTGCATGCAATTTGCAATAATCATTTTTTCAAGCCCAGCAGACACAACATAGAAAACAGCCTTATTTTTAATTACTTTGGTGCCTTTAAGAAGTGGTAAAAATATTAAAACTTATACTGAGATCATACTCAAAAAACCTAATAGTACAATATCATCTTACTAGGCCCAGCTTTAACAACCCATGGGATTCACAAAAAAATAAAAAAAGATCAGATGTTTCTGTAAATATTAAATTATCGGGTGCCTTAAATGGAATATAGCTCCAAAACTTCTTCTACAAAAAGACAGCTTATTTCACTGTCAAGTCAGAAGGGACCATTACATCACCTAGACTTCCTGTCTAATGCAGACCATTAAATTTCACCCAGATATCTATTCTTATACCTAGCTCAAACACTTTAAAAGCATTTCAGCTGGGGCTCTGAACAGCACGTCACAGAGAAAACGAGAGAGAAAAGTGACAGCAAGTCCAAGGAACTGGCTGGACATGGTATGCCCAAATGATCTGTACAGCAAGCTACTCCAGAAAGCTTTTTAAAAATTACTACTCTATAAAGCATCAGATCTACCAATAAGTTACTGGTAAAGAAAAAGCTATTTCCATATAGGAATGAGGAGGACCCTGACAGTGACACAAGTTTCTAAATAGCAGTGCAGTGGTTAAAATTACCCAGTAACCTGTTCTAGCTGTGCTCACTCTCTGATGCTTCATAGAACGGGAAGAAAAGCAAAACAAAACCAGAGCACACAGTACAGAGTTAATTAATTGTATATTGGAAAAATTCCTTCCTGAACCTTTACACTGGAAAGCTGAAGGATGAGATTTGATTATGATCTTTGTAGTAGTAATACTAGCATGTTGAGACCACAAAGGCAATTCTGTTCTCCTCAAAGCCCCTGAAGAAGGTTTGCTCAGATTAACAGATTTCAATACTAGAAGGATCATCTTCTCTTTCCAGGCCATGCACAAAACATCCCAGAAGCTCAAAGAAATTATTTTATACCAAGCAACCTAATCTTGTCTTAAAAGACTTCAAACAACAATGAGTCCTCTATTTTTATGGTAAGTTGTTCCAACATTTAGATCATATTATTTTTATGAAATTACTTCTTATTGCAAGACAGAATTTGTACATATTCTGCTTTTCAGCTTTTATGCCTTTGTCAACAACACAAAAAAAAGCTCACTGCATTCAGTTATCCTTTGCATAAGTCAGTAACCATGCAAAGCAATCCAGTCACCAACTAATCTGCAACAAAGTGAAAAAGACTTTTAAGCCTTAAGTTGTAAGGTTTATTTTCCAGCCCTAGCACATATTCGCAGTCCTCTGAGCTCTCTTCAGTACCGCAGTATTCTCGCTTTCTTTCTGAAGGATGCACACCAGAATGAAAACTTTAAAAACAAAAAAAATAATATTTTCAAGGATTGCATTATTTATTCCTTAAACACCACTGCAGAAAAAGCTTTCATTAAGACTTTCACCATCTAGTCCCCCAAAACTCCCTGGCTCTCTGCGTCCCAGCTCTTCACAATAAAAGCTTGAAAACTCAACTCTAAGTAATTTTCTTACTTTCATTCATGGTACTTAACAGATTCATTCAAAACCAGGAAAAGCAGAGTAAGATTTCTGAGAAAGTGACACTTCCCAAAAACGTATGTATAGCAGTGAAACACAAAGCAGCAGAGACATTTTAAGTGTACCACAAATTGCAAAAAGCATGGAAGCACTTATTTCTAAATAAGAAAAACCTGTACCAATCTTAGACACATGTAACTAAAGCTAATCCTTTAAATACAAGAGAGGAAATGATTTGATACAGCACTAAAGTATTTGTGTTAAATACCAAGAGATACAAACTTCACTCTTGTATCTTCCTCAAATATTTTGATCAAGTTTATCAGTGTAGTAAAAAAAATTCCATCTTACCCTCTTACCTCACCATCTTCATAGTCTCATGGGCATATAACAAAAATATTTTCAAAAAGTCATCAACTCTGCAGAAACCATTTTCTTACAGGTAAACTACAAGTCTCAGCCTGAGTACCAAAAAAAGACATATCAAAGGAAAACCACATTGTTTGCTCATGTGTGGAAAGAAAAAAAGATGGGACTAGTGTGATTGTGCCAAAACGACCACTAGACAAAAAGTAGTACAGTCATCTGTGTGTACAATATGCAAGTAAACCACTAATTTATTTGAACAAAGGAAACAGATAAAAGGTGAACTGACATGCATCAGTTCCTCTGCAACATTATGTCAGGTACGCAGAACAAAGATGCAAAGAACTGGGACTAGAGGTACCACTCCTTTCAAAGCCTTTCAATGAAAATTCATGAAAAAGATCAAAACAGGATCTAAAGCGTTGATCCCTACATCTTACCAATGCTAATGTTTAAAAACTCCATTAATCATCTCCCCTTCTACGTTTTTGATTTCAAGGTTAGTAGTATTTTGTTTCTTTAATCTCATGAGCAAGGCATTTCTTCACAGTGTAAAGTCTATCTGTTAAAATGACTCAGGACTGACTCAGGAAGGACTGGTTTCTGCCTCCGTGCCGAACTCGGGTCATGGTCTGTGAGAGAACCTGAGGCTTCACAGTGGTCTGCTGGTCTTCAAGGTTGTAAACCACTGTAGGAAAACCGTCAGTATCTTGTTTTCCCGTCTCTGCAGTGACATAAATCCCTATCCTCAGGGGAAAATAACTATCTTTTACTGCAAGGTGTGGTACCGTAAAAACCTTTCCTGCTTACATGCAAATTTATATTATCATAATTGGCTGCCCAGGTATAAATTAAATCTATAAATTAAAGACGACAAATGCGTTAAGCAACCATATTAGGTCATATCTATTTAAGCCAAAGTTATGTCCATTTTGTCTTTAGCAAAAATTATTCTTAAAGAAGCTAAACTTCATTAAAAGGCAAAACTTGTAACTAAATAAATTACACTGCCATATGATTACAAGCTTTGTAACACTGTCCAAAGAATACTTAATGGTAATGGCACACTAAAATAAGCTTATTGTAAAGCAAGCAAATTCTTTGCCTTGTTCTCCATGTCTATCCTTGTGTATATGCTACCATTTTGAAGTGTTTTTGAAGTGTTCTACCCAGTCCTGTACCTATTGTCCTTTCCAAGGGCAATCACATATATTTTTATAATCTATTAACTTTTTATCAATTTAATTGAAGAGCTACAGTAAAAGATGCCTACCTTGAGCAAAACATTTGCAACAGCATACCTTTGGAAGAGAGTTAAGAACTTTTATTAAAAAGCCAATTTCATGCCAGGGAATTGCTATGCTGTTTACTTCTATACTCTCCATATGGCTAGCTAAGGTAATCAATTAACTTAAATATTTGAAATTCACCGATTTTGAAGAGGAAAAAAAAAGTTGTTCTCTGTCTACACATACTTCAGTCTCTGTTCTATTACAGAAGATTACAAGCCCCAGTTTCTTCTATCAGATCCTTTTTTTTTTTTTAATTAAAAAAAAAAAGTTACCCTATTTTCTATTGGCTTCCAAGCTGGCTTCTTTCCCACTGTTTTATCCTTATTTATTGGTTCACCAGCTGCTATTTGCTGTCAAAGTGTTAGATATACAGACTCCTGTGAAGCTGTTCTAATTACCATCCCATGAATCAGTTGTCAAGTACTGCTTGTAAGTGGCAAGGCCAGCACTCCCCTCCAGGAGATCAAGTGCATCCACTTACCATAACAACAGAGCAAAACGGACATCCTACACGCATGCACCACAAATAGCATTTATCACAGGGGCATGAACATACAAGACACTTCACAAAAAACAGACAGCAAGGGAAGTCCTAATTCAAAAGGCTTATTATCCAAAAAGCACTAGAGGAAGAACATCGGCAGTAGGGTTAAAAAAAAAAAAAAAAAAAAAAAAAAAAAAAGAATTTTTCATTAACAATGCAGCAAGATGTTGGAACGCAGTATTTAATACTGACTCATCACCAGACAGGACATCGTAACTTTAGTAGACACACCTGTGAAAAACAGTTGCTGGCCCATTTTTAAAGTTCAGATCTGAGATTTTCAGACACTCAAAGCAAAGTACTACGGGCCAAATCTGCAGTTATGTTGACCTGTATAGTTCCACATGTTTCTTTTTAAAAGGTGTCAGAAGAAGCCCTTAGTTACAAGCAATATATGGAAAGTCTTCCCTTAAAAATACGTAAGAACATTCCAACTTGTTGAGAAGTACAAAATGATCACATGTAAGAATAGGAAAAAAAAAATATCTATTATCAGCAACTTCATCTGGAAATTAACACAGCTTTCTAAAAAAAACCACCTGTATACTACACTTCTACTAGCATAATACACTGCATCTGCTTCTTTAAAGAGAACAGAATACAGAAAAATTATCACCAAAGAAATAAGCTTTTAAAACAAAATAGAAAGCATATACCAGATTTTAAACTGTTCCGAGTTTAATCTAAAAGGGCAATACAGCTATACTTACTGACACTGCTAAGAGATAAATGTGGGAAAAGAGAAAGATGGGAACAAAGCTTTAATATAAAATGGCTGTCCATGTAAAAGCTACTTAAAGTTGGGAGTTTAATGGTTTGTTGTTGTTTTGTTTTTTTTTTTTCAAACAAATGAAAAAAATAACATTAAAAACCAACTGATGGCTGTAGGGAGATCTATCACTCCATAAATATGCTTTGTACATTCATTTAAAAAAACAAACTAGGATAAAGATTAATTGTTCCTAACATTTTACTTAAAATTGAGAGATGAAAACAAGTATAATTATGTTTAAGACATGTTTCTGTAGACAAAGAGCATTAACTCTCTCATCAAAAAATAATTTTAAAAAAGCATATCAAGTGTTTCCAGGTGATACAAAACAGTTATCTGAATCGAGTACCCATTACTCTGAACTTCGTGTTCAAGCATTTTCAGGATATCTAGCCACATAATTTTATGACATTTTTCTTGTACAATTAATAAAAATGCAGATACGTAGATTCCTGCCATCCCTTCCTATATGGACTCATACCTAACCATGAGTGAAGGCAAGCTATTTCCACTATACGGTTTGTACAGCATTGCCCACTAAATGTGATTAGCTGGATACTGACAGAAACAGACTTCTCTGCTGCAGCCTCTACAACAAAAATCCTCCTAGTTCCTAAAGTTTACCACAGCTCTGTCAGCAGAAAAGATACAGCAAAATGCCTGTCATGCAGGGCACAGGCAAAGACGCAGTTATTGAGACAGCTGACAAGTCTACGGTACATAAATGAAGATCAAAACATCAATTTCAATGTAGTAAAAAGTCAGCCTACTAAAGGGCAATGCAGATAAACTTTTCCTCACCAGTTTTGCGCATTGCCATCGTCTGCAACTTTGGGTGAACATTCAGATGCCACTGCTGATATAACGAGGTTACTCTCAATCACATTCATGTAACAGGCAAAACCCCTGACTGAATATAGAATGAAAAGTTGTTTCCACTCTTGGGGCTGTATAGAGGAAGGATGTGAAAATATAAATTTTCTTGACAATCCTGGAACAGATGTTTTGAACTGATGGAGGTCACAGATTTTTTCAGTTCTGAGTACTTTCAACAACTATTATGTCCACTTTTATTCAAGTAAATCAATAGCTCCTTTGCTTCCTGTCTGTAGTCGAGGTGTCAGAAAGATTGTGTCGTACATCAGCAAAAGGAAGAAAACTTAAGACTAGGTTTTATCCACACATTGGTATTGTCGTAACAGATACTACAAGAACAGTACCATCAGTTCAAAGAAAAGTAAAAGGGAAGGGAAATCCTTGCAAATATTAAAATGCTTGGCAACCCCCAAATTACTCTTCTGTTTTGGCAGCAGATGGCTCTTAACACATTCTGCATTACCAGCAGTACATAACATGTTTCTACTATTGCGTTTTCTGCCCATAACAACAACATTACTCATTCTTATCATCAGAAGAGACTAATTTGTTGTTTTGGCTTTTTTTTAAATTTCAAAATGCACGAAGCTAAAGCCATACAACAGCCTACAACCTACCTTTATGTACCGCAGCTTGTTGTATTACATTGCCTCATTCTGTGGCATGTGGCATGCCTGTCGCTGAAGTGTAAAATATAGCACAAGCTGGCTTTTCAGCTGTAGCATGCTTTTGCAGAGAGACTAGAGTGTGACACACTTTCCACTTCACTGAGACATACCACATGTTACAAAACATAGCTGTCCCATCATATTTCGAGTTAGTTAATATAGGAAGATTAGCAGCATCTCAAGAGATTTGTTTATCTACAAGACTTACTTGACCACAGCTATCACTGAGGAAAAGTACATCTGGAGCTCCACTTTTCAGATCAGAATAGTTTTTCCTGGTATATTCTGGACTAGATTTTGTTCTTGTGTGTAACCAAACAGTCCTTTTATACAAAAGTTACGAACCTGCAGTGGCTATCCTTGATCATTCTATGAACATACACTTAACTGGAAAAATTGCTGTAAATCTCGCAGAACATGAGCAAAGATTAACTTCTGAGTAGAATACAACTGCATTTGTTGTACCTCTATCAAAGATTAACATTTCTATGATTAGCTGATTAAGCTTACAATCTGGTAGATGCGCTTCCTCCAAAAATATAGAATGAAATAATTTCAGAGTTGTCTTGTCCTTCTTCTTACTGTCAAATGAAGCAGAATTCACCACTGAAATAAATGCATGTAATTTGTACTATAATAAACGCTACATCAATCTTCAAGATCATACAAGATGGACCAAAACCAAAAACGTAAAAACTTTTTGTGTATCAAGAGACAGCCACATGTCACAGCTTAACAGAAAAGTATCAGATTTCTGGGAGCACAATACAGAGCAAATCGATGCTGAAATATCTCAGCTCCAGCCAAATTTCACCAAGCACATGCAGAACCCAAACAGAGCATTTTGTGGAGCCACTGAAAGCCTTATAGCCACAGCAAGCCCCAGATTTTATAAACTGCCAGTGTGTATCAAACTCCAAATCAATACTACAGTTTTTTTTTCTGAGGCATTTTTTATTGACAGTACGTTCTGATCAACAGCATATCAGAAGACTGCATAGTTAATGTAGATGGCAGTTGATTATTGCAGCATACGTACACTAATTGTGTATATTTGAGGCACTGTTACATTTAACAAAGAATTCTACCAAAAGCTAAAAACAATGAGAGTCAACAGAACTCATTCTTCTGAAGTGCACTGCAAAGCTGCTTCAAAAACACAGACCAAATCTTTGTTCAGCTATTGTGAGAGAGTCACATTCCTCTGCAATCTGGGTATGTTAAGGGTCCCAGCTTGTGTGTCACCGAATACTCAAGAATCAATTTTTAAAAGGCGTCTTTACTTGCAACTGTTAACATTGCGGAAGTATTATGAAGGATCAAATATTTTATCCTGTTGATTCTTGTAATAAATTTCTTTAGATTTCAGGTTTATTTTTTCTTTTCTGTGCTTTACCTAATGATTCATGGCTCTGACAGGCCTATGGGCATCTTCTCATCTCACATGTAATCGCCACCAACAAAGGCCAAATTAAGCAAGCAGCTCCACGCCCGCCTGCCCTGCCATCCCAGCCCCCATGCAAAACCACTTTTTGGATTCAACATTAAACACAAAACCTTGTACCAACCTGTTTTATCTAAAATAGGTTTGCCGCTGTTGTCATTAACAACGTAAGCAGAAACTAATGGGATTGTGCAACACTTCATCACCTCTGTATTAAGTAGCCTCTGCCTCAAATTGCATGACAGCAATCATTGTAAGACATCTTTCAGTTGCTTATGAGTCTACTAAACCTTAAATTGTATATATGGCTCAAATTAAAATTTTTGTGAAGCTTGAAAGCAATCCCATTTCCAAGAAAGTATTAGAGGGTTTTAGAGTGCATATGACTGAAGCTGAGCAGAGATAAGCTGAGATCTTACGGTTAAAGCACTGGAAAAGCACTGTGAGTAACAAAGCCTCTATGAGGTTCTGGTCACATCAGGCAGGCCAAAATTTTCACAAGTGTCCATTAATAATATGTCTTACACTTTACTTGATTTACTTTATGACTTGACATAGCAGACCATGTTCTACAGATGTGCAGAATTTTCACTGTAACTAAACTCACTGAAAGCTGGTTTGAACTTAGGAAATAGTAACTGAAAATAATTACTCTGAACAAGCAGCCCCGTGAATAGCAAAATGAATAGCCTGCTTTTCTTTAAACTGGCCTTATGGTTGAGATCCTATATGAATTGCTTAACATCAAAAAAAAAAAAAAAAAAAAGCATTAGCTTATGTTACAGCCTTTCTCTCAGTGAAGCCACCGATATAGCCACCTCCTTTATTGGAGGACTTTTCATAAAACTTGGAGGAACTTCAAAGTTAAATGTGGCTCGTATTTCCAGGAGGAATTACAATTGCTAAGGAAAGGCACACAGAAATACTGCATTCTCACCACACAGACAGTCACCTAATACAGCAGATGCTGAAATGGGAGATACGGTTCTTCAAACTGTGCAGGCAAAATGGATTAAAAATTTTAGTGTTATTTTATTAAAGCCTCATCTGTAAAATGACATAATTATACTGTACAAATATTCTATTAATAATTTAAATCACAATTAATTTTAAGTTTGTGAGCAACCATCCAAAAATGCAGTAAGGGGTCTCCCCAGCTGATATTCTGAATATATTACCTAGTCACAATTTAAAGAAAGAAGGGATTAAGCAAGATCTTTTTTTTTTAAGAACATGACTTACAGCTTTTTCACAAAGAACGAGCCTTCCAAATCTCTATTTTGGATTACTGAAGAAAAATTTACTGCACTACGTGTTTTAAATTATTTGTAACTTTAAAATTTTAAAGCTACCAAAAGATACTCATTCTTCTTCAAAAAACAGATCAGAACTAAAGAAAGCGAATATAATATTTTTTAATGACTTCCACTTATTGTATTTTAATTGTCTTTTTCCATACTTCAGAGATTTAAAAGAATCTAATCCATACATGAATGCTTGAGCTTGGCAAACTCCCTTGACATTTCCTCTGTATATTAAATATTATTGAAGGAAAGGAAAAAAAAAAAAAAAGGACAAGAAGGACTCCAGAAAGACCACTGTAAGAGAGAAAATGGCATTTAGTAACAGATGCAAAGTTCAAATACCATCAAGCTGGAGTTAATTACTCAAGTGGCAGCAATTGTGTAACAATACAGATACAAGGGCTGCAAGTTAACGCATTTTGCAATTAGCTGCTCAAACTATGAGCATGAAGGACAGCCATTATTTAGGAAAACACACATTAAATAGCATCTTCTTTGAACTGATTGAGAACTCAGTATCTGATGGTGTTAGTATCCTCAGAAAAAGAACAACTTCAGTCATCCTGAAATTTCTAAATGTTTTGCAAGGTACTTTAAATCTTTCTTACACTATATAACATCGAAATAACCCTAAAACACACAAGAAAAGAAAATATAATCCTCAACTGTTCTCTGGGTCTATGTCACATTGATTTATAACAGTTATTTCTAAGACAGACAAAAAACACACAGATGCAAACAATTACTCTATTTTTGTAGGCAACAAGTGAGGTGGGTGGTAACTGAGAAATTTTGAAAAATCCTGTCACAATATTCCGTTTTTTCTTAAGTAACCCTCATCACACAACAAACGCTCGCCACATCAGAGACTTTCCAGGGCCTGAAGGGCCACTTTGATTCCAGACCGCTGCAGGCATTAGCGGGGACGTAATTAGGGTAAAAAGTTCAACCACAGTTCCATGTCTAGAGCGCTGCCAGAAATAAATTTCCTCTCATTCACTGGTTTCTACTGTACCCTCCCTGAGAAACATATTGAAAACACATTTATCTTTGTAGAGTTTGTTCCTCTTCTAATTAACTTTATAGCGTTTACAGTATTTAATAATTTAAAGTGGAATTTAAAGTGGCCCTGGAACCAGCAGCTTTGCCTGTAATGGCGCTGTGCATTATCTTTTCCCTGTAGTGCTTCTTTTGACAAGTTACTCAAGGAAGGTATGTACTCCAGCTGGTTTTATCTGGCTGTGCATTTAGCAAACGGCTACTTCCTTCCCTCCATCTCCTCCCCGTATCATTACACGCACGGGGGGTTGGAACAGCAGCAAAATGAAACTATACCTCAGCTCGGAAATCTGCTCGCCCAAACCTCCAAGCTATCCCAAGGATCGCTTAGAAAAGGTTTATCATTTTACAGCTTAATAAATCAAAGCTTTAGAAGGTCAGAACTACCCATAGTTCTCACCAACTGGTCAAAGTTTGACCCCAAATACTCATTTTCTTCCTTCCAGTTTTGATCCAAAAGTAACAGTTTATTATAGTTCAAAGGTTATTTCTTACTATAGTTCACTTAGACAAACATTTGGTATACCAGAAGCACACCAGATCTTTCCTACTTTCAGTATTTGCAAATGGAAACTTTATTCCATTTGTGTTTATTCCATTAAAAGTGGTATCTCCTAGCATTTTAATCTGTGAGAAAATTCACAGAATTACCAGTAAACATTACTTCAACATTGCAGAAATAGTTGAAATACATTAATTACAGAAACAAGTCACCAGAAAAAATTCTGGGATCTGAAGAGCACTTTTTAAGATGAAGAACGTTGCTATCTTTAGCACATAACATAACAATCAAATCCAACATCACTAAAAGGAATTTAAACTACTTTATTCAGGGGTTGCATCTCTCAGGATCTTAAAAGCCACCACACAACCTGTTAAGACTAATCTGACTTTTCCTACAATAAACCAGAGAGGATAACGTTTTTCATCTGCTGTAACGGAAGGAAATCTTTGCAAGGCAGTTGATAGCATGGCACACTTTGTAGTTAATGATGCTTTACAGTTTTTCAACAGTGCAAGAGCCTTTGGGACTCAATCCCTCAAAGATAACAGAAACAAGAGTGCCTTACCCAACTTTAAAGGTTCTACTATACTTTTAGAACACAACCAATTTTAAGTTTGCTCTCTAGAAATTTAAACCTACATATCCTTGACTGTCTTCGAAAAATAAGGCTGGAGAAAAAAAAAAAAACGACCGAATTTCACGTAGTCTTCAATAAAAGACCACAAATATTTAACAAACTTCATTAAATCTATTTCTTGGTGTCCAATACAACTGAAAATCACATCCATCTGTCCAACCCATTTTTATGTGTGATCTGAAAAAAAACATGCTGTATTTTATCGAGTGGATACACCCTTTACACACTCGCTTGCATGATTCAGTCTCTGGCATAGCCAGCTGAGTCCACGGCACAACCACTGCATTTGCAATGACATTCTAGCAAAAATATTCCAGGGAAAGTTACTCGGAGCAGTGTGAGAACTCTGAACAAGAACTTCATTCATCATCGCTAACTTCCTTCTCTTGGGTGATCCTTCCAGAAAGCTTTGCTGTTTGTCTCTGACAAATCATTTCACAGCTAGCTAATTTTAAACATTAAAAGCCACACTCAGAGCTGGACACTGGATTTTAGCATTAACTAGTTCCTTTGCCAGATAAGGAACAGGGTCATGTGATTTTAAAATACTAATGTGAGAAAATATTAACGCTTTAATTGCATTGTTTCTATTCTTACTCATGTAAAGCTGCTTTCTACCTAAACCTTAACACTCCCATAAACACATTCCTGAGTTAAACTTGTGTTAAGGTTGGTAGGTTTTAATCTACAGTAGCCATGTTAATAAAGCATGCTTCCTGATAATCTGCTGCCAATTGATTTGCCTTGTAAACTGATCAACAGGGGAAAAAAATGCTGGCTAGCCAAAGTTATACATTTTGTTTGCTCCAACTACTCCTCCTTCTTTAACTTGCCCTTATTTCCTACCTCCTACCATGATTAAAAAAGATTACCTCTTGCTTCTCATGCCTTTAAGTGACCTCCATCCAATTCTTCAAGTCATCCAAAATTTTCCGTCATCACTTGACGTCATTAAATTAATGTGTCTTTCTAAAAATATATGCTAGAAACTTAATACATGCTACCGGCTGGCTGCGCAGGTTACTGACTGAGGTCCTTTGCTCTCCACAGCGCAGAGGGTTAGAAAGTCTACTGCCTCATTAATTTTCTACAACCGATGTTTCAATTAGTTATACTCTTATAGTTAATTGATTATCATACATGCCTTTAAGATTTTGACGTAAATTCCTTATCTTTTATGCATCTATATTTGGTTATTTGGACAAAGTACAAGTGCACCAAAGCATCAAATACTTTTTGTAACCATGGCTTCGAGATCTGGGTTGCATTTCAGGGAGATCGTCAAGAGTTTTTTTCCCCATCCCCTGCTGAATGATTCATTTACAGAATATGAAATATTGCTATCCAGAAACACGGTGGTTGGGACAAATCACTTACAGGATTTCTACCTGCTTTGTTTTGCTCTGTTGAAAGAGGGACGGACAACAGAATAAAGCATTATAGCAATCGAGTGAGACCACAGTTCATGGCTAACCAGCTTCAGCAGCAAGGCCAGCCTAAGAAATTCCTTCCTCTGTGCTCATTCCCACCTTCTCACTACAGTTGACTCCATTCTCAGTTGCACCTTGCAATTTTGCTGCAATTGTTCATAAACCAGGTGACTGAAATAATCCATTTCATTAAAAAATAAAATTGGAGCATTATTTTTTTACTTGGATACACTTTTTACAAGTAGACAAGGTGAGTATGAATTTTAAGTTGTCTTTGTTGCTAGTCAGTGAAATGCACAACTATGGTTCTACCCCGCTGTAAGCCCACAGTTGTACTGACACAATCCTTTAGCTAGACTAGTATACATTTCATCACAAGGATTTTGTCCCCTATGTCTGATAAATTGCTTAGCTAATAAGGAAAACAAAGAAAAAACAAAAAAATCTTTAGGAGTAGAAACAAAGTTTGGTAACTCATAATTAAGCATGATGGGGTAAACACTTGAGTCATCAGAACACTTGGCGTTTGAGGAAAGGCAGATACGAGGGTTTAAAGTCTTCAAGACGTTCTGTACTCAGGAGAGGTGGTTTCGTATGTAAGACACTGCAATTACTCATCTCTGTCTTCCCTGCCCACTTCTCCCGTACCTACACACACTTTTTCCCCCTCTCCCCCCTCCTGCCATGGTCACTTCTATTTTGTTAGCTTTCTTGTTACCTATATTGTCTACTGAAAGGCATATTTGCAATCACTCTCAAAACCATGGGTTTTTTTTCTTAATAATCTAAAACAAAACAAAATTATACTGTCAGTTTCCCCTTAAACTTCTCTATTAGCTAAAATGAAGCATTTACTTAAATTTAAGATATCTGTAGGTTTACATTTGAGCAGAACAAAAAGCATGTCTAATGTACTTTGGACCTCTCTGGTATATTTGAAGGTGTTCTACTGATCCAGTATGTTCTAAACTATGGTTTCGACAACCCATATGGGGAAAACAGGAATATATTTCCATTTAATGTAATTGGTCTTACCTAGTTATCTTTAAACTGAGTAGCTCCAAACAACACACGTTGACTGGTTCTGCCATGCAGTTTTTTGGCCACCACTACGTTTTGTTTTTTTTTTTGCGGGGGGGGGGGGGGGG